>LKUV01000010.1:0-600000 GCA_001414455.1 Hymenoscyphus fructigenus | reverse complement strand
GCTGACAGATGCTGGGGTAAATCCTTCTTCAATGCTGCCAGTAGGTAGGTGAGTTTGAACTGCTCCTTCTCTCCTTCCTTTTTCAATTGAGTGTACAGGTAAGATTCCTGCCAAGCAAAGTTTGGTTCGCTCAGGGTGTTGCGATATTTCTGTTGGTGTGACAGGGAAACTCGTGGCGGGACGCCTCAAAAATGCATTTTCCCTTCCAGAAGCCCGGGTCGTTTATCCTTTGTAGTTATGTAATGTAAGAGATAACCTTTGAGGATAAAAGTATTGTGATGGATTTCCAAGCACAGAAATATAGAAAGAAAGGGAAGAAGGAACAACTGATCAATTGAAGTGGCATGGACGGGACTTACAGAACGGGTGGGACTCGTGATTTACATAAATGCGGAGAATCGCACTAGCGGCTGAGGCGGAGCCTGGCTGGTGTGCATTGTGCCCCTGAATCAGTCACTCCAGACTATCAAAATCCAGATTCCAGCTTCACGTCAAATTCCATACGCAGTTTTGTGTAATATTATTAAAACATGTGGCCATGTCTCACACTCCACCGGGAGTTGATTCACGGCAGTACCTGGCTCACTTCTTCAATTGTCCCAACAGGGTAGCAGAAACTGGATTTTTCTAGTCTGTTAAGATAACTAAATTTCATAAGCAATTATGGGAACATACAAATAAAATATAGTTTATTTGAACTAAGTTGGGGAATTTATCTAATTAGCCAAAACACAGAGGTATAAGTCCCTTCGCGCAGAAAGGACCAACAAACCGAAAAGTAGTGCCAAATTAATCGTCATCAGATTCATCATCAGTAGGTACCTGTCATACCAGAGCCCAAATTAATATTCGGGAAGACCCAATACTAGCTAGGTAGATCTTTCCAACGAAGGGGTTTTCCTTGGATAAAATCAACGGACCCCACCCAGGATACCCAACTTACTAGTTTCGAAGTGCAATTTGAGAAGCCAATTGAACAAAAGATATTACATTAGTGTATCGTAGGCGTATTACAAGGTAAGCTATATATATCATACAAGTCATCGCTTTCAAAACTCCAAGACTCGCAATAACAAAAAGAAAAAGAGACAACCTCAATGCCAATGTACCCCATTTTTCCCAACACCATGTTAACGCCAAAGGGAATCCAGAATTATTATCCCAAAACCCATAATAATGCTTACGATTTCGTATAACGCATGTCATCTGAAAGCTCCAACACTGGCACGTTCGCGGAGAGTTCTTCTCATCCCTTCAGACTTTGAAGGACTGCTGACTCCGGTAATCTTCACCCAGTCCTCCCATTCCCTCGCAATTTCCATTAGAACACCGCCCATGACTGCCGCCGATGCCATGAGTCCATGACCTTCGCCCTCAAGGACTCGGACTTCACATTTCTTCATCGTCTTTCCGAGCCATCTTACATTCTCAACCGGCACTCTTGTGTCCTTGCTGCCGTGATGAATAACCACAGCTCGAGTAATATCAACATAGCGAAATCCAATGGTGTGTCTCCTCTCCAGACATACCAACAAATCAACAGCTGGGTTTGCGCCAGAGGTGGCCAGATCCCAGATAGCATGAGTGAGCCTGGTATCATAAGTAACTTGTCGTTCCTTGTCTGCTAGCGAAAGAGCTGCGGCAGCTAGAATTGCAGCTTCGTTATTGGGGTCATTTGGATTGTCCGTAGCCTTTTCCAGAGGACTTTGCGTTGATGGATCAGGATATACTGTAGAGTTTCTGCCATGAATATCCTTTTCTGGGCCAGGTGTTACTGTCCTCCTACCACTGGGTGCAGGAGTATCACGCCCAGTAGACTTGCGCTTGTTCCGGCGTGGAGACTTTGGAAGACTGCTGGTAATTGAACTACTCGTAGCAGACATGAAACTAGAGTTTGCAGCTTTGAGGATAGGAGTTGGAAGGGCCCGAAGAATACGTTGAGAAGTCGGGATTGAATTTGTTGGTGGTGACGACGTTTGGCCGCCTAATACGCTCAGCTGAGAAGGCGGAATCCAAGGCGCAAGTAGGTGGATTCGTCCTCGAATATGCTGGGGCATACGAAGGGCGGTCGCGAGGGCATAGATAGCTCCAGCGGAGTGGGCGAGGATAGAGAATTTTGTAATTTTCAATGCTTGACAGATAGCATACACATCATCTATAACAGGTTAGTCACGAGTAGGAATTTAGTCACACAAGTTTACATACCTGGCCAACTTAGAGGTGTTGCCGTGCCATCAGTATATGGCTCGCTATCACCTACTCCAGGGCGATCTGGTGTGATCAAGCGCAGCTTGAGTGTCAAGGCTAGCTCATCATAAAACGCAGTTATGTATCTTGTCAATCCCATGCCAACACAACAGAAAACAGCAAAGCCTTCGGAATCGCCAACCTCGGAGAAGGAAATCGTTCGGCCTGTCTGAGGATGTCGAATCTTTTGTGATAGCCTGGGCGAACAAAGATATGCTTCTACCGCATCGTCAATAGAGTCGGCACTGTTAGGTCTATCATCAACATGTATCTGAGGAGGCTTAACTGGCTCCGGGGAGGACACTCTTTTCATCTGGTTGCTATTTCTATGGCCTGGATCCTTTTCCTTTGGGCTCAAGGGTGCAGACAATCTCTTTAATCGTGATCCGGCGCGTTTAGGAGCAGGAATATCAAGAGTTTCAGGGAGGCCTTTCCCAGATTTTCTATTGGATCTATCTGGACTTTGGCGCGATCGTCTTTGGGCAACAGAAGGTGATGGAGCTCCTTCATCGGCGTCTCCATTGGCAGTTTCTGCCGCCTGTTTGGTGGCTAGCGCATTCGCCTTTGCCATTCGTGAGTTATCGAAATCTTCAAGTGGCTCCATCATTTTAGAATTTCCTTCTATTGGCGAAAACTGATTATCTCGCCGGCTTCGCTCACGCCTATGATGGTTATGTTCAGACGATTTCCGAGAGCGATCAACTCCTCCATCCTCGCTAGCACGCTGCTTGCTACTTTGCCGACTTGACCGCTGGGATGATCGTTTCCTTCCAGCAGCGGCTGGTTTGTGTAAAGACGAATCGCGTGTTGGTATGAATCTGCCGGACCCTATTCCTCCTTGGCTTGAAGAGCCGGCAAAAGGAGGTCCCAGGTGCTCCTTAACTGGGCTTGTATGTGCTGGCTTGGTGGGTGATGGCTCTTCTGGCTCTTCGCCAATTGCTGTTTCTGCCATGAAAGAATCGGCGTCGAATCGTGGAATCGGTAGACGGTTGTCCATGTTCAAGTCCCTCGCAGCCCCGCTGCTTCCTTTCTTGCGATCGATTTCCTTTTCTCTTAGTCTTTCCTTGGAACTCATGTACATCAATCCCTTGCGTTGTCTCGCCTGCTTCTTTCCCCAGCTATCGCTCGATGATTTTCGGCGTAACTCGGGAAGTGCTGGTGCTTTGCCTGGTTCAATAGATATGCCGCCCAGACTACTCGCATCGTCCCTATCCCTCGACCCCGTTGATCCCTTTGACGAAGGGCGCGAGCTGCCTCTTAAAAATGTCTTGAGCGGACTGGCCTCACGGGGAGATCGCGGCGATTGTGGTGCCGTTAAAGGAGAGAATCCAGAAGGTGGTTTCGCAGTTCGAATGACGGGAGGACTCGCCGCAAGCTCGTCGAGAGATTCCTCCTCTACCAATTGTCGCAGAGAAGGTTGATTGTATGCGCCGTAGTCTATACCAAAACTCCCACCTGGTGACCGACTGCCATCGTGCCCGCTCAAATGGCCGAATGTATGACTTGTTGGCGCAGGTGATACTGCAGTTGATTGATGCCCGCCGGGATTTTCGAATAACTGGCTCGCAGGCGAGGAGATAATGGATAAGGATGTGATCAAAGATGATATGACCTCGGGGGATGCGGGTTGAATATGAATGCGATTCGTAGGAGTCGAGGGGCCCTGAAGAGACTTTCTTCGACCATGGCCTCGGTGACGAGCTGGAACTGGAGGGGGGTTTGAATCCATTGCTGCAGGAGGTGCAGTAATTGGAGATCAACAAATCTGAGCGCCGTGCCTGTCAGTGTTCCCCCAAAACCTCTGGCCGGTTAAAATGTGGAAAAGCCAAAAGTTCTCACTGCATTGACCCTTCCCAAACAGTAGAGAAGCCGCTGAATGTTTCACTCAAATCGACAGCTCCGTTCTTGACTCGATGCGGGTTTGAGGAGTGAGCGCGTACAGTAGGTAGGTCGCGGGGTGCTGGAGCTATAGCTATGCTGTAAGTGATGCCATTGGGGTGCCGGAGGGATTGAGGAAGGATGCAGAGCCCCGAATGGAAGGCCTGAATGCAGTCAGCGATGGTGAACATGCGGTTTTCTCCCACCAAGACTCTGAGAAGATAGGGGTCATATGCATGTGACGCAAATATTACCTGTGAAGCCTTTCGAGGGCTATAGCAAAAAATGCGGTTTGAGCAACCGTAAAGGCAATTTTCAATACAAGGCCGCGACGCTGGAAAAGAGAACGCTACTGCAGGTGTGTAAGATGCGGGTGTCTCGGTCTCACGCCGATGCTGCGAGCCTACTTGTACCGTTACCAATAGTGAGTGAGGGAGAACCGTGGGACTGGAACCGATGGTAAAGCAACAATGCTTTGCTTTGGGGTAAAGGGTCGAAGATGGAAAATCGCAAAGGACAGCAACACTGGGGGGTTTGGAAATCTTTCAAGCAATGAACACTAAGCACCGCGCCCTCACGTTGATAAGAGCACCAGGAGGCCTGGGTGTAACTATTTACAAGGGAGGTAGGTCCGGTATGGGGTTTAATTTGCCTGTAGGGTATGAGCACTTCTACCAGGAACAACCATTCGCTACCATCAGCTTCTGGTAGTGCCTCGCCCGAATCGGCAGTCGAAGCTTCTCTGCCAATTAACCTTGTGTAGATCTAAATTATGTCGGCAGCAACAGCCTAGAATAAAGAACAGAGCTCCTGAATCTGTCCAGCTATCCTTCCTTTTGTTGATAAACAAATTCATGCTGTCTGTGACTCTGTGTGGTTGAATCGAAATTGGAAATTGGGGGAGGAGCACCGTGCCCTCGGAAAAAAGAAAAGAGTTGTTCGTCAGATCAGATCACGTACGACGCTTTAGGAAACATTAATTTCATCTGACAACGAAAAGAAAGACCTGGAGGGATTGGATCGCAAACTCTCCGACTTGTACGATTGGTACGGTTTGTTTCCAGCTTGCGATCTTTTGTTTTGTTTTGGCGGCACGGCAGTTCATGTGTCATAGGGGTTGTCCTTTCTCACTTCTTTTTGGCTACAGTATTGAAATCACCCTATTTCCTTTCATTTCCTTCCAGTTTCGTGGATGTACTTTAATCATATCCAAAAAAAATTCAGGAAAATCCTTAGTTCCCCTTATAAGTTTTAATATCTGTGAAGTTATCACTCCTGAATGGCTTCGCTTGAACAGTCCAGTCAGTGGACTTGGGTCTTCCCCATCTCGCGGTGAACATTAAAAGTGGCAGTAAATTCCAACTTCAATTACCTAATACTGTGGGACAATTGAGCTTTATTGTTCTAAACACCTGGAAGAATATCTTAAATTGTTCTAAGTGTTTAGAACCATTGCTTTGAATTACTCCAAAAAGGCTGGGGCAACGAGGGCGTGGGCAGGAAGGTGCGAACCTGATGTATTTACTGCCACTTTTAATGTCCATCGGGAGCCCCCTGTAAATAGAAAATCCGGGTCTTCGACGATGTGATGTCATCAATCCCCGGTAGCTAAATCTCACAATATTCATCCACTTATCAACTGTTTTCTGCTCTTCAAAGAAATATTATTATAGTACTCAGTGTTTTCCAAATAATCGTCATCTCTAAATACCTAACAGAAAGGTGCATCTTCACGAACATCCAGCAATCATGGACGCCTTGCTTTCTGTGCCTGTATTGGGCTACTTTTTAGGCCCATCCACATTTTCTACCAGCCTAAACCTTCTATTCTTTTATATGGTATGTGAAGTATCAGTTTTGTGTATGTTATATGCTAACATTACTTCAGACATGTATGTTTAATCCACAGTGAATAACCAGCTCAGCAACTAACCAAAGTACCAGGGAGCACATTAGTTCTCTCACAGCCTCCTTTGAAAGTCGAAATTGTTGGGACTTTAGGAATGCGAACTCTATTCTTTCTATTACCCTCGACCCTTTTCCTCATATTTGATAGCCTTATACCCAGTCTCGCAGTCAACATCAAAACTCAAGGAGAATCAGCTTTGCCAACTCGCACCGGTGGTTCTCGAAGTTCCAAAAGAGGTGGTCCAATCTGGTATCGAGTTATAGGTCTAAGCCTTTTCAATATCCTTCTGGGGATTTCGGTACAAGCTGCAATCGAGTTATTATTTACCGAAGCCCTGAATTGGAGAAGCGCATTGCAAGTTACGACTACATTGCCTATGCCATGGTCAATCGCAAAGCATGTTTTGAGAGGACTTTTGATCCGAGAAGTAATGAGATCCCGTCTTATTTCAGGTCATTTCTAACGAGTTACAGGTCTTACAATATTACATTCATCGTTTTATCTTACACCCAAGTAACTCCAACTATTTCAGTCGAGTTCACAAGTCTTACTTCCACTCGATCACATCACCCTATTCGTTCGCCGCGCACTACGATCATCCAGCCTCTTACCTTCTGCTTCGATTCATCCCGACTTATCTACCGTCCATTGTATTCCGAACACATCTCCTAACTTATCTCATGACGCTTTCAATCATCACCCTCGAGGAGACTTGTACATTTTCCGGATATAATACAATACCTGGTATAATGCTAGGTGGCATGGCTCGAAGGCAGGATCTTCATAGTCAAGGACGAGGCAGGGGAAATTTTGCACCACTAGGAATTATGGATTGGATTCACGGAACCAGTATCGGAGCTGATGTGGTTGACGATATGAGAGATGAAGCTGATAAGCATCATGTCAGTGAAAGAAGTGGAAACGCGATGGAAAAAGCCAAGGAAAGTGGAAGGCAGGGACTGAGATCATGGAATGGAAAGAAGAAGAATCAAAAGAAGTAGTGGATTTCTTATGAGGGTTCAGATATGGGAGTTTTGGGCTTGTGAATGACGAATTTATACCCCCCCTTTTCAGTCGCTAATATTTCGGATATTTGCCTTTGTCAATGTATTTTTGAACTATCCCTTAGGTGACAATTTCCTGCCAAGAGTACTGTTTCTTTTTCGCGTAAAGTGGTTTCCCCAGGTGAGCCTTACGGAGTGGCGTAAATGCAATTTCCAGTGGCTATCTAGCTCTTTTGGGATATCAAACAGACTTGAAAAGCACGTGAAGTGCATGTGGTACGTGAATTAACATTCTACAAAAAAAGGATATCAATAGCTGCTCTATATCGGAGAGATTTCAAGAGTATAACGCACTAAAAACTTTCATACTATTACAACTTTTTCTATGTCTTCTTTACTTCTATTCTCTTATTTTATTCTCTTATCTTTTATATTAATCAAAATAACTTATATAAGGTTGTGTTGTGCTGGATTTATAACATCACCTGATTTTTCTCATTGTTTATTCTCATAATGAACTACTGTTTGATTTACCACTTCATCGGCAGTTTTATCTACTAGTACGATCACTAGTGTTGTGCTAACCCCACCATATCATTATATCATCATGATATCATTATTATACTGTCATTATATCATTTATTCATTATGATGTAATCATCATTCACTCCTTATATATAGACCTTAGATAACTCTCTACACAAATCAATCAATTCTCTATGACCTACAGTACTAAGGACCTTCTCAACTTAACAGGTTAATATTAAGAAGTTATTATACTACTTTAATTGTGAGGTAGATGGTAGGCAATAAGTCAAATTGAATCTCATATAAGGGTAAACAAGTATCAGATTCAGTACAGAACTAATCTCTGCTCCTCCTGAGAGGTGCAGGAGAAGCCTCGCTTTATAGAAGCTCCTAAACTCTAATATTGTAAACTCCGTTAACTCCGTCCACTAGAATTAATCAATTCCTGATTGATTTATAATAGCAGATAAAGGCTTCCTTAGATTAGACGAAAGGTTATATAACCTACAAAGCCTATACATATTACATTAATATAAGCCTTCTCTAACTTAGAAGTTAACTCTAGCTTAAAACCTTCTACTATAAAGAAGTAATCTATATTATATATTACTTACTAAAATAAGGACTCAAAGAGGTTCTTTAACTTGTCTTTATAGCCACGAAGTCTAAGTTTAGTAAAAAAAAGTAAAATTACTCTTTTATTAGTTCTTATATAAAGAGATAATATATTTAATAATTTGTTTTTGTAACATAGAGGTAAGCTTAAAAGAGTATCTAGAACAAGGTTTATTCTAATAGTTAATAATCTCTTATAAAGGTTTTTTGTATACTCTACTACTTTAAGTACTTTCTATATTACTCCTAGCCTATAAGTATATATTGTAAACTATTCTTGAACTAATACAAACGTTAGAGTAGGTTAGATTCTACTATATAGCTACTTCTTATATAGAATCACGTACTTATATAGAAGGGATAATAGAAGTATGTTAACTACTTTAAGTAGAACTTCCTTACGCGTAGAGGCTAACACACGCCCGGACCCCCACCGGCATTCAGTACATACTTGCCCTTGTATTGTATTTCAAATCCATAAGACAAAATTAGTAGGTTATTGACATTTAAAAACGTGCCTAGGTGACTTACAAAGTGCGGAGGTCACCCCTCAACTCTCGCCGCTTTTAGGTCCCCACCTTAATGCGCCCTGCTGCGCAACAACCCACACTTTTTGATCAAGCATCAACTCCAGAATGCCCCCAAAGAAGGCCTTGCCAACAATGGTCTCTCCTGAAGAAGCCGCGCTCGCAAAAGAGCAGTCCGTGAGGGATGGAATCAATGTGGATGTAAGTTGCTTTTCTGTGACAGCTCAGTTGACGCGTTCTTTGGACTACACGCGACCGATAACACTCCATGTTGCTGGACAACACCCATTGATATTTACAACAGGACTTCGCACTCCCAAAGAGTATCGTTACGAAGTTAGCCAAGGGTGTTCTGCCGCCGAATACACAGATTCAAGGGAATGCGATGCTGGCCATGACTAAAAGTGCCACAGTTTTTGTTAACTACTTGGCTTCACAGTACGTTCAATCCGTTCGCATATATCTTTCAGCACTTCTCCAGTTTGCTGCTTGACTTGAATACATGAAACAAGTTACTGACGCTATGAGACTACAGCGCGAACGAACATGCGATCTCACAAAACCGCAAAACCCTCTCCACGGTCGACGTTTTCGCAGCCTTGGAAGAACTCGAATTCCCGGATTGGAAGGAGAAGCTTGAGGGCGAACTAGCTAGTGGGTATTCCAGCCTTGACTCTACGGCGATATGCTGACAAGATCACTTAGAATGGCACGAAATCCAAGCCGAAAAGAAGATCAATGCGAGTAAAAAGAAGGCCGCAGAGAAGGGCGAGGACGGAGAAGAAGATACACAAGGCGATAACGAAGACTCCAGCAAACTCGGACAACCAGCTGCGAAAAAGGCGAGATTGGAGTCCGGTCACAAAGCGGGAGGTGCCGAGAGAACTAGTCTGCCATCGAGACCGAATATCGGAGAACATACTGCAGATGAAGAGGCTGGAGATGACGAAGAAGCAGCAGAAGACGACGAGGACGAAGATGAGGAGGACGACGAGGCAGAGGAGCGAATTGAAGTGGAAGAACACGAAGATACCCAGGAAGTGGAGGTTGAAGACGAAGCCCTCGATAACGGAGAAGACAGCGATTGATTTGTGCTTATCTGGAACTGGTTCTGTCAATTCGGGGGTAAATGCATTTGGAAGGAGTTTTATAAGGGCAGGAGTTGAACGGATTCGCATAGATTGAGGGCACGATATTATACACGCCTGGTATCAGATTTATGAAGACATGCCTCTTGCAATATTCTAGGAAAAGGGATTCTGCTTGGCAGCAAAATTCTGGGTGGTAGTTCAGGGGCATCAAGGAAGGCAACGAGGAGACGAAATACTATGTGGGAGATCCTCAAAGCCAAAGACAATCATAACTCCATTCACAATATTTATGGCGGGAAGGGAAAATGAACATTCCATCTATGTACTGCATATGCACCAGATTGCTTCTTTTGTTTTTCTGTTTTTCCTCCCGTATATATTTACGAGGCGATTCATCATGAATGGTAACCCCCTCTATGATGGACGTTGGTCAGTACTATGTTTTCCAAATGTTTCTAGAGATGGAGGAAAAGTGCAAGTGCTGCTTCAGAAAACACTATGTTGATTCTATTGCCAGAAGCCTCTTAAACGTTGGCTAAAGGCCAGATATCGGCGAGTGAATGTATTTTTCTATCATGTCCTTGCGTGTTGGGAATAGTTTCTTTAAGGAATTTGTTTACCGTATTGCAAAGATTTGAATCCAAAAAAGTGACATGGAAAGGGTGTTGTCTTTCATTAGATTTCTTCTGAGATGACGATTATATATCTTCATTTTCGGTGACCTCGTGTCGTTTATGAGTCAATCGCTTCTATACTAGCTAATCAGTCTTTTTCTATAGTAACACAAATGCACGCCAAGCGAGGGTTTCCCTCAACCCACGAATCAGCTCCCCCTCCGATGTTACACTGGTTATTACCCCATACTATCAAGTCATCAATGAGTCAGAGCAGCACTCGTTACGACGTATTCCCAATACTTCTTCGTGGAGAATCTTCGAAGCCGTTTTCCAACGAAGATGATGGGAATGAACGTGAACGTACAAACGAGGGCTACCATGGCCACAGTGATGAAGCAATTTTGTATGCCCATTCCATTTATCCACGGATCGATACCATAACTAACCGCGAATCCCAGAGTGTTTCTAATTATGATTACTGAAATCAATGACTCACCAGCAATTTCCTAAAATATCAATTAGGCGAGTCTCATCGAATAGGGGGAAGAAGCAGTACCTTGAAACAGTCGACATCATAACTCAATGTAAGAGAGCCTCCACTGATAACACTGAAAGCCAACATTCCTAATCCCATTATCAGACCAAACCAATGAAGTCCTCTAGCTGCTCCGACACTCCAGAGAATAAGTCCACTGGCACAGAGGAGACTGGAAAATCCCAGCATCCAAAGTCGTTGTTCCGGTTCCCTCACTCCCCCATTACGACGAGCTAGACGAATAGCAAGTTGATCTGCAGACCACCCCAACCAAAGAGCTGCCAATGCCGCCCCAATTAAAGGTGAAAGGTAGGCCGTTCCCACGAGACCGGAGGAGAAGTTGTATGGAGGAGCGCTCAGAACGGACGATGCAGTAGCGTTGAGCACGTTGTACCAACTGAGACAGGTACCGTATAGAAAGCCCGCCCACGTAACGCAGGGGAAATAATACATGATACTCAAAGGTCGGTACATCATCGTGAAAAGTTGTTTAAGAGAAGGGCGTCCGTCCATTTTTACAAATAGCTGGAGTTTCTTCCAGTAAGGTTTTTGTGCCGTCAAAACTGTGTTGCCTGCTTCTATCGTTGTTGGAATTGCTTGCTTTTCTCCTTTCTCGGAACTTTCAACTCCAGTGGTTTCCGCTGGGGTTGTCGCTCCATTGCTTTCTTCCCCGCTGTCGACACCTTCTAGTGTGCTACGGAAGTACATGGTCTCTTCCATGCAAAAGTAGATAATGACAGTGGTTACAGCTTGGATCAAAGCTCCAAAATACATCACCCACTGCCATCCCCCCGCGATGTTGATCCAACCAGAAAAGAATCTATCAGAAAATCAGTTGCAATCCTTGGTTTGAGAGTCGGGACTACTCACGGTGCTACAAAATTTCCACCAAACAAAAGGAAGGCATAAATACCCATCCAAGTACCTCGGTCATGAGCAAAAAATAGATCAGGGACAATGACCTCGGGTAAGGATTCAATCGGCGACGCGAAGATGCCCAAAATGATTCGATGAGCGTACCATTCTCCTTTTGTAGTGCTGTAGGCTGGCCAGATGATAGGCCAAATACATAGGAAGCTGGAGAGAACATAAACCCCGCGTCTGCCATATACCAAAGCCAATGGTTGCCATAGCAAACACGCCCATCCCAGAAATAAAAACATCAAACCGGTGCCAATGTTCAGTTGAGCAACAGTAATTCCAGTATCTTCAGCAATCGGCGTCAAAACTAGATCCCATTAGTACACTCTAAGTGGGGGTCGAAGTTCAACATACCTGAATATTGGACTGCTGTCGAAATCGCTGTCCCAATTGTATAGGTATTGCTCATCCAGATGGCGAGTAGTTTCCGCTTTCGAGTCCAATTCAGCGGATCTTCTGGATCAGAACTGGGTTTTGGCACGAGCACGATGTCTTTTTTACTCCCTTCTAAATGACGAGTATTCATATCCCCTCCGATATCAATCAGATGGACTGTTCCGGGGACGATATCATTATGTGGTGCTGCCATGCTGAATCCTGGTTGTTGCTCTATACAGAATATGAATATTCAAGGGAAGAGAAGTGAGGAGAGAGCGACAAGAACAAAATCACAAGACAAGAGGATGGAGAAAGCGTGATATATAACGAGATCATAAGATGATTCCACTATGACTCTCCCACTTTCAACATGGCCGGATCATTTTTGAGGGTGTACATCTGGACACCACCTCGTTATCAGTCTCCAAACTCTACCACAGTATTTGATGGAACTCGCGGCAGCCATCCGACGGCAGCGCGAAGTTAAAACCATGGAGCGGAAGTATATTTTTCTGCGGAGTTAAGAAATGTGGTTCTTATCTTAGGAGTTATGGGGTTGTTAAGCTTACTAGTATCTGCAGGGGCTTCTGGCTTCTAGGTATGTCTATTGTGCGAACAAATTTGGAAGAATGGTCAAGTTCAAATCCTAGTTTCTCGAGAGTAACTCAATTAATAACCAAATTCTTTTTAAATACAGATTCTTTGAATCTGCCAGCACAATATAGCGGTCGCCATAAACGTTGACACCAACTGGTGTTTCGTGAGATGAGGTCGAATACCGAGTGGGTCTATCTTGCCCGATCTCTTGACAAAGCTTCAAGGTTCTTGAAATAAGGAGATATTCTAGGGGTCTCAAATGAAACGTGGATTCGATCGTCATTATATCCTTCCGAACTTGGAGGATGTAGAGGTGGGAGGATCGGTAAATCAGCATCCCACCCTTTTAAGTATGAGCGTACCACTCCACTTTACCTGCTTAGTTATACAATATTGTTGTCTATTTTACAAGTAAAGAAAAGAGGGGTCTTGTTGTTCCTCTATGACCGCTGAAGTTTATTTATCAAGGCTCCTACTTGATTCAAATTATTGAATGTTGATTGATTGTTTCTTCGTGTTCCATTTCTTATTCTCACAATTTATTATCAAAGAAGTCTGCACATCATTATGGCTCTATTACGTTCTCTTATTGCTGGTGGAGCACATCGTCAGATTTTACAACCTAAGCAGTTCTATCGCTGTTCTTCAAATTTTCATAACCTTAAAGTTTCACAAGATCGCCTCTGGTAAGCGAGCAAAGTCCAACATATTTTGCCCCTCTCACTTCTATAAAACGAATAGGAACTTATTTGTCCATATTTAGGAACACGATACAGACAACTTGTGACATGGCAGGCGCGAAAAATGGTGGTCTAAGCCGATTATCTTGCGACGATAATGACAAGTTCGTATTCTCCTCCCTCGCTTGACCAAGAAACTGGTGTCCGACTTCCAGCACTGCCACAAACCAAACCCCGAGACGCTGACTTTCATTCCTAATCTTCAGAATAGCACGCGACTGGTTCGCTTCAGAAGTTAAAAAGCTCGGTGCAAAATATGAAGTTGACAGAATGGGCTGTCAATGGGCGACAATCCCCGAGGAGAACAACGACCTTCCCCCCATTGCCGTTGGAAGTCATATGGATAGTGTCCAGACTGGAGGGAAATTTGACGGCCCCCTGGGAGTTTTCACGGGTCTGGAAATAATGAAAGTTCTCAAAGAGAGTGGGACCAAAACCTACGCACCATTTACAGTAATCAACTGGACTAATGAAGAGGGGGCGAGATTCCCTCCCGGTACGTAAAGGTGCTTTTATGATGTAGAGAGTGGATACTGATGATTGGAGTAGGATGTATGTCTTCCGCAGTTTGGTCTCACGAGCTGGATATTGATTATGCGCATTCTTGTACCGACTCGACAGATAAATACATTAGCATCAAGGATGAGTTGAGGAGAATTGGATATCTTGGAACGAAAGAAGTTTCATATAAGACGAATCCTTTGTCGGCACACTTTGAAATTGCAAGTTCATGGTGCAGCAAATGGGACCAACTTTTCTAACTAGATGATAGCATATTGAGCAAGGAAGTAGATTAGAGAAATCAGGAAAGGAGGTGGGGGTTGTAGATAAGTTCGTACAAGTATAAGGTAATATTGAGAAGAAGTACACTGACATTATATTAGTATCCAAGGAATGCGCTGGTTTGATGTAGGCTTAAGAGGTGTCACAAGACATACTGATACAGCTTATATGAGCGCTAGTATTCCTTTTTCAAACGTCAAGAAGTATATATACTAACAGCGTGAACAGAGTCGACAAGATGCCCTCATCGGTGCGAGCAAGTGTGTTCTAGAAACCCAACGCATCGGTCTGGCTTCCAAAACCGGCATGGCAACAGCATCACTATTCAAATACTCACCTCAAAACTTTTGCAATATCCCTTCTGCGGTGGATTTCTCATTTTCGATGCAACACACCGATTTAGAAACCCTCAAATCAATGACGGCGCAAATTGAAGAGTTTGTTTACAGCACAGCAAAGGCAGACTGATTGGAAGTAGAGACATACAAGAATGTATGGTCTTTCGACCCAGGAGTTTTTGATGCTGAAGCTGTGAGCTGTGTTGAAGCTTCAGCAAAAGAACAGGGATTTACTTACGACAGGCTTTGTAATCATACTGGTATGTTTTGTCTTTGCTGGAAAATTTAAACTAGAAATATCAATTTGACCATGAACAGGGCATGATTCGATTTATAAACGTTTGAGGGTACCTACAGCTATGGTATTTACGCCATGTCGAGACGGTGTCTCGCATTCTCCACTTGAGTATGCCAGTCCAGAGAATTGCAGTATAGGGGCGCAGACGTTGATGGGAGCTGTGCTGATATACGATGATATCTTGAGGAATAAGCATACTGCTTGAGTGAGAATTGGATATGTAACAAGACATATAATAACTTTGGAATGTCAGCTAGAAGAATTTGATAGGGTGGAATTACAAGATTGTCGTGATCAAAGACCATCACTCTAGAACAAGAGGACTCGAGGCACACAGAGAACCTCGTAGGCTGACTTTCTGTTTTTGTCTGGCAATTTGCGATTTGCACTTGTGTACATGAAAGACGGGGTGGAAATATGACCGTTGCAAGGACAAGGCGAAAAAGGGTCTGGCTGGGCTCGCTCGTGACCCCTTTTCGGCCCCCAATGTAGTGCTTGGGTTATGGTGGGTTACTCGTGGCTTACTCGTGGGTCACTTGTGGGTTACTCTATACTTGATAGTTTGCTTGCAACTCTTCTTTCTGGCCCCCGAACTTGATGAGTTACTAGATGATCAATAGCTTGCTCGCGACATTTTCGAGTTGCACAAAACTTCGCAAGTCGTGCCACCAGACAGCCTACAAAGACATATCATGATTTTATTACTTCTATGTCCTATCTATCACCATTAAGTTCTTCAGAGACCGCGCGGTGAGGATCTTATGGCAGCCGCAAGTTGCAACGCCAATTCAATCGTCCTCACTGTATGCGAGCATCGATTTCGTATAATTCTTCGGCTCATTTCATTTATTCCATGTGTACAAATACCTTTGCATATTGATAGGCCAGCTCTACTTCAGATTCCAATTTCTTTTCGTTGCGGAGCGCGACGTCAAAGCGAGGGGAAGGGAGGAGAAAAACAGAGCAGGGGGGGATATACTCGCTCTAGTGCAGCGTCCCGCGCTCCTTCTTCCTCGATAACATTGACACAACGAGCACTCTCGAGTCTCGACCCTCTTTAACCCTCTTGACCTAGCTCGTGTACTCCTTCCCTTCACTTTGCCTAACTCTTCAGTCTCCCTGGCGTACCTGCCATACCACCTTCTCTAAAAAGTGCTTGCTCAAGTCGTCTGCAGGTCTCCCATTCTCATCGATTGGTTCTCATGATTTTCTCCCCGTGGAAGAAAAGGATCGCTAGACAACTCAAATGTCTGCTCCGGCTCATTATTCTCCATCTCCGCAACGCCATGCTCACCAGCTAATTCATGTGCATCATCTCCTCCTGATAGTTCCTTCGAAGAAACATTTGCTGGCAGTTCGTTTCGAGGAGAAACTTCGTGTGTATCCATTTCTGCTTTCCCATCCACGCCTACAGGTGCAACATCATCGGCACCGGAATTTATTATCTTGCTCTTCCTGCGTCTGAGATAGAGTATAATGCTTGTTGCTAGTGCAAGACTTCCAAGTACACTGGAAACGGCGATGCCTCCTTTTGCGCCTCCAGAAATACGCGAGGGCTCGATGTTGGTTGACGAGCTAGTGGGTGAGCTGGTGCCAGTTGGAATGGTAGATGATGTTGAAGAAGAACTTTGCTGAGATGGTGTTGTTGTATTTGTTTCACTTTGGACTTGATGCTTTCCAATGCATGCGTAATCTCCCGAGATCTTTGCTTGCGTTTTGTAAGCATCAAATACAGAGCAGTCGAAATTGGGATTCGAGGGCTGGATGTTGAATGTGTTGTTCACGGTTGTGATACCTGGGAGAGTGATGCTAAGAAATGGGTTAGAGGAAGAGCAAGGCTCGAAATTAGGTAGAAGTCATACCTTGTAAAATTTCCATTCATAGATATATTTTCTGCGCGACTCAGTTTTTCAAAGCCCACTGAACTCAGGAGAGTGTTGTTAAGCATATTTATGGCACCAACGGAGACTAGACTTTTGAGAGACAATGTAGTGAGTTCTAGGTTGTCACGTAGGTACAGATCCTTTGTGATGACTGATAAACTGTCTGCGGTCAAGTTCTCAGCCCCCGTGCCTTGGAGCAGAAACCCTCCCGAGATAAAACTCAAGGATGGTAGAGAGACCGAGGAAATGTTCATGAGAGTGATGGTGCCAGACGTTCTAAGTTGAGGGAGTTCAACCTGGGTTTGAAGTCCATTGGACCTTATCGTTATACTAGTTTTGGAAGTCTCCAGAGCTAGTTTGATAACCTTCAAACGGTTATTGTTGTTTATGTCCACATTATCGGCATTTGTGAGATTGAGTCCTTCCAGAGTACTCAGAAATGTATCGCTGATAACCACATTTTGGACCTGAGATATCCCAGAGTCGAATGAGAGTGTTGAAATAGCTGGAAGCGCAAACCAATCAATTTTCCCTCCTACCACCGTAAGTGATGCGAAGCTTATAGTACTTAGGAGTGTAGCGTTGGATAGCATGAAATTTCCATCAATCCGGCGTAGATCAGGAGCGCTTAAACTTGTGAGTGCCCCAGCATCTCCAACCACGAGGTTTTCAATTATCTCCTGAATTCCGTCCAAGGAAATTATGCCCAATGCCCCTGAGGAGAGGGCAATACTTCCGGAGAAGACTGGGCAACTTGCTATTGTAGTTGCGTCGGCGCTCGATTTGATAGTTCGAGTGGCTCCATTTTTGCCGCAGTCTTTGCTTATTTCAGTTTAGTCCCAGAATAACCCGGTAGATAAACATACCAGTTTGAGCCCAAGTGGTTTGAGACAGACAAAATAGTATTATCGAAAGCCATTCGAAAGATCGTAGGAACAGTCTTTGAGCCCACATCCTGGTATTGCTGTTGAGCGACGTACGGACGTTATAAGTTTTCTGCTAGAAATATAAATGTGTCGGAAAGGGGGAGGTTGATTTCTTTTGCGGCGATTGCGGGTAGGAAAGGGAGGCTGAGTAGAGGCTAATTCTGAGGGTCACTCCTTTAATTGCCCTTTTACGTATATAAAGCACTGTGCCGTGGTTCACAAGGAGTGACCAATACCATGTATTATTGAGCCGCACACATCTATAAATACATGTAGCTTATTGATTTCCCATAATCAGTTACGTGAATTATGAACTCGACTGAAATTTGATACATATAGTCCAAGAACTTAATGATTTTCTAAGAATAATGCCATTCTCTGTACCTCCAATCCTTCAGGTGATTTAAGGATTTTGAGGGAACAGCTTCATTATCCTCACCCACAAGATCTCTGTGAAGCATTAGCTCTTAAAAAATCCCGAGGCTACACGACGTTGTCGTACTCTTGTAAATTAACAAAATTATCCAAGCAAGTTAGAGTAATTCAGTGAAAACACAAGACTTACAAGAAGGTTAAAAGTTATTCTTCCCTTGCTTCTTCTGGAACTTCCAAGCTACTAATATCAATCAGATATGGTTGCAATGTACAGTGAATGATGGGACAGAGGTTTACATATTTAGAAATGCTATAAATTATCTTGCTGAACGTACTTGAAAATGGTACTGGAGCGCAGTATGTAGTTTTGGAGCGAAGTATAGAAAAGGGAACATCTAATAAGAAACCACGCTTACAGACGGAGAAAGTTATATATTCACGAGTGACTCAAATCCCCCCCAACGTGGGGGTTAACATGGTGAGTAACTCCGGGCTTATAAATGAAGGAATCATATTCGAGAATCCCATCTTGGGTTCACATGTAAAAACAGGGGTTTCGACCACTGGCCATGGGGGTAGCACATCAGCCGCCTTGCCAATGTATCCCCATACCTTCAAAGAACACATCTTATTTCTGAACCTTGTGGAATTGTGATATGTGCAGTCCCAATACAATCCAACTGCAAATAAAACATTGGAAGGGAAGAGCATGATATTGAGATGTCTAGTAAAAGACACCGGCTTCTGAATATCTATATCTCGGTTTTGCCCTACTAGAGCTTTATACTTTCTGTTCCAAAACTCCACTGGCCTCTTGTTCTTTTGGAACATTCTATTCTGTACAGTATTTAGACAGAATAGAATAACCCCTTCTGATATAGAATCTTTCTTTTCCCGGGCTTATGAATGAACACAGACTCCCTTTTATAGGTTGGTATTGAAAAGCTGCTCCCATGGCAACTAGCCATGGAGGCAGCACTCGGGGTCAAACCGCCCCGCTGACATGTCTCTGTGTATCTCTCGAAAGCATACATCTCCTTCTAGAACCTCGCGGCAAGTTTCAGGGCGCAATATCCATACTCACCTCGCATTTGTGCCGTAGCAGGGTATACCACCAGTCCACCTCAGGGACTCCAAATTATCCCCCAACATCATCTAAACCACCAATTCACGCTCCCATTAACGCCCTCCCCCAAACTTTTAATACAATGCCACCACCCCTTCGGAATAAAAAGGGCCTCCCCCCTCTCAACATCCACCTCCCTACCCTGCCCCGAAATATCCTCGCCCCAAACCAACTCATCCAGCACCTCCCTCTCTTTTCCCTCCATCATCTCATCCCCCCTAAAACTCGCATTCCCACCTCCCCTCACCCTCTCCTGTACCAGCCGAAACATAGCCCTCCCAACACGCGGAGGAAACAACCGCACCCTCTTCTTCCCAACTAATTGCACGAATAAATTGGGATTGGGATCTTTATGTAGAGGTGTGTAAGTAGGAGGCAGACCGAGCCAGAGATTAGAATCATAGATATCGCCCTTGCCCGCTTTGAGAACTAGATTCGGCGTTGGGAGGTCGGCTCTTAATTCTTTGGGGAGATCTGCGAGTTGGGCTTGTGCGATGTATAAGTTTCGCACCAGGGGATTGTCGGATCGGCAAGCGTGGCGGAAGAGGGAGAGGGGTGCGTTGAAGCGGTGGAAAGTTCGGGTGGCTGATGATTGTTTGAGGAGGAGGGAGAAGGACGCTTTGAATTGTTGGAGGGAGAGACCAGGCTGTAACGAAATCATATGTTCGATATTCTTGGTCTCCGTCGCTTTATCCCAAACGCATTTCAAATCGGGGCTTGGAGGGAGGACAAGCTCGTAGGGTAGGATGGTATTTCCAAACCGGTCAAGGTAACCTAGATCTAAACCCGATGGGTCGCCATCAGAGAACCACTTTGTAAAGGCCCCAAAACCACCATCGAGAAATCTTCCAGGTTCAATCCCCTCCTTCGATATCTTGTCGCACGTTATGTGAATAGGCACCTCCGGGATAAAAGCCCTCCTCTTAAACTCATCGATATTGTTCTCGTCGCCCCAATCGATTCTTTCCGTCGAGGGGAACCTCGGCAAGTGATTCTCGAGAACATGGTGCTGTGGGAAATTCAGGTGTCGCGTTGAAGTCGTTAGAGAGCGTATGATGTTCCTGGACATTGCTAGATTTTAGGATTGGGGGGGGGGGAAGAGCAGCGTTCAGTGGCTTGACCTCTAGCGTCGATCCGGCCGCTACGGGTACCACTCACTACTTTATTCCAACCGCTTTATTCCAACCGCTTTATTCCAACCGCTGAACGTCCGGAATATTAATTAGCTTGCGACAGTTGGCTTGACACGTTGACAGGATGTCCCGTCGTAGCGGCAGATCAATTTACAAGATCGCGGGAAATACCCATAGTGACTTTTATCTCAATCAGGCAATTGCCTCGGCATTTTCCCCAACACTCACTTCTTCCATATGCGCCAAAATACGGACGTAAATATACAATAAAAAGAGTCGGCAGTTGCTATTTCTTAGACCTCACTGTGAAGCTTAAAAAATGATCACAGTGAAGCAATGATAATTGGTAGATTCTAATTCATGGAATGTACAATCTTGAGCAAGCTTAAAAGTCAAAAGATTGCTTGACTGCTTGAGGAGTGATTTACGCCATTGGACATAACACATTACACCCAAGAAGCTATCTACTTCCATGGTATCCCGATACCAACTCGCAATTCTAGGCCGAAGAGAAAGGAAACAACAGGGTATCATTCCTCAAATCCCAAAAAACATCAGAAAAGCCCATAAATGCATTTCAACGAGTCCAATTGCCCAAAATAGCGTCGCTGTCCTCCCATTTTAATCCCCAACATGTCCACCCAAAGAAAAAAACACCCGTGAGTGCTTTTGATATTCCAAAGAACTCCAAAAAATGCTGAAAAATGCCTCCCATAAAATCATATCATCATGTTGATGCCTGCATACCCTGGTGTATTGAGCATCCTATGCATTCGCAATTATCACCACATGGGCAGCTCTCTTCCTCGCCTCCACAAGGCATTCCTGGTATTGGTTGTCGATGAATTGTGCATCCTATACACTCACAATCATCACCGCAAGGACAACTCATGGTATCTCCACCACACCCATCCCCTGAAAATGGATAATTGACGAAGAAGAAATCCGAGGCTGAAAGGCTCTGCTCTTCTGCATTTCCTGATGTGGTACTGGAAGGGGTATTTGCCGTAGGAGAAGCTATGGGCTCCGCCATCGTACCATTTCCATTCCCATTCCCAACACCATTCGAGTGTCGTTGTCCATTTGTGTACATCTCGCCCCCTGATTGATCGGCAGTCATGGACTGATAAGCCGAACGAACGTAGCTTTGACTTGCGTCGTTGTAAGGATGAGCTGCACAACCAATACATTCGCAAGAATCTCCACAGCAACATGTATGCACCGTATCTGCAACCTCCGGAACCTGGGATCCGTTGTAAGTTGTAGAACCAGGCATTGGCATGGAAGGATGTGGCGAATAATTATTTGTACGCATGCTCTCCCTCCACGCAGATGGCTGAAGTGGATTTTGGAATGAGCCATACGTCGGTGGATATGTAAATACCGTTGGAACATTTGCTATATATTGCGGATAGAAGGTCTGAGTAAAGGGCATACTACCTTGTGCCATAACATGTGGTGGACTTGGAGGGTTTGTATTCATCGGGGTGCCATTGGTAGAAACGGACTCTTGCTTCATCGGTTGTACGGGCTTCGAAGAACAACAACTACTTGTTTTTGGCTCCTCGGATTCTGATATAGTCGTGGCAATTGATGACGTATGGCTGTGGCTCTTTTGCTTCGGGGCGCAACATGACCCACCATTTGAGGATGCTTTAGATTTGCCGTTCGTCTGGATTTTGTTGATATGATTTCCATTGATGGGATTTAATGGTGGTGGGGGTGCGCAACATGAGCCAGCCTTCATAACCATAGTTGTGTTTCCGTTGTTGTACATTGTGGGAGTGCCTAGTGGACTTTCAACAGCGTAGGGCTCTTTCTCGTGTAGAGTTCCATTGCTGAAACCATTGACTCCCATGATCGGGGATGAACCATCGTACGATACTGGAGGTGTTTGCATAGGAACGTGGTTGAATTGAGTCTGTATGCTTGCATATTGAGGTGGGTACCCGTAGACTTGAGGCTGACCAACCATCGAATATCCACTTGGCGCAGACATGCTGATTGGTATATTTTGCGCTTGTTGTTTGTAGGAGAGTATGTTGACACTATTCATATCCATCCTGTCGAAGTTTATCGGATCATAGGATTGCTTTCTACTTCTTGATTGTGGTCTCGCAACCTTCTGTACTTTGAAAGTGGACTTTGTGGGTGAGGGCACTTCTGATATGCTCGATTGGGATACCACTGGTGTCGCCGGTGCTGTGGTCGTGGAACTCTCCCCTCCACAACGACAAGTCTGCTTCCTTGGGATAGCCGCCGTTACACTTCCACACATACAAGATTGTCCTCCCGGGTGCGGGCATTGGCTGAGGGGTCGACCTGGTTTCCGTACCGGCACCATCAATCGTTCGTTCGCGTGTGTACATTTCGTTGATCGATGGCCTCGTATGCATGGCTCACTGTTGATGGTGAATTAGCTTATGGGTTTTACAAGAAGTTCTACTGAGCACTGGGGCACTGAGGGGTGGTTGATGAGGCTGAAGATTGCAGCAGCTCCCAACCTCGGCCAAGACTCGCTCTTAGAAAGCAACGTACCAGGCCATCTTCATTCCATTTATCAGAGGCATCTTGCGCAAATTTAGGTCGAGGCCCTTGTGACTATCGTTTGGTGGTTACTACGTTGGACAGGTCGCACCACCGGGCTTCGATTGTAGCAGCAGCTAGGCGTGAAGGTCGTCGAAATAACCTCTTTGCGCCTCGACGAAGCTTTTGGATTTCAGAGGCGTTTAGACCTTGTAGCAACGTGCTTGTGCTTGTGCTTTGTGCCTGTGCCAGTCCGTACCGTACCTGTGCTTCCGGATCCCCCAAGTGCATAAAGGACTGCGGCGAACCGGTGGATTGGTGCTGCTGATTGTGCCAAATTTGGGCGTGTGAGGGAGAGGGCAATGAGCTACGCTTTCCGGTTGAAAGGGTGAGGGGATTTCTCGAGGCCCGTACTGGGATCAGTGGCGGTCTTCCTCGTTCCGGGTGGACTGTTGCTCTGGCAGGTGGATTGGGATAGGTTGCTAGCCTTGAGGATCCATGGGTTTGGGTAGGTAGAGTTGGAGGCAGATCAGGTCAGGTCAGCAAAGAGGCATTCGTTGTGTTGCTTAGGAGGTGGTGGAGGGGAGTGAGAAGATTTGAGCTGATTTTATTCACCACCAGATTTCCAGAGCAAAGAGTAGCAGGGCAGGACAGGGCAGGAGCAGATGTGGATGTGGATGTGGATGTGGATGAGAGGGAAATGGAACCTTGGAGGGTGGGTGGGGAGAAGTGGGTGCGAGGTTAAGGTGTAAGTAGGCAAGTGCAAGTGTACCACGGGCCTTGAGCTTAGTGGTACAGTAGAGTAAGATGGAGGGGAGTGGTCGAGTAGGCTACGTAGAGGAGGCTTCTTGACTCGATGGAGGCTTTTGTTGGGCCGGCCGACTGAAGGTCTGACGGAGTTAAGTGCGGGGGAATAGCCTGGTTTGTAAAGAATAGTGAAGCTGTCAAGAAGTGCTTGGTGTGAGTGAGCGAATGGCTCCTTCCCGATGGACAATCACCCCGCAATCCAGATAGGGTAGTGGAGGGCCCGTCCAGTGCAACGTGGGAAGGCGTGAAGGCGTGAAGGCTTGAAGGCTTGAAGGCTTACAAAAGGCCAATTGTCCTCTCAACCTCAGTTTCCTCGGTCTTCTTCTTGCTTTGTGCGCCGTCTGGTCAGGCTGTGTGTATACGGTATTTGTAAAAATCAGGCGGGTGTGGCCCAACATCATCACTTCCTCCCCATCAACATCCCCAGCGGAGACCCTGGAAGCTTTGTGCATCTGCAGCCCAAAAGCCACCGAGCAACAAGCCAATGACAACTTGCGCAAGTGGGTCCAGCCTTGCCCTCACTCGGATTATCTATTATTCCGATATCGAGCTGCGGAATATTAAGACTACTAATGTCGCTCTCCCGCTGTTGGTGTTGGGATGTGTCAAAACCATTCGTAATTTATAGTAGTGGCATGCCTAAATATTCGAGGAAGAAATCATGAATTGCATGTGTCGATCGACATGCCTGGGCTCTGGGGAAGATTTCATGGAAAAGTGGAATACCCAGGGACCTGGTCCCGGCGCAACCGCTTCGGTTGCTCTAATCAAGATCTCCAATCGCACACGCTTCGTTTCATCCCATCAAAACTTTACAAAAGTCGAAACAACCCAGCCTTCTGGAATACGACAAACGACTGGTCACCATTCCCCCCCAAAGGGTCAAAGCCATAAACAAATTATCAGCATACCTGTTTGGTGAGAATCAAGGTAAGGGAACATGCTAGTTTTTCCGTCTGCTTTAGTTTCAAAGATTTAAGCCTTCATATATATTCTCTTAGGCGTGTTTCAAGCGAGCTACTAGTATAGTCGATATTTTTTGGTATTTTGGCAGTAGAAAACACGTTCTTATCGCGTCCATCTGATTTGTGTTTCGACTCAAGCGCTAACCCCATTTCAGCGATTTGACTGCAGAAATATCTGCAGGAACGATATACCCACGTGATTAACTCCCCTTTTGTTGCAGAATTGCAAAATGGCAGAGGCAAAGGTAGATGACCACAAGGATGATGAGTCCGATACAGAGGCTATCGACATCTTTGCCGATCCAGAGGGCTTCTATCCACCATCACCAAAACCCACTACGCAGACCCATACACTTCTGTCTGGTCAAGTCTTGTCACTTCGACTTGTAGGGCACAATCCGCTTTGGGGTCACCATCTGGTAAGATATGCCTTTTATTTTCCTGGTCCTAGCCTTAATGTCTTCTATATTGTCTTTTCTTTTACGCAGTTTACTCTGAGTTTAAAAATAGATTATATTACTCTGCGTTAATTCCTATTTCCTTAAACTGGCAACGTGCCAACTGGAGTGGCTTCCCCATGCTTTATCGTTGAAAAACTCCCACCCCTATCGAATTTCCTGCAACCACCTTTCTGGTCAAGTACCGTTCTCCTGTTACCTCTTCCTTCTCTCCTACTCTTGGTACTCTCTGGTGGCATAAGATTGCTCTATCCAAATTTCGACAGTCAAAATGATCTGGCTTTTCACTCCCCTTCATCTCTCATCTCCTTTCCAAAACCTTCAAAAACTAAGTCAGCAACACAGTGGCAAGCAGGACGCCTAATCTCAACCTACCTCGAAAACCGCCCAACCCTCATCGCCTCAAAAGCAGTCCTTGAACTCGGAGCAGGAGCCGGTCTTCCCAGCCTCGTATGCTCCATCCTCGGCGCAGAGAAAGTAGTAGTGACAGACTACCCCGACCCAGATTTAATCTCCAATCTCTGGGCCAACATCGACACCGCCAACCTCAATGCCTCTACATCCGACGGCGACAAGAAGATCGTAGCAGAAGGCTACTGCTGGGGTGCTTCTCCCGAACCGCTTCTAGCCCATCTCCCTGTCCCTTTATCGGGGTTCGATCTTCTCATCCTTGCTGATTTGCTTTTTAACCATTCTGAGCATGCGAAACTTGTTCAAACTATCCTTGATACTTTATCGAAGACTAGGGATTCGAAAGCTTTGGTATTTTTTACGCCGTATAGACCTTGGTTGTATGAGAAGGATATGGCTTTCTTCGATTTGGTTCGGGAGAAGGGACTTAGTGTTGAGAAGGTCTTGGAGGAAAAGTTGGAGAAAGTCATGTTTGAGGGAGATCCTGGTGATGAGGAGTTGCGGAGGACGGTTTTTGGTTATGAGGTTAAGTGGATTTTATAGGGGAAAATTCGTTATGGGATTTTCATCACTCCATGATAATTATGATGCTCATCTTTTGAGCAGTCTTATGGGGCTGAGGTCAAAAATGTCACTGCAGTCCAGCCTTTGGCCTTTGGTAAAATACGCTAGATAGTATGAATGGGAAATTGCAGACAGCTAGTGGTCTTTGGTGTCGTCAGAAAAGAACCAGTCAACTTGCTTTCTAGCCCAGAAAATGTTCATTGCACAATTCAAGGTCAATTCCTGCTTGAACTGAATTTGCAAGTCAGTCCATGTCTAAGTCCAAGTCATTCATTTCTACACCATACAGCACTTTGCAGTTCTACAATTCTAGACATTATACGCGACCCGTAAGAGAGCTAGGCTTCCCTCTAAGTATACCTGATTTTGCAAAAATTCTTTAAAATGTTTAAGACAATTACATTTATTCCCCGCGAAAGTTTAGAAGAAGCAAGAAACTGGTTCCTCAATTCTTCTAAATGCTCTCGCACAATAATTGAAATTATGTCGGAGTTTTTAGGACAATGGACTGAGGATGTACGCAAAGTAAAGCCCGGGGTTCTTATAAGTGACAATCAAGTCAAAGTTGAATAAGAAGAAAGGAACGCTCTCGAGATCCTGGTTTCGCTTGATGAATTGGCGACAATGAAATTTTGAAGGATTGGGAGCTCCATGTGCTGGTAAGAAAAACATTCCTTCCGTTTCAACCTCGCAGTGGACATTAAAAGCGGCTGTAAATAGCTCGTTGTTCTAACATCGACTTCCAAATACTTTGGGACAATTAAACTTTTGATATAAAACACCTGGGTTGATATTTTAAACTGCACTAGGTGTTGAAAATAATTGCTTTGAATTACCTAAAAAGCTGGAACAGCGAGAGGTTGACAAGTTAGGTGCGAAATAGGTGTATTTACTGCCGCTTTTGATGTCCATTGCGAGTCAACATTCATTCCGCTTCCTGACACAAAGAAAATAGTACTCGATATGATGGCAAGCCACCCATCTCACCAAAGACGTGGCGCTGGAACAATGGCGGTAAAATGGAGCACTGATCTTACGGAATTTGGGTATGGAATGTTTTATTGAAGCATCGCCTGTTGGGTAGAAGGTTGTATGAGAAGTGTGGGTTTGTAGCTGTTCCCGAGGAGTATATCCCTGTTCCGGTCCCCGAGAAATGGAAAGGGAGACTGGGAATTGGTTTTTATTTTTATGAGAGATTCGCGGTGGGGAAGATGGACAATAGAGATGTGAAAAAACTTAGTGGTACGGGTTTTTGCTTTGTATTGTTGCTCTTTATTCTCGAGACACCATCTTTTGAGCGTTATATCAATAAGAAAACCACACTCAACCATAAACACCTGTACTTTTATGATAAGAAATTGAGAAAGGTTAGCCTAAAATATGCTATATTTATCTACAGTGCTGGATTTTGATTCATTAAATTTTAAATACCACAAGAATTTTCAATTCAGGCTCTACTAGAACTGCCAAGGCCACAAAAGCTTTACATTATATATATATTTTCAAATAAGTTACTTTGCTTCAAATAGAAACCAGATCTTGAAGACCTCGATACCTTAATCGTAACAACAACAAAAGCTAACATATCAAATAGATAAGATTCCATGACTTCCCTCCAATCCCTCACTCTTGTTTACACCAAAGAAAGTTGAAAAACAAACACTGCTCAAAAACACGATACTTTAAAGAGTTTAAAAGGTTTGAATTGTTCTAACCATTCTAACTATTCTAACAGTTCTAATTACATTCTCAAGTTTGAGTAAGTACATGATATCCTTCTCTTCTCCAGAGGTCTTCAAAATTGGTTTTCTCTTTTTGTCTAATTTTCCGTGGATTATCCCAACGAATATACGCAACCAAGACAACTCCTCAAGAAATCATGTCATGGTTTGTTGTGGGGCTCTTAAGAAGTTCATTTTCTTCAAAATTATAAGAATCTAGAGCTTTGCTATGCGTATACTCTCTCCTTTGATTGCTTTAAAACTTCTTGGATAATCTAAAGAAAACTGTGCGAGAGGGTTTAGAAGAATTGGGAAGTCGAGTCCCTGATTCTTCAAGGCCTCGTCTGATGATAGATGTAGTTGTCCTAGATCTTTTCGCACAGCATTACGAAAGCGGGTTTACTCAGAGGAAAACCCGGTTCCCTTACAGTCCCATACTTGAACAGACGGTATTGCTGAGCTTTTTGTGAAGGAGTATGGAAGAGTAAGAAAGGACACAATCCACGAAACTTTCCAAGCTTGAGAACAGTTGGCGGAGGGGAACAATGGAAGCTTTACCAAGTTACGTTGAGCGTTTTAGTCCACAAGCCTTCAAACAATGAACTTCCTACACAATAAAAAAATAAATAAAAAAATTGGAGTGGGAGACTTGAAGAAAACTTTGGAGATATTATTTAGAACACTCCAATGTCATCCTCAAGTGCTAGTCATTGGGACGTAATGAAGTTTGTATTGGGTAAAACAATGTTTAAATTTGGTTTGGAAGACGAGGCAAATAAGACGTTTGGGAGAGCGAGATACGTGGCAAATCATCCCTGGACTTTACTTAAGGAAGGAGCGAGTAGTAGTCGAGGAATAGAGAAAAGCTCCAGAGTCGCCTAGCAATTCCTTGCCAAGTGATAAATCTTGCGTGAAGGGTCACCTGAGTGGAGGTGATCAAAGTGATTGTTATTTTAAACGAGGCTGAAACTTAAAAAGTAGACAAACTTTAGCAAGCGGCGGGTGCTTGAACAGCTGGATGTATCTTCCCGAGGAGGCTGGCGAGGCTACCACAAACGCCCGCTTCACCTATTTACTTTCCAACTCCGTCCTACCATACTGTCAACATCTCCACAACCACACCAACATCGAATCCACCGCCATTGCGCTTGCAAAGATGCCGCCAGAACCAGGTCGTGATCGCTCACCATCGTAAGTCTACTACTTCTTAGAGACGATCTTGGAGAACGACCAAAATTGACGGTGCATGCAGGCCAGAGCGATTGTTTGCGAGAGTATGGGAAGAGGATGATGTTGCTTTTCCAATTCCAGCTACCCCTGCACCTTCGACTCCACCAACACTTACCTCAGGATTGTTGATTGAGATCGAGGATCAACCGTTGACGCCAGCAGCTCGAATTCCAAATTCGGGTTCCGCTCCGGTATTGGCTACTTCAAGCGTTACACTATCGCCAGCGGCTGCACCCTTCCAACCTGTAACTGCTCGTGGCCCAGGTGAGTACTTGTCCAATTCTGAGTTTTGAGTTTTCGTTGACTTGATCGTAGCTCTTGTACCTCAACGTGCATCCGCCACCCCCCGCAAGGTTTCAACCCCCAGAGCGCATGGAGCTGCACAAAATGGAAGCCCGCAGACCCTCCGCCGTGAAGGCGCTCCCAAGATCATAGGCTCCCCATCCGGATTTCAACGACAGAATGGCCCTATCAACACGACTCCCCAATGGGGAACCCCAGGTTTTGCCCCAAGACGGTATGATTCTGAACCTCGGTTGCCACCTGGAAAGGCACACTTTCCAAAAGCCGGGTTTGAATTACAAACAACCCGAGAAGCCATAACAGCTAAGAATAAGAAGGAGAAGAAGGAAAAGGAAGAAGCCCTTCTTGTCGAACCATCGGAGGACTCCGTATTTGCAGCTGAAGTATGCATTCAACCTTGACATTATAGCAATTTGCTTACAATTCATAGGGTATTTATCTATGGCCAGACAAAGCACACCTGCCCAGTCAACTACTAGGTTTGCAATTGGAGGATCTTAATCACATCAGATTTCAATACAGCGTCCACATCGCTTGGAAGGAAGATTTGAAATCTTTGGTAGTCATGGCGCCTAGAGGCAAAAATGCTCAAGAACACGTTCGAGATGCACTTGTTGCTGTCCGACAGGATTACGAAAATGCCAAAGCGAGAACCAATTTAGCTGCACCACTTTACGTTGCGGTCCCTCCAACTCCTGAGGCCATTCGCACAGTTGTTAAGCCAGAAAAATATGGATCCGGCATGACAATGATTGAGTTACAGGGGGAACCTTATTCTAAACAGAGAGCCGCTGTTTGGAAAAAGGAGCGTGCCTCGATGATCAAAGATGGACAAAACGAGATCAAGGCTCATTTGTTGGAGAACCTTCGAGCATTGGCTCCAGTAAAGGGATGGATGAGAATGCGGGTTAACTTTGGGCATCTCAACATTTTACATTACCCTAAAGACTTTGGCCAGGGAAAGTGCGACTTCAAAGGTTTCTTGGAGGTTCTAAAACACCCCCGAGCCCAAGCCAGTAAGAACTCCCGCCTCATCCCCCGTTCTGTGTACAATGGAAAATTCCAATGCTAACATCTTGCAGGTGCTACTTTTGAGAAAAAGTAGGTCGAGTCGAAAATTGTCCTTTGGTTTTACTCCGCTAACCATATTCCTCGCTTATAGACTCCCCAATCCTTTGTCTGCCTTAAAGTTGAAGAATGGAATCGAGGCAATGCCAGAGTTTTGCTCTAAATTTGGTCTTGCTTGGCGCAAAGAGGAAGTCATGTTCAAAGAATCGCTCTGCCTTTTCTTCAAAACAGGACAAGGGATTCCCCTCCGGCTTGAAATGGATATGGACTACAACGAGATTGGAGGTTACCAACCGGGAACGATCAAATGCTTCCGTAATAACCGGAGAAACAAACACTTGGAAATCCTAAGTTGTGATCCAGAAAAGTGAGCATTCTAAGAACAGCTATTATTAAAAAAGTGCTGCTAACAAACATATACAGGCAAATTGATTGGGCTTTAGAACTCATCACAGATAATATGGTCAAGGACCCTGAGCCCGAGTGGGAGAGCTACATTAGCAAGTGCATCGCCACCGAAGAACCGCGCCATGATTCCCTTGGACTTCCATACCCCGCCATCATCTTGAGATATGACAACAAGATTCACGTCAAGACGGCCGTAGTACGAAGCAAGATTTCATACATGTTGGTGAAATCTGGCTATCACGTCGATATTACGATATATCGGGAATGGTATAGTACTAATGACCAACCAAACGCTACCCTGGAACCGGTTATCAAGGCAGGGGTATCGATGTACCATCCACAATGGGATAGTGAAATGTTGTCTATTGAGGAAACTACGACCCAGCGATTTTGGGATGATCAACTCAGCCAACTGTTCGACACGGGTCCAAGGGAGAGACCGGGTCACGTAATCGATCACTTCCTCGGAGAAGTTGATTACGTTGCAGGACTTTTGGGTACCGTATGTTACGATGACTTCAACGATTTGAAATCGTCGCGCTCTTCTTAGGACCCGGCTTTTCGAAAATCCTATCGCCATATACGACACAATTCCCCATCCTCTCAGGCCAGGAATTTTGATGCCATAAAAATGGTTTAAGGGTGTAACTGAGCATTCTTGAGCATGGAATTATGCTTGCCTATTTACCGCGCGTCGGTCCCTTTTCTTTGTACATATTGCTTTGCTCGCCAGGGATATCATGATGCAGAGGCAGAGGCAGAAGCAGCAGCATTTTGCGCCATGACTTTCTGACGTAGTACTAAAAAATGTTAGCATTTACCTTATTAAGTTTTGAATTCGTGATACAAACCATCTTCAATAAGTCGTAAGCCATCGGTCTTCTCCTGAATGATCCTCTCCAAGGCCTTTAAATTGGTCCCAAGCTCCTCAACCTTGCCGTTGTAAAATTTATTCGCATCCTTGGTGCTCTGTAATTTCCCATCAGTATATATCCCCTCCCACAAACCTGCTAGCCACGTACCTTCTCAACGTAAAACCCCGTGCCAACATCCACAATCACATTATCTGCATCTGCCAAGGTACCTGGTACATATAGCGAAGCTGTGAGGGGTACCAAAATTGGCTTTCCTACAATTCCCTTAAGTATCAGCATGATGTTCCGCTCGGACATTCCTGCAGCCTTCCTTATGCAGCCGGGGATTGTGGACCGTCTGTACCTTCAACCTTCCCACTGACGCCTCCCGCGATACTTCGTAGGCATTCTCTGAATCTGGCTTGTGCGGCGCGGAGTTGTGTGAAGGAGTTTGTGAGGTGGGTGAGTTCGTCTTCGAATTGTTTTTTGACTTGGGAGAGTTGCTGGACGGAGAGGGCGGTGATATCCACTGTCGGGGTTGGGTATGTTAGCTTGTGAAGCTTTTGGAGGGGGAATGATGGTGGGGAAGTGGGAAGGAAGTTGGGATTTGGGGGAAGGATGGGTGGGTAGAAGGGGAGAATGCGGTTTACGGTACCTCCTTGTCCTTTCGGGGCTGACATCTTGGTTTCCTTGGTTGTGTTGTGGGTTGGGAGGGACAAGATGTTGTGGCCTGGTGGATGAAGCTCTCCAAAAACGAACTTGAAATGCATTAGGTCACGTGCAGAAATAAACCTTTCACCCTTTACTTTGATTATGCGAATAAGAAACTCCAATTTTCTATTCTTCTAAACGTTCTCGTATAATATTCTAACTTATCACGAAAATCCCCAGGCAATGGCGAAATAGGACTCTTATTTGAAGTGATGGAGGTGTACTTCAAAATAACATGTTTTAGTGAACCAATCGAATATCAAATATAGACCTTGATTAGTTCTTTTGAAACCAGAACTCAAATTTCTCTCTCTGTATACTATAAAATCACTCTCAACCTAGAAAAAGCACTTCAATGGACCGAATCTACGTAAATAATTTGTTTGTATTCAGTACCGATCTGATGGGACTGAAATCTCGACTTTTCTGCGAGACTTTTTCAAACCCCACCAAGGTAGTACAACTAGTAAAACAAAAATAGACTCAAATAACTCCGAGGGCCCCTCAAAGACAAATATGAACGCCAACCAAGTCACCCCCAAAATCCCCTCGTGAAAAGCAAACTGGTATCTCCAACACTCCCACCACCATCGTAGAACTCCTCGAAATCCCATAGCAAACCAAACTCCGTGAACTCAAAAACGAACGTTGTTGGCTCTAACATAATAACACCCAATGCCATTCAAAGCTGTCCACTGATCTCCAAATCCCCAGTCCCAACGCACAACCCCTCGATATCAACATCTTCAGCCCAAGTCCCCATGCCATTCATCAAAACATCCGACCCATGCCCAACATAGCTCATCTCCCCACCGCTTCTGGAGCTCTTCATACTCTTCTTACTCCCGCTCTTCTTGCTACTCGGACAAACCATCATGGAACTTTGAACTTGTTCAATATGAACATCCTGAGGCAAGAAGCGAGTGGGAGCTGATTCTTCACAATCCATCTCGAGATCAATGAGGAATCTCCGCATTTGATAAGACATATTCTGTCTAGAAAAGGAAGAATGACGATGTTCCCGCTTATTTTGTCCACCTTCTGGGCCAAGAGGAAGGAAATTATTAGTAAGATTCATGTTTGGTTCCTTGTTCTCCGGGCCCTCTGGGCTAGGAACGCTGTGAGCCGAAGATGCGTAGGAATCTGGTCTATAAGGAGTTTGTTCGAATGGTGGCTGGCCTTCGCCGCCGTTGCTGACCATTGCTGATTCGACACAGCTGCAATTGTCATCATTGCGGACAGGTGGGCGATCAGCGGAAAGAGTTTTGTAGCAGAAGGGGCATGTGTATTCCTCGTAGCCGAGGGAATTGTCTTCGAGGTTTTGTTGGTTGGCCATAATGTTCAAGAAAGGGCGAAATGCAATATGCCTTGGATTATAAGGTCAATTGGATGCCAATATGTCGAGAAAGGATACTTACATTAGCGCTGGTTGTGATTGTGCAAGGATGGTGAGTATGACTACAGAAGACAGGGTGGCGGTTGGAAAGAGACCCCGTTGAGGTACGAGGGGCAAGTAGAGACAAGGGAAGGGGTATCGGTATATGTAAACGTTTCTTGAACTGAATTGGTACAATTGATATACAGGCACTGGAGATGATGTTGTTATGATATAAGGCTACAGATTGAATTGAATTTTGGAATGTGAATGAAGAGAGAAAAGTGATGAACAGGAGCTATTTCTTATACTTGAGATTCCCCTTACTGAGTAATTTGCAGAATGACGAATGAAAATTGTCCAGTGACCACGTTCACGTTTCTAAAGCCGCTGCAAATCACAATGAGGTGAACGGTTCGCAAGCCATCCGATGATCGGACTTGAGATAGAGATGTAAGGCCCCTACCATGGTTACGCCCAACTAAACAGCGTAATGCAGTAATTTTTGGAAGGAATGAGGGGTTCTGTCAAAGCTTGTCTAAGCTCCATCCAATCGGAGCTGGACTGGGGGAGAGCTAATAGAATATTATCTATCAAGGCCAACCAACTTCGGCAGCCTTGTTTTTTTGGGGCCCAAATGGTACACACTGCAGCATTCACTCGGTTTTGGGAGGACGAACCATGATTGAGTTCGTGACCCAGCGCTGGCAACGTGCTTGCAGCTTCTAAATCTTGCATCATCTTGGTTGTAGAAGTGACGCACAATTGATGCAACGGAGAAGTAAGGTTTTTGGAGAGATCTCGTTGACCGAGTTTCCACTCTCATCCACGAGTACCTCCTTTGTATCTGCAGTTTTGCCAAAGATATTGATAAACCGCCATATCAAATGCACCAAGGGGTATCAGTTTTGATAGCTCACTCCGTACCGCCAAAAGTGATAAAGACTATGGGATTTGGAAATCCTTCCTCGAAGCACTTGATTCTGAGGATGGCCATTTGCCGGCAGATGTCTCCGATATCGTCATCGAGACCAATCGGATGTCTATGTAAACCCGTTTTCTTAAATAGTCGCTGGGCAACTGCTAACCCTTCATTTTGCCGCGAAGAGCCGCAATGATTAGGTGGTTGGCCACGGCTTAAGCGAACGGAGCTTAAGGGCCAGAACTCTATCCGCTGGATTGACAGCCTAACCACCTATGTACATCGGATTTCTGTTGATACCCTCCATACGCCATCTGTGTCCTGTTAATTAGTCAATTCAGCGAAAAAATAAAAACAAATGTTTGGGGAAGCATTCTGAGATCCTATTTGATATCTCACATCACGGGGGGCTCCGAACCCCGAGAATCTGGTACATATCTATACCAAAGAGGGGTTAGGCTTACAAGGCGAACATGTGGAGATTCCACAGCACAGCCTCGCCCCCTCCGAACTTCGCAGTATATTCGTCTCAGGAGATTTGACAGAGCCTTTTGGGCTGATTTCCATGTGAACGTGTACCGTCTATAGGATATTTATGACGTTTGGGAAGCGGCTTGGGCTGTGAAGTCCATCAGATGATGGGTTGGAAATCTGCCGTCTGCAATCTAAAAGGTATATCCCAGAAGTATTCAATAGTAGGATGGGTCCACAAGACTCCACATGTTCGTTTTGACGCACAAGGCATAGAACTCCATTGCTTCTAACTGGGTTCTTATTCTCCGAAGAGGATATCTGCATATCCAATCGTTTTAAAACCAAGTTGATTGTGAAACCCTTGGTTCTATTATCCCCTGAGCTGCCATCAGGATCATCTGGCTGCCTGAGGCACCAACAAGGGTGAGCGAGCCAATAAAATTAATAGATCAATTACAAAAGAGGATGTATTTTAGCTATTATTATGATATCTATCAAAACAATCTCTCTCAAAACAAAGCCAGACATTGCATTACTTACACCCATACCACAAAAGCCTTCTTGTACTTTTTCTGCTGTTATTATTCACAATAACTGACAAAGCAACTCTTTTTTGGGGTCTATCTTGATGCCTAAGTCTCTTACAAGCTATACACTGTCTTTGGGTATGTATTTTGACAAGCCTATGTTAGCTCGTAGGTTCAGAGGTAGCGTCTTGACTTATGTATATAATCTTTCTCTTTCTAGATAGTAGTATTTGTTTCTCTATCTCTAGAAGGTTGTTAATAATATGTAATTTAAAGTCTTTTTGGCTCCTGAAGCTAATATCTAGTATACTCTCAATACTAGAGTATAAGCTAAACAAGTAGTTATTGATAAGTACTGTTAAAAGCAACTAATGCTCTATTGCTTGAGCCTCTCCCCTTCTGATTGGTTGCTTACTAGACACAGAAGCAAATAGTTGATCATGCCTATCTACAGCTCCTATATTATAGTTGTACTCGTTGTACAAAGTCAGAATAGAGAGCTCTTTTTTTGCTTGATTTCTAAAGGGTACTGTTGAAGTCTTTGCTTTGCTTGAAGTCTTCTTTGGGTGCCTTCTCTTGTGTAATATCTCTTGATCTCTAGAGATTACAGTAGTCATAGAGAGACACAAGGTGTTATCTTTCCATTCTATATGTTGAACTTGATTTAAGGCTACCGGGAGGCTAATCTTTGTGCCCCAAGGAATAATATCTTTTGTATCTTCTTTCTTCTTTTGTACAAGCTCTAAGAGTACACTAGACTTTGTGTAGTAAGTACTCGTTGCTCTGTAACCTTGTGTGATATGTGGAGGCCGTGTTAGTCATGTAACCTTTCGTCTAATCTAAGGAACCCTTTATCTGCTATTATAAATCAATCAGGAATTGATCAATTCTAGTGGATAGAGTTAACGGAGTTAACAGAGTCTACGTAATATTAGGGTTTAGGAGCTTCTATAAAACAAGGCTTCTCCTGCACCTCTAAGGAGGAGTAGAGATTAGTTCTGTACTAAATCTGATACTTGTTTACCCTTATATGAGATTCAATTTAACTTATTGCCTACCATCTACCTCACACCTTGCTAGTGTAATAGCTCAAGAAATTTAGTAGAAGTAAAGAGGTTGCCTATGAAGATGTAATAGCCTTTCCCTAGCAAGGATTCAATTAATTTAAGTATAACTACTTGTGTTTTATTTCCTTCTTTGCCCTCTTTCTTTGTGCCTCCAAGCTCCCTCGGTGTCTTAACGTTGATTAGCCTATTTATATTGCTAGGAGCGTGGAAATTCCATGCATAGTTGAAACTGACTTGTGCTATTGCCTATATCTTAAACCCTGTTAGTGTTGGTTTCCCTAGTATTGTTGTTGTGTAGTGGGACCTTCTTTTAAACTAGATCATAATCTCATCTACTACTAGCTTTGTTCCTAGTTTCTAGACTTGTTGGTTTGTAGCTAAAATATAGCTATTCAGGGGCTCTACCTAGACACGAAAATTAGCTAGGTACAAGGAGAGAGAGAGGCTATTAAAATACCCTCTCATATAGTCACTCGGCTTCTAGCTCATGTAGCCAGAACTGTACATGCAACTGCTGAAACTAGTTTCATGACATGTGCTTAGTAATTGAGTGTTTTGGAGTGTTATTTCTTGTATCCCAGTAGTTAGCTATTTCAGCTTCCGCAAAAAGTATAGTGTAGACATAGATTACAAGATAAATGTAAATCTTTCTAGAAGTAGTAGGTTTCCAGTCTCTAGCTCTTAAGTGTTCCTGTAAAGTCTAGGCTGGCTTGGAATATACTGATTTCTATGCCTAACAATGGTGTCTATCATCTCTAGATTGTAATATAGAGTAAATAACGTGATTGGGTCATTTAGAGAAGCATTGCCTGGAAGGGTGATTTCAAAGTGTCGCTCCTGCATTTGCATAGGCTCAAAGTGGGTCCCTGCCTTTTCAAGTGGAGGAGCATTAGGTCGAAGGGTTCCTGTATCGGTGGTATCAAATTTAGTATCTTCAGGCATGTTGATTGTTGTGTACTTGTGACTGGAAGTTGATTAATAGGTTATTTATTTAGTGTTGTTTACTCTATTGTTTTAGTGTTCCTACCCTTGTATATTTGATGCCTCAGGCAGCCAGAATGATCCTGATGGCAGCTCAGGGGATACAAGAAGTAAGAAATTATTCAAAACAACCATCCCCCATGAATTCATGAAAATCCAACATGCCTACACTAGGATGATTCCTAGTCCGATGAACTGTCCCCGAAACGCCATACAAATGAATACCCCCTCGGTTTTTACTTCGCACCTGCGCTGTTAGCACGCTCCCTCTCTTTGGTTGAGTACCTCCCATTGGAGTTATCAACCGCACTCCCTCTTCGTCTCAGACCACTTGCTTTCCGTCTTCTGACAAGTTGATAACCCCGGTCTAGTTCTGTTTCTACAGCACACCTAACTTTGAGAGCTCCGACAGCAGGCCAGACACTCCTTTCTCCTCTCAGCATCCAATAATCGAGACTAGCTTGGGTTGGTCTTTCGAGCAGCCGTATGAAATCGCCTGCAGAAAGTTCTGGGACGAGGGTAACAGATGCTGCAGGTATATGTTCATCAACCAAGAAACGACGAATAGAAAGAGGGAGAAAACCAAGGCTGTCGAGCTGCTGGAGACGATGATGAATCTCCATTGTAAACAATCTGAGAAGACCACCAGTCAAAGATGTTCGGCCCCGGCGAGCATGTACTGGTGAAGGCCCATGCATATCACTTTGGAGGAATGGAACCAAGTATGGCCGAGCCTGGGAAACTATGAAATGATTGACGTTAAATAATTCGGCGATTCGAGACATTGGCGAGTCTCTGTCTGTGTAGGAAGCGTGGGTCCAAGGGTGAAATGTGGTGTCTGTAGCAGCTGACCAGGGTACAATTGCACCAGATGCATCTTTACAACGCAATGTGATTGATTGACCGTAGAGTGAGGGGGATGATGCATTTGATGCTAACGCGGCCGACCATATCAACTGTGATTTTTTTTAGCTTGGGATTATTTTACGGGATTACAATACTTACCACATTAGGAGCTGTGAGGTAGTTGAGTAGGTTTGGAACACCACTTTTCCCGGTAGTCGCAACAGTGATATTAAGGACACGTTTGGTCCTGTTATAGGCTTCTTCAAATGTCAAATCGCCAACATTGGCTCGAACGCATTCTTCCAATACTGTGACGTCCAGAAAATAGCCCTCTTTCCAAAACCTCCGGACTCTCCGGGTAAGAGTGCTTAACCAGTTGTCCGCAACTGGCCCTGCCTTTCCATTTTCTAGCACAGCACTCTTGCCAGCAAACGCAGAGAGATCAATGCTCTCTCCATTCAAGAATTGTGGCAATTCGCCTTCGGTGTGTATTCCAACCAGTGCCGCAATCAAGGCCCCCGTGGCTGTCCCGGTCACAATCCTGGGAAGCAGTCCCCTAGAGAACAATGCCTTTACCACACCCAGATGGCATAAACCAAATATCGAACCGCCTTGAAGGACCAATGTACTCCTCCCAAAAGCCTGCCTTGTATCGTGCAACAAATCCAGCTTGGCCTGGCTGCTGAAGCCGGGGATTGCTCCGCTACCATCAGCCCCGGGAGAGGTTGACAATTTTGTCACATCGACAATAGCCTGCGCAACTTGTGTAATGTAGTCTTCTATCAGAAGCTTGGTCCCCGCAAAAGCCCTGTTGAATAGTCTTGGGGTCGAGATATTGCCCAAATTGCGGACCAGGCCGGATCGGAGAAGGTTGACCAGTTGCAAAGTATCCCCCTCCTCTCGCGCGACAATTATGGACTGCAAACGCTCGTGAATGAGGCGGTAATCGTAGTATTTCGAGGTAGGATTCTGTCGCCTACAGATCAACGGGTCAGTAAAGGTCTATTCAATTGAAGTTGGGGCTGGGCATCGAACGAACCACAAATCGTTCCCTAAGAGCACATCGAGTTGAAAGGCTGCTTCTTCCCATTCCTCGTACGTCTTTGCATCGCGGAGGATATCAAACCAAAGGTGGGCAGGCTTCTTACGCGTCAACCAGCTTATGATTTTCTACTCCCAGTAAATTAGCTGTGAAAGCTTGAATTTGGAGGGACGCGGGCTAACCGTCCACCAAAAGGACGCAACATCGACAATCATTACCCAGATGGCCGTTAAGGGTGACATGATGCGAAGGGAAGTGGTGTAGGATGGCTTCAAGCCATTATTTTGCCCATCTCTGTCTTAACTTAAAAGACAAATCTTGGGTTGAGCTGCCATTGAAGAGTAAAGTTCTGAGAAAGTCCAGGCCAGTCGAGGATCGCCGTCGCATGTGAAGGAGAGCGGAGTAAAGTGTGCAGGGGTAAGGTTAAGTACGCTGGGTGGCACCCACAACACCCTAACATAGCCTCGAAGTTCCCTTCCTCCTCTTTCCCACTCCATCGCACAACCTCGACCTGGGGATAGCTTCACCACAAATACCCTGGAATCACTCTGAGATGTCGGACCTAATCAGATTTCCTTTCTTGTCAACTCATTCTATGCTGCTCCTCAATGTTCTTCGCCTCAAATTATTCTGCCATTTACATTACATGTTGGAGTCGTGCAGAAACCAGGTGAAAGTTCGTCTGGCCGAATCTTCCATAAGGCTGAACACAGGTTATGTTTTGTCCTTTCTTCGAGCAGCTCCTGAATCATGCTTGCGTTCTAAGGATGGGCTCCTTTCCTCCACCGATTCTCCTTCCTGAGAAGCAAGGTTGAAGCACCGGCTCATACCTCTATGTTTGTACCGACAACGCTAGAAAAATGGCGCAAGTGCAAATTCAACTACTTTTCCTAGTTTGTTAACAAATTAATTGGATTTCTTTCGTTTTTTCCTCTTCGAATACTTGGGGAAGGATGCCTCTGGTATTTAGATTGGATCGAATTCCAGTTCTTGTCCCCTTAGGTTTGTGGGTTTGTGCCCGATGTGCGACTCTTCTCATCAGTATGCTACCTTATGGGTAAATGCAGACACAGCATCCTTCGTGTGGGGCTGTCCAATCTATTTACAGTACTTGGTGCCAACTCCTGCGAAGATGCACCTCTTTCCGTTTGTATTCGCGACCTTCGAGTTGGGATTGGCACGAACCTTTCATCATGGTAACAAGTGGTATGGGTCCAGGAAACTGTACATCCTATAAAAACTTGGAACCAAACTCAGATATATCTGGAATTGGGGTGCGTACTCTCTGCTGTTGGCAACAATTGCTCACGATTCACAGGTCATGATAGCATTCTTGGGAACTGCATACATCACATTCATTTGCTGTGTGTCAAAAGAGATTACCGACTACAAGAAGCTTGCTTCAAAAGCCACGCCTTTGCTGGAAAAGTGGTCTTTTGCTCTTGGAAGCGTTGTCGTCGGACTAAGCGATCAACAAATCATCACGGGGATTTCAATTATCATTGCTGGACTCACCCAGCTCCAGAGAGGAATCGGAGCCTATCATTGGCAATCAGTTGTCAATCTTTCCTGGTTCTCGACAATGACTCACTTATTGACACTCACGACTCGCCGAAATGAATTTCGTACTAATGTTCCTCTTCGGGTTATTCGAATATCTGGAATAGGAGTACTAATCGTGCTCTTAATATGTACTTTGTATCCAGTCGGTTATTTAGCTGCGACAAAACCGCCCCCACAAAGCTTTCCGGCCTAGTGTCTATATCACCCACACTTGACTTGGGGCAGAGACGATTTCAAACTCACCAATCCAAACCAGGGACCAGATGTGTGGGACTATAATTGGTTCTACGTTGTTTTCACAGTTGGACTTCTCATCTACAGTTTTTGCACTCGCCTTATTCTCTTGTCGAACAACATCAGTTTATCTCATCACTTACTTAGGATCCCGGAAGGTCAGCCATGGGACTTTATGGAATCCTTGATATGCTTGATCCAAAATTGGAAGCCTTGCCACCCACGAAGTCGTGTCGGGAAAGTGGTGAGCAGCAAATTTCTACGCTCAACTTACGCAGTTGCACTTATTTTTCACGATCTATACAGTTCAAAACTCTGGGAGGTAAGTTTCATTCCCCATCACTAAAGGCTTACCGGTCCTGACTTTTAAAGATTACTTGGATTTTCTCTGCTCTGGTTTGGGGAACTATAAGAATGCTAGCTACTAGAAATAGTATCGATATTGCTCAGTTTTCCACGTCACTTGATTATGACAGGTTTCAAGATGGCCAGAAATCTTGGGGGTTTGGCCAGGTGATGGCTCTGGGGCTTTTGATATTGCCGTTTATAACTTCCAACGGTGCGTACTTCATACTCTTGAAATCACATGACTGACTTTTCCCAGGAGCATTCTTTTCATACAGACATTCCTCGATGCATGATGATCATATCGAAGAAGAAGAGTCCCACATTGGCGAAACTCCACGTTTGAGTACTTTTTTTCAATCGGGTGGATCTTATATAGCAAGAGGAACGAAAACTACGCCTACTAGATCACAAATTTGCATAGACCCATGTTATGAGAAAATTCTCTGGGTCGGGTATTCGCAGTCTTTCCTAATAATAACTCAATTAGTATACCGATTCACGGACGGTTACTGGCTAGCTGCCCTCATGACGAAGACGGGCGTTAGACTCGTTGCTCGCCAATTTTTGATGGATTGGACAGGCAAATTTTTGATCTTATGGCTCTCTGTTTGCGTGCTTTTAGATGAGGATCTTCAGCAGAAGTGGAAATCTTCTAGTCTTGGAATCGCGGTTTCTAAGTGCAGATCTTCAGTGGTCGCGTGGATTTTGTTTGAAGTCGGAACTGTAATTGGGTCAATACTCCTGTCTACTACAATACGTACATATGGTGGTATGAGTTCAAGAACTGTGGAAATATTAAGTAGTTCGCAGGAGACATCTTGCTACCTTTGTTGATTTGGGCTGGATGAGAAGAGAATTGATGATCTCAAGAGTAGACTTGGGCTGGCGATCTGAAGTGTATGAGATGTTACAGGTATGTTGAAAGCCGAAAAGTGTTTGATGTTAAAAATTGGAACTAATGGATGAATCAATTTCGATCAAATTAGCTATAGAAAATTATGACACTGTTTACTGGTATGATTTCTGGCACCCACGCAGCTATAAAAATTTTCAATGCAACAAATTTATATACGAATTACGTCAAGAAAGGTAGTAACACTTGCCCCTATAGAACAAAAGAGGGTGTTCGCGAGTATAATCATCTTTTGAGGTTAAATTTACTATATCGTCAAAAGCGGCAGTAAATAATTGGGTGTTCCAAACAACTTAGATCAATTGAACTTGAACACCTTTTCTCTATTTTCACCTCAATAATATCGAAAATAAGTCGCCCTGTGTGGATGAAACATAATTTGGGGAAGATTGCTGTGTAATTGTTGACTTCATCTAGCATCCGATCATGGTGATTCTTGTCAAAAGCTGCCTTCACTTCTTCCGTTGTTTTGGTACCATCCTCTCTGATGAATCGGCGTTGGGAATACCGCTCTGCAGGCTGTTCTGCATGCCACTCGTAGATGTCGTTGGTGAAGGCAATTTTCCGGGGCTGACGTAGATTACCCAGGGAACATCTTATAGCTAGGTGGTCGATTAAAAAGTCTGAATTGGGTACTTGATCTTCCCAGCATATCTCTTCATCTGCCCCTGGCCTCTCAATCGCCGTCCCCAGATTCAATACTTCCAAGCTAGCTATCATTCCGATTTGATCAAGAGCCGACGCTGGGAGAGACCTCCTTTGAGAAGCATCCCAATAGAGACACAGCGTGTTCAAGGCCGCGAACGATTGTAATTCGGGAAGGATCATATCGATGGACGCGGTGGTAAGAGGAGGTTCAGTAGCTAAAAACTTCAACGCATGATTGTTGGCCTTTAAAAATTTGATAAAGTTCTCTGTTGGCCGGAGATTGTTCTTCTTTAGGTAAGGTGCCCAGCGCAAATTCTCAAGAGAAAGTATCTGACTCCTTCTCGCCAAACAATCTTCTAATACCGAATCTTGGTGCGGTTTGTCTGGACCAGGGTATAGTAAGCTAAATATAATCAGAGGTGCCGATAGGAGAGCATCCCAAGCCACGGGATCCGAGAACATGTCAGGAATATCGAGTTCCCTCAGTTTTTCGAAGCGAGGGAGTTGGCTGTTTTCAGTTTGGAGTGAGATAAGACGCTCGTATTTGTAAACGCTATGTTTGTTTTAAGCAACAAAACTTTTTATCTTTCTGAGGCTCGGTGCGCAGTGATGGAGTAGCTTTGTGAGCATCGTGGTTCCTATGCAACTGCCTGAGGGATGGGAAAGTGCTGCCAAAGAGTCATCTCCGAGATACAATGAGGGAAGTGATGAACTCCCAAACTCATCGGGGGAAGGTGTGTCGAGATCGACGGGCATGTTATTCAAAATTTCAATCGTGGCATGCTTGATATTAGAAGAAAGTAGACCTCTGTAGAGCGTCGCAGGAGGGGCTATCTCAAAAAAAGAACTATACCACAAGAGGGCCTCCAGATTTGGAAGCACTTGACCAAGATTATCCACCAAGATCGGGCTGTTTTTTTGAAGGCTTTACGGGGCCACCCAATTTGATAACCATAACTACCTGTAAGAGTTAACTGCCGAATGCAAGGTCCTATGGAACCAAGCTTTGCATCCCGGTTTGAGACGCCTCTCTGCAGCACTGAATCTTTTGCTAGCGCCTGTAGTATTGTCTGAGACCGTTTTCTCTGTTGTAAATACCATTGTCGGATACGAGGGCTTAAGAAACCAAGTTTTGCGTCCCGATTCGCCTTCAGCGATACTCCTCTTCACAATCCTGCTTCTATCACTAGAGCCTTTAGGGTTGTATGAGACCACTTTGTCAGGTGTAATGTCAACCGAGACCATTGGCAAGAGTGTGCGAGCTGAAGACATTTGCTGTTAGTCAGAGCCAGAGAAGCAAGTGATTTGCAATCTTCTTCTTTATCGAACTGTTGCATAATTAGAAACAATATATCGAGGTAAAGTTTGAAGAGTAGGGCATCTGATTTAAAGAATCGTCCTTCCATCACCCTGTCTACCGACAGAGGGATTGTTGGCTTCGTGAAGGAGGATCTAATCATATTTGCCAAACGCTGTATCTTGAGTGGAGTTAGGAATCGCTTGATATTGAAAAAGGGGAGCCAAGTGCCAAGTGGATTGGTATTGTTGTTCGTAGTTGCTGGGATCAAGTACACCATCAGTTCCAATAGTTGATGTTTCACACAGTTACATGTCATCTCTGGTTATTCAGTCACGCTTGTATACTTCCCTGGTGAAGAAGCTCACGGTGGACATTTAAAGCGGTAGTAAATAGCTAAGGTTTTCAGTATAATTACTACTTGATAGTTCCAAAACACCTAGAATAATATTCTACATTCTACATTGTTCCAAGTCTTTAGAACAACTTCTTGAATTATGCTAGATAGCTGGAACAACGGGAATTAGGTAGGCAGGTGCGAATCTAAAAATTTACTGCCGCTTCTAATGTCTTTTGAGAGGTGAAGTTACAATACTTCCATTAAGCTCTCCCTCACCTTTCAATCAATAGGAGTGATTGTATCACTTGAGGGTTATTTGATGTGGCTTCCATGGAGAGGATAGCCATCATGACGTATCAAAGTGATGACACTTTGATGAAGCTTTGAAAGGTTATTGTGAGACGGTATTATTCACCGTCGTGACGAGAAATAATATTCCATCTGTTAGTTATGGGTATTGTGAAAGGGTTATGATGTTGTCCAGATGTGGACGAGAGGAAAAAATAAGCGAAAGAGACTTGGTGTTTAATCCTTTCAAAGTGTGTCAATAAAGGATTGCAGAGCTGATACTAGCAAATATGGTCGATGTAGCATGAACCTTTATTACTATTTGTAAATCAACTCCTGGCACAACTCCCCCAGCTAGAAAGTCGGTTTCTTGGATGCCAGAGAGAAATTCCCATAAAATGGGTTGAACTTATCCAGAGAAAGGTTTTCAAAGCCAGCCAAAGCTATCCGCAGAGAACCTAAAACTCGTCGTACAATCGAATATTTTGGCACTATAATCAATGTGATCAATAAAACCTCGATCTCCTTCTCCATTCATTGAAACAACCAGAGGTCGGCCCCCAATATATATCCAACCAAGTTTGGGGAGTAGTTCCAGATAATGATCTGCTTCGTTGCATATGCACTCACAATGTGCATCGCGGGCGCAATCACATCGGTGGCTTGCGGGAGCAGGCGTGCATTTGCAAGTCAAGCTTCTGTAATATTTACTGGGCGGAATATCTGGGTCAAATGGTAGGTGTCACCTTCGAAGACAATTCTACGAAGTTTCCGTAGTTGGCAGAAATAGGTCCTAATCAATTCGTGGTTGATAACCCAGTCTTCATCTCCCCAACTTGCAGAGAGGTGGACTTGTTCCAAACTTCCTATCTCGGAAATCTCTGCAAGTACTGACTCTGGGACTAGGTAGTTCCGCCAAGTTAAGCTTAATGATCTCAGAGCCGTCAACGGTCCCAGAACTGGAAGGGCTTTCTTCAACGAATCTCTGTAAATATCTTCGGTGATGTGACTAACCATGAACCTCGATAATTGTTTGTTTTCTTTCAGGAACTGAAGGAAGCCATCTGAAATATGATCTTGAGTGCAAAACGGCGTCCATTCGAAAGACTCCAGGGTGGGAATAGAACCATGTTTCAAGAGGCATTTTTCCAGCAAGGAATCTTGACCACAAAGGCATTTCAACGACAACACCTTCAATGGTGCTTCGAGGAGGGAGTCCCAGGAGTCTTCATCAGCACATGATGCTCTGAACAACTCAAGGTGGTGAAGTTTTTCGAAACGAGCAGGGGGTGTATTCTTATGGGAAGAGAAAAAAGCAAAGCCCTCATTGCAGCTATAGCCAGCACCCGAACAAGAAAGGTACTCGAGAGTTGGGGCGCAGTAACGGATCATTGTCGACAAACCATCGCATGCTGGTGTCACATTGTCTTGATCCTCGTCTTCCCGCAGATGGAGGCTTCGAAGTGAAGATGGACGTAGTCCAGTTAAGGGTACGTTCGCTGGCCACCGGAAACGTTGGGCAACAATGGATCCGTGTTTTGCAGTTAATGTAGCGAGGGCAGTGTAAAGTGATGGCGGCAGGTGCCGGCAACCATTCCAGCGTAGCCTTTCCAAGTGTGGAAGGATCGATCCAACGTTCCGGAATACCGCCCTCAGTATTTTCCTGAAAGCCTGTGGCTCCTTGCAATTCTTCAATGGTTTTCCTTCGCAACAACCGAGTCCACCACGGTCGACATCAATATATCGAATGCATGGGCCCAAAGCCCAACTTGACCTTCCTCTAGCACGTGCGGTCTTTCGTCCTGACTCATCCAGCATCTTTTGTAATATTGCATGTCCGCGATCATTGAGCCGTAAATTCAGCCGTTCGAATTGGCGGGAGCGACTGCAACGCATTAGCAAATACTGCTCCTCTCTTTAAAAAACGACACGCACCTACGCCAGTTGGCGACAGTCACGAGGGACTTGCGCCAATACCAGTGACCATCCCAATTTTGCACAATCTGGGACAAGATTTCGACGGGCAGTTGGAGAAGAGGCGCTTTTGAATTAAATTCTTAGCCTTGCATGATCCGGTCTATCAGGAGTAGAGTATAAGGATCATCATCGAGTGGATAGATGGGTTCCACGTAGGTGGGAATCTCCGTCTGTGTTTCGTCTGCCATGTTGGCGCTGTTAGCCTTGCTGCTGAGCTGCGAGGAGGAGGTAACAGCTTTTATCTACGTACACCTGATCCTGTAAGTAATGTGTAAAAGTCCTGACATCCATTCTCCGAGAACATGTAGAACAATTGAAATCCAAATTCTGGACTCTTTCAAATATCCTCGGAACAAAACATTAATTGCTCTAAATGGTCCGAAGCAATGGACCGGGGGAGGGGGTGTTTGGAGAGTAAAATTCGGGGATTCTTACGTGTTGATGTTGGACATGTACAATAGGCACGCCAGATGGCTTCCGTGAATCTTTGGTGGTGGAAGCTTAAATGTGGAAGGTCTGAAAGGAGGTCGCAGTGAAATCTTGTTTTGGGTTGTCTTCCCGAAAAGGCAACGGCGAAGGTGACTCAAACGGACACTGGCTACCTCGACAATCGTTGGTGGAAGTGAAGGTGAGGCTGCACTCTCCCGATTCTAGGTAGAGTCCTCCCAGCTGATACTGAAACTTACATATGCAATCCAAGCCCATCATTGGGTTCACTATAGAATTCTTTGGCAGGTACATAAATCACTTTTTTCTCTCCCAATCGGTGAGTAACGGTCAGTTTTAGAACATCCATGCGCTTCAATTTTTCTCTGCTTTATTTCAATAGTGGTTATCAGTTTTTATCAAGAATTCTGAATACATTGGGTGGATTTATCGGCCGCGGCGCCTCGCTCCCCAAATCATACAACTCACTCTGCAGATTTCTGTTTTTCCAATCAGCGCTCAAGTTTCCCACTCATTGGGTCTCAAACTGACCTGTTTCACTTCGTCTTTCTGCTGATCCAATTTTGACTTGTCACCTGGTCTCTTGGTCACACGGGACTTGTGCACCACTGCAAGCCGTTCTTTTTGCGCCTGCTCATGGGCCACCCTCCCATCCTTGATCACAACATCCTCCCAAAAGCGCTGCTCACGGGGAAAGGCTTCATTCTCAAAATTTCTCGAGAATTCTGTTGGCTTTTAGGCTTTCGTGGAATCTGAGGCACTGGTGTTTGGTGTCTTGCCTTTGAGACCAGAAACTGCAGCAGCTATGCCACTTAGTTTGAGACATTGAAATCTTCCAGGAACTTCCCCTTCTTTATTAAAGCTCTCCCCACTTTCTCCTGGTGGGGGTGGCTGGAACACAGAAGATGAGGGAGGCTTGGTTGGGTGAGAGGTTTGTTCACCTTTGGGAGAACTTGAAACACTGGAGTATTTCCCACTGTTCACGGTGAGATGATGAAATGGAAGTTTCTGTTTTGGAGTAAAGTAGGAGTTATGTTTGAAATGCTAACTGTAAGAACTATTTACCTTGATGAAGTATACTTCTGAAATATCCGTGAAAATGTGAGTAGGAGAGGGTTTGAATAATACTTGCTGATATATGAATTAATGGCACTTAATGAAGAATGAAATTATTTATTAACAAAGATTCGAAGAAAGAAACGCAATTTATTGTCTTGTAGTTGAGGTTGCTCTTTATTGATCCTTTGCAACTCGGACAGAAGTGAATCTCATGGCTTTGTTCGCTTGGGAGTAATCAAGTGATGATAATGACGGCGAACAATAAAAGTACTAAACTTGGTGTTTGGGAATTCTTTGATTGTCAGACAGCTATCACAGCCTGGGAGACATGAAACCCTTTGTCAACGGAGAAGCCGATGGTCACTTTTCGATTTTTCACATTTTTTATGATTTTTAATTTCAATCTTAGTGTTGAAGTCAAACTTTTTTATATTTAAGGGGCGGAGAAATGAGGGGATGCCGAGTGCACTTCTCGCTTACTTACTTTTTCCTACCAGTAAGCCTCTTCAAGCGACTAGCTCCCTTCCTCAAGCTACCGAGTCTCCTAGAAAACCCCCTAGGAGTTCGTGTGAAATCACCAGGAGTAGGTGATCCTGAAGTCGGAACGGGAGCTGGTTTGTTCTTGGATTGCCAGTCTCCTAAAAGCTCTGCATTAGGAGTATCAGCCTTTTCTTGCTCCTCGACTTGCTTTCGTATCGTCTGATAGGAAAATTCCTCCATTTCTTCCCATGCCTTCCTGGAAGCCTCGTACCTGTCACTGGCTGCATTCAAGTTTTGCGCCGCTATTAATTCTCGCTCTGGGTCGAAGGCAGCCAGACCCATATCACTTTCGGCTGTCAACATCTCAAGGTGAGGCGAGTGTTATGGACATTATTCCACGCGGTAAGGATTTGTTGAAGATGCCCGTCTGAGAACTCTCCAATGTTTGCTTCTTGGAACCTTACGTCAACCAATTTCTGCAAGTTTTCCCTACGGGGCGCAGAGGGTGTTACCTTTGCTAGACATCTTATTATGTGTTAGTATGTGGAATTGTATAGTATCTCCAAGTCAAAAAGCTGAAATTAATAATCTTCTCCCCCCTTAAAAAACGAAATGTTTATCTTGCTAACAGAAAATGAAATTATTGTGGGGGCAGGTATTACTCGCATAAAACAACTTCACATTTTAGGACTGTTTCAAAAACGTACAGAGAAACAAGTCTACATAAAACAAAATTAAATGCCTCTTTGTGTACATCTAATGATAAATATCCTTTCATCTCATCTTCCACTCCATAGCTCCGAGTACCTTGCTACCAACAGAAACACAAAATATTCAGTTTATACGAACAAAAATACAAAAGGTCCACTTTGTCCATGACTGTAGCTGCTCTCGCTAAACGTGATGGAGCATGATTCATAGTCTTGCAGGTGACAAATGGTGATAGCGTCATCTGGGACACGCATAATTTCCTGTTCAGACGAAGCCTTACACCATCCGCTGCGGAACCATTTGAGAATTGCCATGCCTCAAGCACTGAACCCACTTCTGAACCAGTTGTAAATGGAGAGGTGAAGATGTATGGTGAGCGAGAGAATCTTGTAACCTCCCATAGGCCAATAAATGAGGATGGATCTCACGAGCGTACAGCCTCAAAGTCTCGGATTCCTAAGCCAAACTATCGTCAAACCGGTCGGTCTTTAACAAGACTGGCTAGAAGGTGAAGGAGAAAGCATAACTTCATGTAAAGTGCGAGTAAGAGCGCCCCAAGAATGAGATGGAAGTATAATCTCCAATATATATCAAATTACTACACAGCATATCAAAATCAAATATTAATGAACGCAAGTGATAAAAATATGATACAAAAAATAAACTTTGAGCGCGTTCTCTAGGCCGCCTGAGAGAAATGAATAGAAATATATTGAAACCACAGTCTCAATTTAAAAGAAAAAATATCAGGAAGTCACATAGGATTCTCAGTTGAGTCATTCATAGATTTTAATGGTCCCTTATCATTCGTCGCTAACCGGTGTGTAGGCATCCTTTCTTCTCTTCAGCCTTTTTATTTCCGGAATAGCCCAAATGGTATATGCTTTCATGTCCCATCACTCTACGGTCTCCAAAAGATACTCCCTCAAGTCATGACAAACGAAATATCAGGTATAGACACGCTTGGGTCCTTTTCTTGCATGGCTTGGAAGTCTTCTAAAAGCCGGTTTTGAATATCCTTGATTCCCCACACAGAACGGATCCCATTGGAGCAGGGTTGAATGAATGAGAGCTGTTTGAGGGTGCAAAAGTTATTCCTGGTGAGTTCTGTATGAGAAAAAGCCCCCGAGAGGCTCTCACAAAACAATTTTTGCTCGCAGGCAAACTGACCATTCCTTGTAACCAATTCGAGAATGAACTCCCAACGCGAATTCTGTAGTTCTAGCCGATGAAAAAATTCAGCTGCATTGGGACATAAGTGTTTGGCCAATTCATAGTTATAACGGAGAACGACCCTCAGAATTTTGTCTCTGTTGAAGTTCACACAAACGGTGTCGATAACGAGATTGAAGTATGTGATTCGTCCCTGAGAGGGAGTAGTTTTGAGTAAAGGTCGGTAGATCTTCATGGCTGCCTGTCTGCTTTCGCGATTGGGAGAGAGGATCCGGGGATTCTCTGCTGAAGTTCGGTAACCATTAAAATTCCATTGCCAGCACCCTTTTGAAACCCGTCTCTCCTCACGTCTACCTTTGGCAATAAATGTGTTATGAACCTTCTTTGTTAATCCACCGAAATAGATGAAGGGTTTTTGGTACAGCAGAGTCGAGTTCCCAAATATTCACTATATAACATCAGTGTTTTGTTTTGTTTTGCAATGTTGAGGCCTAAGAGTGAATTTGAAATCCTAGCTCAAAGGAAGGACTGTAAGGGCTGGTGAGGGATTAAGCTTACGTCGAAGTTCAATGAGGAGTTTCGAAAAGGGACAGAAAGTTGGTTCGGGAGTGGGAGGTATGCATTTGTAAAGTTGAGTAGACGCATCGGGGAGCTTGTCGTGAAACAAATCAAGAGCCTGGGTCCTCTCGCGGTCAGAATCGTTGGGGTTGACAAGCTTCGCTGAAGCGTTGGGGCTCGGAGATATGATGGTTGAAGACATCTTATCCCTGGTTTTTGTTCGAAGATCCTCGTGGATGAATCAGGGTGGCTTTGCAATGCAGAGCAAGGTGTCTGGACTTTATGAATTCCAGAAGCACCCGACGAGTTAAATGAAGTCATGTGACTCATATAACACGATTCACTATCAAGATGGATCAGGATAATTGACTCTCGTGTATCAACAAACAAACATTTGCTAGATCTTGTTGTCACTTCATCGGTCCTATTTAAACAAAATAAAGGAGAGCTAGCAATTCCAAATTGATTCAAATTTTGTCCATCAACTTCACTTTGCACTCGCTTAATTTGTGCTTGAAGTACTATCAATTTAGTCTCCCTATTTACAAAGAAACTGAAACCAAGTCAAATTTATCATCCCAAAACCCCTCCCCCTAATTATCAGTCAGCAATTTGCAAGCTCCTTTATCTTCCTGGAAGTGCTTTGAGCCCTGTTAAATTTTAGTCTTCATACTTATTATTCAGATATCAATGTTGAAGACTTACATCCTTCAGTATCCTCTTGAACTGTTTTCGAGATGGTGCACTTGTTTGCAGTGGCCATTGGTTGCTTTGTGATAGAACCACACCCGTCGTAGAAACACTCGGACTTAGCCATTGCCCGCGTGAGAGCATCCCCCTTCCAGCCAAACATGTAATCGGCGTGAGTTCCGGCAGCATTACCTTCGAAACTCCAGACGAAAGGGTTTGGCGCACCCGATGTCCACATGCTGTTTAACTTTGACGTATCCCAGGTTGTCTCGAAAGTCACTTGTGGCACACGGACTGGATGAGAAGATGGGCATTTAGGAGCATTCGTGAAGCCGTCTGAAGTGATAGTGTTGTACATGTGCGATTGGTGGTCGGGACTGTCAAGATTCTTGCCATCCCAGCATCTAAATTCGGTTAGCTTTTTACTTTCGTGGATTTGGTCAAATAAAGCACTCACGCAGGAAAGTGTTGAGTAGTAAAGATACCGCCCGGACAAGCCGAAGTAGGGAAGTCGGGCGTCTCTCTGCCTCTTCCTCCACTAGCCGTGAGGCACTGGTAGCGCAAACCAACTTGTGCTTTTCCGCTATTAGATGGACTGCCGACTGTCATCCGGAAGCCCTATATACTATTAGAAAGCTCAAGGAGGTTTTGTATAAAAGTAGACCCACTGGCTTGAAAGTTGTTATTGATTGTGTTTTGAGGTTATCTTTGCTCAAATCGAATTGCGTATAGTAAACAGTGAGTCCGCCTTGGGCGCCTATAAAATTATCAGACATTATTCTGTGTTGGATTGAGTTGAATAATTACCGTCAGAACCCCCTAACAATGGTTGAACTGGAACAACTGGCACACGGTGGTAGGAGCCGTTTGTGGGATGCTTGAAGAACAAGTGCGCAGTCCAATAGTTTGAAAACTGGGTGATGGGGTAGTCAGTATTGCCTATCAAAATATTTCTCGAGATACGGCACAGGATAAATGCTGGGGCTCAGAAATGATTCAGGAGTGATTCAAGAGAAAGAAAACCGGGGAACAGCGTCCCCATTGCCTTACGTCTTCAGCCATTTGGCAAGTAGTACAAGAAGCTCTAGCACCAACGTCACCCTCCATGGTAGCATTGAAGGCATTCCCACCGACAATATGGTGAAGATGAGAAGAAGGTGTATCGCCCGGTTGAACGACAGGATCAAGGCGCTGAATGGTTAGTGTTGAGCAGGGGAAGCGAAGACCTGCGTTGGCAAACCCAGCAAGCACGAGCAGTGTTGTAAACGACTTCATCATGACCGAATGCACTTTTGTACAAGTAATAGAGATAGTTCAAGGGAATTATTTGGCGAAAAAAGCTGCAAGCGGTACCCACTTGGTTCTTATAACCTTGGATTCACCATCAACTGCCCTTTTTAGCTCCCCCATTTATCCCCGTGAACTAAATACCGAATTTCGGAGCCCTGTAAAATATATATTAAACTTGCGGGGCAGAGAACAGCCGATTGAAAAGGGATGATTCGGCTATCGAGATCTGCTCGATAGGCGAATCAGCTTACACCTGCATTACCAGGGTTATCATCCGGTGATATAGAGAATTAATTTTGTGGTTGGCTCACGAAAGTGCCGCGAGCAATTACAAGTGCATAATTAAAAAAGCTTGCTTTTAATCAAGGAATTTAGAGTAGGGTTAAATTGTCATGAACCACGGTAGAAAATCTTTGTGTTACCTTGAACCAGCCAATCAAATGCTAGGGACTCGGGAGTCCATTTTGACTCATAAAAAAATTACTCGCGACTGGACGAAAATACTTGTGCAATACCACTTTACATGTTATTTGTCCTATAGGGTAAGTGAGACTGACTTCAATCTATCTCCAATACTGAAGACCGGATGATTATACTCTTCCGAAACTACTCTACAAAGAAAGTTCTCAAAATTTAGCAGGCATCGGTTTTATGAAGGATCTCCCTTCAGTCGCTCGTTGTAGAAACCACTTGTAGCACTGCCGTGAAGCCCCAATCACAAGGGGGTGGTGGTTTTCGACTCTTTTCGATCTTTCTTGATAAGAGATAACTTCATTAGCCATATTAATTGATCAGTTTTGTTGGAAGATATCACGCATGGTCTATTCGGATGTATAGATGAATAAAATATGAGACAAGGGTGAACGGAGTCCAGGTAGTTAGGTAAATTCAGAAACACGTGTCTCATCTCATCTTTTTGGCCTGCCTACCAAAGATAGCACCGCTCGATTTACACTTTGGGTCTCATGTGAATGAGTTCTTGGATAAACAATGCCACCTATCGGCGCTTTCCGAAGCTGGCTCCTTATTACTTCATCATATTTGGCCGAGTAGCTAGCAGTTCCCAACCAAATGATAGGTACCAGCTTGCAGCCTCGACCTTTGGTCTTGCAACAGTTCGATCCAAAAAAAAATAAAAAGAATCAAAGGCATCGTTGAGAAATGATAAAGTGGAGCAGGAGAATAACAATGGTCGGTTGACCTAAGAATTTGGAAGCAACGTACTATCGGGTCCTGGCAAAAGATTTCCGGATAGCCTTTAGAGCAAATCACTAAAAGTTGTACTGGCAAAGGCAGTTTTGACTTCGAGGAAGGATCAAACCTTCTACTGTTTATAAGGGTACTCACGCGCGTAAATTGGGGGGTGATTTTGCAAAAATCTATTAAGTTAGTTCATCATATCTACTATATAAACTGGAAAGAGTTTGGATGCAATAGCTTGTTCTACTTCGCGATTACAAATAGCGACCAGGAGAAAGTAACGATCGGAGTTCATAAGAGTGGATTTCAACAAGAAGTATTCTAACTAATACTAAAATTCAACATCAACAGTAATTTCAGCATCGAAAAGAAAGAGGATTCTCTAGATTTATCCAGCGTCATTCTTGCCAGAGAACCAACCAACAACCAAGCCCATGACGCCCATCGCTGCCTTCTTCTTCCTTTCCTCCTGTCTTATTTTCTCTTTTATTCTTGCCTCCTCCATCTCTCTCTTTCCTCTTCTCTCTTCCTTCCCTCCATTTCCCTTTTCTTCTCCCTTTTGACCTCTTCCCTCTTCTCTTTTTCAATCTATCCGACTCTTTTAAAACAGGCGAAGCGAGCACCTTCATTTTCTTATTCAGCCTATTCACCTCCTTTTTCTTCCTCTTCATCCTCCTACATGCAACTTCTGGCTCCTGCTCATAATCTTTCTCCGGGTAAGAGTCCGGAAAAGCCTCCATAAACAGGTAAGTCTTCTTTAAAAGCTTATGTTCCTCCTCTTTCTTTCGGAACTCTGTGAAGATATCTACCAGGGCATGAAGATAGTCAGTCGCAAACAAGAGAAACGTTTCCGTGGGACAGATACAGAAAAAGGGGTTCTTGGTCAACTGCTTTCTTTCATTTCTCTCGTCGGGCGTGAAGGGGGGAAGGAGGGTCTTTGCAGTTAGGTGGAAGGCGTTGAGAATTATGTCCCATTCTTGGGTCGTTTGTTCGAGGGCGGTCTCGTGCTGCTTAATTAGTGAGCGAGGGGTGTGGTTAAAGGGGTCTGCCTCGATTTTTAATAGGGTGTCAGTGAGAGAAAAGAATTGTGTACGAGTTTGGACGGCGTAAGTTTGGAAACCTGGCGAGAACTCATTTAGCATATCGGGATTATACCCCATTTAAGAAGAAGCGGAAACCCTGCCATCGAAAGGTCATGTGCGGGCTTTTTAACAGGGTGGGTTTCGGGGAGGATAAGGTCCTCCCAGAGAATAGGGAGTTCGTGTTTATACAACATATTGAGCTGTGAATTCAGAGACTTAAGTAACAATTTCCACTTTACTATCTATGGAGTGAAAGATTGAGTAATGATAGGCCTCGTATTTCGAGCCCAGAGAGATTTCTTATACATCTCGAGAATTAAGCGAGCGGAAATGTTTAGGTCGAGAACAAGATATCAATTTCTTTGTTGAATAAAGCATTTGGGAAAATAGACAATCGTGGTAAAGATATTGAGCCTCTTTGTATTGAGATAAAGGTGATTGTCGACCTCCAACCCGGTACTCAGGTGATATCACGTGATGGAGACTTCCTCTGTATGGTGGTTAGAGTCTTTCCTACTCAGAGAGGACTATATGTATTACTCGAGAGATAAGAAATTATGAAAGAAACCTTCATGGAAATGAATAATACAAATAATACAAAAACAGGATTTACGTATCACGTAGCTCTGGGCTCCTGAGGTCAAAGAGCTCCTACTCGTAAGTCAACTCAACCTTTCGCAACCAACATCCCTAGCTATCTTAATGGATAGCGTTACCAGTTGGTCGATCTCATACATATGTGTTGCTTCATCCAGATACCTATTTATATGGTCGCTCCAGGGTGACGATAGGCACGAGTCGGCGTTTTCGCGTTTTCGCGTTTGTATTTCATGTCATGGCTTTTCTGCTTTTCTCTCCTTGCTACTGTATTCATCATCCTCCACGACACACGATTTCTGCGCGAAACCAAATGGATCGTTTGACAGTGGGTCCTAGGCTAGTCTATTATAAATATTATCCCAGAGAGTCGGGAGAATCAAGAAGTTGAGTTGCTTATTCTGGTTTTCCGCCTGGCGAGTTTAATTGGAATGGGTCAAAGCTGTCATTTTTCACTTGTCCTTAGCTTTACAAATCTGTCACACGATTATCTGGAGTCCACTGTTCGATACTTGAATTTTCCTATCAATAACATACTTTCTGCAGATATCTACTCGATTTTAACCTCCGAGTCGTGAGAAGCACCACGCTTGAGGAGTTTCTTCGCATTCTCGCGACCAACCTTTGCATAGCCCTCGGTACCATCCAAAGCTTTCTTGATGTTCTCAGCATCGTTATCCCACCATCCACACCCATTCTCCATTGTCTCATACGGGTAGTCTACACTAAACATGTCAAAATATGAGGTATGGAATTCCTTATATTCTCTATTATAGATTTCCTTCTCCTTATATAATTATACGTAACAAAGAATATCTAATAGCAATGCTTTTGATATGGATGAATCACATGTTTTCTAACAGAACAACAGGCCATCCGGTCCAATATAATTGGCAACATACTTGAGGGTTGGGCTGGAGAAATGGCCATTGGTTGTGAGCCAAATACTGGTCTTGAAGTAGTCGTGGATGGCCTAGGGGAGCGGACGCTCAACATCCTCAAATGACCGATGATGATCTTGAGCTTTGGGTGGCGGTCGAAGACACCGTTTGAGATCATTCCAACCTTACCGCCAACCAGAATCGTCAACACAGATTAATTCTCCAGAAGACGTGCGAGCTCACACGACTCTGCAGGCGAGAGTACTTGAATGCAGGTAATTTTACGTATACTAACTTAGAAGATCATCTTTATTCACGCATCTTACTCCTTCGGCCCGTTATTATGGCCACGGCATACAGCATAGCAACGAAAAGCAACCGCGACACCAATCAGCCAAGTCTGTTAGAAGAGTTGAGTATAAGAGCATGGGCTCTGCGTCGAAACAGCCCGCCTCATTTCAAACCTGAATGATCTTGACAGCAGTTATCGGAGTCGTGTAAACCTTAAGAAGCCAAAGCTAACAGTCTCTCAAAGTTACCTTCACAGCAATGTCTGTTTTATTTGAGGCTCATATATGTCCTCGAAATAAGCCAGGAGATGGACTCAGTATCCTTTGGAGCTTCATGGGTCCGATGTCTCGAAATCCTAGACAAATACAAAGATCAAGCACGGTCAGTTTCCTTGGCTACAACACTGTTCTCTGGGATCTGTGGCATCGAATCTATCCGGTTCCAGAGCTCGTCCCTGGTAAGAGTCACATTTGGGATTTATGAGTAGCACTGATGTATCTTCTAGAAACCATACCTGCGGCCACAGCACCTGTTGACTGGGCACAGCACCAAGCTAAATTGACAGCTGAACCTATCGCAAATTCCGTTTCTTCATTAATATCACAGGACGGAAGCTTTGTAAATATGAATAATTTCAGTACGGAGTTGGTTCCGATTGATCCGACATATTTCAATCGACAGTTCTATGAGGTTAACTGGTTACAAAATCCATACGAGAAAGACTGCCCATACCTTGACTTCTTCTAGTTAGGTGTTATTGCGATATATACATTATGTCTGCTATCAAACTGGATGCGCTTCGCGGCTTATGAGAACTAGAGATTTTACCCAGGCCCTTTTTAGTCAATGCACAATGTCTAGAACAAAGAGGCTGTTGAATAATTTCCTTTTGACCCCATTGTTTTACATAAATTTAGCAAGGGGGCTGACGCTACAAAGAATCTCTGTTTAGTTCGCAATAAACAATGCAATTGTCTTCCGAGAAGGTTGAACACCTGTTTCTGGTCAGAGCATATATCCGGTACCTTTTTCAAAGGAGCACTGTCTTTTTTTGAGAAATCACAGAACTGTCGGCACTTCCCTACAGTACTTATTTATCCCGCAATACCCTTTACTAAGGATATATTTTAACTCAGGATGTCAGCACTAACTGCGACAGGATATACCCCCGTCTTCTTGCCGGAACAACAACTTACCCAACCCCCCGAACATTACACCATTGACAATGCCTGTCTTTCTGACGAATATAACACCGAGAAACGAGTGCCTGCTCCCCGCAACTCTTTCATCGAATCGCGTAACGAAGTCCCCGCCCCTGAGCCCAAACTAGAACCCAAACCCCCTTTGCCATTAAAAGATTACATCACATGCTTGGGCTATAGCCAAGAAACCCTAGCCGAAGAAATTCTCTCCCACTTCCCGCTCTCTTTCCTCTCCCTCGCTCACGCTCAAAAACCAGCCATCCGTGCCGCCAAGAAAGCGAAAGGGAAAGCGCAAGCAGAGATTGACAGCTTACAAGATACTAGCGGCTCATACTCCCACACCTACTCTTACTTCCACGATCTCGCTGCATCTTCCGACGACGAATCAGATCCTGTGGCCTTGAAAACGCGCGCCTTCAAAGCCCGGGGAGAAGCAGGAGCGAGAATACGCAAGGAGGAACACATCTGGAAAACACAATTCGTTCCTAAATTCCGCCAGGTGAAAATACTTCTTCTGCACAAACGGCCTTCCATCCTCAAAAAGATCGCTGCCCTCTGACTACGGGGAGAAATTCCTTGGGAGGAGAAAGTCACGGATCTCTTTCCTGTTGAGAAGCTAAGTTCTATCCTTGATGCTCGTAAGAAACTTTCTGCAGCGGAGTTGTTCTTGGAGAGGAGTACGAAGGTCGGTAGTATTGCGCCTTTGGAAGCGGAGCAGGCGCTGGCTCTGGCGCGAAGGGTGTTTTGCGATGAGACGCAGCCGTTGTGGAAGGAGAAGGTCAGAATTGAGAACGAGAGAGTGGCAAAGGAGCATAAGAAGGTGGAGGAGTGGGCTCGGAAGGAACGAGCGAAGGCAGAGGACTGGGTTCGGTTCAGAGGTTGGTTGGGGAACAGTTCGAGGAGGTCAAGCTTGAGGAGGTAAAGGTTGAGGAGAAGAGAGAAGAGAAGGCGAAGAGTGGCGGTGGGATTTTTCGACAATGGTTTGCTGGGAGGTAGTGGGATTGAGCAGTTCGTAAGTCAAATCTCAACTCTCTAGTTCTTCATTTTCGTTGGTCGGTCGCAGGTATCTTAATGCTATTGTTCCTCTTGACAGTTTTGAATTTCAGTGATGAATTGTTTTACGTTATAAAACTTGAAGTCCTTGGCTATCAATTTAATCTCTGTGACCAGTACTAATTAAAGCGTTAATCTAAGAATTTTGGTGTTTGTTGTGAGAGAAAACTTGAGACAATTATAACGATTACTGGACAAGGTCTTACAAAAATTAATGATCAAGCTAGAAGGCATCAAATATTTAACTCCGAAACTCCCTGTCGCTATACATTCCTGGTGAATAGCACCTTGCATTATGTTCCAGGAGATCTACATGCTCGGTTCATGTGAGGGGCTCGCTTCTCACATACCTAAGCTTATGGAATGGTGGATCTATATGCCTATGTTCATGTGAGTGGCTTGCCACTCACATACTTAAGCCTGTGGGATGCCACCTCTTCTTCGACTTTGTTTCTTCATGCAATAATATATAGGAATACAACCACTTGTTGCATCACACTTTATGACTACCAAGTCATACCACACTCCCTGATGATTAATTTGATTTCCAGAGCCATTCAAATTAGTAATTGAAAGATATCAAACAATCTCTCTCAAAGCAAATCATGTAGCTCTAATAAATAAAATAGGCAAGCATTTATTCGTCTATTACTTCAGATCAATCAGGACCAGGGTTTGTGAAAGAGGAACAAAGCAACAAAGAAAGCCGATAGTATAAAAATACTATCATTTCCTCTCTTCTCTATTCTCTTAAACCATTGACTTTGCTTCTATTTTATCGTCACGCTTTTGAACCTACCCACCATCCAACACCCCTACAACCACTAATATATAGGAATTATATATCACAATTAATAGATAGTGCCTCACTGGTTAGCTAGCTCTCAGTTAACTGGATGAGAGCGTACTAGCTGAGAATTAGTCCTTAAAACACTAGGATAGTATTCAAAGGCCTTAATTCAAAAGCTAGTTCAGCCATAAATAAATAAAATAAAAATAATCTCATTATCTATGTGACTCAATAAGCAAATGATAATTTATTCACGTATTTAGCAAGTTTCTAAAAAGAACATAAATGGCTTGCTGAAAGAAAAGTTTATGAGAAAAAGCCAAGTTTAATTAATTAGAAGAAGGAAAATTTAAGGGCACAAATCCGAGGAGGTGATGCTATGGAAGTGGGTGAGAAATAAGGACTCTCAGTCCTGCTAAGCAGTTCTGGGTCAGATCTTAGGAGTGGAGTAATGCGGAAAGGAGAATAAGAAGTTATACTCAAGATTCTCAGCAGCTTGGTCGTCAGAAACAGCTGAGTCTTCAGAATCATGCTCATATCCGCACCAAGAATCTCAGCTAACTCCATATTATTCCTCTCCTCCTCCTCTCTTCCTCTTCTTCCTTTCCTCATACTATCTATCCATAGCATCCCAAATCCCTCCGAGACCAAAGCGACGCCGCCATCGACGAAGACTATTTATTCTGGAATGACTGGCAGGAAATAACCAGGGTAGACAACACAGCTACGAAGATTATTTTGTTTGGACATTTGAGGGATATGCAGAGGAATCTTGAGGAAGTCAGAGGGGAGTAGTATGAGGATTTGATTTCTTTATTGAAAGAGGGCGTGGGGAGTGAGAGTGAGAGTGAGAGTGAGAGTGGGATTGAAGAGGTTCAAAAGAGACAGGTCGAGGAGCGGGGAAAGGAGAGAGGGAGAAGAGAGAAGAAGAGGAGGGGCGAAATAGTAAGGAATTAGCGAGGATTCTTGGGCTGGATTTGGGGCTTGTTGATACCCATTTCTTCTCGCCTTCCCCTGAGAGGTAAGCTCTTGAGAGTTCGGTCTACTTTATCTTTCTCATATAACTTATCCTAAATATTAATTTCTAAAAGGAAAGGAAAAATGTATAAATTATTCCATCAACGAACGGATAACGACTTTTTAAACCGACTTTTTAAATCTCATGACATGAAAAAGTGAAGTAATAACCGCGTGTATCAAATTGACAAGTTAACATCAACGCAGCGTAAAGCAAAGCGCCCTCGCGGTAGCTATCAAAAGCGGCAGTAAATAAAGATGGAGTTGAATTACTAAGGGACTTGTTTCTTGCAAAACACCAGGTTAATCGCCTTAGATTGTTCTGAGTTTTTCGAATCGTTTACTTGATTTACCCAAGAAAGTTGGAACACTAAAGGGGGGTACCACTTTTCGTGAGATATTGTTGTATCAAAACTTAAGAAAACCTTTCCTGATTGTACCATTCTTCCAAGCCTGTTGCAACCTGATTTAACAAGAAGATATAGGGAGAGTGGATTGTGTGAAATGGGTTGAAATAATTACAATTTCCCAGTTCAAATTGCGCAAGGCCTTCTTACACAACACAATTATTTTGGTTCAATAGTTAGATGAAGTTAGATGAATATAATAAAACTTAACTACATTGAAATGCGAATTCTGTTCATTTCGTAAAAACAACTGAGACTCAAAATCCATAGAACATACACACAAGAACAAGAATTACTTTGCGTACACCCCGTCTCAAGTAACCAGAACTAATTATCCAAGAGCCTTTAGGAGAATCAAGGATCTAAGTTTCTAATTCTCTTAGACCCTCTCGAACAATACCTTAGTGCCCTCAACTATCCTAAGTCGTTTCATACAGAGCAATTCCCACTACTCTTACATGGAGAATGATATCGCAACAACCAATAAAATTTCAAGAACTCCCGAACTCCCGAGCTGAAGGATATCATTACAGATTCAACTATTGGCCCATACAAACGAATCACTCGCCCCAAAAAGTTCTAGAACTCCTACCACAAGCCAACTCAAACAAACCCAGTCAGCCAACCAACCAACCAACCAACCAAACTAGACCCATCCCGCCTCCCTGGTTTGGGGAATGCAATAAAGGTGGTGAACCCGGTGGTCAGATAGATCTAGAACGAACATCTTGCATGGCCTAAAGTATCTGCCGGCATGAGCGGAATGAAGGTTCAACCAATAAGAGCTGGAATGGGGGTTGGGAGCGTGCGATTCGTTTCTGCCACAGTAACATTATCAACTGATTGAGGGGTTTAGCAGCTCAGCTCGATTGAAAATTTTGAGGTGTGAATGAAAAAATGATGACGACGAAAAATACAAACCGCGAAAAAATTAATGAAAAAAATAGAAGAGAAACAACAAACATCAGCGGCTGCAAGCAACACGTGGTCCCGGCACCATCCATCCGTACACGTCCCAATCCAGTAACCAAGAATTGGGGATTTTGCCCTTCCTGCCGCTAACCTGCATGTGAGAACCAAACTTTTGGGGGAAAGGATAAGTTAGAGTAGGATGCGCTTGGGCACCCACATGAAACCTCGAAATAACTTTGCTCCTTTCTCCTTGCGTGTGCAGATCGTGTGTTTGCTTTGGGAAGACTGTTGCACGTCTTTCTCTGGCTTTGGGGGGATCAAGGGTTACATAACGGATTCGGTGTTGAAAGTCAGGAAAGGAGAGGAAGTGAGTTGAAAGGGGGAGAGATCTCCAATCTTTTTCCTTTGCCTGTTCTGTTCGCCCTCGGGCCAAAAAAGGGAGAGATTCCCCACATTCCATCACTGAGCTCGAACCCCCTATTTTCGATCACGATTTTAATCCCGATACCCGATACGCCAATCACCAGTGCTGACAAACTTTCTTCTAATTAAGACAAAAACCTAAAAAGAAATGCCAACCCATTTCCCGATTTCTGGGAGCGCTGATCAGCTCGTAAAAAGGGCAAAGCTTTGACATAAAATCTCACCATAGGGACAGGCTGCAAGATTCTAGCGGCCTTCCAGAAGGTTTCGGGGGACGCGGGTTGACAGGTGACGCAGCATAATCGTGAAAGTCAGCTCTGGGACAGATTGCATGGTGATTGGACGAGCCAGGTTTCCGGCATGGCGGGATGGGAATGCCACCCCACTTTCCAGGCTCTCGCTCCTGCCGTGCACAAGTTGCCCTGCCGTTCATAAATCCCTGCGGGTGCCTTCTCTAACCGATGTTCTCGAGATGCGATCATGCCATGGGCTGAATAAAGACTGGGCGGTGCATCGTGAGGGCTGCCTTTGGATCTTCGCACCTTGAAGGGGACTTGGGGATTATTTGGATGTCTCCCCAGCCTCTATCTTCTGACCCAGCTTCTGACCCAGCTTCTGACCCAGCTTCTGCGGCTATTCGCAATGGCGAAGCAGTGTCCCCCACGAAATCTCCAAGCGCTGTGCTGTGCGGGCTTGAGTAGCGTATCATTATTTTTCTCAGTCGCAAGCGTATGCTGGTGGCTGTCAGGTCCCAATGCTGACGGCATGCTGTGCTCTGTGGGAATAAGAAAAGTTGTGGAAGGCGGGGGGGGCCCGGGGGGGCCCGGGGGGGGGATAAATCCATGGAGATAACTTTCGCCCATTTCTTCGTGGCGCCATCTCTTGTCTCTTGACTCGACGGCGCCTTATCTAATTTGTAGCCATCTCGTAATGGAAAAACAGAGGCTTGTCTAGCTCTTGCTTAGTGTATCGTTGAAGAAGTTCATTCGGTGCATTTTGGGAATGGTCTAGCCATTTGTTTCGACTGCGTTTGCTGTGGTGATGGCATCATAGCGGCAGATGCAGCTTCTTTCCCCTTAGGCCGCGACACGTTGTCCTGATTGAAGGGAAGGCTCGTCCCACATGTTTCTCCCACTGCCATGTCACGGAGCGTACACAATCGTACACAATCGTACACAATCGTACGGAGAAAGTGGAGGTTCTTCACGGGTGAGGTTCCCACCCTGGTGGAGACGTCTGGCCGAAATACATCTCCACCGTGCGGAGGAAGAGCATCTGTATCGTCCCAAGATCCGAGCACGATTGATTGAAATTGGAGCGCCGGCCTGGGAGACACGGATCTGCTGTTTCCAAGCGAGGGTCTGCCCAGGGTTCCGTTTCCACCGTGCTTCCTCTTGACTTGACTGGGAAAAGGGCGTTTCTAGCTGCACCGCTGATTGGGCTGACTGGCTTTTCCTGCATTCCCAGATTCTCCGTTGGCGGGGTTGAGGGCCTGGTTAGGTTTAATGACCGGTGCTCGGCCTGGGGGTGTCCCAGCATCTTTTCGGGGTGTTTCCAGGGTTTCTGGGACGAATGCTGGCTGTGTTCCACTATCCCGGCCTGGATTCGCCTTTGGTGTCTTTGGGGAGCTTGGGGGAGCTCGGCACGGGTCACGGTGCAGCTAGAGAGGGCTACTATGTGCCAACTTCGCCACTCACTGCAAACATATTATCAACTTGGTAGCCGCCTCTACACCAACTAGAACCAATATCACCATTCCGTACCTACTCGAGTCTAACAACACCAACCATCGTAAACAACTCTCTAATCGCCGAATAGCGTCATCGAGTCACCAACGCTACCAACACCCGCTCCCCGTCTAGGCGCTTGAACACCCACTGCCACCACGATCCAAGAATCAAGGCCTGCTCATCTCAGCCACGGCGTTTCGACATTCTTAGCAAACTCTCACGAATGGATTCATAATACCCACCCATCCCCCCGACCAGATAGGGTTGTTCTACTTCTACAACATTATACAAACATGTTTGAAAACTTCACCTTTGCCGCGCAGGCACAGTCCAGTTGCCAACATGTCGAATCCGAATCCACCTCGCCAACCAACATCTCCTTCCCCTCGCCAACAATCTTGCCTCCAGAATGGGACACAACAAATCAATCAGGCGTCGACTCGATAGCGCAACAATTCGCCATCCAATCCCTTTCCTCTTCCTCACACCTCGACAATGAAGAATCCCAGAAATCACTCTGGAACAACAATGTCCCAAGTCCAATAATAGACTTCGACACCGACTCCAACGACCCCTTCACCTCCGAAGACCTCTCATACGTTTCCACCACCCGAGGAATGACACGGGTGCAAGCCGATTTCTCAACCTCTCGAGATACACTAGCAGACCGTCGTCTCCAACGCCAGAGAAATGTGCAGTTACAGAGTAATAGCAACTACGTCCGCGATATCAAGACTCTAGTTTCCGGAATGATAGAAAACAACTCCCAATGCAAACTCCGAAAATCTACTTCTCGGCCTTGTCTGCACAGTCCTCCACCTAGTCGCGGCGGAGAGCGCGAGGGCGATCGCGAAAGACAAATGGGACTTGGCGATCGCGAAGTGAGTGGTTCAAACATGGACCTCGACATCCTCTGCTCCTTCGACCGTGCAATAACCCCTGATATCGAAGACGAGGGATTCGGCGACGATGATGAGTTGATTGCTGCTATGAAGGAGGAGGTTGCTTCGCTGAGGAGAACGAGTACGCCGAGTGGGATTAGGAAGAATGTTAGGAGGTATCGGAGTTCGGAGACACTAGGCGGGGGCCTGGGTAGTAGTGTGGGGAGGGATACGAAGGTTGTTGATGGGAAGGTGAAGGTTAGGTGTTTGCCTAGGATGAGGAAGAGGAACAAGGTTTTGAGCCCTGGTGTGGTTCCGGAATAAGGGACACGAAGGGCCTGTAAATTTGAAGGGTTGTATTATTTTTAATTGGGGGGTTTTTTTTTTGGGATGGGATGGGTTTGGTTGGGGGTGTTATAGATGTTTTTTTTTGTTTTGCAAGCAATTTCATTGGGGTATGGCGAATCATCACACAGCAGCACGGGATGTGAACTGTTGGGTCCTATGTGGCGATGCGCAAATTATAGGGATTGATTCATGGGGAGCATCAAAGATCATGAGGTATTGGATCGGGGGTGTCCAGAGTTCACCACATGGACTCGAAGTGGATTCTGCATACACGGGGAAGAGAAATATATATACTAGTGCCGCAAGGCCAAACGGTTATGGGGATATCAAACAGGACACTCACCACGGTGAGATGTATTAGATAGTCAATAATGAGTGAGAGAAACTATCAACCCTCACAAGGTGTAGCTTTTACAATGAAAAAATGTTCAACGCAGTCCTTTTCCTTGGTTTTGAGTTTCTGCTTTCATTCTCTGTGTCACGTGTGTGTGTAAGTCTCGATTTGCTCTGGCACCTTTTTGTTCTCATTGCTTCGAAGAATTTTGGATAATGGTATGCCATTTCATTGCTTGAGAAGGCTTGGGAAGAATTGGGAAAAGAGGATTACACAAAATATGGGTCGTCGTCAGAGAAATAGAAGTGGGCAAATAGTGTTAGGAGGTTATTTGGTGCTTGAAAAGTCAAGGTTTGTACCCACGAATTGTCATTTTTCAGCCAGCAACCAGAGCATGATCCTCTCAACTCAACTCAAACCCCCTTAGCATTTCATTACGCAACTCATCATTTACGAAAATAAGCGAGGGTTTAAGAGGAACTTACCATCTCCACTCCCCCCACCTTCTCCGAATCCCCCTCAACATCATCTTTCGACCACTCGGTACTGTCAACCCTCCAAGTCCAACCCCTTCATGCTCTTGTCCAAGACCTTCGTATACCCTCTCTTCCTGTTCTTGCTCCTCCCGTTCAAAACGGGTTGGAAGTGCAAAATTGTCTAACGAGAAGGGGTTTTCCTCAACTTCTGGGCCGAGAGCGATAGCTTCGAAGACTTCTTCGTACGGATGAAGGGACGAGGAGGGTAAAAGGGGGTAAGTGAGAGAGGGTGGGGGAGGGAGGTGGGGAGGGGTGTGAGAGGGATGGGAAGGGGGGTTTTGATGGGACCATGTTGGGGTTGTGTGGTTGTGGCCGGGTCCTGTGTAGATCGTTTCTTGGGAGGGAAACTCGAACTGGGGCTTGGATGGGGGTTCTGGGGTTTGAGGCTCTGTGGTGGAACTCTCCTCTTCTGGCGTCGTCGCCTCGTCTTTTGGGTCGTTCTCGGATTCAAAACCTTCCTCGTCGTCGACTAAAATGGTTAGGGAATTTAAGCCGGGCTTTGGGGACGGGTTGGGGCGAGGATGTGGTTTTGATTTCGAGGCATCGAGTTCACCTGTTGGTTTTTCGACGGTTGATGTTTCCCTAGCTCTTTCTATATCCCTATTTTTGACATATAGATGAGGGTGTTTGAGGGGGAGGACGTGATGTGGTTTGGTTGTATGAAGTTTAGGGTTGGTAATTTTGAGTTTCTGGGTTTGAAAGTGTGGTTGTGGAGGATGGTGGCAAAGGAATAAAAGAAGAAGAATGTAGGTTTGGGAGATGATAATATGCACATTGGAACGTGGGGCATGAAACAAGAAAAACATTCTGTTTGTTCGGGGGTTTTCTTTTGTGGTGGGAAGGTGATACTTTGTTTATAAAAGTTGGATGTTGAGACAAGACATTGTTTAGGCGTGGGAGACTCGCTTAGGTTTCTTTGTTTAGGGGGTTCGGAGAGTGATTCTTTGCTCTCCTCTATTCGTCTGGATCATTTCGCAAAATTACCTTGGATTCTCCCAGAACCTCCGAAGGAATGGGGATTAAGTTGGAGGCAAGCACGTAGAAGCGTACAATTTCATAGACATCACATGTCACAATATCACACCAAATACACAGTTGCAAAGAAAAAAACAATCCAAATTATCTAAAATCTAACGTCTTGTTCTTTTGGGTGTAGTACAATGCGGACAATCTTGGGGTATCAAGTATCGCAGTACAATCTAAGGGGTATGTATCATCGCAGAGGTATCTTTTCGCTTCTCAAAATCCACACACCTCAATCTTACAAAGCACCCTTGCCCTCCCTTCTATTTCCTTGATATTTTTCCTTCTCTTTGCTTTCGAAGATAGAGACGAGGCTAGCGGTTTTCCTTCCCAAACCACGCTTTACTCTCTTTCGAAGTGGCGACTTGCTTGGTTTTTCTGGCTTGTTTTGCTTTCCTGTGTGAGCAGCAGCATGGGCCTTTGGCTCATCATCTGTAGAAGACTTCGCGTTTCCATCTCGAAAAGGAGATGGTGAGAAACGGCAAGAACTAACAGTCGTTGGATTCGTCTCATCTTCATCCTCATCCTCGTCTTCATCTTCAATATTAGAAAACCATCCCTCCTCGTCAGCAGTCTCCTCCCCAGAAGCCCCTTCATCCTCCGACTTGGCCTTTGCAAGTGCCACAGCAAGCCTCTCATCAACAAGCATCTCACTCTCAACTTTCTGTCTCTTAGCAGCAACTTTCTCCTCCCGTTCCTTTTCCTTGCAGTGCCTCCCAATCCTCCGCCTCTTCCTTGATTCTTGGTCTCAGAACTCCATTTTCGTCGACGATACAATCAAGAATACTCACGTCGTTACCAAATGGACAATTTCTTTCCCACCCCGCCATTCCTCCTTCTCGATCCTTATCCCACTGTGCTTTCTCGATTGCTTTCATCACATCCAATTTTTGTTTCTGCTCGAGGAACTCCTGGTTTTCCTTCTCCATTTCGTCGAGAATGATGCTATTTGAAAGCTTTTCAAATGTGGCAGTTGAACTGCGGGAGTGCTTGAGCCTATGAGATGGACGTCGTTGGTGGGAACCAAAGGAAAGCGCGTGAGATTCGAGGGAAAGGTCTATGTAAGAACCTGAGAGCAGAGCTGGAGATTCTGGTTCTTTCTCTGGAGAAGGGGTCGTGAAAGGATCTCGGTTCTCGTTTTGGTTCTGATTTTGGTTTTTGGACGCCATTATTTTGGTGTAGCAGAGCGAGACCATGGGTTTGGGCCTTCTCGGGGAGAGGATTGGGAATAACATTGTTTCGGATGGCCTTTATTAGGGGTGGATCGGGTGTGTTTGGGGGTCTGTCAGGTGGTTCTTTGGGGGTGTTTGGAGAGGTGTTTTGCGCTTGTTTATTTTGTGTCAGGGGGCTTCTCAGGACAGATTTTTGTAGTTGTGGCTGTGGGGAAGTAGTTTCGGTTGACTAATAGGGTTAGGGCTGTTGGTAATCTTCTGTTTGGTGAATTGTGATAGGGACGTGTTTTTGTCTTGGTGAATTTGGAAATATATGTAATGATATAAAGGCTGAGGTGAATTGGAACATGAATTTCTGTCATATGATGTTATCCTTAGTGAAGTGTTTTCATTCTCCTGTAACAAAGTTTCTCTCAAACAATTATCCTATCAAGCTAAGTTAATTGAGAAATTCAAATAGTGAACATTATTTGCGCTTGTTCGATTTATCTTTTATACTGTACTAGATAATTAGAATAATTTGGATTTTAAGACAAATTTAAGACCGTTTTCCTAGAGCATATTCATTTAATATACTTTACTTTCCTATAAATTTTCGAATAGCTTGGATACTTAAACTAAGTCAAGATGAATTGACTTTCATTTTTAACTTTGATTCTCTCATTTATATGTTACTAACTCCTTAAATAGTATGTATATAAACTAAATTAAGTTAAGTCACAGCCTCCATTGTTAGGTGATAGTTTATTGAATTTATCAAATGAGTAAATGTATATTTTATAGCAAAATCCTTAGTTAACTGAGGTCTTTAAATAAGGCTAAGATAATTCTTCAATCTTATTTATTCATCTTTATAATCAGTAAGTAAAAAGTGAGAAATTTTCGAGAAGGAAAAGGGGTCAATTCTAATGATTATTAAAGATTGACTTATTCCCCTACTCTCTTTAAGGTAATATTTTTGATAAGGGGTTTGAGGTAATTAAGTTTAAATAATTGTACTAGAATTAGGTCCTAATATTGTCCATCTAAGCCATCCCTCGGAGGTTAGCAAAAGTTTATATTACATTGATTCGTAATTAGCTTCACCTTACAGAGATTGAGTGAAAAAGTGGCAGCAAATACTACAGCGAGTTGCATAACTAGCTGGAATATCCGATTTTAGCGACCCCACCAAAATTAGTGAATTTACCCCAACACCACCAGACCATATATTTGCCCAAACGCCTATTATTCCACAACCACACATCTATATACTAAGGTGAGGAGCTTAAAACAGTCGGAATATATCAAAGGTTTCACCTCTAATTTATTTAGGTTATACTATAGCCCCTCGTCTTGATTCTGTGGCCGTGGAATAAATCCGCGCTGAGATACAGCGGCACCTCGATACTCTCCCCCAACAACCTCACGCGCTACACGAGTCTCTAGCTCACGCTTCTATAAATAATTATCCTTCGCATAAGGAGTATGCCTTACTACGATATATCACCACAAATCCCTAGTCGAAAGAGATATACCCCTAAGAGCACGCGCGAGGGGTCCTCGAAGAGTGCTCTCCTGGGACATGCAGGTAGCTAGCTATTAAGCTTCTTTTGGATAAAAGGCCTTGGTACTATCAGGACGAGATTGTAGAATTTTCGTATGCGGTGTACGATATTGAGGTCCACAAATCCACAATCTCAAGGGCCCTCAAGCATATACGCTATTCCCGCAAAGTCCTCAAAGTGGAAGCCGCTCAAAGGAACGAGGAGTTACGAATTGATTGGCAACGCTCTCTCGGATTATACGAAGCCCACCAATTAGTGTTCCTCGACGAATCTGGGAGCGACGATCGTACAAAAGATAGGCAATATGGATGGGCGGAAGTGGGTACGAGGGCGAGGGTACAGCGATATCTTGCAAGTAGGAATAGGGTACCAGTCCTGGCGGCGTATACAATTCAAGGATATTTGGCGGCTCAAACGTTTACTGGCACATGCGATGGAGATACCTTTGAGAAGTAAGTACTTTGAGAGCTCTCTTTTGGCATATATTTATATAATAATTAATTATAGCTTCATTATTGAAACCCTTCTTCCGAAGTACGGGGTATATCCTGAGGAGAATTCAGTGATTGTGATGGACAACGCTTCAATCCACCACTCTAATAAGGAAGCCTTTAGAGAGACTTGCCTCCGGAAGGGGGTATTAGTTATATTCCTACCCCCCTACTCGCCCGATTTTAATCCCGTTGAAGAGAGCTTTGGTGATTTAAAGGCATATATACGCCGATGGTACCACCGGAAAAGGAGGGAGTTTGAGAGCTATCAGGACTTTTTGGATTGGGCTGTTATACAGGTTGGTGCAGGGCCAGATTCCGCTAGGAGGGCAAGAGCGCACTTCAGGAACGCTGGGGTGCTGGGAGTATAAATGGCTTTTGGTGGGAGTCCACTAGAAATTTAGCAGGGGGCATTATTGAGTGCAGAAGTTTGTATTTCTATTGTTTACTTGTAATAAATAAAGGGCCATCTACTATAAGATCTCACCTCGTTGTAGAAGAACCAAAAACACACCACTTATCCCAGGGTATATACTCACTTATCGTACTCCATAATTACTCCAAAAACTCTCCTAAAACACACTTCGAAATTCTGTCAAAAGTGACATAGAAATCATGCTAAAAAGCCTCCCAAATGAATGTGTTGGTACGACTTGGTTTGTGATAACTATCGTATATCGTACGTCTTGTAAAGAGGTTTTATTGATTCATTGTTGTTACTAAAAGAGGGAGAATTGAAGCCCAAAAGCAAACATCCATAGACGCAGAATAGTCACGTGTACAACGCAACCGACCCAATAAGGTTGTAGCAACAGAATGTATCTAATAACCATCAAAGAACCCCTCGTTATCGTAGTACTCGGAATCGTCGGCTCGTTCCTCAGGATACTCGCTAATCTCTTGCACTTGCACTTGCTATTGCGTATGCGAAGGTTGTCCCTGGGCTAATTGAGTAAGCCCTGCGCCAACATCGAGCCTCGATTTGTATGTGGATTTAAAGCCATCTTTGCCAGAGATAGAGCTTTCGTACACGTTGCAGGAGGGGTCGATACCGCCGACGAGATAGGAATATCGAGAGGAGTTTGTTGCCTTGGTACACGTTCCTTTAGCACACGTTCCTTTAGCATACGTTCCTTTAGCATACGTTTAGAGGGCTTAAAGGGCTTAGAGGGCTTCTTTTTTGGTAGTGGTGCTGTCTCGGAAATTTAGGCTGCCTTGAGGCTCTTCTTGGGGTGCCGCTTCGATAATTTCTCGCCCGCAAGGGAGTCTTTTGGCTTGCGCTTTTTTTTTTTTGGCGAATGGAGGCCATATTGAAGTTGCAATATATTCAATATTAAGCAGATATAGGGTGTTGTGGTGGAGTAGTAATTAAGTGGGATAAAAAAAGGGGGTTGTGGAGTGGGCGTAAAACCACTTTTTTGATGAGGTCGCTAAAATCGGATATTCCAGCTAATTATGCAACTCGCTGTATTGCTCTCGTTGTCATAAAATATTAACCTAAATCCTTTGAAACAATTGAAATCGCCGCTTGAAAAGAGCTATGTAAATAGTTTAAATAGTCTAAAAATGCTAGGATAATGTCCATCGCAGAAGCCTTCGCAAAACACCGAGAATAGAGGGGTATGTAAGCGAATATCACCCCTGACTGGGATGGAAGGCCTTATAAACCTGTAAAGCCCCCTCAATAACCTGAATCAAGCCCAAGATAACCGTGAGAACCAATGCAGCTGCGGCAATAATCAATGGATATCGATGCACTCCCCTTCTTCTATCATGCCACCATTGGCTCCAACTGTTCGGCTCTGCTTCATCGAAAGCCTGCTTCAAGATAACGAGTCGTTCTCGCCAAAATTCGAATCTGTCAATCTGTCGATCCTCGGCTCTCAGTTGCGGACCTAGGCATGCGTTGATGTCTAAGTGGTTCGCAATGGCTATTTTTTTGTACCAAGATATTGTGCTTTTATCAGATCTTGGGAAGAGTAGAGCGAGGGTGCGAAGAGTTTCCTCAGCTAGTCCCCGAGGAAACAAGCGACCGGCTCTATAATTTGTTTGCATACTACAACTGTCAGCTTTTTTAAAACCAGTAGAGCTCTAAGGAAAGGGTCGTGAGATCAGTTTGACCTTACCTGTGTTGTTGTATCAGAAGAAAGGAAGCATGATGAAATATGTTTACCAGCATGTCACCATCTTCGGAATCGAACAACCGAAGATGATCTAACAAGTTATTCGTCCAAACTATCCTGATTCCAGCAATTCTTTCAATATTCCGTGCCGTGAATACCCTTCCCAGCCTTACACGCTCATGGGATGTGGTATGCTGCGGAGCAAACTGAGCTGAGAGACACTGGCTTAACTTTCCCTGATCCCATACCAAGGGAGGATTCACAGAGAAGCCATTTGGGATATTACCAATCTCGATCATGAGCAACAGTCGAATAACGAGACTCAATGAAAAGTCAAGCGATTCTCTCCTTTGATTTTGCGTCCTGGCTTCGAAGATATTCTTGTGCATTCTATCCAACACTTCATTATAATCAGGGTTGTCCTTAAGTATCCGCGCTATTTGAACGAGATGACCATGGGTTCTGACCAAAACGTGCTGGCCAGTATCATGCATAAAAATATCCGCTTGTTGTGTCTGATATCTAAAATATCCTTCGAGTGTAGTTGAGGAGTATGGCAAGGGAACTTCGTCTATGTCAAAATCTCACAAAGCTAGAGCAATCTCACGTCGAAAAGGCTGACTACCTGGCGTCCTCTGAACTGGGTCTTGCCATTGATAGCTGTGCTCCAGGAATGTTGGTTTGTTGAAAATGTTGAGTTTGATCGCCGTATTGCTTCGAAAAAGTTGTCTGGAAGTTCCAAAATACCTTTGGTTGAACATCCCCGTCTGAAAGCGATTATCACATACTGAATGTTCAGAACAAGGCTGTAGTGTGCCTTGTGGCGATGTGAATGAGCGAAATATGCAGCACACCCACCCCCATCTCCTGGTGGACAATAAAAGCGACAGTAAACATCGAGTTCACACCTGCCTTCCTGTCTCATTGTTCGAACTTTTTAAGGTAATTGAAGTTGAATGTTCTGCCCATCTGATGACATCTTGAAATTGTTCTAAGTGTTTAGGGTAATTTACTTGAAATACCCTAGATAGCTGGGAAAACGGAGCTAGGTATGGCAGGTACGAACTTCATGTTTACTGCCGCTTTTATTGTCCACCAGGAGCAGCCCATGTCAGTCCAGCAAGCTATTGCCCCCCGAGCCCGCCTGCAATAGATAATCCAACCTAAAGTCGTCATTGAAGTTGTGCGATAGTTTTAGAATAAGGGGGAAATTTATTTTGCAACATTTAGACCCATATTCTAAACGCTTTTAAATTTGTAGGTCAATTACTAATAGAAAACATCAAGAGCTACCCGTATAAGCCCCTAGTATTTTTACTGCCGCTTTTACAGTCAATGTTCTACTGCGGCTCTGCTCATCCCAGTACATCCAGTCACAATATTTTCTTCCCCCCACCCCTCCCCCCCGGCCGATGCGAATCTCACTGCCTTGGTGGAGCTGAGAAGGGGCGGGGCTCCTGGAATTCTGCGTGCTTAATGTTTTTCGCAATCCATTTTCTCACTGCTTTTAACGGAATGATATCGCAAAATCACCAGTGTAGGTAACCGCAATGCTGTCGCTAGGCTATCTGAGACCGTTGAGATTTTTGTTTGGAAGACGGAAGGATTATCCAAACCATTTTCCAAACCCGCAGGATTCAACGGGAATTCACTTAGCAATGCTCGGCCGCAACAGATCATGCTGGGAGGCTGTGGGCAAAGCGAGAACGGATTTCAAAATCCTCCAAGGCGAGATTGGAAATTATATCCAGCAGACAAGCGAATCATTGTCTCAGGATGTCGTTTGGTCATTATACATGGTCGGCAGAACAAGGGAAACATCCGCTCCGGTTGTCACGTTCATCTCGAGTGAGCCCGGTCCTCGAAAAAGGCTGAGATCATTGGTCAAGGAAAGCAAAATACTCGAAAGATACCCTGGCTTCTCTACGATGGATATCGACCGTCCTCCAGGTCACAGATCTGGTGTGATGAGAACTTGCAGTGGGGGTAGGCTTGATGAACTCTATGATTCTTTTCAGCGACCTTCGACGACACAACCCCTTTTTTTCAATTCCTCGAACAATTGCATGGGAACCAGATTACTTCTACCCATCGAAGGTTCAACGGACCCTAGAGTTGCCACGGGGGGCGGATTAGTTCGACATGGGAACAGAATATTCATGATGTCTGTGGCACATCCGTTTGAGATGCATTGGCATGATCGGTTTAGTCAAACCGCCCCACGAGGAGAGTACGTCTTCGACATTGATACCATCAGTGATTATGAGGAGGATAAAAATATCACAAGCCCAATAATTTATGGGGGAGCGATATCGAATTCAATACCCTCGAATGAAAGCGATGAGTGGAGTACTGAGGAAACCACTTCTGAAAGACGTTTCGCGAGAGACGAAAGGACATTTCAACTGGGTGGCCCGATCATATCTTCGACTAACGGTGGAACACCCGCTCTTGATTACTCGTTGTTCGAATTAACCGACTCGATTGTACGGCCGTTGGGTCCAACAACGAGAACAAGTCTTCTGGGCAATCCAAAAACGTTTTCGCGGGAACCTCGTGCTACCAACATAGTTATACACACCGTTTCTGGTTCCAAGGTTGGCCGGCTCTTAGCAACACCATCGTTTATGCAACCTACCGATGGATTCTTACGACAACAAGTGTGGACAGTTATGATTGAAGGATCCCTGGAAGAAGGAATTTGCGGGTCATGGGTTACAGACGTATCCGGTCTAGAGGTCTTTGGGCATGTTATTGCAGGCGCCCCAGAAGATGGATTCGCGTATATTATCCCATTCTACGAAATTCTTGATGACCTGGATATCCATTTCGGGAAAGGTTGGGGATTAGCGAAACTTGATGATGACTTGGAAACCACTTTCCATTTCACAACAAACTGGCTGGGATGGGTTTTTGGTATATACCTCGCCCTATGTGTGGCTTTCGTCGTTTGGGTGAGGAGCTTTTGGACTTCTATCAATCCAGAAACTTTTACTGCCCTCGCCATCGGCATACCCAGTTTAGTGCTTAGCGTGGTTGCTGCATTCTCTGCAGTTATCGTTTTTGGAAAGAATAGTCTCTAAGTTAGAGGGAAATTATCAGTGCTACAGTAGTATTTGAGTTGTTACTTACGTAAATCCTAAATCTCTCTCTTTCCGTTTGTAGAACAGATCCCATAACAGGAGTTAATCCCACAATGTCAATTTTTCAAGCTGGGCATCATGTGACATTGCCCCCTCTTCTCATGCTTAATACGACTCTTGGAACTCGAAATAATACTCTTCGGAATACATGATGGGCGATTGTACGCGGAGAAATCACCAATAATATAACCAGATAACAGTGCAATTTGCAGGTCGCCTGCAAATAGAAGAAACAGGAAAGGTTCTTTTTAGGTTGCCTACCTTGCGGTGGACATTAAAAGTGGCAGTAAATTCTAACTTCAATTACTTAATACTTAAGGATGATTGAGCTTTATTGTTCTAAACACCTGGAAGAATATTTTAAATTGTTCCAAGTATTTAGAACAATTACTTTGAATTACCCTAAAAAGTTGGGACAATTAGGGCGTAGGCAGGAAGATGCGAACCTGATGTATTTACTGCCACTTTTAATGTCCATCGTGAGTCTATTAATAGCTTCAGGAGTGCTTTTTTATAAATTTTTATTTCACTGGAAACATTTTGTTGAGTTGGGAAGGTCCTCAGTACTGTAGGTCATGGAGAATTGATTGATTTGTGTAGATAGTTATCTAAGGTCTATATATAAGGAGTGAATGATGATTACATAAGTGACATCATAATGAATAAATGATATAATGACGATATAATGATGATATCATGATGATATAATGGATCTAGCACAACACAAGTGATACAAACAAGTGATCATACCAGCTGATCAACATAGCAGATAAAACAGCCGATACAGTGGTAAATCAAACAGTCGATTATTATGGAAATAAATAATGAGAAAAGTTATGTGATGTTATGAATCCAGCACAACACATTTCTATGTCAAATGTAATTCTATTCAACCTATTCGAGACCACGGTCTCCCCTCAACACGAGAACCTACGCTCGTATCAACTTTCCAACGGACCTTCTTTAGCTTTATGAGCAGTTCATGATGTCGTAGGACCGTATTGAGATTGGTATCCACCCGGAAGAGCAGGAAGCCCTATACAATTGAACGTGGGGTTAGCTCGACCCCAACTAGCACATTGAAATTCATAGGTAACTTACATCCGTCAATATCTTCATCAACCACCACCTTTTGCGTACAAGCATTCATCTTCTCAATAGACTGCAACTGCGCCCTAGCCGGAGCCTCCTGCGTACAATTCGTATAGAAATTACAAGGGGTATCTAGTACCCTCTGCAACGCATCGCCCTTCCATCCAAAGACATAATCAGCATGATTCGCATACCCCGTAGCATCACCAAAAGACCAAACAAATGGGTTGCTTCCATCCTTTGGCCATTCCAAATTATTGAACGGTTTTGTATTCCAAACAACCTCATACATCACTTGCGCAGTACGAACGGGATGGGATATAGGACATGACCCATTGCTTTCGAATGTTCCAGTCTCAGGATATGACATGTGTGCCATGTGATCGGGGCTATCGAGGTTCTTACCATCCCAGCAGGTAGGGAAACGGAGGGACGTCATGATTCCTTCTGCGCATTTTCGGGTGGGGAATTTGACCCATTCTGGTTGACGGGTTGTGAACGTGTCAAGGCAGGTGTATGTCAGTTGACGATAGCGGGCTGCTTCATTTAGAGTTCTTGCCATGACGTCTCCGATGAACATGCGAAAGCCCTGGGTACTATTTAGTTATGGAATTCTGAAATTTAGGGGGTTGGCACATACGGGCTGGAAAGCAGTTACGTGTGATTTTTGAGCGTTATCATAAATCGCATCTTGCATGTAGTAGACTGTCAAACCACCATTGGCTGTCCTGAACTGATTGTTTCCCAGCTGTGGAACTCGTTTGTAACTCCCGTTTTGTGCTCTGAAATATAATACTGCAGTCCAGTAATTGGAAAAGTCCTCGGTAAACTGGCAACTTGTGCAAGTCGATTCGCCTGGCATATCCTTTTTGGGGTCCATGGTGGCATTAAATGAGTCCTGGTAAAGTTAGCAAAGATGTCAACTAAGAAGAAGGGTCTTTCTAACCCCCCCGACGATTTGATGGACATGACTAGATGGTGACAGCCCTGGACTAATCAAAGGGTCAAGTCTTTCGGTTACTAGCTGAGAGCAGTGAAATCGAACAACTGCATTGCTGGGAATAGCAAGTGCCAAAGCGAGGAGAGCCGCCCACTTCATTCTGTCGATTGTTTCTTGAAAACTTATTTCTCAGTGTTGAAGATTGAGAGGGATGACGACGGCATGGAATTCCCCGAAGAATGAAGCCGGTCTTGTTCTTTTCAGTAGGTATTGTTTAAATCCGTGCACGGGATTTACCACTATATGTCGATATTACATGCAGAAAACCAAGAACCAAAGTGCCGAGGGTCGTCCAAATAAGGCATTTTACCATATCTTCCCCCTACGAGGGGAACTGCGGATATTCTAACCATCCATTCTTCTTGATATAAGAATATTGGCGTAGGAAAATATAGCATATCAATATCGGAAATGGTTTGATGCTGCATTTACTAAGCAATGAAGAGTTCTTTTGCGCGTGAAGTCATTTTGTCCTCGCTAAACATTGGTGAGGGGAATTTAGGCGAGGAAAAACACCTAGGCTATTGTCCTTCATTAATATATTACCACCATTCTCTACATACGAGTTAATCAAGCATATTAAGCTTATAACCACCAAGTTGCTGATCGCAAGTGGGGTGGAAAAAAATAAGTGCCGAAGCGGTGCGGGCCGAAAATCATTGGATACAAAATTCGGATCACCGGAATGATTTAAAAACAGGGGATATAGATATAATGTAAGCAGAACACTCTTATGGTACCCATTCCTACTTCGCGAAAGCCAAAACCAAAATCTAAACTCATATTCATCCACAATGTACCTCAAAATCAACCTTCTCACCCTAGTTTTCGCCCTCGTCGGTGTCAAGGCCCTCGAAGATGGATGCCCAAAGGGGGAAATCGCATGCTTGGACGTCATGAATTCAAGTCAATGTATCGAGCAGCTGATTCTCGAAAATTCTGCGCCAGTAACGAAAGAGGCTTTGGTGAAGTGTGTGGTAAATGAGGGCAGTGCATCAGATTTGCCGGGAGAAACCAAGGTCAGAATGAAGCATTGGAGAGAGTTGTTAGCTACGGATGTGAGCTGATTAAAGTGCAAAATTAGTATTGTCGATGCCCCGGTTGCCATTCTGCGCCTATAAATGCGAAAATTACGGAACTATTCCCGGCGCCGTGTAGTTAGAGAAAAGAAAGGGTCAAAATAAAGGGTTCTGAAGATATAGTGGCGGTGTACCATCAAATTGGGTGGGTGGAAAGGGGTGGTATATCCCTTCTACAGTGTCTGTGTACACCTTTGAAGTGGGTGCCTTTAAGACTACAACGTGGGAATATACGATGGCACCAACCTTATTGTATACATACACTTGCTTCTAACGTGTCTAAAGTAGCCTAGTTCTCAAAGGTGTCTCGCGGTGGACATTGAAAGTAGTAGCAACTAAATCACTTGTTGTTCGAACTTTCCACCTATTTTGGAACTTTATTGTTCTAAAACACCTAGGTTAATATTCCTGATTATTCCAAGTGCGTAGGATAACTGACTTGAATTGCTCTAAAAGGTTAGAACAACGAGATAGGCAGGAAGGTACGAACGAGCCCGATATATTAATGTTTATCGCGAAGGTGTAGACACGCACTATGGAAGGGATAGGTGGCCGGATAACCAAGGACGATCACACCAGATGCCAACTTGCGAATAAACACCTAGTTGAGAAACTCTGGTTCCAGATGACGTAAGTGTTTGTATTCCGAAATGGGAGCGCAAAGGCAGGTGAGCCCGTTAGTGAATGAGGTAGAATGCCAAGCCTTATAGCTCCCCTTCGACTTAGAAAAAGATACTCACTTCTTCAACAATCGAAGTTAAGCACACATTATACTGCGACTATGACGAACACACGAGAAATTATCAAGGACAATCCCATCAAGGACTGCGAACCTTCCTCCACGATCTTGAAGCAAGTTTCTTGGTCCACGGTTACTATCTGTCACCAGATACTGTCAAAACTTTCTTCGACGTCAAGGCCGCCGAAGGTGACGCCTATTTCCCCTCCTATGTTGTGATACAAAGCCCTAATGAAATCTGTAGTCCGGGTGCTTGTCATGAGACTTCTTGATGCACTGCAGGAAGAAACAGCCGCAAATATCCTTACTCCACTAGATGGAGATGAGACACTCTCTTTTCTTCTTCACGTCATGAAATCGCGATTTCGGCGTCATGATATCGACATACAGAAGGCAATCCCCCTCATGGAACGAGTCGCTTTTTTCAAACCACGTACCCGAGGATGGAGTCGGGAGCTTCCGATCTGGAACGAAGCAATGCGCCTCGCTGTTAGGATGGATTCTACGATGGCGGTAACAGTGGGAGAAAGAGCAGCCGCATTGCTGATGTCGGCCCAGCAGATTGCTCACGAGGTCGTTCAACAAACCGAAAACGCATCATTTCGACGATTCAATTCCCTGCCTCTAGAGCTTAAGAACGAAATATGGGCATCCATTGCACTGGAGGACACCTCGGTGGTGCGTCTGAAGTTCTTCTGGGGCTTGCCTCCCCGCCTTCTTCTCTGCTCTCGCATTCCAGCGGTATTTCAAGTCAACCAAGAGTCACGGGCAGAAGCCACGAGAGTGATGCTGAACCTTCGGTTTACGGATAGGTTTAGACTTGAGACACAAGCGCACATCTCACCGAATCAAGGTCTTCTATATCTGCAGTCATACAATACCGAAAGGGGAATCCTGGGAATAGATTTTGGAGCTGAAGCAATTAAATGCCTTGCAGCTTCTCTATCTGATAGCGAGAGAGCCGGGATCAGAAATATTGCGATCGAAATTCGGCCAAGACTTCTCACTTCTAAAGCCAGGAGAGAGTTTGCAGAAGGACTCAGTAATTTTCCAAAGCTGGAAACCCTAGTCGTGAAGGTAACATTTCGTTGGGGCCAGGATGATGAGATGGATTCCACTCGTCTTCCAAATGTGAAGGACAATTTTACACCAATTTTTGCTATCACGAAAAAACAGAATCCTGACTGGAATGAACCTAGCCTCTACGATTTGGGCGCTGCAAGGATGGCTGCTGAAAAAGATCGGAGTGGAAAGACAGTCAAGGGAACAAGAAGTTCGACGGCCGAGACTTTGTCAAATTGGGTTGACGTTCTTAATTGTTCTTGAGTGGCATCTGAACACTTCCCTAGCACAGATCACTGTATTGAGTGGAGAATCAAAATCGGACCACTGGAGGGGAATAACAGTTTTATTGCCAATAAAAGTACTTGCACAAAAAATATCAAGTATTATCTTCCTTGGTGAATAATTTTAGAGCAGTGGCTAGCTATTCATATTTTACAGCGCCTTTTCAAAATGAATGAACTAAAACTACGCAGAATCCACGACACCCTAACCGCGAAATCCGCGCAAATCACAATGTGCAGAACATACGAAATAACTTATCAAGGATGCCATCATGTCGATTGCTTCGGAGGCATGAGATGCGAGTCTTGGAAGGACTGTACCCCAGAGGTCGCAGACACGGCAAAGCGATACGGAGTGTGTATACAATGTACGCAAGACGAGTCCCTTATCCACCGCACTTCTCGAAACAGATTGGACGGTAGAGACATGCACCGACCTTGCGCGAGCTTTTACTTCGAAAACGTCATCGAGTTTTTGCTTGATCCTGTATTGGCTCGGAGGGAAGGAAACGGCATAGACGCTTTCAAGGCCAGCATAGGCAACTCCGAAAGTGCACGAAGCCTGCTCTTAATATATTACATGGTTGAATGCGAATACCAATTCCGATGTGATAAGAAGGAGTATTTCGACCGGGCCAAGATGAGGCACTTTCTGGCACAGCTCATGTGGGCTATCAACCAGTTCTTCATGGCAGAAGCCGAAAGCAGCAGGTGTGATCGAAACAGATGGTTTCATCGTCTGGCGAGACCCGACATGAGGATTTTATCACTTCTAGATGATGATAACGAAAGGAGGTGTAGTATTTGTTTCGAAGACTTTGTGCCTAGCGAGGGCGGCCTTCCACCAAAACAAGATGACAACCAAGACGAAAACCAAAATCACGACCGAAATGAAAGCAGTGATGGAAACCGAGACGAGAACCAGGGTCAAACTCAAGATCACAGTCAAGAAAGCAACAATCCAGAAGTGCCCTACAGAACTGCCTGTGGCCATGTATTCGGAAAGAGATGTCTCAACAAATGGCTAGAGGAGAATGGTGATTGGAGGGGAGCGAGGTGTCCGATATGCAGGTTGAAGTTTCCATCAATCCTCGAGATGGATATGATCATACAAAATGGAACGAACGAAGCTCTATGGTTACAAGGACTGATGCGTGAGGGCGACCAGCTTGAATATTTGCAAAATCGACGAAAATACCACATATTCATTAATGACATCACACTCACCCTGCCAGTCTCGAGGCGATGGAGGAGAAAAGCAAGTGAAACTCGGACACCCACCCCTCCAAAATGACTGCCAAATATGTACTGGGATACTTTGAAGGGGACTTGGAAGCGAGGGTGAACGACTTTCAGCAAAGCTATAATGGCCAAGAGAACTTTCCGGGCTGAGATCGATGATAGAAGAAGCGATGTATACAAAACTATTGCAACGAAGGCAGGAGTGGTGTTTCAAGGCGATTGATAGCACATTGGGTGAAGACTTTCCATACGAGGTAAACTTCGAGAATTCTTTACTCTTCCAAAAGGACAGGCGAACATGTAAAGAGTCTCAATATGTCACAAGTAGCGGTGGAGGGCGGATTTTAGCAGTAGCTGCGCCAGGCGAAATACAATAATCAACTACGATCTGAGAAATCCTAGGAGAATTGGAGAACTTAATTCTCAACTCTGCTAAAGTTTCCAAACATTATTTCATATTGTCCCAGAATCTTCGAAACAATAGCAGCTGTTCTGAAATGTGAGAAAAACAAGATTTTCAAACTTTTGGGCAGCGCTAAAACAGAGCGGAAGAACCAAAAAAAATACGATGTATTGACTCGCAGGAGATTTGACAGTCCGATGATGGAAAGAGGCACTCGAGGTGCCCCCCGATGATAATCCGGTGCTAAAATCCACGCTAGCTTCATTCAGCCCTCCTCACCTCTAACCCTGAATTCACAAACCGCGATTGAACCCCCCGCAAACCCCCAATCGTCCATCATGACCGTCACCGAGACAATCAAAGCTGCCGTTGGCTTGGGTGATGCGCCCTCTAAAAGTACGATACCCAATTACCCTTCCCCCCCGCTCCGCTAACCAATTCCCAGCTGCGACACGAGAAGCCATGAGCGAAGCCAAACTACCTCTTGCATACCGCGACAGCTGCGCTGGACTCCTAATTCCACTCAATCGATGTCGATACGAAGAATACTATCTACCATGGAAGTGCGAGGTGTGTAGGAAGCAGCATACCCTGGGCGGAGTGGGACTGGCATTTTCCGGGAAATGGCTAACATGTTGGGATTACAGACAGAAAGACACAGCTACGAGAAGTGCCAATATGACGAATTCAAGAAGCGGGTTGCGAAGATGGACGAGTTGAGGGTGGCAAAGGGCGGAGCGAGAAGCAATTGAGGGGGGATTGTACTTGTAAATATGGACGGAATGCGATGTTTTTACAACCGGGGCAAGGGCCGACGAACTCTCAATGAAGCACGGTTTTTTGGAAGTCTACTTGGATTGTGTGATGAAGAACATTTTCAATTTGGGATCTATTTAACTTCTAGGACGGACGAAACCCGAAACGCTTTCATGGGAATACTTGAGGAGCCTGGGGGATACCACCAAGCACAGCAATACATTGAAGTACCCGATAAAGGGAGATTTGGATATGAAGAATTATCTGCCAGGGTAATGTCGTTCTTCCTCTGTTTTCTGGGAGTGGGAGCCAAAATCCGTTTCTCTGAGGGAGCCTCGAGGTGCCTTCCGGGGAGTCGTGCGAGGACGAGAAACAACACCGGCTGTGGATGGATCTCATGAAGTTTTCCGGGCTGAAGGACAAGGAAATATGTTTGAAGAATTGGAGATGATGAAGATGGAAATCTGAACTCGCTTTTAGTGAATCTCTACAAAGAACTGGTAAGTGGATAAACCGTGGGCCACGCCTACCACCGACTCGCAACCAAATAAGCAGCAGTTTGGAAACAAGGTCAAGTCAAACTAGTTTAGCGGTAACATTATTATCACCAAAGATTCTCTCTAACGAATTAAAAATAGGATTTATCTCACTGCCTTCCAACCCCGGATTGGCTTTGCGGCCATTCCGTTATTACAAAATCAAAAACTTATTTATGTCCAGGTCATACAAACGATCCTTTTTTTCAGAAAGCAGAAGGAAATGTCACCCAGCATAATATCGCCCAGCATACGCAAGGCGATGCAAAGACCAAACAACCTAAATACAAGCATGTATTCAGAGATATGTACCGGATCGCAATGAGTAAGTCTTCTTTCTATTATCCTCTCTACCGCTTGACTTGAGATGACTTGACCGCCCCAGAGGGGAATTACTGGCGATTATAACTATGGTTGGTCTTTTAATTTTTGTCCAGTCTAGCTCGCTAATGATTTCTAACTCAATTCCCTCCAGAGCTTCCCGCGTGCCATTTGCAACAAGCACCAGCAATTCATAGATATCCTCAGGTCTTCTCCCTGAGTTTCCATCCTGTTCGAGCTACTCTTGCCACTGTCAACGCTACTGCTCCCAGCATCATACTTGTTCCAGCCCATACTTGCGCTCCCAAGTAACGACCTCCATCCTTATCAATTAGGACACCAGCGATCGGACTACCAGTCAAACTAGCAAATGCCACCACACTAAACACCATTCCCATTCGCGTTCCCAGGTTACTAAGATCTGTCGTCAAAGCAGCCAGTGAGACAGCAAAAAGCGACTGGATTGCTGAAGCTACAAGTCCATAAACGGCTGCATATACGTATAGCCCACTATGTGAATGGTCCACCCCAATCCAGCAGTATAAGACGACAGCGACAGCTGTTGCGGTGGGAATGGCGGTGTTGAGTGGACCGAGCCAACGGGAAGCGATGAATCCTGGTAGAATACGGCCGGGGATACCTATGCCGTTGGCGATGAGAAGGATATTTATTGAGTCTAGGGAACTGAAATCGGCGAAGTTGGAACCGTAAAGATCCATCTACTGGTATGTCAGCAATTGTGTCAAACTGTAAAGGAGGGTGGGGGGACATAGACATAATAGAAGGCAAAGTAGACAGCCCAGTATATGAGAAAGAAACCAAGCACGAAAAAGATATAGGGGATCTCGGTGAATGCTCTCCAATCTACAAGTGGCCCCGAAGTCCGTGGAGGAATCCGCACTCGAAGAAGGAGGTTTATGACGACGGCAACGAAGAGCGTAACGAATGCCATGGATCTGATTGTCCATCCGAACCCTTTCTATGTTAACAAAATATTAGATTAGGCAATATCGAAGAACACTTACCAATTCGAGGGAGAAGATGCTGGACCACCACCGGGTACACCAATCCCCCAGACCCGGCCCCAGAAGCAATTATAGCAACTGCAAAAGACTTCTTCTCTTTGAAGTAGGAAGATGGCACCGAAAGGCCGGGCATGTAAAGAATCCCCATCCCCAATCCAATGCATATGCCCTGAGACAGAAAAACCTGATAGTACTCCGTCGACAAACTCGTCATGAACATACCCAGAACAATTAGCAAAGTCCCAGCGAAGACAGCTTCATGCACGAGTCCAGCATCACTTGCTCGGCCAGAGATGGTTCCTACGAGAAGGAGTGTGAAGATTTGGATCGTCCCGATCCAGGAAACTGTTGAGTGGCTGGCACGGAGGGTCTCTTCATAATGGGATTGGAAGATTCCGAAGCTGGTGATGAGACCCCAAGTTATGAAGCACATCAAATGACCGGCCAGCACTTGGAGCCAGGCTGTGATGCCTCCATCTGGAGGTGGACCCGGGTCGTTTGTTGGAAGAAGTGGAAAGATGCCATATTTTCTCGGATGCTTTGATTGGAAGGTGCGGTCTGCTTCCAAGTTCTGGCTGGTATCTGACTTTTCCATTTTCGACCGTTCGGTGAATTGTGAAGAGAAGCTGTTGCAAGTTGCTCATTGGGTATAATGTGAATTGGAAATGTTAGTTCTGTAATGGAGCTAGTATGGATGGCACGGACCGTGTTCTCAACTATTCGCTCAGCTACCAACAAACTCTCCTTTTTACGGCGCCAAGACCCTAAGCGGACTAACACGAGAGACTTTTAATTCAACCCAACTACACTAAGTTTATTCTGAAGTGACACATAAGGTCTAAATACGAGTTAGGGTTAGTGTGAGGAGTAGCGGGATACACAGAATTGTCGATGCCACAAACTCACCTTCCAAAATTACGCATTGCTCAAACTTAGTGCATAAGCGCTTGTACATGACGTACGGAGCTTAAGATGAACAATGTGGTGAGATGAGACATCCTAAAGAGAGGAGGTCCTATTTCTGGGGGATCGATTGAAACTGAAACATTCCTTCCAACGGCTTCGGCATACACGTACTCGGTATATCTTCTGTCAACCTCATTTTGCACACACAACCAGAGATGCGTCACACAGGCACCGGAGAAAGAACAATTTGAAAGTTTTACAACCAACAACATCATATCAAAAGGCATCATATGATGAACCGCATTTACTGAGTTTATTTTGATCAACACAGAGGTGTATTAGACACTTGGCTACTAGAAGTCCTCTCAATAGAACATAAATACCAAGCCACCCAACACTCTATGCCACCTTTGAATATTAGCTTATTTACATTTAGAAAATGCACTAAGAAAACTTACTAGTAAGTCTCCGCGTATGAGCTTGACTCATTCTCTCCAACCTGAAGCATTGGGTCGGTCTCAAAGTTGCCTCTCTTTTCAGCATATGAACTGACTTCCCCTTCGCCAATTTGGAGCATTGGATCGGTTTCAAAGTCTTTCAATGTTAGTACCATCTTCATTTTCATGTGTATGTTGTTACTTACTAGCCGGTGTAGCAACCGGAATTGCTACATTGACCACGGCCAAGAGAGAAACGATGAAAACGTGGAGAATCATTGTGGTTGTAGAATGTATGAGGATATTGTTGAAGTGAAGGGTTCAGATCCTTGTTTGTTGTTTTAGTCAAAGGGCGAGGTTGTGAATAGCTCTACTCTGAGAATTACAGCAGTGGGCTGTTACCATGTTTATACTGATAACGAGCTTCAGTATCTTCTAACTACTGGATTGACTGCCGGCCAGTACTTTGGTCACTAACTGAGTCTAGATTTCAAGTAAGCAGACCTGCATCGGCGTACAGTAACAGGATTTCTCGGAGGTTACTCAAGGATCTGCACAGCGTCTCGGTGAGATTATTTGAGATGACAAAATCAGTGGGCAGATAGAGTGACATGTCAACTTCCCAATTAGACCACCTTCTGTTTGAACTCAGTTGAGACCAAAAACAAACCTGTTGGATGACCGCACAACATGATTCGGCCGCATTTCTGGCCTTAAAATGTTGTAACCTTATCACTACTCTGTGTACACTCACCTCCCTTGTTGGCTGATCAGTCTAGAACAATCGGATGCATTATTCGACAAGGTTTAGGATAATGAAGAGTTTGACTTTCTAATTCTGCTAAAACATTTCGCACAATGTTTCTAATTCCCCTAGATTTCATGGTACAACCCGTCTTAACCTAGGTGTTTCCAGAATAATGCCTACTTGAATACTTCTCCTTCGTAGACGAAACCAACATGAGTGGTGGTTAAGTCCTATGTAGTGTTGGTCTCAATGAAGCCATGCACGTATAATCTGGTTCTTTCAAGATAAGCAGGATGTGATACAGGTAGATACCCGGCTCCACTAACACCAGCATCATGTAAGATTTAACGGTGAACATGCATTTTCAATCAGACGCCACTTTGTGGAGCACCTCGTTTCAAACAGTAATGCCACCAATTGCGAGATGGATTGTTTGCAACGTGAATGAGAACGTAGGGAACAATTTATCTAATTATAATGAACTAAAGTACTCATGATAGCCAGCAAATGGTTGAATCTCGAGGCCCCAAGCGTTTTTTCATTGTAAGTTGTTAGAGATTTCGAAAATAAGCGAGACAGGCTCGACAGGTATCGGCCTCCAGGAGATTGACCAATAAGCCATATTAAAGTTCTATGCTACGCTGGCAACGTTGCGGCTTATAATCACCAAATCGATTCGACTGCCAGTCGCCGTGTCATAATCTGTACATACCCTTCTCACCGTTACGCAATAACCCCTCACTTCTTGTTCGGGTTGACGGCTCACGGCATTCCATAAATGCATTCCTCTTTCATTGTGACACAATCCGGTACTACGCAATAGCCAACTTATTTTGGCAAGTATGATGGAGCATAGATCTTCAAGGAAGTACCCCGCTTTCTCCGCAATCGAGTCTCGATGGTTAGGAGTCTTTACACTTCCCTCTTCTGAACAAGGACGAAAATTGGAAACGTTCCTTTCTTGAATCTCTCGTTGTTTCATTCTGTTTCTAATACTTCACTCCAAAATATCTTTGTACTGGGTTCATAGTGGCAGTCGTTAGCATGTTTCAACAATCTTCATACTCGCCCCTGGCAAGCGAGGAGTCAATTTCCCCACTACTCAGCAACGAGAAAATGGGGACGAAAAATCGAGGAAACAAACTTAGGTACTTACATTGGGTGGTTCATGTAGCCAGTGGAATTATAATCCTAGCATTGTCAGTCGGAATACTGCAAACCTCGCAACTTCGTCGCGAAGAGTGTTGGGATATGTTCAATTACTATTGTGAGAAACCCTCAATTTATCCCTTTGAAAAGTTTAGAGTTCAGAGGTTGACTTGAAAATCATGATACAGCTCCGGTAAATGAAGCAGTTACTCCTCATCCCTATGTCCATCAACAATTCAATGGCTCCCTCTGGTACAAAAGTCCCTTCAAAGGACCCCCCACACCAGAAGTCGAAGCAGCCTGGTACGATATCATGAAATGCAAGCCCCCTCAAACCAAATAATTATCCCTTTGCCCCAACTAACTCCACGCAGTCGGCATGATCAGTGTTTCCAGAGAGGACATCGAGAAAATCCAGCACCCAGATTGGTCCGCGCAATTCCCACCTGAAGCAGGCGGAGGCTACATAGCAGCAACCATCGGTTCGCACCAAGTCCATTGTCTTCACTATATCTGGCAAGACCATTACATGTCCTACTTCCCCAAGACTCAGAATAAGAAGGAGCGAGTACCGGAGTTGTATGAGTTGCACTATGAGCATTGTGTGGATTACATCCGACAGAGTCTCATGTGCCAATTTGATACAGGCATTATTCCATATAACTGGGTGTTGGACCATCAGAACCCAACTCCTAATGCGAATACACATCATAAGTGTGTAGATTGGGATGCGTTGCAGAATTGGTTGGAGGGTCGGAAGGTGGTTATGCCAGAGGGATTTCAGTGGAAGCAACCGGAAGATGCTGTTTCGCTAGGATGGAATCCGTGATAGGTTACCTATTGTAGATCGATGAAATGCTACTTTTTCACAGAATCGTAAAATCTGGGGATGCGAAAAATTACGACAGGAAGAGTACCCTAGTGCGAGTATCACAATGAGGCAGTGAGTTTGTGATAGTATGGTACCTAGGTGACGGTGTAACGGTGAGATCGTTGTGATACTGAGAGTGGGGTAGTCAGTTGGAGGTAGTGAGAGTGGGACAGTGAGAGGTGTAACAATAAGAGTTTACCAATAGAGCAAGGCCTTCTCATCACAAGGGTAGAGAGTAGCACAAAATCCTACAAAATCCTGATTTCCTTGTTCACTGCCTATTAGAGATAATGGTGGTAGGCAGAAGTGAGTCCTACATAAGGGGACTAAACTCATTATGCCTTGTCAACGAGCTATAAGGTAGCCCAACATGTACCAGAGGAATCCTACATGATTAGAAAAAGAAAAGAGTTGAAGTTGGACCGTCAGCAACTTTGAAAGTAACACTATAAAGACATTTCACCTTCCCGCCCATATACACATTTCCCCTTCGGTAAACGATCTACGAAACGTGTCTTTCTCCTTCCCACGTTTTTGGTGACGTGCTTCTGCCATTCTCACTACTTTGTTTCCATCTCTTCCGTGCTCTCAAGTTCACAGTATAATCGACTATAGCGGTCGCCACTATTCACGATGGCAGGAATTGCAACAACTGGAAGTGCCATCGCCATCGGGTTCTCCTTCCCAATCATCTGTGGTATTCTCGTGATGTTGAGGTTCTTGACGAGATTTCATCAAAATGTCCCACGATTTGTTGATGACTGGCTGTGTCTAGCTGCTTGGGTGAGGTTTACTGAAACCCAAGAATCATATAAACTGACTTCTCCAGTTCTGCTTGACAGGATGCTGTGCCTCTATCTTGACCGGTGAGTTCTAATCCCTCGGCGAAAATTTATTGCGCACAGCTGATATTGAAAATTTACTCCATAGGTGTCTTCAAAAATGCTTTTGTTGATGCACCATTGAGCGGTCCAAACGATGTGACAGAGCAACAACACCTCTTGGCCCAAGTACGTATAGTACCTCCAAACAAAGAACTCAGGCTGATCCAACTAGGTGACTGCTGCACTAGTTATCTTGTGGATGGGCGCAAACGCCTTCATCAAATTGGCTGTCTTGTTTTTCTACCGCCGGATATTTATCGGGAAGTGGTTCAATATTTGTAGTTGGTCCCTGATTGGATTGTCAGTGGTTTGGTTTGTATATGCTGTTGGTTCTTGGCTATTTTACTGCGGTACGAGTTTCAAAGAGGATGTCGAAGGTGGCTGGTTGGTGTGTCCTCGTTGGGGATTCGAAATTCAGATGGGAGTATTCGCAATGGACAGCTTTATCGATTTCTTTCTGCTTCTTCTACCAATACCCTTTGTGAGTAAACCCTTACTCGAATGGAGATAGAGGACTACTGATCCTGAACGAAATAGGTTTGGAGACTACACTTGGAACTTAAGAAGAAGATCGCTCTGTGTGTGGTCTTTCTGCTCGGTGGCTTGTAAGTTCCTCCGCCTCCTGCTCAATCGATCAATAATAATATTCCAAGTGCCTTCGTCGCCGGTCTCAACAACACCATAATCCAGCTGGTTTATCTCACGAACCCTTCATTGGTGGCTGGTGGCGCAAACTTTTTCCAAGGTGCCTTATCCCTTACTTTTCCCCTTCCAATCTATCTATCCCCGTTGGGTTTTATATAGTTAACAAAACCAAGGCTCATCACTCCTATTCTCAAACTGGCCAGCAATTGAGATAGGGGTTGGATTAATCGCCTGTAACCTCCCTTCCCTATCATTCCGCGCGGTTCACGTCTTACCACAAACCATGCGCCGCGGATTCGACATATCCTTGTCAAAGATCCAGCATGCTGCAGCAGTGATAACGCTGCGTTCTGGATCTCGACATACCAGTCCGACGCACTCGAATCGGAGCCCATATCAGACAGTCGACCCGTCTAAACCGGGAGGATCCGGGGATTCTGATATCACCGGAGGACCATCAAAGGGGATTTTTGGAAGTGGATCGTTGTTTGGAAAAGGCTCGATGTCGGGAAAGAGTGGTGTAGAGGAGGTACAGCTAGAAGACCTAGGGAAAGGGAGAAGCGGGGAGGAGCCACGAGGATTTGATGCGGTATAAATGAACGACCAGAAGATAAAATGATGATCAAGTTATTGATATGATGAAAGCAAACTTTAAAAGCAGTAATTAGAAGTTGTCAAATATCAATTTCCTGATACTCGAACCAATCTCCTCCCTTCCAGAATTTCTTCCCTCCCTCGAATGAGTGTTCGATCTTTTCCTTCCCTCTCTGTGCCATCCTCTCTTCAAATTCTTCGATACTCTGTTGGAAAATTCCGTGCTGGCTGATGGTTTCTACCAGATCCGCCGCATTGAGAATTGCTGCATTACCACCTGAGCCGCCCATGGGACTCATCGCATGAGCCGAGTCACCAAGAAGAGTTACTTTGCCCCTCTGCCTAGACGACTGTATCTCAATATCTAGTTTACTCGACAAGACTGGGACACACGTCGAAAGATCGTGTAATGCCTCGCTGAACACAAATTGAAGATCAGGGTGCCAATCTTTCGTAAGTTTGAGTAATAGTTCCTTTCTTTCTTCGGCCGTCCTTGGCAGGCGAAGACCACCAGGCGCGGGTTCAGTGCATAAAGCGAAGTATATGTAGTCGTGGCAGTCAGGAAGCCAGTATTCCGAGGCCTCAGCAACACTTTCCTTCCAGATCATGGGTTCAAGAACAACTTGCACATTGGCTTCTTTGTCAATGGCCATGAACCAAGTAAGTTGGTCTTCCTTTAAACGTGCTCGAAGACTTTCCGTCAATAAAGTCCTACCCCAAATAACCCATCTCTCGAGATCAAGAAGCTGACGATCAGGTTGGAGTTGTCGACGAACACGACTTTTGATCCCATCTGCGCCCACAAGAAAACATCCAGTTGCCCAAGAACCGTCGGAAAATGAGACACATATTTTGTTGTCGATCACCTCATATGAAGCGAATTCTTTCTCGTACTCGATTGCGTCTTCGATGCCGAGCAGCATTAATCTTCGCAGCCATGTCCGGTCGATTGGCATACTTTGAGTATCCAGGGCAAGTGTTGGGGGTGGAAATTTGAATTCCTTCGCGTCGACATATCGTGGTAAGACGTTTCCTCTTTCGGCGGCGGTACGGTGGAAGAGATATTTGGATTGAGGGAGGAGGATGGAGTTCAGCGCAGTCATTGTTTCTGGGGAGATGCGGAGGCGGTGGCCTTGAGAGGCGTGTGATAGAGGATGTCTTTCAAAAAGACGGAAGGGAATGGATTTAAGACGTAGTCCTTGAGCGAGTGCCAACCCCGAGATACCAGCGCCCATAATGAGCACTGGGGCCGTGGGAGACGCCATGATGAATTTGACAATCTGGTCAGAGGGAGAAGTAAGAGCCTCAGTGCTTCTTCTCAACCTCTTGTTAAGAAAGCTAATTAATGAGGAATGCCTGACTCCCGGAAAGAAAGAAGCAGAATCATATCACCCCCCCATCCGCCCCCTCCCGCAGGATGATAGTAATGGAAAGAACGATTGAGGAGTATAAATTTTCTGACCCCAACGCTGCCTAGGTACCGAATAACCCCTCCCAAGGCGATAGGAGAAAAGAAAAGAGAGAGGAGCTTGGGTGCAAGAGCATTGACTTGGGAAGAACTGATGAATCAAGTTTAATTCTCCCGTTCTTTGTCAAGAGTGGAAACTAACAGTTACGAAGACTCGGGCACCCAATGGTGAGGCTGCAGGCAGCACAGCACCAGACTCTCAGCCGCACTGCGGTGAGGGAAGAGAGGAGACTTCAGGGGCGATGAAAAGAAAGAAATATTTTCAATGCTGTTGTCTATTGTCTGTTGTAGAAGTACCTCAATTCATAGATTGCTCGACCGGATGGATTTTTGTTCGCAACGACTTGCGTAGTGGTGAAGCCTGGACTGGAACTCCCCATGATACGCTAAAATGTGAGCTTATCTCCTAGGGCAATCCCTCCCTGAATACTGACACATTCCAAGGCCCACCACCCTCGATCCACCATTCTCGAAAGAATACCTCACGACCATCCCAATAATCCATCCTGCCGTAATTCCTCTCCGCGATGGCCACAATCTCCTGCGACCAGGAGACGACATTGAATCCTACGTCCGCCTTGAGGTGACAACGCGCCGCCTCGATCGAATGTACAAACACCTCCACTACGCCGGACTCCCACGCCATGCGCGACCCCTCCATCGACAAATCCTCATGGGCCGAAGAATCATAACCACCGAAGACGTAGACGAGCATCTCGTCTGGCATCGCGGGAAGATATTCATAAAGCCCCTGGGTCGATGGCTGCTGGACAAAGATTTCTGGAAGGAACACCTTTGTGCCGATGAGGATATATATAAAGCAGCCTGCGGATTCCTGTTATCATACATATGGCTGATATCTCGAGAAAGCGATTACGTAATCGGAATAGAGCTACATCTTCTTCCTGAAGGCTTGAGCTGGGAACACTGGGTTAATTTTCAAAAAGGATTCCTTGAGAAGGTTAACGCAGAATCTCTAGTCCAGGTTTCGAAGAGATATCAGTATGGGGAGTTACGATTGACTCGCCTGAGCCAAATATATAGGTTTGCACCCTCTGTGACTTCGTTGCGGAATTTTGTTGTGGGATATTTTGTGCCTTCTACTTGGTATCAAGAGTTCTTCAAACTTCATTTTGGTTGGCTTTTGGCTGTATTCGTTTATTTCACTGTTGCGCTTGCTGGGATGCAGCTTGGACTGGCGCAAGAGGACTTGCAGCAAAGTAAGACTTTTCAAAGTGCTTCGTATGGCTTGGTGGTGTTTTCATTAGTGTTTGTTATAGCTAGTATTTTTGCGATTGTGTTGACGTGGTTTACTTTGACCGTCTTTCACTTCGTGTCTGCGCAGCTCTATCACCGCAAGGTTATGAAAGCTCGACAGGGAAATATTTCTAGTACGGGAACTGAAGTCCATATTGGGAAGCATGATGTATAAATATAGAATCTGAAATTCAGCTAAGTAGAATATTTCTATGACATTGAGATTCCAGCATATTTTCGCAATAGGCTTGGCCGTTCATCCATGGAGGACATTGTGCCAGAAGTGCTAAAATAAACACTTCAGAAGACTTCGGACAACGAAGAAAGGCGAAACCCCATTATTCTAAATCGTTCGCACACTCAATTTATTTGTTCGAGGCATTTAAACTTACGCAGAACGATGCCAGCCTCTACACTTTTCGATACAGACGGAGACACAAGGCCCCTTCGTCGTTCATTCCCTCACACTCCCATCTCGGCCGCAAATCGCGACCCTCATAATCGCTCCTTCCCTCGCAAGCAATTGACGATCACGGCGAGAGCAGGGCCACCTTGGGTCGAATAGGGAAAGCGCGACCGCGACCTGATCGTCACAACGAGACGAGGGCTGAGGTAGCTCCCTCATCAACTTCGGAGCCCGATGTCCTTTTTCTTGATTGCTTCCGACACTTCTATCTCATCGAAGAAGATTACCCTGGGGTCAGCAGCTCCAGCTCGTGCGAAGACATCACAACTGCTCGCTCAGGTTCCCTCTGAACGGGCGGCTCATCATGACGAGACCGAAAGGGATCTCAAATTCAGCTATATTTTCCGTATTGCTTATAAGATTGAGGTATCAAGGAAAGGAAGTGCGGCAAGAATTGCCTCATTGGTGTTGGCCCTTGGTTGGTCGCCCCTTTCTTTCTTGAAACCACAACAACAACGAAGCAATTCTTGCCGCAAGCGCGTGCACACCTCGCAGGAAAGGCAGGAACGATCACAGCCACCTAGCGCCAAACTCTGTGGACTCAATTCTTTAAAACTCCTCGCGGTCCCCCGTCCTCTCTCTTCCTTTCTTCTACACGAGAGACTGGAAATGCCAACAGCTCAGGCCAATCCCTCAGACTGATCCCGAGGTAGCTGAGAAGACTCACACGTGTCCCCGTGGCTCTGGTCGGTTCTTTTTGGCAGGTTTGGCTACCTGGGTTGGGAGACTACTGAAATTTTATCTTCTTGTGGGTTCTTTTGTTTGCTGGCTTCCGGTTCCTAGTGGGGGAGTGGTACGTTCTGGCATGTTGTTTCTGCCACGGTAAGTTCACGACGAACCCTTCCAATCATGGACACTTCAACTGACGATCCTTCTGACAGACAGATGAGTTCGAGGTTGTGTCTTCTGCACGCGCGTAAGAGAAGATATTATACTACAAAGCCTCTAGCAATCAAGACGCTTGTGCGAACGGTTTGGGGCAATCGAACTCGATGATACCCATAGGTTGGCGTAATCGGATTTCGTTACTCAAATCCCCTTCAACAATGAGCTAATTCTTCCTAGATCCTGCTCGCCAACACCGCTAGCAGTTTCCCAGCCCCCCCTCCCCGAACAATACGCCAGTACCTCTCTCCATCCTTCCTCATATGTCCAATATGCCCGCTGCCCTCAAAACGCTCGAGTTGAACATCAAGCCCATTCATCTTTGTGTCCGCGGCATGGGCTTCAATCGAGCTCGACGGAGCAAGGTGATCCTCCTTGCCATACATGTACACCCGACGTACCTCCTTGTTGATTTCTTTATCGTTGTGCGCCGTGGACCAAATACCGTTGGGATCAGGAACTCCCACAATGTTGATCAAGAACCAGCAAGTTACGACCACAAGGTGGGCGAAGTGTAGGATGGCTACCGTTATTTTCCCCTCCGAGTCCATGATGTCTCTGCTTCGTGGAGAGAAAGATTTATTTATGTGCATCCAGCAAGCACTTTCGTTCCACTTGACAGAGACCCTCGCGGTGAACATCAAAAGTGGTAGCAAATAGCTCGACTGTTCTAAAAACTCGGGTTAGTATACCAAATTGTTCTATTGGTCAGAAACTATTAGGATCACCAAGAATTTTCACTCTTGTCCTTCCTTGTGGTTTAAAGATTCTATCAATATGTTAGACAATTTTAGTCCGTGGTGCTGGAAGAAGTTTCACAGCTTACTATCAATCGCATCAAAGATATTCAAAAGGATCAGCAGTAGCAATACTACAGGGAGCACCTGTCCAAATCCCCAACTCTCTTCATCCGCCACCAAATGAGTATTGGATATCTTCATATCGATAATGTCATATGTATCCCACGCAGCAAACCCAACATATGCCGCAACGAGGAGGGTTGATTCCGCATCGCCCCATGACCAAAGAGCTAGAAATTGATGGCCAGCCCACCAGATGCCAGGTGGTAGAGAAAACAAAGCTTTCACTGGATAGTGCACACCATTGGGGAACCGGTGTGTGATGACTTGTTGGCTTGGTTCTTGATCGCGATTGTCTAACCAAAGTTCTTGTTGGATATCGGCTCGGTTGAGCAACCAAAATACCCATGTTTTGTATCGCTCTTGAAGCCTCTTATCTTTTATCCTGATCCTCATAGAGAACTCTTCCATCCAAGTTTGACTTCCATCCCCAGGTCGACCGCAAATGAAACCTACCAGTCCAGAGAAAATCTCAAGCAACAAGTATACAGCGTAAAGAAATGACCCTGCCAACCACATATACTGCTGATTATACTCGGATTCATCATGCGATATATAACACTTCCCGCTTTTCACCGGATTCCAGTCATTTTCCACAGCTTGGCGTGGAATAACAATTGCCTGGAATACAGAGAATAAAGTGACGGTGGTGAATATTGCGACCGTTCGGGTCCAATAGTACCAGTCTGTTTTGCCTTCAGATTGATCGACTTGCCCTGTTCTGCCTGCCCAGAACGAGTTCAGAGTAAGCCAACAGTATTCGATGATGAATTGCTGGTGATAGAAGGACATGGTTTGGAGCTGGATGAACCCAGCGATGCATATTGCAATTGAGGTGACGACTTGGATATCGCATAGGATATCGAGGGATGCTTTTGCGGTATAGCGTGTTCGTGAGTTTCTCCGTCGAAATAAACCGAGAACGAGAGCTGCGGCTCCTGGGATGTGGAGTGAGTCAACCAACCATTGAATACTCGGGTGAGGATTTCTGAATCGGTCGACTTGTTTCTGAAACAGCTCCTCTGAATTCTGTTCCCCGTCTCTGGAAAGACTTTCCATGAAGGACTTCGATAACCTGCAGTACACATCGATTACTGCCACAAAACACGTGATCCAAGCGGTTACGACGAAGCCTGTAATAACCTTAAACTTGTCAGCGAGACACAATAGCACAGTAGATGGATTGCTTACCCCGGGTCCGGCAATATCTGGGTCGCCTTCGAAGGGACAGATGCAGTTGCAGTTCGGTTGGCTTGGGTCTGTGTAGTTGTAATAAATCACCGTGCTAGTTAGGAGTTCCCAGGAACAGTCGTTGAAGAAACGATCTCTTCTGCGAGTGCTAAACGGACATACAGCCATTCTAGTAGTATTAAAGAAACTCATTCATTCTTAGAGAGAAAGTTCAGGTGTTATTCATCGCTTTGAATTTACTTTTTCTTATGAGTTGCGGCTGAGGTTTACTTGCAGGGATAATCACCCCACCCAGCCACCTGCGATACAGAATATAAAAGCGGCAGTAAATCTCGTTGTTCCAACTATCTAGAACAATCAAAGTAATTATCCTAAACGATTGGATCAATTTGGAATGTTATCCTGAATCTCTTGGAACAATTGGACGTAATTTTCTTAGAAGTAATGTTATCTTCAACTTTTATCTGAAGGGTTGAACAACGTGAATTATTTGCTGCCGCTTTTATTCTCTATCCAACCTATAATTAAATCGATATTTCCCTATTCAGCTACAGGCCTGAAATTGAGTGAAACTTAGCGAAGGGGAGAATTTAGCGAGCCGCCCCTTTGTTTGGCGATGGTCAATAAGATGTCTGTAGTCCTTTTATATAGCGATGAATACTATAACCTACTTCATCTCAGGTATAATAAATATTATCTAAATGAGGGCAATTGCCGCATTTCCGATATCTTATACTGAGAAATTTGGTTATTGTTTAGTTACTTAACTGTGTGAATTGCCTGAAACGGTCTGGGGAAATTGGGAATACTGTTTGAGATCACTTGGAAGAATTTGAAAGTTGATTCTTGATTTACTTAAATCTGATGGAATAATAAGTAAATCATAAACCATTTCGCACAATGTTTACCGAAGTAGGTAGCCGAGAATCATAACTAGTTATCTTATCTATAAACCCCCCCCCCCCCGAAAACTCTACAAAGTGACCTCCCTTGTTTAACATTTGTTTATTTCTTCTAGAACGAAGTATTTGGGAACTGATTGTATTAACAGTGGTTTTTTATTATATAACTCGCTTTGAAAAGCAAAGGAAAGACAATCTTTTATCTTTTCTTCGTAGGTTACCTACGAATAGCACTAGCCCCTGAGTAAAGATATCGGTTATCACTCTACGTATTTATATGATCTTATCACTCGAGAGATTCTGCACATTGTCCAAGCCTGTATCGAACAATTAAGCTATATTTCCTCGTCTTATACCATTCATCATCGTCATCAATTAGTACCCTTAGTTAAAGTTGGCGCAATCTACTAAGCGAGCGATTATTTCGTCATTCCGTACTAAGGGAGATACAAGAACTCAATTCTCAAGACTTCTAGACGATCAGGATTCTTTAAGTAGTAAAATATAATACAAAACGGGGTTATCAACAGCTCGTGCAATGGAAGCCCTTGAAAAGGCTCTAAGAGATGCAAAAGCGAGGAACTTTCCTAGTATAAGAAATCGTGGTAAGAATCTCTTCACACCAGTTTTACTCAGAGTGTTTAATGATTCTAGCATTCGAACTGCACCAAGAAGATCACCCAGCCACGTCCTTCAAAGATATCAAACATTTAGAAGCTTCGAGAAAGCGAACGGGAAAGAAGCACATTGAAATAGCATTAAAAGAATGGAACAATATGCAAGACAACTACGAGTATCACATCTCACATTATAGAAGGCGGGGTATGATATTCTAAAAGCTTTCGAAATTCACGAGAACTAATGATTTATCAGCCGCAGCATTCGATATTTATAGGAGAGAACACCCGAGAACAATATTTAGAAGACTAATAGAACACGACTTTCTGGTAGCGGATCAGTATATCAATAAGGCTCATGCAGATTTTAAAAGAGAAGATCAGCGGCACAACAAGTGGCGGAAGGAAAAGTTGAGCAAGAAAAGGGGAAAGTTTTCGAGATTTTGGTTTCGATTGGGACATTGGCAAAGAAAGAATCCGCGACGTGCCGAAGTATTATCTCTCGTACAGCAGTCAAAAATCATGTTGCTCAAAAATTAAGCTTCCTGCTGTCAGCGTTTGGAAGGGGTTGAGCTGAGTCCCCCTTGGAAAATCAGCGGCACAGAAAGCCTCATTTTGGAGTACAGTGCTTCTGGCTCGTACCTACCTTTGTGCTCCAAGTTTCTTGTGTAATTTACAGTAAAAGTGAACTGAAATATTAACCCGAACAATCAACTCAATTGTCCTACATAATTAGAACAAGCATGAGAAGAAATTACGTCCGTACCTAAGTCCTCACTGCCACTTTGAAGATCCATCGCTAGGCAGTGACAGGCAACAGCCCCGCCCTGACACCCCACCCCTTCCAGGCTTTCCAGCCTGACTCACCGCCACAACATCCGCAACTTTAACGTCAGCCCCTACGACACCACCAATTAACCTCACCATACCAAGCTTCTCACGTACCCGTACCCAATCAGGATAACATTTCGCTATCTTTACCCAATTGTGAGCTTGTGTCTGTGTGAAACTTGGCGAAAGCTTTAGGTGAAGATGCATAATTGATTTTCAGCTTGATGCACCACGCCGTACGACCATACCGAATGACTCCATTCGGAGAGACAGGATTATTTGAAGTTGAGAGATATATAATGATGGAGGTCGCATTTTTTGTCTGCATCTCAATAAATTGTGACACTAACAAACATTTGTATCATTCTATCCATCCATTCTATGGATACCCTCCTCCAATCCTTCAATCCTCCAGCAAGAACCGACCTAAGAAAAGAAAGCATGGCTTCAGACGCCCCCGCTTCCGGTAAGCAGGGTGAGGAGGGAAGTAAATATGTTTTGGTCGATGGAAAAGAGAGCACGGCCGGCACAGTCCAAACGGCAAGCAGCGAACAGACAGCTTCGAAGGATGCGAAAGATTGTCCAGAGATCGTGTACAAGGTCCAGTACAAAGATTTCTCTGGTGAGATCAAAGGAACCAAGATTCTTGATGCTCCATACAAGCTCAAGAAGACAGCGTAAGTTCTTTCCTCTCAAAATTCAAAAAATTCAATACTAATAATGAATTTAGATATGCAGATGGCGGGACTCCAATTATTGAAGTTCTGTACAGTGTCGCTGTTTGGTTCCCCAGTATCTACAAGAGAGGAGGTGTTGGAAACAAGACCCTCGAACAGGCTGAGAAGAAAGACGATGACGGAAACGAGTCTTTCGACGAGAAATCCATGGAAGAGAAGGAAATAATTATCCATTCCGAGTTAATCATCAAAGCATTGAGGGCCATCGTGGACTATTATCCAGGGCAAAGTTTGCTCGGCGACACCATCACCATCAAAGAGCCATTCAGCATCCTCGTCCATCACCGAGAGGAACTCCAGGCATACAAGGAGAACTGTGATGATGCTGAGACATTCCATCACATTTCTGTCCTGCAAAAGTATCTTGAGGATAACTTGGGAGATAAGATTCTCGAAGAAGATCAACGATATGTGAAGCCTACACCAGTGGCAACATTCGAGATGTTGTGGATGCTTTTCAAACCTGGAATGGATGTCTATGCAACGATCGATGAGCAAAGAGGAGGCTTCGTCGTTCAATCTTGCGGACCAACCACCGAAAATATCAAGTACGGTCAACTCGCGGCGCTGAAAGTTACCATGTGGTATCTTGATTTCGATGGACGGGTTGTCGGACGTCGACGCCATGAAGTAACCATTGCTCCTTATGAGGGCGAGCGAGAAATTATGTCTCTGAAGGTCTTCCCGTCAAAATTCTTGGACGGCAATTCCGAGCTTTCTCCCCGCAAGAAGCTTGAGGAGCGAGGGGAGAAGTTCTACGACCTCTTGAAGGGAAAGCAGATGGATTACAAAGGATACAGCATGGCAGCCGACAAGAAGCCAAAGCGATTCCATGAGGGGCGCGTGGTCGTCGACCAGGGATCATTCTATACATACGCGGATTGGAATGAAACTAGTGTTCACCCTGCGCCAAATTTCGATGTTGACGACGACAACTCTGGCATTCTTGCTGATTTACACTACGATTGTAGCTGTGATGAATGCATGGACAAGCGACGCGCAGCATCCGTCAACACGAAATGGGGCACATACGAGAACATCGATCCTCGCGAGACCCCAGATCTCATCAAGCGAGAAGATGGAGTAGAGGATCGCCACAGATACTTCCTTTTCCCAAGGAGAATCATGGGGTTCGACTTGAAGTCAAAGAAGTGGCAAGCCTTGGATGTGGATTACTGTCGCGAGCCAAAGATCAAGACTGAAGCTATTTCCAATCTCGTCCTCCCCTCAGACAAGCAAGAACTCATCAAGGCGCTGGTCCACAAGTACAGCTCCTCCCGAAACAAGAAGAACAACAAGCCTGAAGCAACCTGGAGTGCAGATCCCATTCCAAATAAGGGTGAAGGTCAAATTTTCCTCCTTCACGGTCCTCCAGGTGCGGGAAAGACTTTTACCGCAGAATGTGTTGCAGAATTCACATCCCGACCTCTTTTGAGTTTGACTTGTGGAGATATCGGTACAGATGAAGTTACTGTTGAGGACAGTTTATCGAAATGGTTCAAGCTTGCCGAGATCTGGGGAGCTGTCATGTTGATCGACGAAGCAGATGTATACCTTGAGCGTCGTGAGGTTAACGAGCTGACCCGCAACGGTCTAGTATCCGTCTTCTTGAGAGCTATGGAATACTATAGAGGCATTCTTTTCTTGACCACCAACCGTGTCGGACATTTCGATCCCGCGTTCTTCAGCAGAATTCACGTCTACATAGGCTACAAGCCACTCGACGCCGAAGGAAGAAAGAGAATCTGGCTTCAATTTTTCAAGAAGCTTGAGACTGAGCGCGGAGATGAGGTGAACGTCAAAGCTGGCGCAAAGAGATATATTCTTTCCGATGATGTCCTGAAAGATATTGATTGGAACGGTCGTGAGATCAGAAATGCTTTCCAGACTGCTGTCGCTCTTGCCGAATACGAAGCTATGCAGAAGGTCTCGAGCCGGGAGAAGATAATCAAGGATGACCAAGGCGAGAATAAGAAAGCTTTGGAGATCGAGTTGAGACAGGATCATTTCGAAAAGGTTGTAGAGATGAGTGACAACTTCAAGAAGTACTTGTCGACTGTCAGTGAGGAGAACAAGGGCGACAGAGGAGATGACTCTTTGCTTTGAGAGGACAGCGTGGATGTCTGACTTGTATTACTGAAATTGATTGTAAAGATTTAAAAGAATAGCTATTCTTGTTACCGTTGAATGTTTTCGTGACATTGCTTTCCCTTCCCTGAGAAAGGCAATGAGGCTACGCCGAAAAACTAATTCGGTCAAATGATAGTTTCGGCCACTCTCCCACCACCAGGGGTTGCAAGAATTCATAACTGTAGGCCACTCGCGCTTTCCCTTCTACGATTGTCCCCAAATTTCTATGAGAATAAAGATAATATCAATACAATTGTTCTAGTCGCTTAGGACAATTGAATTAATTCTCTGAGTAATTGAACAATCGGGGATATAGGGTAGAGGGATTCGACTCTTGGTCAGATACGAATTCCTGCATCCCCTGGTGCCACTTAAAAAATTTGGCACAATACATTGCTGTGTAAGGTCTGGACCACACGTTTCCACTGAAGCTCGGGGTGATCTTGATCGCGACGGTACAGCCGTGAAGTTTTCCGGTCGCCATTTCCAGATCCCTAAAACCCAGCAAAGTGATTCCTCCTTTCATCATACTCCTGAACGAATCTGGGATTCGCAGCAATAGAATCACTCCCCTCAATCGTTTCAAAATTATACAACTGGTCCAGAGACCAATCCTGAACATCCCCCGACACGAAATTGACAGAATCAGCAAAGTCAGTCCACAATGGGAGACTCTCTTGACCAAGATTTAGCCCAATTGATTCCGGTTCAGTCGAGTATCCAACACTCGGAGATATCCCATCAACTCCATTGCCAAGGTTTGGAACATTTCGATTCATGTCAATCTCAGGAGCAAGCGGCCGGGGTTCCTCTTTACTATCTGAGTCTTTCCCGGTATCTCCTTCTATTTTTGCGGTATTTGGGGTGCCGGTTTTTGAGCCGGTGTCTTTCATGAAGACCCGGCTAGAATCTAGCATTCCGACCGTGAACTTCATAAATTCGGCGGCTTTGCTGCTGACTCTTAATGTCCATCGATATTCGGCAAGACGCGATCGATAGAATTCTACCTCTTCGGGGGTCTGGCTCGTGGCCCATAGGAGACTGCCAAATGTAGCAATAATAGCAAGATTGACTCTCGAGGCGAAATACCAAAAGCTTTGCAGATGAACAGGCTCGAGTCTATTGACTAAATCGATAGCTGAAGTGAAGCGCATTTTGGCTGCCGCGCGAGTAATCGAACGAAGAGTTTCGTCACTGTGACTAGTGTCGAATCGAATTATTGCGCGGTGAAGAGTTACCTCTGCGGCGAAATATGCCAAATGCAATGAGCCTGATCATAATTAGGAGTGATATGATGGAAATTGATAGGAAACTTACCTGTGGACGATAGCTTCCTCGCCTTGTTTTCCCCGATAGCTAAACAAGGTGGCAATTTCGCGTGCCAATCTTTCAACCGGAGTTGAATGGGCTTGGCCTTCTCCAGCGTGATTAAAGTCGCGTTCTCCTTCTCCTTTTCTAATTCCGATGTCGCTCGCAACGTGAAAAATGTTGACAAGATATCTGTGAGAATTTCTGTGAGGGAAATCATCGCGACATAAGTCAAACGACCCTTCTCAACTTCAGAGCTTCCCTCTTCATCGTCGTCGTCCTCCATTGTCTCTGGAAAATCTGACTGTTCCAACAGTCGCACAGACCAATCATCAGCATGTATCAAAGGAGGTCTGCCATGAATCAATGCCCCCCATTTGTCCTGCATATACAAGGCCCAGGCGAGACGTTTCCTGAGTCCACGTTCCCATGAAGGAATCTTCCAATCCGAACAATCTAGGTTCAAACCAAGGTTTTGAGCCACAGCTATGAGCTGCCCCGTCAAAGCCCACGAGTCTCCGTCAGGGCGCTGTAAAAGCAAAACCCCGGCCTGGACAGTCGACAGCTTTGGTCGATTCAAAACATCGTGCATCATTTTCGGTGCCAAGTTTTCAAGTTTCTGTACATCTGGTTTAGGTAGATTGACGAGATCCGGACTGTAAGACCACCAGTTCAAAGCTAGAATATACACAGCCGCAAGAATTGGAGGTGTGAATTCTCTGTATGTTCGAGCGTACTTTTCCAGAAAGACTCGTTTGTGCCTGGTAGGTAGTTAGACTGTATATAGAGAGGTAAGGGAGGAATATGCAGATGCTACTAACATTATAGGAAAGGAGGGATGCACGATTCGAAAGTACAAATCCACCAAAGCCTTTCAATTTAGCTAGTAAACGAATTGAGGTACCAAGGATATACCATACCTGGCCATGTGGTTGGACAATGCTGTGTATCAGATCTAAATGAGTAATCTCATCGTCTACTACAGCTTGGCTTTCCAATTTCATGATAAAATGAGTCTGAGGGCTCACACGCCGCAGTGTCCCGGGAGTGCTGACATACTCCCCTCTCCCGTTGAAGGGTGATAGGTTTATAAGACGAGTGTCATACTCAGTGGTCTGTCCCAGATACTGACCATGCTGTCGGTTTTGAAGGCCCAATGTCTGTTTCAAGAGCGATGGACCAGGCAAAGATGTATAGTCGTTGATAGGAGGCTTGGAGTGAATACCTGCACGTGATCAGTCTCGAATATATTATAGAAAATAAGACAACCCCTCGGTAAAAAAAAAGGGGGGGGGACTAACTATTTCTCTCGGACCCTGGAGATCTAGAAATTTCATGTTAGACTATTTTTTCAGCTATACATCTTAACCTGACAGAAGCAAACGTACTGTGGTTTGGTGCCCGCATTTTTCTCTTCATCATCCAAACGACGACGTTTTCTCCTTTGCGGGCTTTGAACAAATGTACATTTCTCCGACCTCGATTGACACATTATACATGTTTCTGTATCTTGAGGAATGATACATCTACTTTTTCGCCGTCGACATGCATCGCAAGGCCTATCCTTCCTCGTCCAGGCATTGTGGGCTGATGGTTTCGACGCCGTAGAATCCTGCTGACCACCGGTAGCGCTGCTCTCGGCGGGCGCTTTTGAAGCCATCTATGGGCAAGGACACGCGAGGGTATCACATAGGAGGGTTTCTGTGCAAGGATACGAATCGGAGGAGTTGAAGTTGAATCTAATCTAGTCGAAAAGTAAATCACGCGGGCGAGAGATAAGAAGACTTACACGTGACTTGCGCGTTCGCGCTAGACACTCCGACGCGACAACAATTTGCTTTTTCCTTCTATCTTCAGCCATTTTCAACACACGACTTCTTTTTCATTGAGGAGGAATCATCCCATCCATGGGCTCGTCTCTTTCCTAGCGACCTAAGACTCTGAAAGAGTTGATAAAATCGTTGCTGGGGTGCCTTTTTCTGGCTTGTACCTGTTTCTGTCCTGATCATTCTTCCCCTCTCCGAATTTCTTCTTGATACTTGCATGGGTCTTACGCAGCTTTTTCTACCCCTTTTGGATAATTTACGTCAAGAGCTCTGCTTCCGATTCCAGAACGAGTTTGGATTCCGGGCAGGATTCTGGGACAATATACAATCTTATTTGAAAAGGTTAGAAGAATTGAGATTTCCATTCTTTGATTCTCCTAGACTTTCTCAAACAATAGTATTCTACCTTGTCTCGCACAATACATATGCCACACTAATCCCCAACGCTACAAGCCGAGCTAGGTTTCGATCACCCTAAGAAGCAGAGGGATGTAACCAGGGCAAATGATTCTTGGCACCCTATCAAAACTGCAACGACACGTTGGTTTCCAGGTCACTGGGATTTTCATCTTCAGCCTCAGAAGAGACATTTTTTCGGGAGTGTTTCTGTCCAGATCAAGTTCCCCGCAGTCTTGGCCTCACGATGATATCTTGGCAAGTTCACGAAGAAATTAATCATTGCTTTAACTATTCGAATTTATTGCCCTGGGCATTTTCTCGGCCGTGTCTGTCTTGCCGTCGAACCGGGATTTGCGCCAGGTGGCAAAGTCCTCACAGTTCTGATCACCTGCAGCAATTGTGAGCAGTAATCTTTTCTTTGGTCTCTGTTATTCGCCAAGTCGTCTAGCAAGTCGTTTGGGGATCTATGCGACTTTGTGGCATGGTAGGACGGGAAGAGCGATGGTCCGAGCAAGCCTAGTACACTATGTCCTTGTTTGAACGCATGGTCATCACTGAACGGTATGGATTTTTCTTTGTCTCCTTCCTAAAGCGTACTCGACCTCTCGTGTCATGGAACTGTCCATCCGGATCCCCTCTCCAGTTCAGTTGTTGACTATCATTTCCGATTCTCAATGCGGCAATTCTTTACCTAATTATTGCTCAGGTCTTCTTCTCCTTCTCACCAAAGAACACCCAGATTTGTCGATTTCTCAACCTCAAAACCCAAACTATCCACCTGCGTCTTTACTTACCGAAATCTGGGGTACGCGAATGGACCCGGCCATCCTCCAGCTTGTGGTGTGGATCTGTAATATTTTAGTGCGGCAACTCCTCGCACATCCAATCAGGCTGGCATCTCTGTTACACATTCCGCTGCTGGACTAGGTTAACAGACGAATCGCACACTCCCTAGGCAATACAACTACTTCACGAAATAATGAAGAGAAGTGGGTCTTGTTATATCAAGTTGACAATTTTCAATGTGTCAGACCGGACCAACCTTCACCGAGTTAAGCAGACACTTTCATTTGATGCTACTGGTCAGCGCCGATAACTTGCCCATAGTTTCGCAAGTGGTAACTCGTTCTCCAACATGCCACAAAACGCCGCCGAATAACATACCATACTTACCAACCGGAGCTCTCGGCTTTCGGCGTACTCATCGCCATTTACAGGAGGTTGCCTTAAGCATTTCAATTCCTGGGCGGGCGTAAATTCATCTCTTGGCAGCGTTGGTGAGGGCCTCGCAGAAGAGGTTTCATTGGTTTACGGCACATTCAGCAAGGGTTACGGAGCAAAAAATATTTTCGGCCTGCTGCAGATCGCTGCCACGCTCGTCATGGACAATTTTCCGGCACAAGAACTGATCACGACTCACGAGACTTTTTTGACAAGTACACCGATTTGCCTGTCAAACCCCGAGAGTACAGCGGCATTTTTAAACAATCACGACATTTACGGTGTAGTACGACTTACTTCTGCGGTGCTTCCCCATTGGTTCAATATAATAGTCTGACCTTCTCCATACAGGCCTCGAAATCCTTGTAGCTTCTCCCAGCAAGCACAGGTTCTACTTCTAGCATTTCCAGCCTTGTGAATTTACGCACTAATCTCTCCCCCATCTCGGCGTAACCTGCAGTGGTTGAGCTGGGATACCCAGCTCCGTCAGCACTAGACATGTACTACCTGGGAAACGACAAGCATTACTGGTTGGAGATAGTTCAAAAATTCCATGTTATTGATATCCATGGTCTTTTCCAGCTTCTCAAATCGTTCTAGAAGGATGGGAAACCTTAGCGTAACCGATTTCAGCCTGCTACTGACCTCGGTACGCAGCTCACTGGCCAATCAACCGGCCATTACGAGATGATACCCCATAAGGGGCTACCGCGGAGGGGCGAGAAATGGAACGCCCCGTATTTACGGGTGGTTGAACGGTTGAACCAACAGCAGCCCCATCATATACCAGCAGCGTATCCTGGCCACATCACAAGTCTGACTGCGTATAGATTCCATTAACCACTCAGAAGTTTATCCTTTATCATCTCCGTACTCGTATGATCCCAGAAGAGCCATCCCAAAAGGCACGAGGAACGCGGGAGTAACGTTTCCATTTTATCCGCCTGGATTTTGCAGCTTTGTGCTGCCGATCTTCCACCGATTTTCAATCATAAATACACGCACCCCTCTCGCCTCTTCGGGAGAAATATCTAGTCTTGTGTTCAATTTTTTCTGAAAGATATCGCCCATCGCACGGCTGCGCAACCTTCAACATGCCTGAACACGAAATGAACGCCGCTGAGGTACACGAGCTCGTTGTGGAACAACAGATTGGAGAGAAAACTCAGACAGTGGACCCAGAAAAGGTCAATTTGGATCTAGGGTTTTCGCCGGTGAAAAAAGAGAAGATGGAGGAGATTGATGCTTTACAACACGACTCTATTCGTTCTTCTTTGGAAACTCCAGATGATGAGGAACCAAATGAGACTGAGAAGAGAACGTTGAGAAGAGGTTTGTCTTAAATCCAGAAGAAAAGTATTACACACAGCTAAATTATCATTAATAGTTGGGGAGAACTTACCACTATCTGCATGGCTAGTCGCCGTGGTTGAGCTTTGCGAACGATTTACATTTTATGGATGTCAAGGTCTTTTCCAAAACTATGTTCAGCGTCCCTTAGATGGCAGCTTAGGGCGAGGTGCTTTGGGCCAAGGGCACATGTCTGCTACAGCACTAACGACTTTCTTTTCGCTGTGGTGTTATGGTAAGCTTTTCCTAAGCAGCAATTCTACTTTCCCCAAAATCAAAGCAGCTCGTGGTTGGAATGATCTTCCTATATGTTGGAAGAGCTGTATTTGGATGCTTGGATAACGATAAATATACATATGCTAATAACACGGCAGTCACTCCTATTTTCGGTGCTATTGTAGCTGATCAGTATCTCGGAAGATATCGAACCATTGTCCTATTCGGTCTCGTCTACACTATTGGACTCTTAATTCTATTCTTGACATCGTTGCCAATTGCACTACAAAATGGAGCTGGAATGGGCGGCTTCATTGCTGCAATTTTAATCATTGGTATCGGAACTGGAGGGATCAAGTCGAATGTCAGCCCTCTAATCGCAGATCAATATGAACGAAAGAGAATGGCGATTCATACCCTCAAAACGGGAGAGCGTATTATTCTCGACCCTGCCGTCACAATTCAGCGAATCTATATGGTATTCTACGTCTGTATCAATATTGGATCACTTTCCCTTCTCGCAACACCATATATGGAGCGCGATGTCGGGTTTTGGTCTGCATGTACGATTCCCTTTTCTACTTTGCTTTGGTCTGAAAAGCTAACCAATCTCTAGTTTTGCTCTGCTTGTGTATGTTCGCATTGGGAATGGTTATAGTCATTCTCGGAAGAAAACATTACATTGTTCGACCTCCACAGGGATCAGTCATCACCGATGCATTCAAGGCAATTGGAATTATGATCAAGAACCGCAATATGGATTCGCCAAAGCCCTCTTACCAAGAAGAATTCAGTAATGGCGGAGCAAAATATCCATGGTCCGATCTTTTTATTGATGAATTGAAGCGTGCTCTTGTTGCCTGCCGTGTCTTCTTGTTTTATCCAATTTACTGGTACGTTTGGACAATGAAAAGATGCAAATATATTTACTAACGTACATAGGGTCGTGTATTCCCAATTTTCTGGAAACTTCGTTTCTCAAGCTGGACAGATGCGAGGCCACGGTATACCTAATGATCTCATGCAAAACTTCGATCCCATCGCGATTATTGTATTTGTACCCATCCTCGATCGATTTGTCTACCCCGCCCTTCAAAAGGCCCACATCCACTTCCGACCTATCACTCGAATCTCCCTAGGCTTCATTGTTGCCTCCATGTCTATGTTGTATGCCGCCGTTCTACAACATTACATTTATCAAGCTGGTCCTTGTTATGGTCAACCTCTTTGCGACGCATCTGTCGTTGATGGTGTAAACATTGGAAACGATATCCACATCGCTATCCAAACTCCGGCTTACATGCTCATCGGTATTTCCGAAATTTTCGCATCTGTCACTGGTCTAGAATACGCATACATGAAGGCGCCTCCTTCTATGAAATCTTTTGTTCAAGCTATGTTTTTGTTGACCAACGCATTCGGGTACGCGATTGGAGAAGCCTTTACTCCATTAGTTGGTGATCCTAAAGTCATGTGGCTTTTCACTGGTCTCTGTGTTGGATCATTCTGCGTTGGAATTTTGTTCTGGATTCTTTATCACCATTTGGATGCCCAGGAAGATGAGATGAATACCCTCGATGCTAAGCATGATGAGTTGGAGAGTAAGCGGGTGTTGGCTAGTACCACGGGTAATGATGCGAACGAGGGGCCCGCCCATCGTGTTTAATGAATAAGCTGGAGCTTAGTTTTGGTGGATAGATGTGTTACGAGACCCATATAGATACGATATTAATAAGTAAAGTTTTTGAAATTACCTTCTACCTACTTTCCCATGACATTTCCCGCTTACTTTCCTTGAGCGGACTCGCTGTGGGTATTAAAAGTGACAATAAATTCCTGAACTTCAATTACCAAATACATTGAGACAAGTGAACTTGATTATTCTCAAACACAATAAGTATTCTAAATCGTTCGAAGTGTTTAGAATAATTGCTTTGAATTACTTTAATAAGCTGGAACAACGCGAACTATGTAGGCAGAGTAGGTGTGTATTTACTACTGTCCATTGCAAGAGCAGAGTTTAGTGAAGAAGCCTTATAGTATTTCATAGTCTTCCTGCAACTCCTCTCCTCTTCTCTGGTAATCTAAGGTTTTAGCAACCGTCTCGGCAAGCTCTGCGCCAACTGTCAAATCAAGTAAGTGAAAAGTTGCGTCCAATCCACAACTCACTCCACCAGCTGTAATAACTCTTTGGAGGCTCTTTTGTTCATCTCTCTCAGAGTCTACCCAACGAGCTCGCACAACCTTCGTTCCGAGAGTTGAAGCTTCTAGAACTAAATTAGTATCACTTCAACGCAACAAAGTTTAAGAATCCTACCATTGCAGAGCTTTTTCAAATGAGACAACGACCCCCAATGAGTAGTGGCGGTTCTCTCTGCCAACAGCCCCAGCCCAGCCAAAAACAAACTTCCAGTACAAACTGTTAAAGTCAATCCATCAATCCACCTCTCCTTCCCGTAACTGTCAATCAATCTCATAATTTCACAATCCTCACTTGTCTTTCCCTCTTTCCACTCCCCAATAATCTTCAAAATATCAGAACTCACACCCCCAGGTACGAGTAAGATATCCCACTCTTCTAGTTTCTCAATAGCTTCCGTGAGCGAGATAGCACGTCCTATTTTCACATTTTCGACGGATGTGGTGAGGGGAGTGGCTGCCGTGATTGTTATTGCAAAGATGGGCCTGAATGGTGTGGATTTACGGTTTGCTTGGGTGAGGATTTCTATGGGACCGTTGGCGTCGAATGTGTTGAAGTTTTGGAAGAGGGGGATGAGGACTTTTAGAGGGCGAGGGTAGTTGGGGTTCAATGCGTTGGGAAGGGCCGAGGAGGTCATTGTTCTTGGATTTGGTTGTTGAATAGGTGTTTGAATCGATGACGAGAGGCTTTACATTTGTATAGTTGGGAAGTGTTTCCAGTTGGGGTTGAAAAGCTTGGCGAATCTAGAGTAGCGAAGTTGATGTTTGAAGCTTGAAAACCGATATTCCTCAATTCAAGAAGTTTGTTTCAAGCAGTCCAGCTTCCATCAACTTGCAAATGGGTCCTTTTGTATTCAGGTTCGGATATACAACTCAGCGGCTGAAAATTTCCCCGAGTAAGATTTGGTCAGGTGTTTGTCTTCTTCTTGGCAAAGCAAACATCACCACTAAATATTTCGTGTTTGTAAGATATAGTCAGTTTAATTGCTAAGAGAGCTCTAAGATTTGAAAACGCAACTTACAAGTCGATGTCACAATCAAATTCTCCGAACCAAAAGAGTACTGACACGTGCCGTGCACCCCACTTACCCCAACCTCGGATGGACCCGTTCTCCTAGTGCACAATAAAAGCGGCAGTAAATTTCTAGTTCGCACCTGCCTGCCTAGCTCGTTGTTCCCACTATCTAGGGCAATTCAAGTAAAATGCCCTAAACATTTAGAGCAATTTAAAGTATTAATCCAAATAGTTAGATCAATTAACTTCAATTACCCTAAAAAGTTAAAACAATGAACTAACAAGGGCAGGTACAAAGTTGATGTTTACTGCCGCTTTTATTGTCCATCACGAGCCCTTCTAGAAGGAACCAACTCAGACATGGCAATTACACAATCCCATCCAAGAACCAACATATCGATACCCTGAAACCACAAAATCCCTCATTGCTCAATGTCCATGGCCAAAAGCAGTACAATTCCGTAAAAAACATGTCATCCCAAGCAAAAAGTCACACCATTCCCCATATAAAATACAGGGTCAAGGCCACTAGCGAGGCATGGGAGGAACCGTTTTGACCCGAGGCTTTGGGCTTAAGAGAAGGTGTGTGCAACCTTGAATCTCTTTTATTTCCTTTTTTGAATTCTTTGGTTTTCTTTCTACCTTGTACATATTTTCCTTCAGGTTCTCCTTGTGATTTTTTAAAGACCGGGAAAATGAGGAGTCGTCATCATCACCCGTATCATACTTTAAAAGAATGGCATGCGGGTCAGAGGGAAAAGAGAAAGCAGGAGAGGTGGATTCCATATTCGTTACGATGGGAAGGAGGGGCGTTTACTAAGATTTTGCCACAGGTATGTTTACCCTACACGTGACTTGCCTCGAAAGCACTTGAGGGCTCAATGCTTACTCTGTGCCTGTTAGAGTGGGTGTTCTCCGAGTTCTTTTGTCCCCTTTCAGGTTGTTTCGTGAGGAATAAGACACTATTTCCTCAGACAACTCACTTACTCCTCTCATATCCCTGTTTACTCCTCAATTTCCTCACACATACTTCTAGAAAGGGCAATACTAACTCCGAGATCATCCTCAGTAATGGTTTCTAGTGCCTTTGCAGCTTTAGTATGTACAGCGGCACACTTCATGGGTGACAAATTATCGATGCACTCGCCCATTTTATTTCCCGTATTTGGGTATGTAGATTTTTGAAAAGTACATGATTTTCTCTTGGTCGGGGAAACTGACACTTAGTAGATTTGTAGTAGGTCTAGCGATCACATTTCGAATGCAATCCTCATACAATCGTTGGTGGGAAGGCAGAGAACAATGGGATAAACTCTCCGCCGGATCTCGTTCTTTCGCCAGAACAATTTGGTTACACGTTCCAATCCCACCAGCACTTGACGAAGAAGCGATAGCAAGACATGTTTCGAAAAAGACTGAGGCAATACGAGCTATTTGCACACTTGCTGTGGCTTTGAAACATCATTTAAGAGGGGAGAGAGATTGGAGCGAGTGTGGAGATTTGAAGCAGCTTTGCTCACACCTACCAAATGTAAGTTTTAACTTAAAATGTCTCCAGCTGGCAAACCTTTTACTGATGAAGCTGCAGTACAACTACGCAGCAACAAACCATCCAGTCACATTGACGCTTCATCTATCCGCATACGTTGAAGATTGTAGAAGACGAACACCCATCGATACTCAAGTGCTCACTCACCTCTTGACACATGTGGATGTTTTCACTTCTATTATCTCAGCTTGTGAAAGGCTCCTCCGTACGCCAATTCCACTGGGTTACAATATCGCCATCTCAAGAATTGTATGGATCTTCGTTTTTGCACTTCCGAGTCAGTTGTGGAGGGAATTGGGATGGTGGAGCGTTGCTGTCACAATGTTGGGGGCGTATGCTTTATTTGCACTTGCTGAAGTGGGCTTTTTGTTTGTTTTTTTTTTTTTTTTTTTTGTTTTTTTTTTTTTTTTTTTTTTTTTTTTTTTTTTTTTTTTTTTTTTTTTTTTTGCATACTGACAAGCATATAGCCTTGGGGAGAAGGACCTAACGATCTCGACTTAGATCGTTATTGCAATTTACTCGCATTAGACTTAGATGATATTATGGCCCATCCGCAGCCATTTCACGGTAATTCACCTCGCCCTGTAATTTCAAGAGTCTCAAGCGTAAAGACATTATCAGTTCATGACGATGTTATTCGATTTTCGGATCTGATAGATGTAGAAGAAGGAATTGAGAGTTAGAAGTAGCGCTTGTGTCAATGCTCCTCGCGCTCTTGCAATGGGGGAAAAGGGCAAAATATAGATTTAGAGGGCCTGTAGCTTGTAAGTAATAACAACATTTCAAGTTGCGTGCTAGAGAAATCTCTTATGTACAGATAAACAGACAGATCCGAAACGACTGCAGTTCTATAACAACAATTTCGATGTGCTCGTGATCAACACGTGATTCTTCTCATTCCTAAGGGACCACTCAACCTTGAAGGTAGCCATCGTATTCCTTTTCTCGCATCTACTCGAGTTCAATACCAACCGGTCATCTTAAATCGTGACTTCTCCGTTCTTCGTGACAAGTGCAGCGAAATCTGCGTTCCCGGCGCTTGCGAAATCAGCGCTCCAACTGTTGGTGACATCATGAACTGAGAAACTTGAAGTAGGAGACGATGGAGTAGCTGGCTTGGTTCCAGATTCTGCGAAAGCCAAACGGTTGGTACCTTGTGGTGGAAGGGTAACCTGAGTATTGGTAGACCCAATAAATGTAGAACAACCGCTGCACTTGGCGGTAACTTGCCAGTGAGTCGCGTTGACCTTTGTTCCAATCTTTAATTTTGTGTAAACTGCACTTGGGTAATTTGCAGGCGTTGAATGACCACTGGATGATTGTTTCTTAGTTATCGAGGTGTGTTGAAGTGACGATATACACTTACGTAGCGTATCGAGAACCGATCGTGACTGTTTGCCCATTTTGCCAAGCAACTGTCAAGGGACATCTTGTCATACCACCTCCCCATGCGAGACCAGTCCAACCAACAGCAATAGGTGCCACAATCTGGATAACTACATCGTAAGAGGAGTTTGCGGGAACTGGCGACGGAACAGCGACCCGAAATAAGATCCCCTTTCCTATCTGGAACAATGCATTGAACTGCGCAAAAGTAAAGCCAGTTTCTGAGTCCTTATAAACTGAAGTATCGGCTGCATGGACCTCTGATGCTAGAAATCTATGTCAACAGCAGCCTCAGAGAAAGGGTAAGTATATACACACGAATGCCCATCAGAGCGGCTGCCCAAACAACTCCCAATGACCAACGCATCTTGAGCCAAGAAGTCCGGAATGGAGGAATAATTCAGCGAAGGTGGAAGAAAATTGTGGCGGTCCGTCGTCTGTGAAATAGATAATCTTTTGGGTCAGGGCCACAATATAAAGTGATGTTGCGACAGTAATTTCAAGGTCGTGTGACGTACGGAGTCGAAAGAAAACTTCGGAGTGAAGCCTAATTCAATTTACGGGGCTATTTTGGGGTGGATAGGTGGGTGGTCAGGTCGTCATATATTAGCAAAAGTGCACTATCTATTGAGAAATCGCGATTGCAGACGAGGTACTTATCTCTATAGCCTTGGTGGCCCTCAGATCTGGGTTAAGCTCCGTGTGGCAAAAGGACTCTTCAGGACACGGAAGACCAAAAGAATGACAATTCCATGCCATGGTGTATGATGAAGCTTCATTTAACCGCATATTATATGAAACAAAAATAGGAAGGTTAAAGAATGCGAATTTTTGATTGGGGAATTGAATAGCCGGCCGACAGCCGAGGGATGTGGTTAGAAACGAAAGTGGATTGATAGGTTGCAATATAAATTCTTGGAACTTTGGGTAAAGAAAAGTTGCGAATTAGGTCTAAGCGATATATTAATTCGAATTATGACGAACTCCAAATTGGTGAGTCGTGACCCAACTCAGTGGAGTTTGAAAAGAAACCACAAAAGGGGAAAAGTTTTCGCGGCGGCTGTGACCGAGGCTCGAATAGCCGTTGTGCCAATAGTATGAGGATAATGTATTGATAAGAGCTCTGAGGAGGCTGAATATTTCAGTAAGTGAGGAGGAAGGTCACGATGTCTGTTTTCTGGGATTCATAGTCAAGTTGTCGAGATATCTTTAGAAATATTGGAATTAGCGCGAAGACTTTGCTAGATCTAGAACTGTGACACCAGATCTACAGGGGAGCAAACCCCGCCTTCTCATCTATCAAACAACCCAAACTGGAAGGTAATTAGTCAATATTAGTTCATGTGAATGCTTCTTTCAAATATTTGGAAGCTTAGTAAGTACTTGTGACGTGATACAACGCCATGAACGATTCCAAAGCCATAGACATATTTGAGAACTTCATGATTTCAATCATGGGGTCAGAAAATTTCCAAAACTTCAAACCTCATGGGAGTAGAGATTCGGCCTTTTTGTAGATACCATCGCTTTTAAAATTAATGGATAGAAGCCTAGACCAAATGGCACTCATTCTTCGAGACGCGTTGAAGAATTTAGACCTGAATTCTGGAGAATGAACGCCCTTGTTCCATAATATCCGAAGAAATCGAGTGAGGGGGTGTACCTAGGTACGAAAAGTAAAGCTTGGAAGTTTCTTGTATTTGAAAGCTTTACCTACTTTACCTTGGGTTGTGCGAAACAGCTTGAAATCCTAGACACTGAAAAGTAATGTTTGCGACATTTTAGACGAACTTAGACACTCTTGTATAATATTTGTGCGTGTCCAAAAATCATCATCGGGGGAGAGAAGGGTACGCAGAGAAATGAGCGACACTCTTACAGTAAATAAATACTATAATTCAAGAGAGAGACACTGGGTAGCTAGAATAAATAAGGGTCATGACCCAAGCAAGTCATAAATACAAGGTCTAAACAATATGCCAACGCATAACGAACGTCGAGAAGACTGCCGCAGCATGAACCCGCAAGTCAGCTGTCGAAGCAGCTTGCATGTCTAACAATTTCCCCTCCTACTTCCTGACTTGCAATAAGCCTAGACGAATCATATCCATGCGTGAGTGATAAAAAGGGCTATGATTATAAGGAAGTCGTGCTGATGATCCGAAGGAAATATCATGCTGCTCTCGCTGGCGATCCCATTGGGAGAGCGGAAAGCCCTGGGGTGGGATTGTTAGTATTATTTCCACGAATAAATCTTGGAATTTACTTACATCCATCCACTTGTTCTGGTGATTGTTGTGGAACAGTGCATGCATTGTAGACAGCGGGTGTTTGAGCTGTTAGACCAGCCTTGGGGCAATCGGCGTTAAGGTTGCAGTTGTTGTCCATGGCCTTTTGAAGAGAGTCGCCTTGCCATCCGAAAAGGTAATCACCGTGTGCTGCCGGTCCACTAGAGTATATCGTTAGTTACGGTGTCAAAAGAAGGTATTTGCGTTGTAAGCTCACCCCAAGTTCATACTGTAGACGAATGGCTTGTTATCCGCAGGCCAAATGGTCTTGTCTGAGAATGAAGAAACATTCCACATGAGTTCGTACATGATTTGCGGAAGTTTCACGGGGTGGGTCGAGGGGCATGAACCACCTCCCGATGCTCCCGTTCCACTGTAGGCGACGTGACTCTTGTGGTCTGGACTGTCCAAATCCTTTCCATTCCAACATCTAATATTGTAAGTCAATGAGAAATCCAGATTTGATGGACGAACTTACGCTGGGAAGATGATGGTCTGGCGGATCATCTTGCAACTGGCATCTTGGGGAATATCTACTGTATCACTTCCGGTGCAAGGGGCTCCACCGACAAAGGTGTTTTCGTTCGTTGATGTCCAACATCTGTGGCAGATGTTTCCTTTAGTAACACTACCAGCATTCGTGTTGGTGGCAGTTCCAGCAAGCATACGGAATCCCTGAGATATGTTAGAGCTTCCCAAAAATAATATTTGACCTTATCAACCTGCCTTCTTGAATGCCGTGGTCTTCCCGCTTGGGATGTAGTAGACATCAAGACCACCGTTGTTGACCAATTTTCCTTGTGGTCCACCATTTCCAACTTGTGGGACACGCTTGTATGTCCCGTTCTTTGCCTTGAAGAACATAACAGCGGTCCAATAATTGGACAAGTCCTGCTTGAAACTACATGATGTGCAGGTTGACTTGGCGGGTAAATCGTATGTGGCGGGGTCCATGTCAAGAGTGAATGAGTTTCCTCCAACAATCTGGTGAAGATGAGGGGTGTATTTCATCCCTGGGTTGACAAGAGGGTCGACTCGATCAACAACGAGTTGCGAACATGCAAACCGAAGCATGTTTTGGGAAGCGACATTCTGTGTGAGGAGCGCGACGGCGGCGATAGTAGCCCACTGCATTTTGACGAACAATCTTTCTTGACCTTGACTTGGTGATGACAATGACGATGACTGATAAAGAAAAGGAAGAAACCCCAGGAAGGCATGATTTGTAGGATCCTTATACGTGGTGCAACGAGCACTTGCCACCCAGTGGATGAACTGCCGAAGGGGCAGAACTTGTTTGTTGATTTTTTGTCATGTGGGCTATTGAGGATAATATAAATCATATTATGATTGGGCAGGAATCGCCGGACACCCGACTTATTGATTGTTTAATCAAGCGGCAATTGACAGAAAAGCCATTATCACCAATAAAAATGACTTGGGAGTGACTCTATTCTTCTAATGACCCAAGTACCTCTCATCCGAAGTTGCGAATCAATAGTAAGTTTATCGATCTTGGGCCTGTTTTACCAAGATTTCAATGCAATTCTGAAGAAGAAATGCCACAGATGCTACTCTAAACATGCAGAAAATGACGCAAGTACTACTTGACTCTCGAAATAGATATAAACCGCTTGGTGTTGCTATGTTTAGAAAAGATAACGATAATCTGGGAGGATCTGGAGAAGGGAAATCAGATGATACCCCCAAGACGAAATTCTCTGCCCTGGACCTATGTAGCTACGAAAAGAGAAGTATAGTTCCCAAAAGTCTGTGAAAATTCAAAGCATGAAAACATGTCCTCTTAGCAAAACTCGGGAAGTGAAGGCTTTCTCTACTACCGAATCTTCCATGAGAGAGATGAAGCCTCATATAATTCAAATTTTTGGCCGAGTCTGCGGGCAGTTTTGGAGAAGGATCGACAAGACTCGCCGAGGCAACATATATGAAGTCGTATCTCGTGTTGAAAAAAACTATGAGTCTTGGGGGAGTTATGCACCCCAGACGCCAAAAGGCATAGGCTAATTCTGGTTATTTTATGGTCTGGGGCAGCGGGGATAGGGTTAAGAAGCGGGGTGGAGGGAGGTAATATCGACTAGGAGTTGCTGCAAGGGCAATTTCTTCTGCATCCAGAAAATTCTGAAGCGAAAAAGAGATCTCGATATGGAGGTGTCCTTGAGACCACGTGATATTTTTATACATCACGTTTTTGTTTTCTGCCTGGCAATGGATAGTAAAAGCGGCAGTAAATACAGGCCGTTAGATTGTACTAACAAGTTGGAACAACGATCAGTTTACTGCCGGGTTTATTGTCCACAAGGGGGGCGAACGGAATCGAGGTCAGTCAAGACTGAAGAATCGAGGTCGGAGAGAGTCAAGACGGGGAGGGAGCGAAGTCGTTCCTTCCCTGGGTCGCCGTGGTCCCTCGTCGTGATTGCCTCAATATCTGTCGACTGGGCTCGCTCCTTCCCTCTGAACTCGATCGACGCAGCCTCGACCCCGCGCTATCACGACGAGAGCGAGAAGGGAAGGCACGACCCGGTCCTCATCCAGAGTATAACCCCCCCCCCCCCCCCCATTATCACACCTTTTCGTCGTCGAAAACGTATCGCGGGGGGCGGAGGCGATTTTTCTCAACTCATCAACTAGCAATGAAGAGCACAACAATGGCGATGATTTCTCACCTGAACGACTATATCAATGAGCTTATCGCACCAACCACTACAAGGCGGTACTGCAAGCTTGCTGTCAACGGTTTCGTCAGGCTTCAAGTCGACGTCGTTGTCAGAGTCCAGCTAGTTCATACAGCCAACGCATCACTGCCTGTTGTCCAGTGTTACAGGAGGGCTCCAAAGAAATCAATTCGACCAGGCCACAGTGGTAGTTGTCGATGCCCAATTTCGCAATATCAAGTCGTTGAAATCTGGTTCAAATTCCGGCAAAAAAGAAAAAGATATCAATCTCGAACTGCCCAGGCTTCAGGGGAAGGTTCATCCAATGGCACCCGCACTCTCCCCTCCGCCACCCTTTCAGGGGCTCTCCCAAACCTCCAGCCTCCAGATCAGTGGACCACGGCTATTTACGAATCAACGATCCGGCCCACTGAGAACCGCACTCCCCGGACCTTGTGTCGTCGCCTCCGTTTCTAAACACTGTCGTCGCTGACGAATGGAATGGCTCAACCTCTTGTCTGCATAAATACCGCGAGTTTCATCAAGCCCTTTCGGGAAGTGGAAGAGTTGGCCCAGAGCAAATGTTCTCCAAAAGTTCATCCCTTTTCCAAGATTTCAATTCCAATGCAAACCAACCGGTGGGTTTTTCATGGATGTTTCTTCTCTAAGCTCCTTGATATTCTAATCTTGGCCTATGAGATGCAGAGCGCGTCGGATACGGGCGCTTTTTTTTTCTCGCGTCCTGATATAGGAATATTTTCTGATATTGGGATGCGGATCGAAAGTGTTACTTTTAATGCTGTCTATTGGTTACAGCGCTTATTGCAGGGGCTTGTGTGAGGGAGTTGTGGAAGTCATTGAGTGGTTCTTGCGTATGCTGTCTCTTCAAGCTGTCGTTCGTCTATTTGCTGCCTATACCACACACCTTGCTAGTTACCAGGTCCCCAAGCTTTCTCGATTCTATAAGACTCTCTCCATCTGCTCTCAATCATGGGTTTGCTCTCTTTTCAGGTCATCCTCGATCCTTTTCTAATTTTTTGTTGATTCGTCTTCACCACTATCTTTAAACCCCACATTCTTTTAAAACCACACACTCCTTTAAGATGTCTGTTTCAAAAATGTCTCTTGCTTTCTCGCTCATTGCCTTCCTTCCCTTCGTTTTCGCCACAGCACCAGAAACCATCCCGGGCTTTCAAGCAGTATGGTATGACGACTTCTCAAGCGATTCCCTTGATGGAACAAAATGGAACATCTACACCGGCGACTCGTACAACAACGAAGAACAAACATACGTCGATTCTGCTTCAACCTGCTCAATTACCGACGCCGGATCTCTTCTCATCACCCCGATAAAAGACGACTCCGGGGCGTGGACATCTTGCAAAATCAACACGGTAGACTCATTCCAAGCCGATGACGGCGGACAAATTATTGTACAAGCACGTTTCAAACTCGGCACTGCCGGTGCACAACTTCAGGGAATATGGCCTGCGTTCTGGTCTCTCGGTCAATCGATGAGAGAGGGGACAGGATGGCCCCAGTGTGGTGAGATCGACACGTTCGAAAATCTCAACGGAGCATCCGTCGGCCATTCTACTATCCACTGCGGTGATGCCTGTGAGGACCCTACTGGATTGACTGCTGCGACCGAGTTTAACTACGGGACCTATCATACTTGGGCTCATGCCATCGATTTGAGAAATTCCGACTGGAAACAACAAACTATCATTTGGTATATGGACGGTAAACCATACAACACGAAAAAAGGTTCAGATCTCGGTGACGAAGCAAGTTGGAAAGCACTCGCCCAGGCGCCCATGTACATGACCCTGAACGTATCAGTTGGTGGAAACTGGCCCGGAGCAAGTGTTACAGATACCGTCTCTGGAGCGGATGCTGGAATGGATGTTCTCTACGTAGGAGTTTACAAATCTTGTAACTGTTTGGGTTGAGAATGATCATGCTTTGGTTGATGTCTTTTTGGGTTCCTCGGGAGTTGGCTGGAGATGGCGTACATAAAATACCCCGCCATGATGATCTACGGTACATATCTGGGTGGCGGCGTTAACGATTTTCACGGGGGATGGGTCGGGGTTAATGTATATACGGAAACGCGTTCCAGTAAGATTACATACGATGCAACGGCATGACAAACTATATATCTCAATCAAGGAAGATTTCAAAATACACAGTTCATCCCAACTTTTCCAACTGGACAAGACTTTAATTTTTCCTATCCATTGACCCTAGCATGGTTGCTGAGTGGCCAGTTCATTCTTTGGAGGATTATGGTATTCAAAACAAGCGTAACAGTAAGCATGCAATGAATTGGAAACATCACATTAATCCTCCTTGTGGTTGAAACAAAATAGTAAGCAGACCAAGAAAATCCAGCTCGCCACAAACTGCCCCTGCCAAACTTACGACGATCAATGAATACTCACCTGAGGCCACTCTTGTCCCACAAAAATTTTGAAGTCACGTATTTAGAGCAAGCCCATCCAGTTACAAGGAGTCTCGAGGTGATTGGGAAGAAAAATGTTGATATTAAGGAGAATTTGCAAGTCTCCGTGCTACTTCTAGGTACACTCTAAATGAAACCAAATTCTTCTAAAAGCTTCAATCATCGTGAGTTACTTCAACATATTGTTAGGAACAACTTCGTTTATCAACTCGTTTTCCTACTGATTAATTTTACGATAAAGATTCTTAATTCGTCATAACTTAGAAAACTTTATTTTTCAATTTTTTTCCCGAGACATTTTAATGAATCTCAATATTATTTCGACATATATACGCGCTACGCGCAAACTTGTTTTATAAATATAAATTTACTGAAGATAGTAGATGAATATTTTTAAAAGCTAGTACTTCCGGCTAAACAACATTCGCAAGTTAAATATAACCATCAAATATAAACGGTCGAGGTTAATTAACTTTTCTATTCAATTGTGCCATTATTTCAAGCACAACGCCTTCTCATAAGTGTAGGACGATGACTGGATTTCTTACAAGCCAATACACCATATATTCATATATACATCCTAACCACCACCTCTCACTATAACCCCAAACCCTCCTCGCCCCCGAAAGAAAAGAAGTTTGCTTAACCCTTAACCCTTAACCCAATAATCAAACCAGTTCACAGCTTGGAAATACGCAGATTCTTGTGCGAACTTTTTTGTTCTGATGGTTAAATCTGTTCGTACTGCGAAACCGTGTTCGGCTTGTGCGTAGAGGGAGGTTTGATAGGTGGCGTTTTTGTCTTGGAAGATTGTTTCGGCTGCTGCTCTCTGGGTTGGGGTGTTGGCTGCGTCGAGTTCTGTGGTGGAAAATTTAGTATTGCACGAGCTAGAAATTAAAAACGGGGATGGGAAGATTCGGGAAGGAGAAACGTACCACCAAAAGCTATACTAAGTGGTTTCGTGATATTTTGATATTCGGTAGCAACGACAGCACTAGGATGAGCTGTGAATCCAGCATCAACACCCTTTCCGTCTGCCAGAAATCTGGTCACATATTTTCCTCCGAAGCTGTCGTTTCGTTAGTACAGCGACTCTCACTTTTGATTTCCCTCGTTCACAGAAAACATACCAATACCCAACAGCTCCAATCTTTGTAACGCCCCAGCTACTGCGCATGGCAGTGATAGTAGATTCCACGATAGGATCAACGAAATCTGCTGTATGTCTAGCAGACCAAGCGGTCATGTTGAATTCTGGAGTTCCGAACTCTGATAATTTAACTGTATCTCATATTAGTATCGGAAATCCTATCTTCGTAGCCACAGAAATGGAAAACTCACTAGCTTCTCCATTGAACAAATCAGGCATCACAACAAAATACCCCGCTTCTGCGAGAGAATCTCCAAGTCTAATTTTCCGTGTCAGTCGGTCGATTCATGAGAAAATAGAGGGGGACTAACAATAAGTTGTTAACCAATGGTAACCCGAAAATATCCGTAAGATAGAGGATCGCAGTGTCATTCTTTTTGTGTCCTTTTGGATATGTGATATATGTGTTGACTATTCCAGCGTTAGCATTTCCCACTTCCCATATCTCGCACATTCAACCCCACCAACCAACCCCCTCATCCTCAAAAACCACTGGAAAAATAAGGAAAGAAATAATTCAAACGTACCACCCCCAACATCCACAAAAACACCACTCGAATTTCCACTCGTCTTAACTCCACTCTTTTTACTGAAAATATCCCCAGCGCGCTCATCCCAAGCCATCGCTAACCCCGCAAACACAACCGGTAAAACAGTAGAGAAACGCATCGTGAAATCGTAAAATCTACAATTGAGGTCGTTAAGCGAAATTAAACAGAAGAATCCAGGTACCCTTTCAAAAAATAAAGAGGGGAACCATCAACAATTTAACCTTCAACTCGCTACCCCAGCCATCCCCCCATTCCTCTCCAGGGCGGGGGAGGCAAAAGGGTGCAAGATGCAAGCCAAGCCTAAATCTCGGAGCTCTCGGGGCTAATTGGGCAGGTGCAAGTGAAATGTCGACATCTCTTCAACAATCTCCAGGGTCTCTTATTCAACACGTTTCTCCACATTTCATGTAGCCAAGCTCGCAAGTCTTCTTGTTTTGATATATGAGCTCAGGGGTGTGGGATAAGACGGGAGGGGTTTTGTATATCAGAGGGAGTTATCGGAAGTAAAGTGCCGACGGATAACTCATGGGTTTGTACCGGTCCGGCAACTGAAGCTCTGAATAGTTGAGCTTTTTCGAATTCAATTGAACTAGACAATTCTCTTTGCAATCATTCTTAAAACCGAAACCCAAGTACCGAAGGCCGAAGGGAATAGTTACCTGTTCATATCGTACCAAAGCCAGGGTCTATATAACTCAATTAGGAATATCTTGCGTGAAGAAAATGATCGTCACAAGCATCTTTACCTCCTTTATCTTTAACACCGTCCATATCTTACTGCAAACCCTGAAAAATGAGGGAAGAATTACAAATTCAAAGCATTCAAGTCAAGCTCGCCAGTCTCGAGAACAATTAAAATCCTAACCCCGTCTCTCGAATCCTATTCCGGTATGTACTTCGTAAAATCAAGATCTCAACCCAGGGCTCATGATCCCAAATGTGAAATCTTCAGTGGCTTCAGATGACGCTTACCAAGATGGGAACAGCCCGCTGCTTTCTCTCTATACTTCGTCCCAGGCGTAACAGTCCATAGCGGGACCCAGCAAAGCAGGGTTTATTTGGGAGGCCCCGCTATGGACTGTCACGCCTGTGACGAAGCCACAGCTCCAAGGACACTTGGCAATTGTTCCTGAGAGGGCGTGACGAGATGAGAGGTTGAGAGTACAATGCCACTTGGAACTCTACTCATTAGTCCATAAACAAAGTTGCGTCGCGATATCAATTCTGTATCCAATACCTCAGCTTTAGTTCTTCCAAATACTCTCAAACAATTATCTGGAATAAATTATTTAACCCAATCTGAACAATTATTGATATTGAGGGTGGAACCAGTGAACTGGAGGGGTTCGTGGCACGTGAGTGGCGCCACAACTCCAAGCTCACCCGACGAAGAACAGCTTACCCAAACAAAAAATAGCTTACTTAGAAAGAGTTAGACAATGAGAGAGTGGGGATATCAATTCCTATTATTAGAGAAGACTTAGGAAATTCAACTCGATAGTTCTGGAAAGCGAATGGGCAAACATACATTATATCATCACATCACCCCAAAACCCTCGGAATGCTGTATGGCCTGTTTAATTCAATGTCATACCCCCAAGTACTATCTGTATTCATGTGTGTGCTTGTCTCCCTATGCTACCTCCCCCCATCCATCCAGCATCGTTAAAGAGAAGTAAAAAAAACCCCCAACCCTTCCCCAATTGCCCATCCTGAACAACTCAAAACAGAAAACCAAACGACGAGGGAAAAAAGAAGACCTGTCTTTTTTTATAACACACATTCACATAAAATTTCTTTCCCATCCAACCTAGAGCACTTCATGTTGAATGTCTATGCATCCCCCAATTCCTCTACAGCCATTAAAACGCATATATTCTTCTCTCCGCTCTCCGCTCTCCCTCTCCAATCTATCCTATCTAGCCAAGTTGGCCTTTGGCGCACCGAGTCCAGGGACACCGCCCTGAGGAGGCTCCGAGATGCTGCCTTGTATACGACGTGTCGCCTCAGCTCGCTCAGATTCAGAGATATCCTCTTCATTCTTTCGCATGTCGGGTGTGAATTGACCTTGTGATGGGTGGTGACCGATGGACATGCCAACACGAATCTGGATTAACGTTAGCATAGGTAAATCGAATTTAGTCGACAAGAAGTACATACCAGGGATTCCAAAGCCGTGTTAGAGTTGTCAACCAAGTCATCGTCAAACTTCATCGCACCCTCCTCAAACAAGCACAAAATCGTACTGCCTCCAAATTTAAAGTATCCAAGTTCTTCGGCTCTCTTGACGTTCTCACCAGCCTTGCGAGTAATGACTGTGCTACCGACCATCATGGCACCAACGCAGATGACCATAACTCGACCGTGAGCGACCGAGTCAATGGGGATAACGACACGAAGATTCTCGCCATAAACATCCAATGCAGATCGAATAGCCATGGGGTTGACAGTATAGTACTCTCCTTCGATAGGCTTTGGAACACCCATAACACCATCAACTGGAATATGGAAACGATGATAATCTTGCGGAGCAAGGCGGAAAATTCCAAGCGCACCGTTGGTGTAACGTTTGGCATCTTCCGGATAGGCGTTTCCAAGTAATCGTTCGATCGAAAACTCTCTACCCTTGACCCAGATCTTGGTTGCTTCATCCATTCTGTTAAACACAACTGATCTGCAATCGGCAGGCGATACGATAATTCTCGGGTTGTCAGGTGCGGAGCAAGGTCTCGCATCAGGCTTCAGTGCACGGTAGAAGAACTCATTGAAACTCTTGAATTGATCCATTGGAAGGAGGACTTCGCTCATGTCGAGTTGGTGAAAAGCGATGAACTTTTCGATTTCTGCTGCAGAAGCTGGGTCATCATATTTGATACCTTGCTTGATACTCAACCCCTTTAAGAGTTTGCGAACTGGTTCTGTGTTAGCAATTGTTTTACTAGGTTGATGACTAAATCCATATAAATTTCCATAATACATACTTCTTTTCTTCTCCATGTCTTTAGATTTCAATCCCTTATATAGCAGACGGATTCCCAGTCTCACGTACACACTCATTCGCTCCTCATTGATTTGACCAGTGATACGATCTTGAACAAGAATGTTGGCAGAATTGGCTCCGAGTTTGTAACCTCCGTATGAAATCTTGGTTATAACCTTTGAGTACCACTTTCGTTGAGCTTGACTTGATGTGACGAAGCCAGCCATGACAATGCTATTGACTTGACGCCAGTCTTGACTTGCGCAGGTGGCAATGTGAGTGATGATGTCGGCATCAGAGCGTTTGTTGAGTCGTGGTTGATGGCAGATTGGGCATTCTCGAATCTCAACTACATGTTCTTCGCCCTTGTCGTTGAGGTCATCGCGGTCCAAGAGCTCTCCCTCTTCACCAGGCGTATTAAGTTCAGCAACTGTTTGTGTTTCAATGCCCAAAGACTGGTCAACGACAGGCGTGCTCACCCCCGTAGAGTCAGAACTTTGGGTTGTGCCAGAAACAGACAGAGCAGGGAGTTGAAGTGGTGACGCTGTACCGCCCAGCTGCTGGGGGATGTGACTTCGAAGTTTCTCGCCTACGGTCTGGCGTTTTGTCTTCTCGAGAAGCTGATCCTCCAAACAAATAACTGCCTCATCAAAGCTCAAATCACTGAGAGTGGCATTTTCTTCATTTGGACTGTTTTTTCCAAATCGACTAAAGAACCCATCAATCGTAGACTCTCTCAACGTAGATCCAAGCGTATCAAGCATTGTGGTCAATTCAACCTTGCTGATGTAACCACTCTCATCGGTGTCATATTGTCTAAGCATCGATCTCCAGAATTGCTGACGGAGAGCTGGGTATGGCACATATTTTGCCTTGATGGAGAGGACAGGATTATGCTTCTCTTCCCATTTCTCGGCGTTCTTCAACTTCATTGGAACAGTGAAAGGATGTAAGTCTGGATCACCGCGACCGTTGAATCCATCATCGTCGTCAACGGCATTGGGGGGTGGCGCGTTGTCGCCCGGTTGAAGTCCTGCAGGAACTGAGGTTGGTGCTAGGCCTGGTACAGGTGTAGTCGTGCCGGAGTTGCTACCACTGGAAAGGATATTGTTGCTTGATCGTGAGGTGGTCAAGGGTGGTCGTCCAGGAATCTTGTTGAGGCTTTGAGATGATGCTGATCGTGACAATGGAAGCTTGAATCTGGATCTGTTCTGCTTCTCGGGAATCACAGTCTCTGGTGGGTCCTTCAAAGCATAGAGGCCGGTTTCCGGATCTGCTTCGGGTGCTGTCTCGGTGATTTCTTTCAAAGGCAGAACCGTAGAAGCAATAAAGTCGTTTCCTGATAGCTTGTCTCTATCAATGCATGTAAAGGAAATCGAGTAGGTCTGTTCGTGTCTTAAAACTTGGAAAATCATTTTCTCGTTAAAGACTGGGTTAAGGTTGTGACGGATAACGCGGGTTCGGTAGGTCTTCTTTCCTAGTGATGCAACGACAAACGGATCCATATCAAATGATGTTCGGGTCATATTTCGTTCGGGGGGTAGATCCGTAATTTTTCCAATTTCCAAGAATACTATTCCAACAACTTCACTGTCGCTATTAAACTCGTATGCATTGGCTTGCTTCTTCTTTCGCAGACCACGAAGTCTCAATTTCCGTCGTCTCTTCTCCACGTTCTCTGGTTTTGTAGGGTCGTCGGTCTCGTCACTCGGTTCTTCGTCTTCATCGAAATATTCGTCCTCTTCCTCTCCATTACCCTCCGCATTGCTTCTAGCTTGTCGTGTCGGTGTGCCAATATCCGGAATGTCCACTCCGGCCAGCGTGCGAAATTTCTCCATCACTTGAGCATTTGTAGCTGAAAGGTTGGTGGAATCGAAAAGTGTGAAAGATAGTTGCACCTCCCCAGAAACATTGCTGCTCTTCTTTCCGCCTGGTCTCTTGCTCTTGAGCGGATACCATCTGGGCTCTTGCTCATTCTCTCCATTATAAAAGATCTCCTCGAGAGATAAGTCGAATTCCCCCAAATAATCCTTTCCAAATCGGTCCTTGTCCCAGCAAACGCAATCGAGAAGTAGACTGTTGACTCCGGAGACGGGGAATTGAACTATGACGTTCCACTCAGGATTCAATGTCTTTTGGACAGGTTGTGTGGCATTTTTAACATCGCCGAGGGTAAGGACGAGATACTAGAAGGTCTGAGTTAGCTTCATTGCTGCATTGCATAGGTATTTCTGAGTTGCGAGTACTCACAGGATCCGAAGTACCACTCCTGTCCTTCGCAGCAAGGTCTCTGGCCTATGTGCCATCTAAATCAGCAATTGCCAACCACAGCCAGTTCACGTCATCGTCTTACCCTGATTGCTATGACTTTCAATACCAATCCATTGCCTTTGGTAGCCTCGGTGCTGGATTCGGAAGTGTTGGATCTCTTCATACTTGGATTAGGACTGGTACTTCGACTGTTGTTGCCGCTGGTGTATGATTTGAGACGATTTGGAAGAATGCTGCGAACCATGGTGGCGGCAATTCGGGTGGTAGTGTACGGTGCTGTACGATGATGCTCTAGGCTCTAGTTGGTAGCACTCCGTAGGGTCTTGCCGTCGGGATTTAGAGGTGTTTGGGTGGGCCAAGGAAAGTTGGCAGGGCGAATACCTGCAAAAAGAGCACTGCCCGACGCTGCCGCTGGTAGGTACTTGTGGTGGTACTCTACTACTCTGGGAAGAGCTGAACAGGAAGGAGGAAGCGTTTCAATGCTTGGATCCTTGAATATCCTGAACCAGAGACAAGGACAGTGGCAACAGAGGGGTGCCCGGACTGGCGGGTCTATAATTGGTGGAGTGGGAAGAAGCTGGTGGGTGCAGCTGTGGGTGAGGGGAACGATGTGACCCGTGAAGCCCGTAAAGTAGTTTGGAGGAACAAGCTGGATGTGATGTGGGACGTCTGGCGTGCCGCACCCAATGATTCTGTGTCGATGATGCTGTACTTGGAAGTACAATGCCAAATGCAGGTATTGCGGGGTTTCGTGGGTGAAAATTGTAGGATTCTGCTGATGGCACAAGAATTTCTCGCTGGCTGTACTGTAATGTCCGAGTTGGTGTTGAGACTCTACCGCTGCTGTACGAGCTTCCCAACCACAGGGCTGAATGTATTTGGTTGCTGCTTCGATTCTGCTCTCCTTTGGCTACGCCCAGGTCCAAGTCTGCGTCTCTCGCTCCTAGTTTGTACGCCAAGGTGTATCCAACTCAAGAACACCTCCCAATTCACAGGTCCCTATCTCGCAAGTATGGTGTTGACTTGGTGCTGAGTGCGGTAGATGTAGCTGTAGTAGGTACTGGTAGCTAGCCGTTGGAGCTGTAGGTAACACCGATAGGTCCGAGATCGTGAAAGAATTAGGGGTATTGCGGTGCACTCGTTGGAGCGTCAATTGAAAAGAATGAGAGTGTCCAAAACTCTCTTCAGAGAAGTTGAAGGTATTTGAGGATTGTTGTACGTAGAAATGTGTTGAGAAGATGCGGCTTAGTTCTATCATAAAGGGAGGAAGGGGTAAGGGAGCTCTCCCACGGGCCTGGAACCTCGCACTCGCTTCCTCTGGCTGAATGGAGGTATAAACAACGTTAGATGGAAATTCACTACAAAGCCAGTTGTAAAATCACAGAAGAACAGCACCAAAATTCTGAAAAGCTGTTTCCTTCTGAGAGATGGCCCTTCTCTTATTACCTTGCTATCATACTCTTAAATTTACGAGAAACGATCGGCAGGGCTGAATCGAGCATCAGCTTCACCCACAGCTGTAGCCCAAAGTTGCTAGATTGTGGCTGACGTTGGATTATTGTTTCAAGTTATATGATGCAATGTATCGGCTAATCGGACTTTACGTCGTATTGGTTACTGTTTTGGGGTAGAGCTGTGAGCTGTTACGAGAAGCAATACCTTAATTTAGACCTTTGCAGCAACTGGGGGTTGGTCTGATTTCTATCAACGAATTGACCTAAATATTTCAATTATCCCAAAAAAAATAAGAGAGCTATATACTGCCCCCTTTTCTGCCGCCCAATCTTTACCTTCCTCATCTACTCAGTACAGCAGTCCAAAGCCACCCCTCTCCTATAGACCCCTAGACTGACCGAATAAATTCAGTCACATAGAATATAAGAAAGGTATAGGGTCAACAATGGAGCGTAAGCCTGCACCGTTGTATTAAAACAGGAAATTCTAACAATGCCTAAAGCTTGGAAAGTAAGAGATATGTCGCCGAGCTAATAATTGAAACAATTGCCCCACACTTAACAATAATCTAGAACACTTGCAACCTCTTATAACAACTCGAATCACAACACAATAGTAGAGTAAGAAATACAAAAACACTCACCATAGTGGATTGCTTTGGCTTCACATTCAAAAACACCAGTTGTGAAAATATCTATTTTAGAGACTCAAAATTGTGTGAATCCCATCATTCCTCTAAACGCCACATTATAATCATCCATGGGTATTTCAAGCTGCAACTTTTGCAGAGTATTTTGTTGCAGCCTTGTCGAATAATACGCTCTTCTCTTGGAGGTCTTGGAGGAAGTGGTGATCAGGAGCAACACTTGATAGGGTGCTAGAGGAAACATTAGCAAGTGCTGAAGGATTTCTAGCGAAGGACAAAACAAACCTTTTCAATTCTGTGGTATCCTTGCCAGCAATAATATTCAGAACAAGGTTGTTGGCTATCAAGTCCGGCTGCTTTGGGTCTTTTGCTGCCGCCTGTTGTAGAGCTGCCTCTGCCTCGTCTAATCGACCAAGATGGATTTCTGCAACGGCTTGTGAAATCAAACTTTGAATCGACGAGGTTGCAGGTGCTTGAGCGAGCTCTTCGAAAACGTAGAATGCTTGTTGGTATTTCTCTCCTCCCTAAATACCGAATTAGCATTCCTCTTTACAGCCTGTGGGATGAAGGCAACCAACCATTCGCATCCCCACCCACGATTCTGCAAGATTGACCAGCAGGCTATCTTGTGCCCACCTCCTTGCTGCTTGAACTTCTTTTAGTGCAAGATCCGTTCGGTTTTGTTGTAGTTGAATTTGAACAATAAGGGCAACAGCCTCCACTTGAGATTTGGTCAGTAACAAGTTCCCTACACCTATTTAGTCAACATACAATTTCCCTGATGCCGTGAAAGCAAAGCCAAAGCCTCATCACTATTTCCCGCCGCCTGCAAAGCCGTTCCTGCCAAAACCTGGACAACGCCATTATCCCCCGAGTCCTTTGCCAAACCCTCCGCAATCTTGACTGCCTTCGATTCATTTCCAGCAGCCAATTCTGCGAGGGCACTAACGGCAACCAACTCAGGTTCCTTCTCTCCTTGTACATCCGCAATCACATCTTCTGCTTGTCCGAGAGCGATTTGGGCGCGGAGAGACAGAACTCGAGCGGGGAGGGCATTTTCGGGGGAGAGACCGGCGGTGTCGAAGTCAATGACCTCTTGCCATTGACCTTGGTGGAAGTGGTTGTGTAGGTTGAGCAGTTCGCCCTCGGCAGAAAATGGATCCATGATGGTATGTGGTGGTGGAGATATTGGTGGTTTGAAATGTTCCCATACAAATAGCTGGTGATACGTGTTTGTAGGGTACTTTAAGGTGGCATCCCAATCAGGTTAGCGCTTGGCGGGGTTTCCGTCCCTCAAGTAGAGCAAGGCTCGCATTCTTCCAACTTTCTTAGAACATTAAAATTCGATTGTCCCAACTGTCTAGGTCAATACCTTTATCAGCACATTACTTTTAACTCACCTTCCTATTCTCGATGCCGTGGCTTGTCCCTAATTTTCTCTGCCTCTCGTTCTCTGCTTCCTCCATTTCTCTATCCCCGCCTGCCTACACACCTCTGCCTTCTTACGATCATCTATCACATTCTGCCTACGCTCCTCTGCCTCTTCTTTCGTTTCTTTGCCCATGGTTGTCACCGTTTTCTCCAAGATCCTGTTCACGACCGGAATTCTTGGTTTTCTTGGTTTCCACCATCGCCTGGTATCCGCTACCAGCTTGAAAGTCACAGGACCATCGTCTTCGAGCAAAGATCCTACCCACGGCCAATCATAGTATATTTCTTCATCGTTAATCCTAACTATCGTTAGCTAGGGAGAATCACATTTACAAACTTCAAAATACTTACCAGAGCTCACTCCTGATATTTCGCCAATACGCCCTGGTGTTATACTCGCTTCTATCTCCCAAAACCATGATCTTCTTTCCGTCGTTCCCTTCTTCCTGGAAGTCTTGGAAGACGTGGACTTCTTCCAAGAGCCTCTCATAGAGAAGATCTCTGATAAGGACATCCTCCTCGCCCACATCTAAACATCTCATCAGCGGCTCTTGGATGAAGTAGTCCTTCCATCGCCCGAGTCTCTCGTCATAAGACTCTTGGTACTCGCTCTTAGGGGAGGATCTGTCTTCGGGCTCGTCGCTGAAGCCGCTTTCGCTCCCCATGCTGCTTCTTCCTCTTCTACATCTAGAACGTTTCTTTTCCGTTTCCGAATCCAAATTCAAAGTCCACTCTGGGCGGCCGAACACATCAACACCTGAGGGGTTACTGCCTGTCATGATGGCAAGGGTCTGCCGAAGTTGGTCTGCTGTTATAGTTGCCCTGGGAGGAACATGAATTCCGTGTACCCTGCATAGTCCAAACATCGTGTCTTTAATTTATGTTTTTAGCTTCTTTTATTGAGAATATTTACGTATAGAGTTTGTTATTCGTGGATAGTTTCCCATTATTCATGATTCACATTTATCATTACTTCTTTTGATTTTGTTATTCCCTTTGCTATCTACCATTTCCATCACCACATTCACTTCAGTGGTCTGCGAGAAATATTTATCAGGAGAAACCCGTGTCAAGTATACCAGGGACATAGTTGTCTTCCATCTAAAGAAACTGGCCACTCAACGAGCAATTTGAGAGGACAACATCAAAGACATCGAAGATGTTTGAAAATAAAAGCAGCAAAGACACTAACAGGAAGGCCAGAGAAATATGTCCAGAACTTCAAGCCCTACCCAAGGATTGGGATGTAGACTTTGAGAACGATGATCTACGAGCCGTATTTACCAAGGGATCACAACGGACTTGGCATCACCCGACCTTTCCAAGATTACCAACACCATGGTATCTCAAGATCATTACGAGGTCCGACGGCACATGGAACGTATGGTATTACAACCCCGATACGAAGGAACAAATCATGAAAGATCCAAGATACACCGACGAAAACCTTCAGAGGGTGTCAAGCGAGGCACCGAGAGAACACCAAACATCATCTAGCTCCCGAAGGAACCGAGACAAAGATGGCAAACCATTAGACCTCAACTCGTTCAAACGGGCACCTATCAGAAGCGACGATTACTCGAAAGACTATGAGGTTGTCCACACCATTGATGATGGGCAAGGAGCGATTGGTGGTATGAATGGGGGTGTCTTTGTGGTTCGATTGAAAAACGTCAGAGGGGCACGACTCCAAATCGAAAAGAAATTTCCGGATACACTGGGGATAAGGTGTGCACAGGAAGAAATTGGACTTTTACGGAACATCAGACACGACGCAATGACCAGTTACTTGTCGGCGTTCATAGTGGACAAAGGACCAAAGTCGTACGCATCGTTGTATATGGAGTTTTGCGACCGAGGGTCTCTAAAAGACTTTATTGTGAAATACTGCGAAAGAAAAAACGATCAGCCAACACAGCGAGTTCCAGAAGAATTCGCATGGCATATCTTTGGTTCCCTTCTGGACGGATTAGCCTTCCTCCAGATTGGGGTGTCTTTGGTACAATACCCAGATGCTCAGCCATGGATAATACCCAACTGTAACCAATCATTTTCTTTGCTCCATCTTCCAGATTAACAAAGAACTGTGCTAACAGAATATTAGGGGTACCGATCTTGCACCGAGATATCAAACCTGACAACATCCTTCTCAAGTCGAGAAGTACGGTATCAAGTAAAAAATACCCCTACTGTGTACTGAGTGACTTCGGACTTGCATGTTACGATCTTCCGAATGGGCATCCGCAACAAAACGAAGGTCAAAGAACAGGGGGGAAGCTAGGTACCTACCCCTTTTTTGCACCTGAGCTGTGCCAGGATCCATATCCTCGAAACCCGGCTGAAGAGAAATTTTATTCCAACGGCTTCCGTCATTCCAAGAGATCTGACCTCTGGGCTTTGGGGGCATGCATTTACGTTCTTTGCAATGCACCCAGCCAGGAGAAGATATATTTTGACATGAGCCACCTCGATTGGGGACATGGGCACATAAATGTACATGCATGGATTGCTGGCCAGGAAGCTAGGAGACGTAAAGGGACTCTGACTATTTCACCAAGGTACTCGCATCAACTACGGACTGCTATTGAGCTTGCTACGACGTGGGCACCTAGGGATCGTCCTGATCCTTATAAAATGAAGTTGAAATTCGATTCGTTGCTTAAGGACTCAGGAGCTAAATCGCCGGGACCGCCACTTCCTGATTGGGCTACGAGGGTACATGAGTATTATGGGACGGCGGAGAGAAATTCTAGACGGTAGATACGGGCGGGGAGGTCAATTTTCTGTTTGTTTCTTGTTTTGTCAATATGCTTTTTTACGCGAACGTTTTTAGATCTCGAACTGTGGCGGTGGTTGGTGGGGAGAACTTTATAGTTCAATTTGAGATAGCTTGATGTTCGTTGACTATTCAGTTTCTAGATTCCACTTCTCTTCTTCCTCGTTCTTTGCGCTTTCCTTTCATCTTGGGTTTTCCTCTCGAAGTCACGGACCAAAAACATCTTACAACGACCAGGCTGAAGAATGCAGTCGAGATTGATGCTGGTGCTCCCATATAGCAATAGCGCTTCTATGTGAACAGATTTTGCATTTTGTTTTCTTCACTTAATACCAAAAGTTCATATTACTCCCTTGCTCGTTCTTATCTACTCCAACTTTCCTCGACCAATGTTTTTCTATTGTATGAATAACACCAATCTCGTACCAGAGCCAACTTACTAAGTTACTATTCACTGTTCTCGTACGGTTGAATAGAAAATTCAATCCTTGTCGACTATTTCTTATTGTGCCAAAGCATCATTCAACGCTTCAATCTTTAATCAGTGTTGTTTCTACCGTCTAAGTTGTAAACTGGTGCATTCTTCTACTGAGCATTAAGAACCATTTCGAAATCCGAGATAATTCGACTCCCAATGAATAGAATCCACAATAATTGTTCATTTCAGAGCACACCCTTAATTTCTGTGCAGAGGAATCTGCGTAGCGGCGCGAAACCAATCGCAGTACACGAATAGTACTACTTTCAATTCTTAGGTGACCTATAAATTGCACTAATTTCTCCCCTCTATTTACAGATAACCCGTGGATAGCAATAGCTTCTGCTCCCGGGTAGCCTATGAACTGCATTGGTTTTCATTCCTAGGTAACCCATTAATGGCAATAACTTTTACTCCCGAGGTATCGCAACTTTGTTTATCCTACTCTTTGGTAACCTACAAGACTTCGACTTATCTAATGTAGTTGCATTACGGAATCTCAACTACTTTACGAAGCCCTAATGGGGTTTTCAATGTGACTGTGTATGTAATTGGTTTACAACGTGAAGACTTCAGAGCCTGACTAAGATGAAAGACCTATGATTGTGATTCGGTCGAGTCTTTCATCCCCATTATAGAAGAAAAGTTCATTATTTTCAGTCATTTCCTCAAAGCAAGAACGGCTACTTCGATTCACTGATACCCGAAGACACTGTGAGATACTCTACTACATGCTTTAACATCTTGTATAAATCTCTTAAACTTATAAAAGGATGTCTCCTCGTTATTCCAGATATCTGGGATGAATTTCCAAATTGTTCAAGACAGAGAGGATAATCAAATTTCATTCTTCCGGAGCACCTGAGGCCAGTTGCAATCGACCTATTATCTCAACAAAAATTCGAAGGCCTAATGAGTAGCTTTGGCGTCCACCAGGGTCTTTTTACTGCCTATCAGCCAAACGGAATGACGTGGATACGGCTGATGACTGTACGAAGTTGACCTACGTATGTCCGGGACTATATTAGATCTTTCGACAAGCTCTGAATTTAATGCAACTCTGATCTGGGGTCTACTAAAGCAAAACTGTCAACACGCATTTCCCGTTTGGAAAGCATCGGGGTACTACATAGTTAAGGATGCTGTTGAACTCTAGCAACAGGAGATGCCATCGGAGTTGGGTCAAAAAGGATAGCATGTATATGCTGTGGCGGCAAGACGTGATAAATAACTGGCGCTTTGTGGACTCGCTGGCGTGAACGAAGAACAAGCGAATGCGTGGAGATTTCTAACTGGAATTTCTAGGTAACCTCACGTTTGGGACTTCTACATAGATACTGTTGAATGTTGGATATTACAAAAGTATGACTTATCGCTATATTGCACTCTTCCATCTCAAAGAATCAAGAACATTAGACAGAGAAAGCCGGGATAAAAAATGATTGAGTTATCTCGCAACATAATCTGTCGAAGAGAGATATTTTAGATAGTTTAAATAATTGAAGTTGACGAAAGTAGGGGAAATGTCAAATTAAAGCTTCGTTGATATAACTCTATCTGTAGAGTTTTCATTATAAGAAAATTACTCCAGATATTTTAAGAGAATGCAGTTAATTGAAAGAAGAGAGAACGGTGAATAGTATCTCAAGTACTATAAATAATCTCGTATGTTTATCTTTTAAAGAAAATTATTCTATCTCTCCGAGAGTTCTAAAACTCTCAGAAAAAGAAGAGACTCTAAGTAAAATAATAATACTTGAAACAATGTTGTAAGTAGAACTTATGAACATACCTAGTCTAATTTTTTTAGCGGAAGACTACAGTAAGATGAAGAAAGATAGTTCTTCTCTTACGATGAACATCAAAGAGAAGTAAATAACTCTCGTTGTTCTTAATCTTTAGAACAACCAAGACTAGTTATTCTAAGGAATCTAGTTAATTAATAATAATTGACAAGAGCTATTTACTACTATTTTTAATATTCACCGCAAGAACAGGGAAAGAGAATCAGCTTGTCAAAGCACAACCCTACTAATCAAGTCTATTGCCTGAACTAAGCATATTTTGTCTCCTCACTGCCCTTCCGTGCCTCCACAAATCTGAATCTAGGTACTTTCCAATCTGAAAGATCAACCAAAGATAGACTATGAGCTAAATTATAAGCCGACACCGAGCATTCTACAGCATAAAATGATTAGCCCTCGTCAAATATCCTCTAAGGTAGAAGAAGAAGAAGATACTAACGATCAATAAAGCGATTCCTTCGCGCAGCCCTAGTTTGTTTATAGTACTCGAACGCAGCACTTATACGCATCCCGTCCTCCTCCCAATTGCACGTCTCCCCAACCGCCCAACGGCGTGACACCTTGACACCATCCCCATAAATCTCCCAAAGGCGCCAAAGGCAGGGAAGATCCCAAAGACAGTTATTTTTCAAAATAGCCGTTCTGTGGAGCTCTGAGGGTTCCACAAATGCACTTCATCCTCCCAGTGAAAATCCCCAATGTTTCCACGACGAGTAGAACCTATTCAACGCGAAGCTGCCAAATCAGTCTCGCAGACTCCATATCCCAGCCTCGAAGATCAGCGTCCAAAGATAAGGTCCTGAGGATTATTCCACTCATTGATATTAATAGCCAAACAACGAAGATCCCTCGAGTCTCTATAGCATTCAACATCCTGACCATGCGATGCCGAAGGTTGTGTTCCGTCGCAAGTACCACAAAACCAAGAAGTATCAAAAGAAAGATCCTCGACGAGACGCTCCTTATCTTATCGGACTAGCCAGAAAGTATCAAGCTCAGGCGTGAAGTAGTTTCTCAACATACTAATCGTCCTATCTCCATATGTGAACTCCTCTACAACTGTGTCATTGATGAAGTAGAAAGGTTGGAGGGATAGAACGAGCTCTCGTGCTTCCTTGCAAACATTTATAATGACATTCATAGGGCAGCGATTCTTTGGTCGATAATAATCTCCCACGATATGAACCGTTGGAACAAAACAGGCGGTCTCCCAAACCAGTCTATATACCATTAGTAATAAAACCCAGTCCATGAGTTCAAACTTACTGTCGCAGTTCCAAAGGAAATCTACTGAATTGTGGAAATACCACATCAACTTTGGACTCCTTTAAAACCTCCTTCGGGACCAAACGACGAAGTCTTTCATCTTCACGACGTAAAATCGCGAGTTCCTCTTTTTCAGTTCGATCATTATGAGCTTCGGGAATGATCTCGACGTCTCTCTCAACACCAGCGATCCACTACCGTTCCCGTTACTGGTCGGTCAAAGTGGTGGTCCTGGCTATTTTCGTGATTATTACCCTTGTTATCCATAATAATGGCTTTTCACGGTGGAGCGATTGAATTGGTTGAGTATTTTTTGGTTGCCTAGAAAATTGGGGAGGGCTCGGGTGGACAAAAAAAGCGGTAGTAAATATCTCTCGTTGTTCCGACTTTCCAGTACAATTTAAAACTTGATTCTTCTAAATACCTAGGGTAATATTTTTGTTGCTACCACCCTATTGGGTCGGTTGCGTTATACATGTGACTGCACGTGACCATTCTGCACCTATGGATGTTTGCTTTTGAGCTTCAACTTCCTCTCTTTTAGAACAACAATGAATCAATAAAACCTCTTTGCCAGACGTACGATATACGATAGTTATCACAAACCAAGTCGTACCAACAATTTTCAATTGTTCCTAGTATGTAGGGTAATTATTTTGAATTACCCAAGATAGCTGGAACAACGGCTAGGAATGCAGGTACGAATCTGATATTTACTACCGCTTTTACTATCCATTGGGAGAGAGGGGTACAAGAGTGAGAATAATAAAAGCGGCACCGAACAGCTGCCATTCTATATTTAGTAGGAGCGCAACCAGCATCGAGTCGGAGAAGTAGTTAGGGAAAATTAAAAGATTGGGATCTGCTTCTTTTCTAATAATACTCTGGTAAAGCAAGTGTGCCGAGAGCAATGACCGAATGTTTTACCTGTTCTTCTCCTTATTGCTCTCCCATGCCTCTACGAATCTGAATTTTGGTATCTTCCAATCTGACATATCGAGAAGGTGCTCAAACCTGTTGATATGCTCAAGAGACTCCTCAGGAGACAATGAGCCTTCTATAATAAATACATCAATTAGCCATCATCAAAGAATCTTGGAGAGGAAGCAAAATTACCTATAATATCCCCTTCAATCTCTCGCTGTCTTGCCTTGGCCCTATCCTTTTTGAATCCCTCATATAACTGTCATTTGGTCACCCGCCTCTTGCCAGCTTTTTGCCATGCCGAATCAATCATTGCCCCCAAAAGACGCTTCATGTGTAATTCCGGGGATCAGAGAAGACAATGTCTCTTCCCCTACTGAAATCCCCAAAGCTGCGGACAACTAGTAAAACTTCTTCAACGCCGAGCGACCGAGCCAATTTCGCCGAAGCCATGTTCGTTCGATCATTATATTCACCATCATCATATTCATCACCTTCGTGGTCATCATTTGGAAAAAGCCAATCTTCGAAATTGGCAGCAAGACAGCGAAGTTTCCTCGGTGGTCGACTGCATGTTGGTATGCATTTCCCAACGCACTCCTGCAACATTTTGTTGGGTTGCTCCTCGTTACAAATGCCGCATCGCCAAATGCAATCATGGTCTGCATCAAGAATAGGGTTAGGGTTCGTTTTTGTTTGGTGACGAATAACCCAAAAGAGTATTGAGTTCTGGCGTGAAATAGTTTCGTACAAGGCTTGTTTCCGAGCGGTTGAGTTCGCGGTTTTTTCTCTCCAGGAAACGACAAGTAAGCTTCAAATTTCTATAGTCGATGAAAATATCTGGTTGGTGGTATAAAACTGCATCTCGTGCTTCTCTGCAGACATTCATGATGGCACTCTGAGGACTTCGGTTCCGAAGTGGGTAATAGTCACCCATGGTATGAACCGTTGGAGCATAACCAGAAATTTCCCAAATCATCCTAACAACCTTTAATAAGTACAAGACGTTGCCAGGACTGATGGGAGATACACAACTGACCGGCGTAATTCCAAAGGAAGTTTAACAAATTACGGAAATCCATCACACAGCTTCGCCGAAATGTCATTTAGGGTCAAAGATCCCATTGAGATTTCCTTCTCTAATATATCCTCCAAAGTTTCCATGCCGTCGAAATCCATATCTCCTGCCGTAATCATGATCGCATCCATGGTATGGGCAGAGTGATTGAATTGAAGTTGCGAGTCAAATTTGTGTGCTGTCAAGATATTTAGAGGAAATAAGTGCGGACTAAATAGCTTCACTAAATAGCTTCACTAAATAGCTTCAGTATACTAGGCCACGCTACAAAAAGTCTCGTGAGGTACTTCCTACCTAGTGCGCAGGACCTTGTTGTTGATTTAATTGCGCTGGGAAAACTGAACCCAATTAATATGCTTGTACACTGTAGGAAGAGTTGTAAGTAGCCGCCTCAAGTCTTCACATATCAAAATCACGAGAAAAAAACGCGTTACAGAATCTTTCATATTCTTATCAACATGACCATTGTCATCAAAGCCAGTAGCTTTTTGAGAACAAGAAGAGTACGTATGGTACAGCGCTCAGATATGCAACCCGCAGATCCAAAGAACGCCTCAACATCTAAACGACAAAGTGCTCCAATGCAATCCTGCTATCCTGCCATGAACTCCAGGTATCAACCTAACAATAAAGAACTCATGCCCCAACAAACTTTTCTTGAATTGGTCGACCATTACCTGCTTGAGGTGCTGGCAGTGCTCAAACCAGTGCCCTTTCGTGCATGAAGTGCCTTGCTCCAACGCTTTGGATCATTACCTGGTGGACCCTCACCCTCAAGACCAAGAACCTCACGCAACTCAGGGATCTCAGCATGGTCTCGCGTAGTACGCATACGGTGACACCAAGTGATTCGCTTCTCTTCAATGTATCCTCCTCGTCCTACGTCGCCATTGTTGTTCTCCTCACCAAGTTGTTTGCCTTTATCGCTCTCAAGTGGACTGGTGATCGGTGTGGCAGCATTGATAGGTTCAAATAAGAATTCTCCGCCGACTTGATGGTATCCACCTCCTGAAAAGACCTTGCCTGTCTTGATCATCTTAATGCTCTGAACAAATGCGCCTGTCATGAGGGTGACAAGACCTTGTCGTTGGTACTCAGGTCGGGTTCCTAGGTTCAAGGTCTTCATCATGCCCAACTCATCGTATAATTTCTTTGTGGGGTCGGCGTAGCAAGGAAATGGACATTGTGTTTCTGCTTGCCACATGGGAATCAAGGAAGGATTGCCGCATCCAACAATAGCGATGAATGTTGGGGTAGGGAGTTGGAGGAGATCGGATGGTGTGATAGAGGAGGCGAGAGTGCGAATGAATTCTTGACAGTTCTAGATTGTTATTAGCATTGCATTCATGTTGAATTCACGTCGTGTTCCAAAGATAAGAAACTTACTCCACAGAAGAAATGGCGGATGAAGATGACCAGAACTCGGCGCGCAACATTCGGTCCATTGTACAGGTCCTTGAAGGGTACAGTCTTTCCATCCGAATCCAAGACAACCATTCCCTCAATCTTCTTCAAGACCTCTTGACTTGGTAGCTTGTCGTTTGTATTGAGCTCACCGGCAAACTCTTCAGTGTTGTCAACTGCCTCAGCATCGTTCTGGGTGAGTGATCGGCGCGACGTATCAGTGTCAATTGATTGTTTTGGGAGGGGCGCGAAGGTTGGCGTTGGTGCAGAGGCTACTTGCTTGGTGTCTTCCTTTGGTGCAGTGGGCGTGGCAGCAGGAACTGGAGTCACCTCCTCCTTGCCTGTTGAAGAGATCGCCATCGTCGGTCGCGACTTCTTTCACTGTTTGGTTTGGTTGTCTGATGGGTCGGGAAGGGATTACCCGCTCTCCGATATAAAAAGCTAAGCAGTGGCAAAGAGAACCTGGAAAAAGTCCTCAAAAATCACCACAAGAGTAATGATGAGGAAGAAGAAATGTTGTTTGGAGTAGTGATGAGCGAAAGCGATTTGAGTCGGTCGAAGCTCTAAATCAGGTTGGGATGGTTGTTTTGATGGTGAGGGTGAGGAGGCAGGTTGATGGAGGGGCGGGCAGGGTTATTCAAGTCCTTTGAGCAGATTATTGTAGTGATATACTCCCAACACACCACAACCACATCAAAAGTTGGAACTAGAATTTAGCATTTCTTTGTAAAGTTCTGCTCCACTACTTTCCATGTTGGTTTGACAGCAAATTTGGCCATATAAGACCACAATGGCTGGGTTTTGTGAGGTGTCTCTGACGCTCAGCAGGAGTCACCACACCTGTTTCAGTACTGTTTTGAGGGACAACAGGCCACTTACGAGCCAACAAGTACGTCGGTGGCTTGTAAAGTTGCCCATTCTTGAACTGTTTGCCAGGGAAGAAACACAGCTTTAAACAACTTTATGGAGAAAGAACTAAAAGAGTCTTCTCGCAAGGTTCAGCCCGCCTTGGCGGGATAGGACAGTTGGCTTCGTCTGATTGCATTTCAGTTTTCTTTCAACCCATCAACAGTGTCATTTCTATTCCAACGGCAAACACAATTGCTGTATCTTCTGAATTATTCTCAGTATCTCGGCTCTTGCAATGGCAAGTGCTGTTTCGAAGGGTCGAGGGTCAAGAGTCGAGAGTCGAGACCATGGAATCGACTTCTCAAATCAAGACCCTGCTTGTTCTCGCGTCAACATCCTGGAGCCGATCCCCGAACCAAGATCTCACGAAGAAGAGCAAGCTCTCTTGATTTGACAATTCAAATCGCAGGACCTACCGTATCCTCTCACTTTATCCCGAAGCTGGTTGTCTAAGCATACACACCAAAAGCAACCCTGCAATGTCTGTGAGCAGCGTGCACGGCGATATTTTGTATGCTGCGCTTGGACAACGAGCTTCAGGATAACATAAGTAAAGGCGGTAGTGCTAGCTTTCCTTGCAGAACATGATGCGATTACTCCGTAGAAAGCACCAGCTTTGATGCCTTTCTTTTGCCTTTCCTGTTGGTCCAAAGCTTGAAGAGCTACTCCGTACCCGACCGGGATCCATGAAAGTACAAAATCTAGGGAAGGGATGAATTTGTGGTCAACACAATGTATTATATACTCTTTTCTTGTTGTCAAGACTCCTCTTTCTCGTGCTACCTAAGACGGTTCCTTGCATGCAATGGCATATTTTTCAGAACCGGTGGCTGTACAAATTTCTAGGTCACATTGAAATGGCCATCTGAGATCACCTGCATGCATGGCTGCCTTCTCAGGAGGCACAGCATTGAGGCACTTCTTATCATGAGCACTGTCGAAAGTGCCTATCAATTGTTGCATTCGTACGCAGGTACGAAGGCCTGCAGGCTCGAAAAGAAGGCACAAGTCAAATTATCTATTCCCTCCATCGAAATATATACCGAGCATCATTCAATGTCAGCCACGACCAATTGAAGATGTCGCAACAAGACAGCGCTCTCTCAATCGCAGCCAGTATTACTGGCATCCTCACTTTCGTTGGCGCTGTAATCGCCGGTTTCTACGCCCGAGCCATCAGTATCAGATCCGCGATAGACACTCAGGCTGAGGTATCATACGCCCTGGATCAGATTGAACTCCTGCATACCGAAACGACCATGTTGAACAACGCATACTTGGCTTCGCAAATCCGTCACCCTGAAAGAAAGTACGGGACCGGCGACTTCAAATATTTCCAGGGACTGTACAAGCAATCTCTCGATAGATTACAAGAAATGGACCGAGAATTACAACAGAGTGTGGTGTCGGTTACAGGTGGTAATGATATGACCTACACCAAGGTATCGCGAGTTAAATCCGCAGCACTTTGGATGGCAGCACGGGAGCGGATTCATAGAAGTATCCAGCAACGAAAAGCAGAGAGCCATCGCAGTTTTCAAATACAACTGGCAATGCTGTCAGCGTGAGTTTTTGGCATGAGGAATTTCCCCACTCTTCGAATGTTGACGCTGGCGCTGTAGAAAAATTGACGAGCTATCATATCATCAAAACCACCACAATGCAACTTGCAATGTAATGGAAGTCGGAAATCTTCGAAGGTATCCCCCACCAAAACTTTCCGGTACATCTCCAGACTCTAGCCATCAATCATTTACCCACGAGTGAGTTGATGCATAAGCACATGTACCAAAATCTATTTGGAAATTGCTAACCAGTGTTCAATACAATAGCGCCGTACAAACCAACCTTTTCCGGCTCAAATCCAGTAATTTGACAGAATCAGCGCCTTACACAACACAAAAATCAGCCACTGCTCTAGATGAGGAACCGCTGTTGGCTGAAATATCAAAGATAAGCTCTACCCCCCTGCTTGGCGGGGGCCCAGGCCGTCCTTTGAGCGAATACATATCCACGAAAGAAGCCACTCAATGACAACAGTCCAAACATGCATCACGACCACCACTTCGGGGACTTATCTAGACGCCATTCGGGATTCTTGGCCTGGAAAAATCCCAAATGTCGACTTGACCGCCGGATTCCAAGGGCCTTGGAGGGGTCGATCAAATTGACGACTTTCGAAAATGGCTGAACATTGCAGAAAGCATCTTGACAAGTTAACTCATTATTTCACTCGCCATCCAAAGAAGAAAGACTAAGACATCACCATTTATTCTCCGAGTAACCAATTTCATTGGACCCGGGTACTGAATTGGGGTCTATTTCAGCCTCATTGACTTCAGCTCCATCCCTTTCCGGTTACCGTGTCTCAAATATTCCGGGGGTCCCCATTGGAAAAGAAAATGAAAGAGAAAGATACGCCAATTGAATATTGGATTTTCAACCTCAACTATTATTTTTTGACACTACTCCGGGGTTCCGGGGATCAACTTCTTTCCTCCACGATTTCCAACAACTTCATGTCAGGATTTGGTCGGTTTGTTTACTCAGTTGTGAAGTATCTGAGGGTTTGAGTGCGATTGTCAATTCGTGAATAATTGATGACGAGGGAATAAAGCAGTTTTACAACTCGCCAGAAAGAGTATTTATGCCGCGATTCTCTTGGTTTATTAATGCCACACAGGCACCGTAAGTACCCAACTCAAATTCCACTTCCTTGATTGATCATTCAGCAGATTCAAAAATGGCAAAGAAAAGCCCCAAGAAACCGAAGACCCAGAAGCGGAGTTGAAGAAGGGTATCAACGACAAGGAATCAACAAGGATTGATACCAACCCTTCAATCGAAGACTTCTCAACATCAGACGATCCCTCATCATGGCTCACCTGGCTCCGAAAAGCAGCAGATCTGCAGAGAAAAAGTCGACAATCGTTTTATATCGATCCTCCAGTGATAGATATATGGAACAACTCCTCCCCTTCCCTCACCAATGCCCCAGAATCAAAACCAAATACCACTGATCCATCATCCCCCAAAAAGGCAACAAAATCGAAATCCACAGAACCACTCTACGACCCTTCCCTAGCATCAGAATACAACAAAGCAATCCTAGCCTACATCTCCACCGGCACAGTCCCCAACCCCAACCCCTCCTCCTCTCAAAAGAGCAAGAAGTTTAGCAAACAACAACCTAAAACAGTCCGTTTCGAACTCGAAACCAATGAGAAGAAAACCCCAAAACTCAATATGCAAAATTCAAGAATAATATTCCAATCCCCACAATTGACAGTGATCCTTACACCACCAGAAGGAGAGGCACAAATTTCCCGGTCGATTGAACGGGGAAAGGGAGGGTGTAAGACGCCTGCAAGGTATAAATCAACATCTCTTCGGCACTCTCAGTCTGAGAGGAGAAACCCATTCCACAGCATCCGCAACTACCGTCTCGGAGCAGGAACCCAGAATGAAATACCCAACCCAACCACTAACACACTGTCGAGGAATTTCCCGAATCGATCATCGCCGAATTTATCCTACCCACCATTTAATCCGGGGCATTACCATAACTTTAATCCGAACCTAAATTCAGCTCAAAACCCACGATTCTCGACATCCTCCTTGCAACTCACACCCTCGTATCCTACGCATCCTCAACCCCCGTCGACTCTCAACTACAACCCAATCCCCTCTACGCAATATAACACCAACCTCCTAACCCCACCACCACAATCCCTCCTCGACGCACGAAGAATCAGGAAACAAAATCAGATACGGGAATTAAAGGAGGTGAGGGAATTCATGATTGAAATTCTCAATCGAGAGGGTGGGCAGTTGAAGAAAGGTATTCGGGGCAAGATTATGGGGCTTTATGGGATTGGAGATGGGGATCTGGAGGGTACCTTAGGTGGTGGCATCGAGGCGAGGCATGATGGGGAGAGAAGGATAGTTGAGGGAGAGGATGTGAATGGGAATGACAATTTGAGTGGGACGAAGAAAGTAGATGAAGGTGTAGATTTCGGAGTCGATAGCTCCGAGAAAGAGGATCTAAAAAGTCTAGAAATGGTATTCCGGGGAAGATTCTCGGGGTCATGGGATACGGGGAGTACGCGAGGTAGGGTTTCTGTATGAAGTGGATACTGGTTGAAGATTGACAATGTCGTGTGAGAGTATGGAGGAGCAGATACACATCTTGCAAGAATTTGTGGTGCTGTAATGAGAGATGGAATGGCTCGGGACAACAGAACGAGAAATATATCAATATACGGACGGATGGTAATGGTTTTGAGTCGAGAGGGGGGCTATTACTCTGGTTTGAGAAACAGAAATACATATTCGGAATTAGACATTATATATTTGGAAAATCCAGTGTTGGATATAATTCATGTTAGAGGGTTGATTGTCAGATTGAGTGAGCAAAGGTTGGAGAATGAAAATATACTCTTCATTCCCTGACTTTGGCTCGCACAATTTCACCTTCAAACAAAGCTCCTCGGTGCACCGCTAGGGAAATGTTGGTTGAAAATGAAAAACTTAGCGCAATAAATACATCAGCTCACGATAGACATCTTGCTTTTGTTTTGAAGTGTGTTTTTATTATTATTTCATTGCAGGCGCTGCTTGCTTGCTCTGCAACTCCGTTCCATCACAAGATGTTGATGTCCCCCACCTGCCAGTACCAAGCCCAGACCGCGTACCAAAACCACCATCGCTCATTCCCACAACGAGTATCAACCCATCATGCCGGATTCCAAAAACGCCATCGTATCGCATACTCCCATCGCAAAATTCATTATAGTACATATCCTTCATCGGCCACATCCGCCTGTGATTCACCCACAATCATCAGGCCACGGTCATGACAGCCCAACGTTCCACGCAACTCAATCCATAGATTATTCGTCGTGATGGAAGAAGCGCTCTAACGGAAACAGTTGAGTCCACAGAGTCTCATTCTCCAAACTGGGCGATGAACACCGTGTCTGTCAGCGGTGACATTTCCACCCGCACGACGACCACCAAATCCTTTGCTGTAGAAGAGAGGCATGTTATTTGATATGAGTGTGTTTTGATGTGTTAAGGAAGGGTGTATCTCAGATTTGAGCGATATATGAGATGAAAAAGATGGTTTGTTTGTTTGTAGTTGTAAGTGTGGTTTGTTTTGTGGGTTTGTAGAGGAGGTTGTAGTTGTATGAAAGAAGGTCGAAAACCAAAGAGACACCAGAGGGTATATATATCCCTCCTCCCTCTTCCTAAAACCCCAGCCACAATTTAAACATTCACTCTTAAGGCACGTCTAGCCAGCTCATCCCAGTTACAAAACCCTATTAAATCTTGGATTTTAGAATAACTAAACGCATACCGTATGACGTATCAAGTCTTGGCTGACGGAACCAACTGTGGCGTCGTAGGAGTTGAGGTGTGGCTGTGCGATCTTCACCCAACACGTGATCTCTTCGATTCTCCGCAGAAAGACTTGGCGAAAAGCACCACATGTCACACCGCTCTTGTCCCAAATAAATCCCCTCAAGGAAGTATTAGGCGCGTTTAACCCCCTCTTTTGGAACCTTTTGAAAAAAGGATCATGTGTTCCGTCTCTTCATGTAAGTCTCCGAGACCTGCAACCTGCGGAAGTTTCCGAGGGGATGGCGTTTGTGGATGCAATGCAAGGATGACAAGTTTTTTTTGGTCAACCCCAACCTCAGTCCATCCCATTTACTCCTTCATCCTCTTCACCGGTCTCGAATCGTCCGGTAATCCACTTCTCTTTGTTCCTGGTAGACTGCTCGTTCGGATGTCGTTGTCATCTTGACTTACTCTTCGATGAGGATATTCCGCTTTCATGCCTTCAAAACAGTTGGCTGAGACTTTATCACCGGTACTGAAGAACGGATGATTAAGGGCCTGTTGCGTTGTGAGACGCCTTTCCGGGTCGTATTCCAGTAATCCACTCAAGAGTTTGTATCCTTCCGATCCAAGCGAAGCATTTGATGAAGGGACTGAGGTGGCAGATTGTGAGTTGATGGTACTGTAATACCATTTCTCGAGATTGGAGCCTCCGTTTTTGCTATGCGAATGCCCAGAGAGAGTCTGTAATTGTGCGTATTCCGGCATGTTGACAAGATTTGGCCATTGTTCCTTCCTTGGTAATCCCATAATTTCAACAATCTTCTGCATCTGATTTCGCTGAAATGGTACCGTTTTCTTGGAATCCATTTTGGCTTCTTCTCCTTTGAAAATGGGTCGAAGTGAGAGCAATTCGGCAAAGATACATCCTATGGCCCATGTATCGATTGCTGGTGTGTAATGTCGAGATCCTAAGAGTAGTTCTGGGGCACGATACCAGATCGTGACCACCACCTTGTCACCGCTAAATAATGAATGAAGGGGTTTGTTGAAGAGACGTGCCAGTCCCAAATCCCCGACTTTCACTTCTCCCCCCGAGGTGACCATGATATTTGCTGGCTTGAGATCTCGATGAAGGACCCAGTTGGCGTGTAAATATTGACATCCATTCAAGAGCTGAAACATGATGCTCTTGACAGTGGCCGGTGGAATAGGATGTCGAGTCGGTTGAGTGTGATGATGAATAATCTGAAGTAAATCATGTTCGGCATACTCAAACACCATGAAAATACACTTGTCCTCGAGAATAATCTCACATAGTCTGATTACATTCATGTGACTGAGCTCGGAACAAAGTGCCATTTCTCGAATTGCTGATTGTGAGATGCCGGTATATTGGATTTGTTCCCCCTCCTTGTCTGTGTTTTCTTGATCAGCGGTTACTCGACATGCCTTGGAGAACATCACCAACCCGGTTTGAACTTTTTGATGGCAAATTCCCCCGGCTGACCATGACGGCCAACTGCTTTGTAGACACGTCCATACGTTCCACTACTGATGAATCCGATGACCTTGTATCTGTCGATCACCCGAACCTTACTTTGATATCCTACAGGTCCGATTCCTCTATCAGTTGGATCTGAAAAGATGTCAGTAACAATTCCCAAGAAAGTTCGAATAACAGACGAAATGAATGATGACTTTGGTGCTGATGAGCTCGACGATGTGGATACATGTTGATGAAAATAATGAAAATTATGATCCGACGACAACTCGAGTTGAGGTCGTTGAAAAAAAGTAAAAAGAAGCGAGAACCTATAATAAAGACATGGCGTTCTTAAGACGAGGACTGAATATGGGAAAGGTGGATAGAAGAAAGATGGGGTTATGTACCATCAAAAGCTTGTTGCACACTCCTCTTTAAAGTCTGTCTGTTCTGGGAAGCCGAGGAAGGAGCACCCCCGGAAGAGGGTGGGTTTGAAGCCAGGCTCATCACAGTCCTTTTCGAGAGAGGGGGGTTGGGTTGGGGTTGGGGTTGATCCAAGTGCCCAAGTGCAGAGCAGCAGGTGGATGTGCAGGCTGGGATGGGATTGGGAGGAGATGGGGTCACGAAGCGGATGCGGCTATGACTTGGGGTGGTGTTCGTATGGGGCGCGGCTGCCACACAATTAGATCACCGTCAGCACCCGCAATCACAGACAAGACTCTCGCGGATTTGTCGGGATGCTAGCGTTCTTTTTCTTGGCTTTGCTTTGCTTAGGTGACCGTATTTGGGGTTCATGCACACGCGAGCATTAGCAGATGTAAGTGTGTAAGTTGGGGTGCCACGGGGATGCCGGGAAATGGAAAGGCGATGGATGGGACGGCCGAAGGGTACGAGTAGAGAGATGAGGGGCGATTGTGCAAGATTGTGAGTGGCCGATATTAGCGAAGAAGTGGGTGTTGAGAATAAGATGTGTTGGTGATTTGCAGAGTGTGAGATTCAGGGTGCAGATCGTGGCAGAAATTTGTGAGTTGGAATGGAGCCATCAAAGTCCTAGTCATTACTATTTCCGTGTTAGCCTTGGTTTCAAGGCGGTAACTTATGGTAACACAGACTTTCCTCACATTAAATCTGCAAGCGATGAAACAACACCTCATCATCTCTCAACACACTTACAACACATTGGAACCTCACCGGCAAAAGCCAGCCTTGGATTTAACCCGGAAGGCAGCAAGTTATCGGACAACTGGCTGTGCGATTCGATCCTTCGCCTATGTCCGACAATCTCTACTGCCTACGTATCTATGTAGCAGTACGTACCGTACCACCAACACGGAGATGCATCCTTGAAATAAAGACAGCAAAATGCAATTCTACAACCTGCAAAGAGCTACAGAATACAACACTCCTGCAGATGGGGTCAAAGTCGGTCAGCACTCAAGCGATGTAATCAGATTGTTTCTCACGCTGTCCCACCGGGGAATACCAACCAGCAATCATAGAGTACGTATTCTATGCATATGTTGAATGCGACATGCGGTAGAAACATGCAGTTAAATCATGCAATATGCCGCAAATAGCATTTGGGGTATGCCATTTGAACGGTGACTTAATCGGTAGCCCGTTTTCCTCACAGTGGCGCTCATCGTGGTGGTATAGGAGGTGGGGTTCGAGATATCCGTCAAGTCAAGCCTCGTACTGTATGACAAGTAGTACTTGTTTATGTATATGACTAAACCTGGTAACGGCAAGGCAAAGTTGCAATATATCGTTCTTCGGCCCGACCCCGAATTTTAGTTTTGTTAATCAAAACGGTGTATGGATTGAAATGAAGCGCTTGCCTCGATAGCTGGGCATTGAGTGGAAAGGGAAGCTCAAAAAGATGGCAAGCGGGAGCCGGAAAAACAACAAGTACTACGTGGTGGTATCACAAATCCAACTTTCCAATTTCAAATACCACTATCAGTCTGCGTTTGTCAACCAACATCCGGGAACGCGGTAACCGATGTCCTGCTTAGGGGAAATGTTGGAGAGCGGGGTAAAAGAGGTCTGGTGAGCAGGGTGAGCACGTAGTTTGACCCCCCCTCGTCGGTGAGCGATGGTGATATCCAACGGGCACGAGGAGGAAAGGAGATATGAGAGGCCACGAATAACCTCATACCGATTACCACCTCCAATAGAGGGGCGATAAACAAGTAATGCAATGTCATGGAAATATCCCTCATACGAGTGCTTGAGATTGCCTGAATTTAGAGGAAATCACCAAATAAGACACGGGAAGATTTCCTCGGGGACATTCCGATATGATTGATAGAGTGCAGATGCAATGCTGTGAGTCTGACACCTATGAAGTGAATACTCTTTTGGAGTTAGAGGTACCAATATCGAAATGATGGATGCGGCTTCTCATTGGACCATGGTTTGCATATCTTCTGTATGTGTTTCATAAGCATGCACAATTTGTGGGGTTGAGAACAGCGCAACCTCACCTCACCACCCATCACGAGGCTGGAGAAACAAGCCAGCAACCCCTCCCATCGACACCGACTAAAATCACCAAATGGCTTCGACGGGTTTGAGGCAGTGCATCCGAGATGTAACGGCCTATCTCCTCTTTCTAATCTTCGTCTCAACTCTCGGTCCTCTACAATTCGGTTTCCATTTGGTAGTTTCCCCATTTCCCCGGCCAGCCTTGTCTACCTGCTAACCAACTCCCCAGTCCGAACTCAACGCTCCTCAAGATGTTATCACCTGTGCCATCAAGTCTGTTGCCGAAGACGTTGCCTCGAGCGCCGATACGAACCTTCCACAATGTATCCCCATGAACGAAGCCCAGTTTGCTGCTCTATCTTCGGCTTATGTCGTAGGAGGATTCGTTGGTGCCTTGTTCGCTGGACCAACCTCGACGGGATATGGCAGACTATGGGCGATGCGGATAACAAGTGTATTCTTTATATTGGGATCGAGTCTTGAGACACTGGCTGGCACAGTACCCATCATGTCGATTGGGAGGTTCCTCTCCGGAGTTGGAGCTGGCGCATCAACCGTCATTGTTCCCCTCTACATATCAGAAGTAGCCCCACCAAAGGAACGAGGTCTCTTCGGGTCCATGACCCAAGTCACAATCAATATTGGAATCTTGATTACACAGACTTTGGGGTTTTTCCTCAGCAAAGGGTCGTTATGGAGAATTATTCTGGCGGTTGGAGCAGGACTAGGTCTTCTTCAAGGACTCGGACTCTTCTTCGTGCCAGAAAGTCCAGCTTGGTTAGCAGCCCATAACCACCCCCAAAAAGCCATCTCAACCCTCCAAAGAATCCGTGGATCCAAAACCTCAATCACCGAAGAAACCCAACACTGGGACACAACAGATGTCAACAAACCCCTCCTAGAAGAAGCCTCCGAGTCCCTCCTCCAAGACCCGGAAACCCCAACGCGCCGCGACTCCATGCAACCCAAACCAGCCATAGCACCCATAGGTTTCTTCGCCATAATCATAGACCCCCATTACCGCCCGGCAATCATCGCCGTCCTAGGAATAATGTTCGCCCAACAACTCTGCGGTATAAACAGCGTAATGATGTACTCAGTCTCCCTCCTCAAAGGCGTAGTATCCATGTCCTCCTCCGCCCTCACCATCCTCATCTCCTTGATAAATCTCTTCACAACCATTGCCTGCGCGCCCCTAGCCGATAAAATCGGTCGAAAAACATGTCTCCTCCTCTCCATCTCAGGCATGGGAACGTCCTCCCTCCTCCTCGCCCTCTCCCTACGGTTAGAAATCAAAGCCCTCTCCGCCATCGCGGTCCTCCTCTTCGTAGCATTCTTCGCTACGGGCCTCGGTCCTGTGCCGTTTATGATGGCTTCTGAACTTGTGGGACAAGAGGCGGTGGGTGCGACGCAGAGTTGGGCGTTGGCGGGGAATTATGCGGCGACGTTTATTGTTGCGCAGTTTTTCCCGATTGTGAATACGTGGTTGAATAATTGGCTTGGGGGGAGGGGATGGGTGTATTTTGGTTTTACTGCGCTGGCGGCGTTGAGCTTTTTGTTTGTGGCGGCTTTTGTGCCGGAGACGAGGGGTAAAAGGGATGTGGATGAGGTTTGGGGGAGGGAGAGGAGGGTTGATTGAGTTTTATTTTTATTTGGGGGTCTTGATGGTTTTGAAGGACTTGGTGTTGCGCTTGGGCTTGGTTTGGGAAGGTGCTGGATGGATGGGAGGGAGGGATTGATACAGAGTCTAGAGACGCTTGTATACCTTGTAACGGTACCTAGAATTCGATAGGGATTTGGGGTAGGCTAAGGAGTTGGGTGTTTCTTCTTTTTGATAGCACAAGGTACATGAAATTTATGGAAACCTGGACGTTTGTTTTCGTGCAACCAGTTTCGCGGTGGACAGGAAAAGCGGCAGTAAATATATCTCGCTGTCCCGACTTTTTAGTACAATTTTAACATTGCTCTGGGGTACATTGTTCCAAGTATCTAGGATAATTACTTTGAATTACCCAAGATAGCGGCAGGTACAATCACTCCCGCTTTTATCAGTACTCATTATGTGAAGGTTATTATCCTAGATACTTTAGATTCTTGTTCTCCTGAGTAGAAGATTTCGGACCATCTCCATTTAGCCAGTATGCGAGAATTTTCTCAAGTACACAGAAAGGGGGTGGTGGGCATGGTGGAGGTGGAGTAGAGTATTTGAACTATACAAACCAGACTGAGTAGAGTAACAGGCATATTGCGGTTTGCACTTTCTCATCATTTACTGGCAGTGCATGAAAGTGTAATTCTGATTGCGTTGTGGGATTCTGTTTCTCACTTCTTTCTTATTTAACTCTTGCGTATAGGAGGTTTGGTCTTTGGTCTACGTTGCTCCATCAGGGTGTCTTGGTTACTTTAGATATTCTCGGGTAATGGAATATTGACCCAGATTGTTTGAAGAAATCAATTCTGATATTTTTGAGTCTTCGAACTGTACCGGAATCATGGAGTTTTGTTGGGGGGTGTTTTTGAGCGAACGATAATGTGGATTTGCTGAGTGATTGACTCGGTATTCTTCACTTCAATCTTGGCAGTATCTGAAAGTCACTTTTTTTTCTTCGAGAATCTGGAGTCGAATCTACCCTCTAATTATATAGGCGAAAATTGGGGGAGTGAAGGTTATGTTGGAAGACAAGAATTTCTCTACCTTTCTTGGAAACCCTTTTTCACTTCTATGATTGCAAGTTTAGACTTGTGTGTGATAGGATTGAATTCACCAAGAAAATCAAACCTAGGTTGGCAAGTAGTTGGACGAATCAAGGAAGAGATGTAGCTGCTAACCAGTTGCAATTTGCGTCTTGCTGTTTGATTACTTCTTCTTGTCCCCCTCCAGAACATCGATACTTTCGAAGTACTCTGCGCAGCATAATCAAATTTTCTTTATGGCTTCTGAAATGATAGACTCGACGTAATATTACGATAAAGACTTATATCCATAGAAGAGAGAGAGATTTAATCCGATAAGTGAAAAGTGGGCGAGCGGCTTCTTCACTTTAGCATGGGTTAATCATGATTATCTAGAATTTTGTCATCTCGCGAGATGTAGCAAAGGCAGCAGGAGTTCCGCGAAATACTAATACTTTTGGTAAATTTTGATTCTATTAGAACAATCAAGTCTACCGCACGCTTTTACTTCATATCATCCCAAGAATTGGATTCTCGGTGCTAATGCTCTGCGCCATCCCGTATGTACTCCCCGGCCACGATTCATCTACACACATCACAGTCCCTTCCCATCAAACAAACCCGCCGCAAATTAAGCTCCCGACGGCGGTAACGCACGAAGCAGTCCCTCAAGAATACCAACCCCAGCCTTCACACCATCAAGAATGTGAACATACTTCGCATCATCACCCAACTCCTCGACCAAAGCCTCCCTTACAATATCATCCAGCCCCGCCATGCCCGCACACCCCAAACAAACAACTTTGACATCCTTATCCTTAACCAACCTTTTGGTGGCCTCCATCATCTTGCTCCTCACTAATTCCGGAGGTGCGGTATGGAGCTCATCTGCATTTAACCCCGTAGTTTCAACCCCTCTGAATCTTTTGAAATGCTTCAAATCCTGAACATCGAGATATTTCTGAACACCATCCGAAAGTTCTTTCTCCCAATAAGTACCCGTACTCACGATACCGAATTTCTGTGACCGCACAGTCCCCGACATAGGAAGCAGAGAGAGTGAAGTGGAAATACTAGCTTCGAAAATACCCGTCACGTGGACATCTGGCTTCACCCGTTCTTGCAACATTCCCACAAGCGGATGAACGCTGTAACATGCGACGAGGAAGGCATTATATTCTTCTAACTTCTTGGAAGTGGAGAGGTCTGAGAAAACGATATTTGCGCTGACTATGGCGTCGTCTTCGTTGTTTATGCTGCCGGGACCGGAGGGTGCTGTGTAGGTGTCTATTTGGGACGAGGTTGAGCCGGAGAGATTTAAGTTTTGGAGGAGGGTGTCTATTCCATCGGTCATGGATTTTGAGGAGTTGGGATTTATGATTAGGATCTTTCGGGATTTTGAGGTGACCATTTTGGCTTTTTGGCTTGGGGTTGTTGGTTTGGAGCGAGTGAGAGGCGTAGTCGGTTTACCCCGCTATTGAGGTGTTTATGCTTGCAATTGCGCTGGGAAACGATTCCCGTGATCAATTCAGGTGATGTTCAAATGGGTGATGGCCGTTTGGACTTTGTGGGCGAACTGGTGGATCTCATTTTGAATCATGGTGATGCCACTGGTGGATTTCCAACGGCAAAAGCTGGAGTTGGTTGGCAGCGCTGGGGGCGATTGGAAAAGCTGATTAGTGTACGCTGTACAGCGGAGAGGCTTACGAGTTAGCCAAGCGATGAGGATGGCTCTTGGCTATTTTGAAGTTGGGTTGGGTTGGAATGCTTTGGGATAACAAAGCACTTGTGTTGGTTTACTAAAATTGTATGTGTACTGTACGCTCCCGTCAGTGTCAGTGTAACAATGGACAAAGCGATGAGACATTTTGTGACTGCGTAGCGATATGGTGTTTATGGTGTTACAACTACGGACTCCCGCCCTCAGAAGATACCGAATAACACCCGCACCCCTGTAATTCAGTGCTCCACAGTGCACCCTCTCCACGGTGAAGTCACTTTTCCAGGGTGCAGAAGGTCAAAGTGGTACCATGTCCGCCAACTGCATCTACAAGCCAATTCCCTCCATTCTTGCCGCTGAAGAAGTCACTCGACAGATACAATTTGCACTGGCATTGCCTACAGAAAGTCTATAGCCGCCTTTCGTCGTGCCCTCTGATTCTTCCCTCTGATTCTTCCCTCTCTACCACCGCAGCTCACCTCGACCGATTCCCCGCTTATCAACCACCTGGCTAACCTCCAGCGGCATTCACCTGCACCCTTCCACTAACCCCCCCGATACCTGAACCATTCACACACACGGTGGCGCACCATGTTGATCCAGCCTCAATAAACTGTTCTGGAATGGCCCAAGGTGCTGAGGTGAGCACATTGTCGCCATCGCTCTCTGCGCGATAACAAGGTCCGACAAGAAAGAAAGAAACCCGTTCCAATCTGCTACCACTACTCCTGCGCCAATCTTCACAATGGAGAGCGTTCATGGTGTTGACATCTCCTGGATGACCAGCAAGAGTTCAGCTAGAGGTATGTCCCTGATAGGAGCCATCTCGGTCCTCTTTGATGTCTGGCCCTGGCAAGACTATCTTTCCAAATGCAGTAGAACCTGGGGATCATGATACTCTTTGCAACCTTATATGCTAACTGACTATTTTCATTTTCAACAGATCATCATCCCAAACCACAGCCTTTACCAGACTCTCTACCCCCAGAAGTGAAGGCGACACAGAATGGCAATAGCCACCAAGACGATATCTCTCCATCCCCCAAACCCATACCTACACACAGACCTAGCTTTCCAAGGAGCGGTTCATCAGATAAGACAGTAGCACAGAATGGGAATGGGAGTCTGCCAAAAAACCTATCTTCTTCCCCTGGACGGCGGAATTCGTGGTTATCTAGTATCTCTTCCAAGTTCTCATCTTCGCCGGCTGGAGTACATAATGCCCAAGGGGCAATACCGAGTCCTCCAGTAATAACTAGTTCACCGACTACTTCAGAACCCCCAGTTCCTACCGGGCCCCATGCTCCAAAGAATGCGATATTACCCCACGCTGTGAAAGCAGCTGGCGATGCGCCTTATACCCCCGCTCCACCGAAATCTACACAACCTAGTTTCTTGCAGAGCGCATTGCGAAGGTTATCGTCATCTGGCGGGCAATTGTCGCATAGTCCGAGAGGGATACAGCATGGGTTGTGTGAGAGGAAGGTCTTGAATGTGGACCCTAATCGGGAACGTTGTCCTATACAGGAACTGGATCAGTCGAAGCTGAAAAGGGTGGCGTTCTGCGTAGATGTGGAAATTGCGAGTAGTCCACGATATAACGACGATATTGCAGATGAGAAGCAAAAGGAAAAGGAGAAGAAGAAATCGGTAGCAGAACTGGCCGAGGGAGTGAAATCTCCGCCAGCCGCCAACGAAAAAGGGTCCGTAGATGCTATCGAATCCGAAAAGGAGCCCTCGGCGACAACGAACGAAGTGAAGGACGAATCGACCCCCGCCGATAAGGAGACCAAGAAGAAAGAGAAGAAAAAGAGGAGTGAGGAGGAGAGGAAAGCAAGGAAAGAAAAGAAACGAAAATTAGCGGAGGCCAATGGCACCCTTCCTGTTGAGCTTATCAGAAATGCTAGCGATAGTTCCTTGGGAAGTTCTTTAACCGGAATTGGCACACCGAAGACTCAAGTCTCGCCAACGACGGATCCCGCACGAATATATCGAAGATGTTGTCAGCTTCGAGAGACACCCATATTAAAAAAGATTACTGAACAACTGACGGCTTCCATGTCTAGCATGGGAACTCCCGGTGTAGTAAATTCTTTGGATCTCACGAATTACTGGCTTCAGTTACCCGACCTTATCACTCTTGGAGATTACTTAGCCGTTGTTCCAGTAAAAGAAATCATATTGGATAACAGTGGCCTGACTGACGAAGGAGTCCGCGTCATCTTAGCCGGCTTATTAGCAGCGAAATGCCCAGAATACAACAGGAGAAGGCTCAAAAAGTGCAAAGATGGCGAAACGATACATGGAGGGGGTGTTGTAGAACGTGTAGTATTCAAGAACAATGCCAAGATTGGAAAGGACGGATGGCGATACATTTGCATATTCATCAATATGTGTCGGTCTCTCAAATCCATGGATCTTTCCAAGGTTCCTTTTCCACAGCCTCCGCCTGTTGCAACACCACAACATCAACATCATCAGCTCCATCTTCACCGAACTACCAGTTCGACGACCTCAAATCCGCCAGACGTCTCTTGCCTCCTATCCAAAGCTCTCGGTGAACGCTTGGCGGGAAAGGAATTCGAGCTGTTGAATATTGCGGAATGTGGTTTAACCACTGAGCAACTGGGAAGTCTCATTGATGGTGCTATTAAATCAGGCTTACGTCGACTCGGTATTGCCGGTAACGACATCACTCCGGAGGGTATGCAGCACGTTGCTCGCTTTCTTCGAGAAGGCCATTGCGAGGGTCTGGACTTGGGTGGGAATGACTTGAAGGACCAACTGGGTGTCATCGCTAGCGCTTTGAGTGTCGAAAATGAACTCTACGCCTTGAGTCTGGCTGAGTGCAATCTGACACCAGATTCGTTGTGGACATTGTTCCCGGCGCTGGTGAAGCTGAAGAATTTCCGATTCATTGATTTATCACAAAATCATGCCCTGTTCGAGGCCCAACCTAGTGCCATTGGGTTGCTTAGAAGGCACGTTTTCCCCCCTGTTGTACGATTATATAATTTGCGAGCGAGTGGCTGCCCAATTTGGGTTTCTTTTAAAGTTGACGAATCTTGCGGCTGAAATGAGGCTCAATGCCGTCTTATGTCAGACGGGCACGCTTTCATCCCCCCTCTTTTACCTCACCCTTACATGTACTTTTCGTTTGATGCATTATTAACTCTCCGATTGGATGACATAAACTTACTAACACGATATCAGATACATTCCAAAGATGCCTATCCTAAAGAGGATACATCTTACCAATGTCTCAATGACACCCGATCAGGCCATCGCATTAGCTGAAATTCTCCCAGAGAGCTCTAGTCTTGCTCACTTGACCATGATGGAAAACCCACAACTAGCTGCTCTGTCCAATGCGAAAGACGAAGCCAGCCAAGAGGAAGCTTGTGCGTTGTATGCATCATTAATGGCTGCAGTACGAGTATCCAACACGATTATGTGCATCGATATTGAAGTCCCATCCCCAGATTCGAGCGAAGTCGTAAAGGCATTGGCCAGACAGGTGGTTGCCTATTGCTTGAGAAATATGGAACGAGGTCCCGTAGCTGAGATCAGTGAGGCTGTGACTGCAGCATTGGAACCCCATGGTGGCGAAAAAGAGGTTGTGGTACCAGACGTATTACTGCATCTCGTCGGCCACGATGAGAGCAGTAACGATAGCCATAGCGACGATGATCCAGCGCCAGACGATGATTATGTTATTGGTGGTAGTGGTGTTGTGAAAGCTTTAGGCATCTGTTTAAAGAACCGAGGGAACGACTTGAGGCATGATTCTTCTGCGGATGGAAGTGTGAATGGATCCGATAGACCGAGATCCCCTGTCAGCGGGGGCAAGGCCAAGGACATGTCTAAAAATCTTCTTGGGAGTGCTCGAAAGATCCGGGCTCGATTACAACCTGCTTTGGTCAAGGAATCGAGGGGCAAGGATAGAGCCAACTATCGTAAGTAACCCAATCAACCACCCTCAATTGTCCATACTAATTGATTATCACAGAACGCCTCCTATTCCTAGACCAGACACTCGAAGGAATGATCAATCGATTCGAAGACGAGTATCCCGAGACACGTATACCCATACCCATCACCTCAACCCATGTTGCAGAAGTTACCGACCTCAGTCAAGGAAGCCCATCCGAGAGCATCGATCTTACCGGACACGACGGTTACATGTCAGATAATGACCATGTTCACGTCGAAGCACCCGTATCCGATGACGAAGATGGTGTCCGTCGTCCAGTCCTGTCTCGGCACAACTCGGACGTATCGCTTGCCTCTCGGGCGCTTAGCGAGGAGGAGGGTCGTATGCATCGTTTTGGACAAAAATTCCGACGGGATATCATCAAACCGGATACGGAAGACCATCTCCAAGGGACGAATGCGGATGAACAGCCTAAGCACTTACAGATGCTACGGGCGATGGTTGCTGGGCTTGGTGGAGAGGAAATCCGCGAGAGGGTTCAGATGATTGGAGATGATCACTTGCTTGATGATATGAGTAATGAAGCTAGCATCCTCAAGAAGGAACTTCAGGAGCAAGACCCGGAGGGATGGGAGGTCTTCGTGCAGAGTCAGAGGGCTGCGCAGAGGAATGTTAGGGTTGATGTTGGTCCTAGTAGCCCGTTGAGTGGGAGCGCGATTGCGGATTGAGGTTTTGTAACTTATTTCTCTATCTCCCTTCGCGCCTTTCTTTCTACCGTTTCGTTTTTTGGGCGGCGTAGATCGGTTTGGGAATGGAATTTGGAATTGGAGTGTGGTTTTTTCTTTCTCGGTTTATACACCAAGTACAGCTTTTTCTTTCCATAGCGAGTTTTTCTGCTGCTGCTTTGAATTTTTCCTTTTTTTCATTCGTCTTTTGCTTCAATGCATGGGTGGGTTGAAACGTATAAATGGGGAGGGGCATGCATGTTTTCATTTTTTTGATGGATTACTTGTTTTTTGTTTTTTTGAAGGGATGGATTTGTAAATTTATGATGACGCTGTGTAGCGGGCATGGAATTGGTTCGGGCGGGGGAGGGGGAGGGGACGATACATGATTGAGGGAAAGGGAGGGGGGCAAATGTACTTAGGACAGGCCTTTAGGAGACGAGCATTATAAAGTAATATATGTATATGCTTGGCTTAGTGGGCTCGGGATTTGTGTGATGTCTTTTGGTGTGAGATGAGTTGAGCTGCTTGCGTTCTCACTGCTCGTGAGCGAGCCCTTTCCAAGTTTGGGGGCTGTCCTTGATCACGGGTAGACGAATCCCCAGGTGTGTTTGGTGTAAGTCACTCTGATTATACGAATTAGTCTGGGATACTTACTTATATTACCCAAGAAGGGTTTGGGAGGATGAGAAAACTCTGACTCTCCATTGTTCTAAACGTTCTCGCATAATACTTCGAGTTGTCTCGGGATATTCCTAATGCAATGGAGGGATGGGGTGTACTTAGAGTAAAGTTCGGGACTCTTACAGATGACTTTTGCTTCTGGTCGCGTTTCTCGGTATGCCTCGTAAGCATTGGTTTGTTTTCTCAGCAAGAGATGGAACGAGTCTGATCTCACCGATGGCTCATCTACATTTTCGAGTTTTGTCTCCTACCTCTATTCGATGGGAAAGGTCTCATCGAATTCCTCGTATTCGAAGAACTTTTGAACTCCGACTCTTTGTAAGCCCTTGTTTCGTTTCGTTACTCGCTTATGTGGGATGAGAAAGGGGAGCAGTACCTGGGTGTGGAGACGGTCAGAAGTAAGTGCTTACGCGCTTGTTCCTTTGGTGAGAATCTGATGGTTTGGTAAGAAGATAGTGGAGTTGTAAGCTTCGGACCTCAGGGGGGATATGAATGCGAGACGTGTGATGGGATGCGGTGGAATGGTGAGATGGTGGAATGGGTGAGGGGAGGAATGAGATATTAAAGAGGTTTGTTTGTAATAAGCGAAGAAGCGAGTGCAAGGGATGGTGGGACTTGGGCAACTTCCTTTTCAATCTGCGAGTTTTCGTTCGAGCCTAAGGTGGGTTTCAATACTCCTTTGGTGCTTCGTAACGTAACTAAGTGGAGATCTAGCGTGTTGAATCTTGTGAAAATTGGAGGAATAATACGCGTGAGAGCCCTTCTCTCATCCTGCTCGGCGCATATGTCTAAAACGGGGTTGCAAGAATTCAATTCTCCCAACTCTTCTGGGATAATAACGTGAATCTAATTGTTCGACCCTTGTAGGATAATCCAATTGATTTTCCAAGTCTTCGTCGAACAATTAAGAAAGCAGAGTAGAAGCACTCTGCTTGATTAGTTACGAATTCATGTACCCCATGGTGCCGATATAAAACTTAGGGACAAACATTATGATTTTATCTAACTCCTTCTCTTATTCCTCTATAATCTCACCTAAACCAAGTCAATGATATGATTGCTCAAACCCCTGTATAACAATATAAATGAAATACCAGAAATACCAGAAATACCCATACCCAAATCCCCCTTCCTAGTCCACCCATCCATGCCAAAAAATCCCAAAAAAAATAATCCCACGTATGTATTGAAAAGAAAACGTTTCATGAGAGTTCCCCCAAAAAGAAAATCCTCGCGAGCCACTAGCAAGCAAAGGAACGTATATCAGCAAATCCTTCGCACAAAGCCAAACCTCGGCCCACCCAAACAGACGGGATTTCCCAGCCTCCAAAATCCTAGATGAAATACCCGCCTCAGAAAGCGCGGCGCATGTGGCGATGTTTCGGTTTTCGGCTCACCCGAAAACTCTTTTGCGCCTCCTCCCAACTCCCGGAGAACAACGCGAAGGATTCTGGTTGACGTGAAGTAAGGTCCCACACATCCGGATAGCCCTAAAAATCAAAGATTTCTCGTCACATTCCGAATTCAGGATGTTGGTTTCCCCTATTCGTAAACAATTCGTAAACAAAAAAAGTGACGGCCCGAATCAGAAACGGCTATTCTCTTTTCGCTTCGGGTGGCTTGAGATTTCGTCCAACACCAACACCAACCCCCCTCCCCCCCAGGCTCATTGGGGGTCATCAATGGTTTCTCGTAATTGGTAATTCTTTGCGGTCCTTTTTGTCCGCTCCCCGGATAGATGATTAATGCAGTTTTCAGTTTTGATTGATGATAGGAAATTCGTGTATTCATGCTGTTCCTCTCCTCTCAACTTCCTGCTTACTTTCCTCGCAAGCCTTACATACTCCGCCCCCAAACACACGAGTGTGTCTCCTCCACCCCTCCGCAACGATGATTTCCCCTTGAACCTCGACCTCGACAATCTTTTCCCCGGTCAAGTACATTGGTCCTGGTGCAATCGGTTGAGCGTACATGGCTGGCTGGCTATACGCCTCGGACGCTGGATGGGAGGTTGGCGTGGGGAAAGAGGTGTTTGGTGAAGGGTGAGGGATTGCCTGATTGGGCAAGGGAAGCGAGAGGGTCTTGGTGTAAGACCGTCGTCTAGTCTGACCTTCTTGAGAGGTTTCCGGGGATTCGGAAAAGGAGGTTGATTGCGAGAAGGTTCCGGAGGGTGAGAAAGTGCTGCCAGGAGTTTCCGAGACTGGCGAACTGAAGTATTCCGCGTTTGATGCTGAGGAGATTGGGGGGAGGTATGGTTTGAGTGTTGGTGGGGGAAGTTGTGATGACAGTGAACGTGCGTGACTGGCTTGCGTTACGAGAGTCGTCCGTTCGCTTTCGGTGTTTGCGTCTTCCTCATTTCCTTCTTCTCTTCCATCCCAGAATTGAGATTGACTTTTTTCTAGTTCTTCATTTTGTTGCGCCGACATCTTGAGAGTTTGGTATTGAGATGAAGATAAAAAGATTGAACCAGATAGAAGTTTCCTCCGAATCAGAACTATGACCAGAGCAGCGAAAAGGGCGATGAATGCAGTAGTGCTTGTTGTTTTCAAAAGGGGATAGTGATTCTCATCGGTGTTGGAGGATAGTGCGGGCATGTTATTGATATATAGTTGTAAATACGTGAGGCGGTGGCGCGGTGCGGGGGGTTGGGTGGAAATGAAACTGGTGAGCGTGCTTATACTCAAGACCGATGGGTAAGGTGAGATCGGAGAGTACGGACGGACACGGCAGAGATTCAAAAGGATGAGGTTCGTAAAGAATCATGGGTTATGGATATATTGAAGGAATACGGGGAGGCAATTGACTTTAAGTAGAGAGGCTCCTTCCCATTTTGTTCTTCTGTGAAGGTTTGAGAGGATGAAGGTTGAGAAAGTAGATAAAGTAAGCAACGAGAAGGGAAGGGGGGTGATCTGACAAGTATTTCAATAAAAAGAGATAGCCAACAGTTAGCCTCATTTGGCAATGGGGTTGAGGAGCTGGCGGTGACATAGCTCTCCTCGCCCACTTTTAGCAACCGCTTTTCTCGCAGAGCGGGGATTTCACGCCTCATGCCAGGGCGCCTCGCATTGCATTTGGCACTTTAGGGTGCATATTCGATAGATCTGATGCTGGGTCATGGGTTGAGCGCGGCAAAAAGAAGGTTGGATGGTGGGGAGGACGATCGAAGTTCAGCCCAGCCAGGAAGAGGGAGGAAGAGAAGGGGGGGAGATTCGTGGAGATTTCGTGCTCGGAGATGTCTAAGTGGTCCCTGTCGTGGCGATGGGCTCCCTATTCGCTCTCGTATGGCTGCTAGATGCAGTCGCAGGGTAAGCTTCGGGGCCTGCTAGGGCGCCTGGGGGTCCTTGTGTCGTTGAAAAACAGCGGAGCTAGCCTGCGCCCAACCTGCACTACTGGCATGGCAGTCGACGTGCAGGCTGCTTTGACGCCACCAGTCAGGCGACATAACGCGCTCAGCAGGGTCTGGTTGGCGCCATGCGCCGCGATTGTGCGCACCACATCTCTATAGGGCTGGCTCTGGGCTGGCGATACCTCTTCAACCCAGCTGGATTCCGTCCTCAAAAGGGGTCGTTCCGGGACTATGCAGCGTCACTAGCATGTGGAGGCGTACAAGAAGGCAGGCGACGCTACGCTACTATTCGATACGTACTCGAGTAATCAGAGTCTCCATCCCATTGCCAAAGCGTCACACGGGTCATTCCTTCAAAGCGGACGAACTTGCTCGCGATGATTGTGCCGCCGTATTTCCCTCCAGTCGTGGAGACTCGTGCTTTACGTACTCAGGTCAGCCCGATTCCCGCAGCCGTCTTCCGAATCGAGTTGGAGAGACTCGGAAAGAGAGACTCGGGAAGAGAGACTTCTTCAATCCAATCCATCTCCAACCTCGGTCTCCGTCTGTTGTGTTAATGGATTGTATGGGTCCGGTGGTCATGCTCTCATACAAATTCGTCCTGGGTGTACTTGTAAGATCCAAGGGAGACATTTCATCTCTTCGAATTTATCCTTTCGTATTGGCTCATTCTTTGCGAACTCGGAAAATTCGGCCGCTCCAAATGTTGAGATTGTGACCCAGACCAGGATGTTGTTGTGAGATCATTGTCCGTACTTCAGAGTAGTACGGAGCATTGAGCTACACAGCGAAGACTTTGTGTTGGTGGCCCAACCTGATGGTACTCCCAACCAAGATCCCCTATGCAGGTTTTCTAATTGAATCAATCCTTCGTCATGCGTCGTGGTTTATTGTTGGTGGTCGATGGTGGATGTTCAGCTGAGGTGAGCGCCTTCAAGAGCCGTGCACTAGGTTGTGTTGCCCCGTTGGAAGAAGTCGCCTCCAAATAAGTGGTCGGCTCCCTGAGTTGGGGGTTTTACAGGGCATGTGATTGGGTGTAACCCCCCAATGGGTCTACACTTTTCAGCTCTAAATCGCTGGCGAATTTTGTGCGTGCGGCTTTTTTCTCGCTGATCCATGCATCGAACGGCGATGGCCTCATATTCCGTGGCCAGCATCTTCATTAATCAAGTTGTACTACTCGCTGGCGCTGGCCTGGATGCTCATGAAAAAAGGACATGAATGTCGTTAGAGGTATTGGCTATAAAGGCTCGACATCTGTCTACCCCAAGGCAACCATTCAAGTTGGCTAAAAACAAATATACGGCTCTGCTCCGTTATATACAATCCATTGGATGCCAGAAGGCCCAGCAAGAATGATCGGCGGATGGGATGTGGAAGTAATCGAGTACCGTACCAGATCAGATCCCACAGAAGATCTCGATACGAGTGGAGGTAAAATCAACAGCCGCCGTGGCGAGTGTTACGTAGGTAAAAGACTAGGCTAGGTTTGTGATTCTCTGTTCGGAAGGAAGATAGTGGTTGAGTTTGAACCGCCCCCAACCCCGATAGTGAGTTGAAAATGTTGGAACTGGCGGTCAAGCGATTAGAAATTCCAACTAGACATATTCTCCTTGTCAAGTGATGTACTCGGTATGCAAGTTTGCGGAGATATCAATCATCCCTGATTAATATTGAAATAGACGATTTATAATGATAAAAGCTTCGATGCGGTTGGAGTTGATCTCGCGATAGACAGTAAAGGCGGCAGTAAATTCCATCGTAGCTTTCGTTCTTATTCGGAAAACCGGAACAGTTTTAGAATACGGGCCCAGATGTTTTCGAACAATTATGGTTAATTGTCCCAAAGCATTTGGGGTAGTGCTAAATTATGCTAGAAAGTTGGAACACCGGAATATTAGATCCTGTTGTACGACCGATAGGAAAACTTCACCTGGCTGATGCAATACATTCCTCCCGCCACCTCCCCATGGATCAATGTGCGTGTTGACGCAAACATCTGTTGCCTGACCGGCTCTGAGGTAGGAGGGAAGATTCGAAGCGAGTATAACTTTTTGAGTGCTGACCGATCCCGCGGCTTGATGCCTTCATGTCTCGTAGCTCTTCCAATAACTGACCCTGTTTTGGTCAACAGAGCCGCACTGCTGCAGGATTGGATGCTTCCTGCTGCAAAACATAATGGCAGGGCAGGATCGAGTATATGATATTCGGCTCATCTTGAATTTCGGAAATCAGGGTTGGCTCCCGGCACCGAGATTTATAACGAGACCAAACAAAACATGTTAGGAAACTTTTCTCGTGTCCTTTCGCTTCCGATGACCAAAGCACCACCTTCTAGATCAATTTTCAGCTAGCTAATCCTTGACAAGGTCGAGCTTCTTGCAGGACCAAGACGGGAGGAAATTGAGTCTGTACGTTCTTAGAACCGTGAAAATAGAAGCAGAAATAAAAACAAATGCATAATTGGGACCAACAAACATCTGATCTCGAGCACCGGATGTACTCTTTGCCATCTCGCGAAGAGATCCAGACTGAATCTTGATACTCAATGCTTATGATCCGAAGAGATGGGTTTAGAAGTACGAACACGATAGTTGGGCTAGAAGAAGAGAGGTGAAGGATAAGATGACGACCATACGACGACTTGAACTTGAGCGCGATATTGGAATGAAGATGGCAAAGCTCTACAAGGAGGTGCCTCCGTCAGCGATACGGAGCTAGGAGGAAAGCGCCGACGGATCACCACAAGGGTTACAACATTATATCCAAATCACATGACCTGGCCCGTACTTAATTTCTCCACTTATCCACCTCGGCTATCTCAACGACGTGAAACTTCAACGACACGAAACTGATGCCTCATATGGGAATAGTGACATACTTCGAAGTACAGTTCAAACCATACTTATTGAAGTCAATAGTAAAGGACGGTAGAAGCAATTGTGAGCTTGTTCTCGTGGAAGGATTGCGTCGGGATTATTACTTCAGCACCAGAAAGGTTCCATTCTCAATTTCTTTCTGCAAGATTTGCATCCACTCGCAAAATCGGGTTTTCTGCTGTGAAAAAATACGATTACGCAGCTTCCTGATTCTCAGAAGTCGTGGCAGTGCAATCGTGTTTGTGTCAGTCTCCGCGATTCGAAACAGGGGTCAAAGTCCCCTTTGGGCGCTATTTGCGAATCGCAACACTTTTACCCCAAGAACTGCAACCGCAGTAAGTAGTGGATGACAACCTGAATCAGAAGATCTTCGGGCTGATTTGAGGCCATCATCTTTGGATTTCTTTCTTCCAGCCACTCAGCGTCCTTCTAGCAAACCCAGAGCCCTAGATTTGTTTTGTCTTCTCAAAGCATTAAATGCATTTTGTTTTAAGATCCAAGATTTTTTAGTTTCTATACCCTGTTCTGCTTCATGGCCTGGTCCTGTCAATAAACATCCGTCCACCAATTGCCAACCGTTGGTTTGCTTGCCATTTTGGCAACTGGGGCCGGCGCAGAGCATCCTTCAGCTTTGCACCTCCCCATATCTCAAACCGAGCTGCAGTGGGAGATTTACAATGATCTTCGGGTAGGACGATCTACTGGTTTTTCAGATATCTACTATTCAGACCCGATTGGTTACTGGAAGCCTTCATCGTGCGAACTTGATTGCAAGCTCCTTGCAACGCATCGCACTCTTGATCCGAACCTTGAAGCCTTTACCCCTCTGAGTCCTAGACACCAATTTTTTTCTAAACCCAATCGCCATGCTTTCCCTCGTCCAACGTATCCATTTTGCACGGCCTCCCGCAAGCGCTAGAAGAAATGCTTGTCGCAAGCCAAGTATCACCACGAGGGCGGAAGAAAAGTTTCCAAACATTCCGTGCTCAGAAGCCTTCCGTTCACGTCAGAGAGAGTACCAAGCCCCGGCATCCGGTCTTTTGCTATACCAAGGAAGACCAAGCAGTACCAAGCTTTGTGACTGATCCTTGGCCTCCCCGATTGTATATAATATACATCTTGTTCCATTCTAAATAGCTTTTTTCCTTCATCATCAGCATCTCAGATCTTCATCTTCATCTTCTCTTCTATCTTCTTAAGTTTCCAGCCAGGCGCCGGTCGCAATTCATTACAAGTTTTCACTATCTTTTATACCATTAATACCTTTTTAATACTCTACTTCAAATCCTTCAAGATGCAATACTCATCAGCAGTTCTCGTCGCGGCTTTCGCTGCCACCAATGTCTTCGCACACGGTGTCATTGACTCAGTCAAGGGTGCCAACGCAGTCACCATGCCAGGTCTTTCCCGTACGTCTTTATCAATATATCCATCATCTTAGCTTTACTAACACCTTCTAGTCGTTGATGGAACTCCTCGTGATTGTGCCAGCCCAGGATGCGGCTCTGAGGTCGATACCTCCATCTTGCGAACAAAGGAGATGGGAACCGCAAAGGCAACCGCAGTCGGCCGAAACGCAAAGGGCCCAGTTGACCCAGCCAAGATGATTGCTCTCTTCATGGGAGGTGATGCCAACAGCACCGCAGCAGTCGCTGCCAGAGAGGTCCACGCCGCTATGATGCAAAGACGTTCCCTCGGTGTCCGACAAGCCAACGGTGGAACCAAGACTCCAAAGGGTACTAAGGAGGCTTCAGTTGCCGCTGCCGCCGGTCAGGGTGCTTCTGCCGGTCTCCCAACCACCGCCGATGACGGATCCGTCTCAATGACCTTCCACCAAGTCAACCAGGATGGTGCTGGACCATTGACCGCAATGGTTGATGCCACCTCCGGCGGAACCGACCCAAAGGCATTCAAGACTGCTGAGGTCACCCAGAACGTTCCAGGTATCGGTATCGGTGGTCTTTCCGCCGCATCCACCATGGATTTCCCAGTCAAGATGCAAATGCCAGCAGGTTAGTAATTCATTCCTACCTCATCCACATATTCAAACTCGTACTAATTCAACAACAGGTATGACCTGCTCTGGTTCTTCCGGTGGTGCCTCCAACGTTTGTGTAGCCAAGCTCCAGAACTCAGCAGCAGCTGGCCCATTCGGTGGATCCGTTGCTTTCACTCAATCACCCGCCGCCAAGAAGCGTGCTATCGAGTATAACCTCAGCAAGCGCCGCTTCGCTCGTGCTCTTGTCGCTGACAACGAGTAAATGGTTCAATTACAACGGGGGTTTAGAATGATCGGGGTTTAATGTACATAATTTGGCTTCTGGAAGGAATTTGCTTTGTGGTTTTTAGATATATATATATATGATGGGCTGAGAGAGAATGGGTGGCTGAAATCTGAGATTTCTGTCACTCTTTGGGTGGTAGGATGGGTTTTAGATGTTAGATGACAATTGACTTATACATTCCTTAAAATAATAGCTGTGAACAATTAATTTGGTGTTTATTTCTTCTGTGGCAAGCTTATAAGGCACCAAAAGGGTGGCAATCTCACTCTAGTGTTGTTCTACTCCTCCGAAAAAGGAAATATCATTCAATTATTCTTTCAAATTTTGCGAGAAACACTTACCAAAAGCATTGTACTAAATTACCTCGGATAATCACAAATTATTTCAAACAACTTCGCACAATACAGTAGGTCTCGAATAATCAGCGTTCACAGATCATTCGTGTAATAGGCAATCAAATAGCGATCTCCGTAACGAATGCCTACACTCCGGCGAGGGGGGTTATTATCAGAAGGGTAAGCATGCTGGAAAAATGCAATTTCTTTCCCAATAATAAAAAAGTACTTCTCAAACTTTAAGCGGGGTTATTCTCCCTTTCTTTCCCTGGACCTTCTTTCCGAATTTTAAAAAACCGAGGCTTCCAGATCTTCAAATCCGTAATCTTCTTCGTTCCCAACGAGACCACTCGCTTAATCACAAACTCCCAAACTCTCCACTCTGAAGGTCTCTGTCCAACTCTTCTCTCTGAGCCAAATTCACGAAATGCTCTCCCTCGCTTTCTCCACATTTCATTGCCTGAAGATGCCATGGATCGAGTAGCTTTCTCCATGAATGGATAGTAAATGGCTTGGACAGCGAAAACCAGATTATTAAGGTTAAAAATTATCAAGTACGTTGAGATGGTTAGGAGGATTGCAACAATTGCAAGGGAAGGGGGTGTCATTTATGCTCCATATTGACTGGTTTGTGTTTTAGCACAACCTTTCTGAGAGAGGAGCATAATGGCTTACCATGCAAAATGAGAGAGGGAGGAAGATGGTTACAGATGTAAGGAGTTTAACGTTTTTTCCTAGGCGTGTTGAAGCTCGACTTTCCATAACAGCGCTGGCGCTGAATAGCTACATATGTAGAGGTTAGTGATCTTGCATACTCGTCGCTTCCCATAGGAGTTTAGGTGATTGTTTTGTGAGTGTCTTGCTTTTCCAATACTCCAGGATGTCTCAGATAATTAAAAACACTATCCGAGATTGTTTGGGAAAATTGGGAGGCCAAGTGTCCAATTCTTCTAAATCATTTCGAACCATCCAAGGTGAGATAAGTGCATGTGGAGCAAGGACTGAACGAAAATAAATCGCTAACATCGTCTCGAAGTTGTATAGCTTCCTGTCGCCTCTCCCTGATCCTCAACTGGAGATTCTTGAATTGCTCGAGTTCTTCTCTTGTCCTGGCACGGACAGACTCCAAAGCGTTCAAGGGTTCGTCGTCTAATTTCGGGGGTTCGACATAGAGTAAACGTTGGATTTGTATGAGATTGTCATCTATACTGATATCCAGCTCTTTCAATGTCGTGATGGCCCAAAAATACATTTTGGATCTTGAGAAGGACTCGTCGTCTGAAAGAAGCTTATTATGCCGTTCCGGGTCAAAAATGGCGGACTTTTGACTGACAATGGTGTCAAAATATTGAAGAACTCTGAGATAGCGACCATGAATGTAATCCAAGGCAAAATTAGATGCCACAAGAAACGCAATAAGCATGTCGGTTGGTTGTTCACACATTCTCAGATCTCGAATCGAGGTGGCTTGGGAGTCGGAATCTTCTGGTCGAAGTTCTAAGAGTGTCCAGTAAGTTCGTGGAGAGGGTGCTTGCCCTAACATGCCAATAAGCTATATGTGAATAAAGTCACTAGGTAAGTTCATAAATTTGGCGCGGGAGAGAAATTGCATCTTACCGAGTATGCACATTCTCGAAGCTCCCTATGATGGTAGTAGGCTTTGGATCCAGATTGGTCGTGCCAGTCATCGCTGTGAAGTTTTCCGGACAGCCAATAATTCGATAGAGATTTTTCTTCTTCGGGTGAGGCTATCCTCATGATGTTGTAAAATGTAACATGGAGTTGCACAGCAAATCTAGGATTAGACCATTGGTGAAGCAACCGCCAACGCAGACACTGTCGGTAATGAGCAATCAAGCTATAGACACAAAATGCCATCTTTTCTAGACTGGGCCCAGCTAGTAGAGGTAGATTACTGTACTCCAATCCTTTGATAGATCTATGCCCAGCCAAATCGGGAGTGACCTCAGTAGAGTCAATATTCAAGGGAGTTGCGATACTTACACAATTCTATGCCAGGGGATAACGGTATGCTTCTTTGGGTTTGTCGCGAAATCCTTTAAGTTATAGTTGGATATTGGAATTGAGTTCCCGTAATCTTGAGTGGAGTCAGTTATGGTGGGTTATTGACGACGTGCGCTTATCCACATCAAGGTCTCTCCCGGCGGTGGATCTTCTTCATCTGTAGGCTGGAGGAAAAATCTCTTGATACTATAATTTATCGTTCGTCCCCCATCGAAATGATCCGAGAAGCTTATACAGCCTTCCCACGTGCCGCCGGAATAATTAGAGGGAACCCAATCATTTTTAAGTGCAAACTGGATGAGTTTCGTTTCTGCATATTCTGCGTCTCTCTTTGCCAGTGCAGTCTTCTGGAACTTGAAGATTAATCTTCCATCGCGTGGAACCTGTGAGAACTTCAGCAAATAATTCGGTAGAGGTGATACAGAAATTCGTAACAGGAGTATTTTAGGACGATTTAAGGTTGTTAAGAATCAAAAAGCGGTTTTCTCAAACAGTCAAGGACAATTGTAGATATTATGCGAAGGAGTTTGGAAGAATCTGAGACTATATGTCTAGGCTTACCTCAGCTACCTTAAGCAACAACCAAGATCGTTGAAGATGTATAAAAACAAAGTCGATGCAGAATAAAAAATTTATAACTTACTTTCCAAAGATGGGCAATATACATGGACAATTGTCTTCCATCCTCAGAAGTAACTGGAGTAGGGGCTTCAGGGTACACAACTGCTGAATCATAATAGTCATTGTTCTCTTGTCTCTCCATCTTTACCAGGTCATTCTCATAGATGAGTGCTATTTCTTCCGGCATGGGAGAATATTGGGGGTTATTGGAGTTATGTGCAGTAGCAAGTTCATTTCGCTACAGTCGTATAAGCTAGACAGGTCAACGCAAAAGAGAAGAGGTAGCTCTCACCGCAATATCATCGACTTGCCCCCTGCCACCGCCATATTTATTTCGCTCAATTTCTTCAAGCCTCTGGCTCTGGCTCTTTACTCTTTGCCAATACCCTTTAATTCCAAAAGTATATCTCGAAGCAGGTCATTGGTACCAACTGTATTTGTACTGTTGGTTGTAAAATTTACAGACTCTAATCTGGCCGCTAGATCACCACCTCTTTTCTCTTCCGTCATGCTCAACTAATCAATCTTATCGCTACCGGAGCTCTCAATGTGATGCCACAAGATGATAATTCATGAGGCTGGGAGTTCCCTCAATAAATGTTTCCATCGGGTAAATGGTTCAGCCTCCTTGTCAAAGAAGTGCGGTGCAACCCCAAAAAGTAATACGTGCAGGAAGTAGCACCCAATACAAGGCCGTCATAAATTTCATTGGAAAATAATGCTTGAACTACCAACATGGACTGCATAACCAAACACCAATGCTGCCTGTCTCTCGCGATGGAATACACCAGGTTCGTTGTTACAACTATTTAGAATAATCAAGATAATTACCCTAGAACAATGAAGAATTCTAAACTATTCGGGGTAATATTAAACTGTACTAGAAAGGTAGAATAACGAGCTATTTACTACCGCTTTTTCTTGGCCTGTAGCTTCGCTACGACTGTGCCTAACTAGAAAGCCGCGCCAAGAGCCTTGCGATAGATTCGGTGAAACTCTCGCGACTATGATGTGGTAGCTAGATGAACGAAGAGTAGGAATTCCAGAGAAAAAAAGGGGCAGCGACATCTATTGAAACAAGATATGGAAAGCTACAAGACAGCCACTCGGCATAATTGAAAATGATAGTTCATTGAGTCCTATGGAACCGATCCCCAAACATCACGCTAAAAATCAACTCATCGAGAAGGAGTCTCACTAACATTACTCTCCCTCCTCGGTTCATACTTCCTCTTAACCATCCTCACCCACCTCCGCCTCCTCCACTCACCTCTCCTTCCCCTCCCTCCACCTTCTGCATCACTGCCCTCTTCCCAACTAGGTAAAACCTTCTTCTTCCCTTTATCACTAACAATAGACCCCTTCTTCGGCGTAACATCATAATCCGAATCCCCAAACAATCTATGATCCTCCCATTCATTCTCATATCTCAAATCATACACCCATCTCTCTCCTTCAGTCTCAACCTCCACACCCGTAATAATCCTCTCCTCGACCCATTCTCGAGACCATAAATCCAGCGCCCACTTCTTCTCGCTCCATTCCCAACCTTCGGGCGCTTTCACATCCTCGAAGAAGCGTGTTCCCCGTGGCCTTTCGTGTCTGATGCGTGGAGAAGACAGGGGATCGTAGGGAGAAGAGCTGAAGAGCCAGGATTCCCATACCCCTGCCGAGGAAAGCTTTTCGAGTTCGAAGATCTCTACTTCTCGAGTTTGGGGTGCGGAGTCAAGAATTATATCGTGAGAGATCCAGGCGTTTAGCCAGGATTCTGCTGCTTTCTCGTGGGGGACAATGTGAGTTTTGTGGGTTGAGATGAATTGACGTTGGATTGTTGGGTGGCCTAGAGATGTCATGGTCCATCCAAGTACAAGGAATATTATTCTCCATGGTAAGAGGTGACTTCCTATGAACATTGCAAGAGCAGTAATAAATGTGAAAAGGAAAAGAGTAGAAGAAAGAGGTTCATTGGAGAAGTTTGTCGGTGGTGAGAGGAGTGAGATTGTTTTGTCATGGGCTACGGAGAAGTCTTCCATGCAGTTTTGTAAGTCCCGCATATTACGGAAAAAGTCTTTGGATAGTTCTTTGGCAGGTTTGACAGTGGGAGCTGGTGCTAAGGCAGGACCGGTTGTTGGATATTGGGTTGAGGTTTCTACCGATATTGTAGATGGAGGGGCAGGGTGTCGTGCAATAAAGGATGGAATGAGCAGTCCCAGGAGGAGAAATAGAAGCGGAAGAACAGTGAGAATGTATGGATCGAGGCAGATGAAGGTATATATCGCGAGAAAGGATAATGTGTGGGTAGGGTTTATCCACGAGAGGAGACGAACGACCTTTGCTTGGAATAGAAACACAACCCCAATCCGAGCATTAAATCGGCGAAAATTATTCGACATGGTGGTTATATTGAAGGAGGGGCGAGTAATGAATTCGGATTGTGGTAACGCGTTACTGTCTCGATTCGAGGATTGGTTTTCGATAGGAATCACTTGCTGGAGAAGCCTGTATCACATGTTAGTTGAAGCTATCACCATTCCAGGAGGGGTATACGGACTTCTCGAGCAAACGGTCTTGCATACTTGTATTATGCTCCGAGACCCTCTCGCGTGTCTTCTTCAGGTTGTCCTTTAAGCTCTTACCATGCCTCATGAATCTGTCTCGTTTTCGCTCGTCCGAGGGAACGTCGGAAGACTGATCAGCCAGGTCATCGTCGGACGAGTGGCCATCTTCATGTCGATCAATTACGAAGACTGGGATAGGAGCATCTCGATTGACCAACGCGTCGGCCGTGAATTCATCCATGGTACAAGCTGGAGTCGGGCTTGTGAGAGGGTTTGGTCTTGAGATTGTGGAGAGCTCGCGGGGTATTGGACTACCTAGGTGCTTTCGTCGTTATGGTTGATCGGTGGTCTTGCAGGAGTATTATTTCGGGTTTCCGGCACGAATAGTGCGATCTGGTGACGGTTTATCTTTCGACATTTCCTTCTCGGCCAGCTCAAGTCTGTTGTATATGGTGTGGTTGTTTACTTCGACTGACCATCTTCCTTTGCGCCTCACTTGTCACTTGGCCGATGACGTTCTTCGGCAGCTAAAGCTTAGCACATTGGAGCCTCGGATTTGAGGAGGCAATTCATGTAACTAACTTTGTAGAAAGTTTTTACTCTGAACAGTTGGAACAGTAAATGAGTTCAAGTATTGAAAGAAGTAAAGTTTTCTAAGCTATCTGGGTTAAAAGTTTGGATTACGTTATTAGAAGAGCGAGTGCTATTTTGTCGCTTTTTATTGTTTAACGTAGATAGCCGCCATATGCATGCGTGGATTAATCCTCTTATGCTTGTTGACGTATGAACTTGACAGATGAGACTCCAAAATACAAAGCACTCCGAAATACAATGCATTCCGTAAAGTTGTTTCCAGAACTGGTTGGGAATTGAAAAGTCCACGGGCAGGCCGAGTGAGAAGGGTTCGGCAGGATACATGCAAGGGGTCCTCAAAACAACCCCCTTTTCCCCTTTCTGAGTCGATTTCCCCGCTATCTCTCGCTGCGGCTCAACTCCATCAGTCGACCTGAGTACATTGCACCTCAGACAGGAGTATTTCTCTCTAGTAGGTGGTTATTGTTCGAGGATGGAAATCGACGTTTGCATCAGGGGTTGCCTTATCTTTTGCTCAAACACCCCGCTAGGGCAAACAGAAAGGTTGTTTTTGTTCGAGGTTTGTACGCGTAACTCAAATACGGTAGAAATCTTCCCTACCATTAGGATCTTCAAGAAAATTTGGTCGAGGCCCATATATAACCAAGTGTATATATGGAACCCGGAGAATTGGAGAAGAACACGGTATTGTCCATTCCAAGTCGCGTAGAGTATGATGTTCCTGTGTACCGTTCCATGATGCAAATGCCTCTCCTCCGTAAACACAATGCAGAGTCAGGGGGCCGCGTCTTTATTGGTTATAGATGCCGTTGCTGCACAAAATACCGTCTAGCCCTAGAATCCTGAGGTTCTGACCAGTCCTGAAAGACATATGTGATGGGGGGTGAAACACTGTTGGCTCAATAAGCATAAATGATAACATTATCACGACCAACATAAGAAAACACTTCAGGCATATTTAGTGCTGGGTCGGTTGGTGTTGGTGTTGATTTAGTGGGTTCGCTTCGGCTACCCTTGCCGGAGTGGATGATTTCCTTAGCAACCAAAACGTGAGATATCTAATTTCGCAGGCGGCCTCTTGCAGCAGTTGCGAAGGAGACAGATCCGATTTGATCGCAGTGCAGTGTTGACGACTTCCTCACAAGAGAACATCGTGGAGCATCGCCTTCGAACAGAAGTGTAGCCCCTGGCTTCGCAACGCAACGACAGAGTCACGCAGCGCCCATCACCATCTCCAATCCCTTACTATTTTTCCTCGACCGACCTGCATCATCTCCGCCTAGACCACCGTGCTGGTCCCTCCACTTCTATTCGCCTCACCCGCGTCAACCCTTTCTGCGACCTCAAAATACCGCTTCTGGAGATGAAATAGCCCATTGACCTCCTCGGCCCTAGGACGGACTGAGTCTGGAGTAGTCGCGCGAGACAGGAACACGAGGAGGACCACTGCTAGCTGCCATTCACTTCGCGCTGGCTTTACTTGCCAGCCGTTCAACATTCAATGATTCGGGACCAAAAAGCTCCTTCGGGTCCACGACCAGAATACTCGCCCACCAAATTGTAGGTTGATCTTGCAGGCAGTGCATCCATCGCACTTTATTCTTGCTAATTATTGTTGTAGGCAGGAGAATTATCACCCCAATACGAGACAGCGTGTAGCATCGGGCAGAGAACCAACCCTCAGCGCCTCTTCGAGCAATAATCATTCGCTGTTTTCATTTGGCTCAATCGGCCCCACGGATCAGACTGCGACCGGTCCATTCGATTTTCTACCATCACCTAGTTTCGACGACCTGCATAGTAGTATATCGGGCGAGTCCTCTAATGATTTCACGAATTCATTGTCAGCCGTAGGAGGACCAAATATCGGGGAAAAGAGAACGGTGGCAGCCATGACGGAGGGGAAAGGGACGGGCATCGGTCGTGGTGCGGCCAGATCACAGCCAGCGAGAGCAGGATCATTACTAGGACGGAGGCAGAGCACATCTACGCGACAGAGTAGTGTTTCTTCCACGGCATCGGGGGCATCAGGGGCCATGGATCCACCAAGTGCTCCTCTAGCTATGCGCAATCGACGACAGAGTGCATATCCACCAATCTCTGGCAGCGGTGCAGCGAATGCTGTAAGAGCACCACGCAAGTCGATAGGACCGGGTGTAATCGACTCGGACTTTACGAAGCCTGGCCAACGACGACGCCCCAGTTTGGCAACGAGTACATCATCTCAAGGCTTGTCCGACGCAGGTGGGACTACAACACGAATAAATGGCGGACCAAGTTATACAGATGGTGCTAGAGGTTTGACTGCCTCTCGAGCAGCAAAGACCAAGTCACTCCAACCACCCTCGAGGCAAGGGCAGACTAATCTTTCAATAAATGTGGGCACACCAGAACATGGAAGGACATCATCTTTCGTAGCAAAATCACCAGCACGAGTTAATGGGAGGGGGACAAATACACCGTCCTCTTCATCAAAACGAATGTCAACAATGCCTGGGTTACCTCCGTCGTCTTCGCATGCTTCTGGGTTGGGGGCAAGGACAGTGAGTCCAACAGATGCCCGCAGAGCAAAAAGACTTTCGATTTTGCAGAGCGCGCCTCCTATGCCAAATACCCCTCCGCAACCACAACCCGAAGTAAATACGATTCGAACATCTTCTAGATCCCCTTCAATGTTGCCTAGAAAGGTTTCAACACCATTGTCTTCACGGACAACTCCAGACCTCACCCGTAAGTCTTACAGCTCCGGCCTATCAATTGGGTCAACTGCAAGCTATAACACATCTCAAACCTCCACAGGTTCACTCCAACCTCGATTATCACAACAACCTTCGTCCTCGCGATTACCCACGCCAAAACCCAGAAGTGTGAATAGCTCTGCGGGCAATAATGAAGACGAGGAGGTACCTCCGGTCCCAGCGATTCCGAAAGCATACGAATCACCAAAAGATACGCCAACAGATCAACCATTTTTCAGTAGACGGAAATCCAATATGCCATTCGATGCAAGTAGTATCAATAGCACATCCACGACCAGTCTTTCAGGTCGAGCATCTGTTCGGGAACCAATCAAGAATGAAAGGGAACCAAAGAATCGGAAATATGTTCCAACAACATCGTCTTCAGAGGCGGACCAAAACCAGACAATCCCAATCAATAGCACGAAGAAAAAGAATTTGAAGCCCCTACGACTTCCGCCTATGAATTTGCTGCCATTGAGTACTCCTACAGCGGCCAAGGTTGCGGCACTTCAACAACACGAGTCTGTAAGGGATGGAGATATTACTCCGCCTCGACGCGTCAACACCAAGACGCCAAGCAGTCCTATGACTGCCTCGAAAGCTTCCTTTTTCTCCAGAAATCGCCATGATGACAAGACTGAACCGGCCCTCTCTGACATGAGAAGTAGCAGCTCAATCCATCGTTTGCGATCGGAATCTTCTCAGATGGGAGGGAGCAGCTCTGAGACCACCTCGAAACCAATTCCAATGAAGAGCAGCACCAATAACAGACAGCAAAGGCAAACGGTATCTCCTTTTATATCTTCATCTCTACCCAAGAACAATGGAGAGCATTCTTTCATGCCAAGGTCGAAGACGAGTGGTGATTTTGGTAGTCATGATACTACGCAAGAGGCCACTCGCCCTCCTCGCCTAACCGGCCCTAGAGCCCAGAAGGTGTCTAGAGCGATCAAGACCGATACTCCACCTCAAGCTCCGGAACCCAGCCCGGAGGAACCTACCACACCTTCTTCAGGGAACTCCTTGCGTCGAAAACTGAGTCTTGGGTGGAAAAGAAGTACATCGAAGAGTAATAACACCATCTCTCATGCTGCAAGTGAACGGGCTGAGCACGCTCCACCACCTCCGAAGCACGATAATATGCCTCCTCCACGCCTTCCAGCGTCAGCAACGCTGAATAACTTGAATAATTACACTGTACCAAGCCCTAGCCCTTCGGTAAAATCCACCACATATCTGGACTCTAAGCGCAGGAAGAGTTCAGCGTCAAGTCTGAGTATTTTTGGTGGGCACGATAGGACGAGGAGTGATAGCTGGGGAGTTAATGGCAGTCCAAAGAAGGAGGTTCCTGATTTGAGAGCTGAAAAAACCCCCACAGGAACCGTACGCACTACATCATCTGTTATGCAGAAAATGTTGAGCTCGAAGGCATCGAGTAGCACCATGAGAGCACCCGATCGTTGGACTGTGGATTTGGACAAAGATGATTTAATCGCGGAGGAGTATATGAAAAAGCTTGCTTCGAAGAGGAAGGAAACGGAGCATGCCGCCAGGGTTCTCGATGCTCTCAGGAAACGCGCCACCCCTAAAGAGCGCGTGTCAGCTCATCAGGCGCTTCAGATCGCGAACCTCAACATCTACGAACGAGGGGAGATTGTAGATTTTAAAGAAGTCTACTTTTGTGGAACCCAGCATGCTGCTAAGCATGTTGGTGATCTCACTACTGATGGTGCAAATTTTGGCTATGATGACGAACGCGGCGATTATAGTATTGTACCTGGGGATCATCTTTCGTATCGATACGAAATTATCGATATTCTTGGAAAGGGTAGTTTTGGGCAGGTTGTGCGATGCATTGATCACAAAACCGGTGTCTTGGTAGCCATCAAGATCATTCGGAATAAGAAGAGATTCCACCAGCAAGCTTTGGTAGAGGTCAACATCCTACAAAAGCTTCGCGAATGGGTATGAATGACCGAAATAATTTCAATGATATAAGCTAACAGTAATAGGATCCACAAAACAAACATAGCATGGTCAATTTCACTCAGAGCTTCTACTTCCGTGGGCATCTTTGCATTTCTACCGAACTCCTCGACATGAATTTGTACGAGTTTATCAAATCCAACGCATTCCGTGGTTTCTCTCTGGAAGTTGTCCGACGATTTACCAAACAAATGCTTAGCAGTTTATTATTATTGAAATCGAAAAAGGTCATTCATTGTGATCTCAAACCGGAAAATATCCTCTTGGCCCACCCAATGCATTCGGAGATTAAGGTCATCGATTTCGGATCCAGTTGTTTCGAAAATGAGAGAGTCTATACATATATCCAATCGCGTTTCTATCGATCACCCGAGGTTATTCTTGGCATGACTTATGGTATGCCCATCGACATGTGGAGTCTTGGGTGCATATTGGCTGAGCTTTTCACCGGGGTTCCAATTTTCCCTGGGGAGAATGAGCAAGAGCAACTTGCTTGTATTATGGAAGTGTTTGGACCCCCAGAGAGACATTTGATTGAGAAGAGTACTCGAAGGAAACTTTTCTTTGATTCACTTGGCAAACCACGTCTCACTGTCTCATCAAAAGGACGCCGTCGACGACCATCATCCAAAACTCTTGCTCAAGTTTTGAAGAGTGATGATGAAGCCTTTCTCGACTTCCTCGCTCGCTGCTTAAGATGGGATCCTGATCGAAGGATGAAACCAGATGATGCTGTCAGGCATGAGTTCATCACGGGAAAGAAAGCTCCTCCTCCAGCTCCCCGTACGACTCTTCGCAATGACTCGCCAATAAAACGACACAACACCGTTGCAACACCATCTGGTAGCAACCGACCTCTTCCAGAGCCTCCAGTGACGAGTTTTAAGAACGGTGCAGCTGTAAGAAATCGAGAAGCTGCAGGAACAAGCCCAAGCAAGAGCATAGCCGCTACTGCCCATGCCCGCCGGATATCGAATGTGAATACGCTTAACAGCTCAACAAGCTCCATCGGCAGCAAACGTACAAGCACCGGCGCGGTTATAAACTCCGGAAGTAGCCTTCCACGAGTAACGAGAGCCGTGAGCGCAAAACAAGATCTCGCCTCCGCTGGCGCATCAGCTGCGATGAGTCGAAGAGTATGAGGGATGAAGGGGATGGGATGTAATTCACGAGAAAAACGCCCAGGACATGGTACATACACGAAAAAAGATAATTCGCACGGTTCTCCTTTTTTTTTCTTACAGCGTGAATTAAATGAATTATAGACGGGTAGGGTGGGCTTTAATCTTCTTCTTTGCGTTGTGCATAGTTTGCGGGGCGTTAATTAGCTTTGGCTTCATGCTTTTTTTCTCTCGCTTTTCTCTTTTCTTGTCAAGACTCGATATCATACCCCTTATTGTTCAGTAAAGCGGGAGTGTGGATGGGCAAAAACAACACATAAATGGGAAGGCAAAGACTTTTTTTCTGTGGGGTGCGGCATTCTGGGGATGGGGGGGTTTTTTACTTTAGCTTCTTCAGAGAACGTAAGTGAGTTAGCGTTTTGATATACTTTTCGGTACTGCTGGCTGGCTGCGGTGGCGTTTTTTATACTGGTTTGAGGAGGGTATGATGGAATGAAGGGATTCTCTTCCTTGAGGAGCGGGGGAGGAAGGTGGAATAGGCTCGAATGATTGATGGAGGCATTGGAGGTGGTTTGCTGGTGGGATGGCTTAACTTCACTTATACCTAGCTTGAGTGCAATTGCTTGGGTTGGTAGCGGTGGTGTGTTGGGTTGTTAGATGTATAAATCATGTTGAAGCCTGTTTGTCATGAATGGAGTGATGTTGTGAGTGTGGGGTGTATGGATGACCTGTTCATTCGTAACCCAGGTCTCAGGGTCATACGCACCTACCCCTTGTATACTGGAAGCATGAAGATTTATTATTTTTGGGATAATGTCTTGTTCGAGCAATCTAAGCCTTTTTGGCAAAATTACCTCCCAACCGCTTTACTATGACGCTGGGCGTTTTCGACTCCCTACGCAATACATATATTGCTTTCACTCTAGCTTGTACGCCTTTACCTCACCTTTTTACCAACGGATGTAAATACTTCAGGTTCGTACCTGCCCGCCCAGCTGAGGCTACCTCGTTGTTCCAGCTTTGTGGAGTAATTCAAGAAAATTCTCCAAAGTACTTAGAACAATTTAGATTTGGCCTAGATAGTTATCACCGCATTTGTTTCCTAGCCCTTTTGTTGTTCTCTGCTACCTCACTGTTTCCTCTTTTTGCAACGCTCCTTCCTCTTAGGCCTCAGTTGACCAGGGGTTAGTTTAGCGAGGAACTTGGACTTTCGAGGGTTTTGGCAAGAGCGTCTGTGGAATTGATATGGCAAGTGTAATCCAGATGCTGCCAGATGCGGCATGAATAAAAGCGTTTCGTTCCCCAGAGATCGAGTTAGGCAAACTTCAACAAACAACAACAATAACAACTCTCGTCGCTGCCTCTGCCTCCAACAGAAAAGAAACCCCCTCCGCCTCCGCAATCACTTCTCTGCCACCGCCTTCCAATTCTCCTCCCGCCAACCCTCATTCCTCACTCCTCGCCCTCTTCTCTCGCCTCCGCCACCCCTCTCACAATGGCTGGCCTCACTCCCAACCCCGCCACCCAAACCAAAGAAGGAGAAGGAAGTAACGATGGATCGGGGTTTTTGGAAGGTTCAAAGCGAAAGGTCCTCGAGGGACGTTTGGTCCGTTTTGGGTTGGGTCTGGTGTTTTGTTCCTCCTCTTGGGCACTTGGATGGGGGAGGTGGGGGAAGATGTTTTGGGCCTCGGGGTCCGGGCGCTTGTGTGGGTTGTTGTCCTTGGGTTTGAATTTTCTTATCCATTTTGTTTTTTTGGCAAAGGGGCGGTGGTATAAGGTTATGGTTTGTTTTGGTGTTTTCTACTTTTATTCGCCAATTTTGGCTATCAACCGACTTGATTTCGAAGAACCAACTTGTTGGTCATTGACTGACCTACCTAGTTCATTGTACAGGCTGTTTAGAGAAATTGGAGTAAATTATCCCAAACATTTAGAACAATTTAAATAAGAGCTGATCGCGAGGCTCCAAAGGTACTTATCACGTGCTAACGAATATCCCTGTCTAAAAACTCCGCGCTGTTCTTTGCTTGGCATTGTTTACTTGCGCTCAGACAGCAACCACAAGCAAAGTATCAAAAACAACTCCCCCCTCTCTGAATTACACAACTACCAATCTCTTCTGAGACACTCCCGGTCCACCTAGGAATACCGTCAGGTCTTTAAAATCTACGAAAATCTCAATTCCAGCAACCATGGAGTCTGATAACCTCCGCACCGCGTCCCTCTACATCAACAATCAGCTCCTCTCCCGGGGCCTCCTCCGTAATGGCCAAACAATTGACTTTGCGCGCCCAGAAAAGGGAGATGGTGGAGTGCAGGGCACTATGGGAAGGATTATGAGTGTGGTTAATGATTTGATCTTGCGACGAGATGTGCGTCTATTCCCTCAAATATTTCGTCCTGGGATTTACTAATTGCTCATCTACAGCGCGACGCAACTCAGCGCGAAAACCTCTCTCAGTCGATACGTACCCTACGAGCCGATTCTCTACGACAGACAACCGAGTTTGAGCGCGTTTCGACTAAACATATGGAGGCTCAGCGCAAACTTGGGTTGGCGGAGGCTAATGACCGCGCGCTGAAGCAGCAAATTAGGAGTGCGGAGACGGCAGCCAAGGGGCTTAAGGAGGAGATGGCTAAGATGAAAGTTCTGGTCGGGCAGACAAGAAATTCATGTGCGAATGAAGTCCGGAAACGAGAACGCGTCATTGAGGGGATGAAGAAACATGTTGGAGAAGGCGGAAGAGCTAGAGGAAGTGGGAAAGCAGTTGGGGTGGTGACTGTAAGTGTTGTGGCCGGTGTTGGTGATGAGAAAGCCTCTGGAGACAGCGTGGGCGTGGATGATACGAATTACGATTTAAGAATGGAGACGAATGAGTTCCTCACGGAATTGGCGAGAGGATTGAGTGAAGATAATGAGAATATGGGCGGTCTTTTGCGGAGGACTGTTGATACCTTGAAACAATTGAGTGGGTACGAAAAGCCCGACGGTGAAGACGATGGACTTGTTATGGAAACGGAGAGCGGATATGAGAGCCTAGCTGCGGAAATGGACTTGATCATTGAGCATTTACGGCATATCTTGACGAATCCCTCATTCGTACCACTCGAAGAAGTAGAGGTCCGAGAAGAAGAGATTCTCCGATTAAGAGCAGGCTGGGAGAAGATGGAATCGCGATGGAAGGAAGCTGTTCAGATGATGGACGGCTGGCGAAGGCGAATGACTAGAAGTGGGCAGACTGTCAATTTAGAAGAATTGAAGATGGGACTCTCCCTGAGTCCAATCCGGACTGAAGAGGAAGATGCTGCACCAGCATGTCAATTGTCGGTATTGATGGAAGAAGGCGAGGGAGACACCCAAGCCGATATTGACGCGATGGACGACTCTGGGATTCCAGGGCAAGAAGAGGATATGGACGAGCCAGATTTTGACGAAGACTCGGAAGTGTCCGAATCTAGCCTATTTGAAGAAGAACCTCTAGATGAAATGTCTGAGCAACAGGAACCCGAGGCACCCGAAGAAATTCCTGGCTATCAGCATCAAGATGTTACTTTTGCCACGGAATCCTCGCTTTCCCCCGGTCCACCACCACAGTTATCGCCACTTCGAGAAACAAATACAAATGGGAACCGTGGCTCTCCTTCTCCCCAAAAGGAAGGCTTCTCAACAATCGAAGAAGAAAATACCTATGATCTCCTCCAACTCGACCAATCTTCACCACTAAAGTCCAAGTCTAGCAAAGCCACACCCCGGACTCAACACAGAAGAGAAAACTCATCTCTATCGTTTTCAAATTCCGAATCGATACACGAAATCTCACTTATCAAAACTACTAACATCTCTCAGCGATCTCCAAGGAAAACTTCCAATCCTACACCCAAATCATCACGTTCAGGGGCGTCGAAAGTACCGCAACTACAACAAACACCTTCCTCTCGTCTCCCAAGACCGAGGGACAATCCTCCACAGCAAAGTCCCTTGACTATGGCTAGCATAGCAGCAAAACTAGCCGCTACGGAACGAGAAGCTGATGCTGCACGCGTTCGTGCCAAACTAAAGGCAGCCAAGCTCAAAAGAGGCACTACGAAAACGAACACTGTAAATGCAGAAGCGACCAAACTTATGCCTCCGCCTCCAGCGCCGAAAATTGATGAGGACGAAGAGCCTATCAAGGCTGATATTAGTGATAGTCGCAAGCGCAAAGCGACAGGGAGAACTCAAGGTGGAAGAGCGAATAGAAGGAGGAGTACTTTGAGTCCTTGGGAATTGGAGAGTTTGATTACAGGGACTGTGGAAGCGAGTCCCAAGAAATAGATGCAATTGGTTGGTGATGTAATATTGGAATTTTCTGGATTGCCACTCGGGACTGGGTTGTAAATTATGTTTGTGGCGTTTTGGTATGGGGTCTTGGATTATTTTACGAGGGGATGAAGTTATGAATTATTGTACTGTACCCCTAGGTATAGACGAGGTGGTCTAATATCGAGTAATTTTATGAGTTTCGTTCGTTTTTCCCTTTGCTTGCAGGTTAGAGTTACTTGGCATAACCACAAGTGGTTGTTGTGTTTAACGACTTAGTTTTGGCAAGTACATTTCTAGATGAATAGGGAAAGTGCTCTAGTACCAGAATAAAAGCGTCTCGTTCTCCAGAAATTGAAGGCCGGCAACCACCGACACAACAACAACAACAACAACTCCCTCATTGCTACCTACCTCCAACATTAGAAAGAAACCCCTTCTGCCGCCGCCTCCCAATTCTCCCGCCTCCTCTCACCACCATCGTCCCCCTCCCGCTAACCCTCAAACCTCTCTCTTGACCTCCCTCCCACTCTCACCAACCCGCCTCCGCCCTCCCCTCATAATGGCCGGCCCGTCCCAGCAACTCGCCCCCAACTCTCCTCCTCAATGCTCCTCCCCCAGCAAAAACGAAGAAGGAGAAGGAAAGAACGATGGAGCAGGCTTGGTGCTGGAATTTTTGAAGGAAATGGCACTCTCGTCTTGGTCGCGCCTTCCCTGGGTTGCTCTTGCGCTGGGGGGCTTTGGGTTTTATGGGGGAGACTTGTTGGGTGAGGAAATTGTGGATCTGGAGGTGGTTCGGGTGTTGGTGTGGTTTATTATTTTAGGGAGTGTTATTTCTAATCCTTTTTTGTTTTATGGCACGGTGTTTTTTGGTTGGGGGCTGGGGTTATAAGCGTATGGTTATTGTGGGTGTTTATTATTATAGTTTAGCTCTTGTTGATTTGTTTTTGTTATTTTTGGTTGATGTTTATATTTGTGTTCGTTTGTATTATTAACTGGATAGTGTACTTGTGTCTCTGTGTGGGTTTTATTAATAATTGATCTTGCTATCTCTCAAATGGTTACATTGTAACTGTTGGTATGACTTGGTAGTCATAAAGTGTGATGCAACAAGTGGTTGTATTCCTGTATCTTTATTGCATGAAGAAATAAAGCAGAAGAAGAGGTGGCATCCCACAGGCTTAAGTATGTGAGTGGCAAGCCACTCACATGAGCCTAAGCATGTAGATCCACCATTCCATAAGCTCAGGTATGTGAGAAGCAAGCCCCTCACACGAACCAAGCATGTGGATCTCCTGGAACATAATGCAAGGTGCTATTCACCAGGAATGTATAGCGACAGTAACCTTCACTTATTTATCGAGTCTGTTTGGAACAATTGGAAAACTGATTTTTGATTGTTCCAAGCTTTTTGGATAATGACTTGTCATTGTCCAAAACCATTTCGTACAATTTCCTCGGAGGGAAAGTGCTTCCAGAGCATGACTAAAACTCCCACCTGTAGAACTAACAAGTATTGAAAATTGACATAGTCGAGATATTGTAATCTGTACCTGGTGGATGTAGTACAACTCTCAATTCAATTGGATATGTTTCCCAAGAGTTTTGATTTCTGGGTTTAATTAGTAGGCATCCTGCAAATAGCGATCACATCCCTGTATACCTGGATGATATTGTACTAATCAATCTCGAACAATTGAACTGATTATTCGAACTAGTTAGAGTAATTGAAGTTTGCTACCTGTTATTGTCCCACGTCTTCTGGGGTAGTGGAGTCAGTTTCTCCAAGACTTCTAACACAATATCTTCCCGCGGGATGGCTGCTACTCTTGCCAATTGCTCCTTAGCAATACGTATAAACAATATGAGGCTCTATAAACTACTCCTAGAAATTCGCTTTGTAGTATACAATACGTTTGTACCTGATCAACTTGTCCTCGAAGTCGTCATCCTCTTTGATGTGTTTGTCGAGTTGGCAGCTTGCCAGCTTGAGGACGCCATATTTATCTCTTTTCGAATGGGTTATTAGGAACCAAAATCTCTGTAGTTTACCTCTTTTCAGCAGTTATTCATCCCACCACCGATGAAATTCCTTTGATTCCTCCTCAAACTCTTTAACGGCTTTCTTAATGTAAAAGTCTGTTACTGCAGTATCGAGAAGATAGTAAAAATCATCAGTAGTTGACACTTTCTTATTTGGATTCTCTTTGTTGTAAAGTGTGACCGCTAGTACAAAGTGTTAGTTCTTATAAGATGCCAGAAGAAAACTAGAGTTGGGATTCGGGAAAGCTAATTTTTAATTGGATTTCAACATACCGCGTCGCATGTAAGGAGTGATGTACATAGAATGCAGCCCTTCCGCTCCTTTCCAAGCATTGTGCTGCTCTTCTATAGCAAGATTGATATAATACTTTGCGCTTAGTTGTTCGATCTACTCAATTGTTGTTGTGGGATTTTTCTCTTGGTAAATCTCGAATGCTATTACGAAATTACTAGTCCGCAACTTATATTGAGAAAGGAAAGAAAGACTTACCGCGAGTTCTTATATATGTTGGCACTTGACGAATTATTTCTTCGCTGTATTTTTCAACTTTCCCCTCTTGTTCTTCTGCCACGGGGGACACGATGTTGGAAACACCCATCTTGAACAGATACTCTTGTTGACCAGCAGAGTAGCACTGTAGAAATTGTAATATGGGAAGTAGTTATCTTATATTTGTAGGTTTTTCTGTAGCTCAACAACAAACAACGCTTATGACTAAGAGAGGCACAGAGTCGGTTAGAAGGGGATATAATCGATACGTCACAAGATAGCAAAAAACCCCAGAATTACCGACCGAAAATAACTGCCGAGACTTGACAGTTCATTGAAATTTAGTTGACTTTAGCACGCTTTACTAAAAACACCATATTTCGTCAGAAAATGACAGATTATCTAGTAAAAACTGAACCCCACAACTTCCAGCTCAAACAGCAGCAAAACAAAGTCAAAAATGCCGATACATGTCCAGCCATACCTTACAGCAAATCTTAAAGCTTGGGACCAAGATGAAGCGTGGACAAAAATTTATGGTAATGGCTCTCCCAACCTTCTTTTCTAGCAGAAAATGTTAATTGTAACAGCATTCGAAATATATAAGAAGGATAATCCGACAGCACACTTCAAAAATATCCGCGATGTCAAACTCTCTAATAAGAAAGTTGCAAACCATTACTTGGATAACACATCTTGAAAACTAATAAAACAAAATGCCAAATATATTCCTTTCTACACATCGCGTGGTATGTGTTATGACCTTCATTTTACTTGGAACATTTTAACGAATTAAATTAGCGATAAGAGTCTATCGGAGGGAACACCCTAATACACGGATTAGGAGCATTGAAAATCCAAAAGAGAGAGACTTCAACGCCGCTGATATTTATGTCGATAGAGCTATTATTTAGATGAGAAGAGAAGATGCGGAATTCAACGAGGGGAGGAAGGAGGAGTTGAGTAAAATAGAAGGAAGGTTTCGAAGATTTCGGTTTGAATGGCGCCACCCGACACGATGATCAAAAAAACTTGCAATTTCTGGTCTGGGATGGTTCTTAATGCCTCTGAAGGTCCCAATTCTCCGTGTTAATAGATCTTGAAAAACCGAGTACTCGCTCTAGGTTATTAACCAAGTTCACCTTGGTCAACCAATACTCAATATTATTTATTCTTTTACTGCATTTTTCCCAGAATTAATAACTTGGGACACCTGCCTTGCTAACGAAAATGATCAGATTCGAAGTGCTTTAAATGGACTACCACTGGACAGATTTCTTGCTAGGTACTAGAATTTTGCAAGCTCTTCATAAGCAACCTACACACAGTACCAACTTACCTCTCTCGTGACCCTATTTATTCATGGGTTAGCAAAATTGATATTAGAAAATTATGCCAGTATTCTGGGAGAAGAAAGAATGGGGGTGAATTGGCCTGTCTCCCGATGGATAGTAAAAGCGATCAGGTTCGTACCTTCCTACCTAGCGCGTTGTTCCAACTATCTTGGGTAATTCAAAGTAATTACCCTAGAAACTTGAAACATTCTAGAATATCAACTCTGTTATTTTTCCAAATTATTAAAGTAATATTAAACTGTAGGGAACAACGAGCTATTTACTGCCGCTCTTATGTCTAGCGGGAAGCATGTGACGTATTCCTGTTTCTCGCTTAACAAGTACAGAAGCAAAGCAGCGTAGTCTCCCCGCCAATTACAAGCTTCATTCCCTAACTAGTGCCGTTATATTACTTTAAAGGCTTACGATAATTATCAAACCTCATTCCCTGACCACACCAGATCTCGAATTATCAACGGAAATTCAGGAAATGACAGGCTGTCGGATGACAAAATACAACCGGTATTTGAGTCTCCATGTGGATGTAGGAAGCCGCGGTAAGTATTTCGTCAAGTGCAATCCAGCGTGTACTTTAGTGTCTAATAAATGTGGTACTAGCATTTGAAATATACAAAGAAGAAAATCCAACAACTTCCTTTGAAAATTGGCGAGACCTGTTCTTGGGTCATCATCTTTCTGGGTCTCGATTTCTTGATATGGCTATAAAAGAATACGAGAGACTAGATTCATTGTTTATTGAGCCTCATATAAGTCGCGGTAAGTTATCTAAAAAATTTACTTTACAAAAACTAAGACGCCACTTCAGCAATTGGAATCTACAACCGAGAAAATCCCAATGCATACCAAATTACGACCCTCAAGGGTTTGGCATATTTTGTCGGCGCCAATGCAGCAAATTATTATGTTAAGAGAGCTGTCACAGAATTCGAAAAAGAGGAAATCGAGTTCCTTGAGTGGCGGCATGAGGAGTTGATTAGAAGAGGCAGACTTCGAAGAGTTTGGTTTTGAATAACGCATTCGAAAAGGGATTAATATGGTGTTCTAATCACACCAAGCTATAGGTAAGATCTTGGCATTATTGGAAGAAATAATTGACTTTGCTTGTTTGCTTCTAGAATAAGTGCTGCAATGCATTTTCCCTTCTGCGATGTTCGAACAACTCTAGAACAATAGAGCTTAATTGTTCTGTCCTTTCGTATAATTTAGTTGAATACCCGAGTTTTGATTGAACAATTGGATGGGCAGAGTACCGACATTCCAATCCTGGTCAGTCACGGTGTATGAATAGTTTCCAAGGTTTCATCAACTAGTCTAATCATATAACTACACATTCTCATCCAGGTTCGTTTTACCAGCCTCGATTTACCGGCTCCTGGTTAAGGGTATCCACACTAACCACACTATCACTAGCTAAAGATCCCCCTTTATTCTCACGTCCATCTTTTACTCTAGTACCCTCTACTCTTTCGCTATTCCCCCTTTCCAAAGAATGTCGGTCGGGTTTTTTGGACCCTGTTCCGAATTGTAGGTCCTTATCTGTTTCAATTCCATTCATTATTTCAGTATCACTTCTCCCAACTCTTGAGTGGGCCTGTGATTGTCGCTTATTGATTTCTCTTTCCTTCCCACGACTGCTTTTTTCACTACCTTCTGTAGATTTCCTAGAAGCTGACCTCGAAGAAACATCGTCCTGGTTCTCGGTCTCTTCACCAGCAGGTGTCCATTCCAATAGCAGACCTCGAACGATATCAGTATCTTCATATAGATTATCTCCCTCCCTTGGTCTGGGATTAAATGATCTCGAGTCGTAGTACTCGGGATATGGAATAGATGCACGTCTCGGTATTGAAGCAGATCGAGAATTGTAATCTGAAGGTCTGGATACTCGTGATGCTGCTCTGTGAGAGACGGATGAGCGTCTATGGGGAGGGGCGGTTAGGTAGTACTGATCTTCGTCGTCATCATTGTTGTAGCTCCTGTTGTTGATAATGACCGGGGGAGGTGGCGGTCCTCCCATGACAGTTGTGGGTGCTCGTGGGGGAGCGTTGGGTTGATATAATGTTTGGTGACGACGGTTTTCTGGCTCATTGCCGTAAGTTGAGCTTTGATTTTGGGCGTATCTTGTGCCTGTTGGTGACGATGGAGGGGGTCGAGAACGACTTCGCTCAGGTCTTGTGGGTGCAACTGGGACAACATATCTGGGTTCAGGACTTCGGTATCTTCGTGGGTAGCCATCGCTATATTCTCTTTCTCGTCTTTCACGCCATTCAGGTCGATAATAATATTCATAATCCTCATCTCGTGTTCGGATGTCTACTGTTGTTGCTGGCCGACGCAACATGTATTCTTCAGCGTCTCGTTCATCCTCGAGTCTCTCTCGTCGCTCTCGTCGTGTCTCACGTTCCGCGCGCGAAATGCGTTCCGGACTTTGAGGTCTACTATCATGAGAGCCAGGCGAGCTATCTCGGCTTCTTATTTTCTTGTCCTCCAAGCCGATGCCCCAAGGATCTCTTTTCGACAGCGCGATAGAAGATATGGCACCCTTCATGGTTCTTCGCAGATAAACAATAACGGATCGAAGTCCAGAAGACGAGTCATCAAGCTTTTCAAGCTGAGCTACATGCCACGAATATCTAGAATCTATCTCTTCAGCCATCATTTCAGCGACCGCTTGTAAGATTTGCTCCTGCTGAGATAGGAGAAGTGAGTGCTTCTTTTTGATGGCTCGTGGTCCTTTGACATTTAACTCCAAGATTCGCCGGAGAATATCTTCTTCCGAGAAGCCTTCTCGAGTGAAAGTGGGAGGCACCAGTTTGGCATCTCCATAGGTATTACGGGGATCGAAAACTCGGATGGTGTATGCGGCATAGTTATGTGAGGTCCTTGTGACAGCGTCTGTTTCTAGGCTCGAGTCAGCATTTTCTGGCAAGATTTTATGAGATGCTTCTCCTAGTTCTCATAAATGGAGTGAAGTTCTTACCTCCGATATCCTTTGTTTCGGTTTGCATTCGCTTAGCAGTGGAAGCCCATTTCAAATTCGAAGGCAAAAGTGGCCTCAACCGCAAAGCAAAACCCCTTTCAGTGCTTGCAACACTATTCCTTCTGTCCAGTTGAGAAACTGAGCCATTCTCAGACTCAACCTTCTCATTATAGATTATAGCAATCAGAGCTCGATCTCCACTTGACCAAAACTTTATCCCACGATCTTTACGAAGCGATTTCAACTGTACCAAAGCTTTTACATATTCATCCCCAGTTTCCAGGATCTGTGACAAGGTATAGATTTCCTCTGGACTCAAAAATGCGAAGTCTTTCCAGGATATCGATCCGGAAGATCTCAAATTGGCCATGTCCGCTCTCCTCAAGGAGAAATGCCCAGCGCAGGGAATTTGGTGATATTCTGGGCCTCGGATTACGAATGCTGTTACTAAGGCTCCGGTTCCAAACATGTTTTCCAAGTCATCTTGTGACATGAAGTCTCGGCGGGCTATTCGTTTCAGCGCATTATAGACCGTTGTCTTCTTTTTTGATGCGGAAGTGGTGTTAGATGCATTGCTATTGAGAGATATTGTTTGCCAGTCATTCGGGGAATCGTTAGATTCTAAGGCCTGTGAGGTAGGTTTGATACTAGATATTGGCCTCGAATCGGAACCTGCTATCCTATCGATTGGATGAACAACATGAAAAATATTAGGACTTTCATCTTCAGATTTTAAGGCGGCCGGTGGCTCTGTCTTGAGATTTTCTTTTGTATTCTCGGGCGCTGCAAGAGATGCAGGCTTTTCCCTAGTCGCACCTGTTATTTGTAAGTAATGTGTCAAAGGTCTGGAACAAGTAAATCCATTCTCAGAAAAGATTTGGGAGAATTTAAATTTTAAGTTTCAATTCTCTCAAACATTCTCGGAGATTGAATGTATTTGTCCTAAAATATCCGAAGCAATGGAGGGATGGGATTCTTACGAGGGGCAGTCATCACTTGTTCTTCTACCTCGGAATTCAGACGAATTTTCGGTGGGGGCATTCTATTGTTAGAAGCCATTTCAGGACTTTTATTGAATGCCTGTTTCGGAGGCCCTTCTCTGGCCCTCTTCGCCTGACGTGGATGGTCTTGCGTTCTACTTTCGTACCTCTCTGTTTCTCCGTTCTTAGATTGTCTTGGTAATTTACTAGCTCCAGAAGGGCGATTTGATGGTCCTTCGATCTGTTGCTTCTGCAATTGAGCTGACCTCCTGTCTTCCACAGCCTCTTGCCTCGATTGACGTTGCTCTCTCTGATTCTGAGAATGGTCTTGGTACTCAAATAACTCCAAATTATTTTGACTTTCTTCAGATAATGGAGATGGTGGCGAAATAGTCTCATAAGTATCCTGTCTTTGGCTTCGATCGAGACTTGGTCGGCTTCGTCTCAAAATGGGCCTGGGAGCGCCCGTGCTGACCTGTGGTTGGTGCTGTCGTGATCTGCTCGTCGCATCAAGGTTGAATTGTACATCCGTAGCACGACTCTTCTTTTGATTAATATGGTTTTCCGAGTCTTCAGTGACAAGTGTTTGATCGGTCTGTAAAATAGGTAAGCATACGAATTATGCTGACAATTGCTCTTCGGGCCCTTTATCTTTTTGTATGAGATCTTCTCGGGCAATTATAGCTATCATTCAAAAGGGTTTAGGACAATGAAGAATTAGAGTTTCTCATTCTTCTAAACCTTCTCGAACAATGTTTAATTACCCGAAACCATTTCGCACAACGAAAGTAGATGATTGAGACCAACACGCTCATGAACCTATGCTTTGAACTTACCACGGATGGCTGCTGATAAACAGTGGGCTTTTTCGGTTGGGGATTAAGAGAATTGCTTGGTGTTTGAGATATCCTGGGTTCAGGACTTGGAGTTGAACCATGTTCTGGTAACATCGAATGTATCTCATCTTGCTCTAGAGGTGTCGGCGAAATCGAAAAGGGGAAGTCCCCAAAGCCATTATTCTCGGTTTTAGGACCTGTTCCGAGGGGAAGTTCTGTTTGACCTTCGTTATGTGTTGCCATATATGACTGGGCTTTTTGCAAGTGTCTCGCAACTAGCTTTGTCTCAGGGGTCGCACTCAGCTCGCTGTCTTGCCGAGTAGCCCTAGAAAATGAGCGATTGAGATTACTCCCATGGCGACGTCGCCTGTCTTCAATTTCTGGTTCATCGTATGTTTGTCGTGGGGTTTGTCTCTCCTTCCTGTCATCGTACCTACTATCAGGTCTTCTAGATTCTCGTGGCTCGCTCCTTAACGAATCCAGGGTGTCCCTCTTCCGACTCAAGGTTCTGTTGCGACCATTGCCTCTTCCAAACGCTTCACTCCGGCTATCTCCTCTCCGGGGTTCGAATGGATTGAAGCTTGAGCTTTCATACCTCCGGCTCTTTTCTCCGTCAATCATTCCCAATTCGGCAGCCATGCTTTTGATCTTTTTGTATGATTGTGGAAGATCAAGCATATCATCCAATCGCTGTTTCCTAAATAGAAATGTTAATGTTAAATCTCAAGTGCAGATCAGGAGCAACAAGGATCGTTTGGGGAAAGGGAAGGTCTAGGATGATTGCAACGATTCTTGGTGGGGGTTCGTGAGAGAAGAATTAAGTATTCAGCTCTTCAGAACCCCCTCGAGATGGACAACAAAAGCGGCAGTAAAGGTCTTATTGTTCCAAATTATTAACCCAAAAGCTGATTGTTCCAAGTTTCTAGGATATTCTACCCGAATTACCCCAGAAAGTTAGAAAAATGAGCTAGCCAGGCAGGTACGATCCTGAATAGTTCACTGCCGCTTTTACTGTTGATTGTGAGCTGGCCTGAAATAATTACGGCTGTCCTAGATCCTTTAAGCAATGACAAGGAGAAGTTTATGAAGAATAACAACCAAACTCCTACTTACGGTTTTGTTAAGTTATATCGAAGATGAACGACCTGGAAAACCAGGATCAACGTAGTCTGAAGCCGATATAACTGCCTATTGTATTTCTCCAATTTATCCCCAGTAGAAAATGCCCAAGTTAATTGCTGTCTCTTCGATAACTTCTGACGAGTATCAAATTTCAATACAGACGGAGTCTCATCCAAATTCCGAGTATTTCTGATCTCTTTGTGAAATCTGGTCAGGCGTCTCAGAATTTGCAATTCCAGGTCCTTCGCGTCTTTCCGGAGAACTGTGGCTTCGATTCTCCAAAATATTTTGAGGCATTGATCTGCAGTTTCTTGCACGTCGTCGAGTGCTTTTTCCGAAAATAGTATGGGTTTTCCCCGCTCGAGAATATTCTTTCTTTCTTCTCGAAGGAGTCCTTCAACCTGAATAAGCGCGTTGTTGGTCGCATCAACCCCGTAAAATATGGCGTTTAAATTCTCGTCGGCGGATGAGAAGTCGTCAATGAATTCGTCCAGAAATTTGGCGAGCTGAAGTCCGAATGAAGCGATTCCGACAACGGACCCGACGGCTCCCAGAATCGTAACGGGGTCCATGGTCAGATTGCAGAAGGACCAGAACGTTGAGGAGACCTCCGTAGAGAGGTTATGGCCATTGTCTTGGATTGTCTGAAGCCTTGACAACAAAAAAGAAGACGAAGTCGAGTTGGTCGAAGAAAGGAGTTGAGGCTGAGCTGGGGTTGTTACATCTGTTGCCTTCCCTTCCTTCGTACATGCAGGCACCGCGGTTACAAAGCTGTAAAGGCAAGGGGGCAAATGAAATTTCTCAGCGGCCCCCAATGTTCGGTGACGCCCCCAAACGAACCAAATTGATCACACCGAGGTTGTGGCTTAGAAATTGCTCCAATGATTAAGATAATTTCCTGTCGAGAGTTAGTATTTGGAAAAGAAAAAAAGTACGAGCAGAAGAGTAACAGCAACCGTGAAAACAATTGTACTTGTAACTGATCCCTTCCAAATACTGAACGATGATTGGAACGATGCCTGCAGCTGGTCAGCTGTTATACATCTCTCAAGTTTTGTTGCACATCGCTCCTTTTTTTTTTTTTTTTAGTAGTTTAACTACTAAAAATCACTCCTAAAAATTCGAATTGCAATTGAGACGCGTTTTCAGGGGCTCCAGGAACTCGTGACTTGTAAGAGCAGACGTATATTATTCCCGTCGCTCCCTCAATTGTTAAACCAATACTTGGGAAAGTAGTTCGAATGAATCGATTTTATTCTTCTTGACACTTGAAGTAGTCCATACCAGTCACGTTCTTGCAACCCTAGTAAGCAAAAATGCTGAAATCCAAGGAATCCAAGAGCCAACTATTGCACAGTACATGGCTGTCTATATTGGGATATAATAGATTTGGCAAGATCTTGTTGCACATCGCTCCTGAGATGACAAGCACACAAGCAACGGAGCCAGTTGGGTGTGCTCTGACCCCTCCAGGGCTCCTCGAAATGAGTCTCCAACCATTCAAAACCACCAAACAGTCTGTGCCAACCCTAATTTAGCCATAAGCAAGCATTTGTTGCACATCGCTATTTCTGAGCTAAAATGGAGGTCACTCTTCGCTCTGAAAAAATCTCCGCCAATAACCCAAGATCATCCAACACGAGCCTCACAAGTTCCATGATTGTCAAAGCTCTAACCCCCTGACTGTTGCACATCGCTTCTGGGACAGCATCTTTTCATTGTCAAAGCTCAAGTCCGTCTGAGCTCTGAAGCTAGTGGATCTTTCCTATATCCAGTTTCTTATGATGTTTTGTTGCACTTCGCTGCTGGGACAGGTAACGTATGTCTGAGCTTCAAGCCACCGATAGCCAACCCCGAACAAGCACGTCTCGAACAACTTTTGCGCCATCTGAATAAAAAACACCAAATCAAAGACCCTTGTATATCTCAATCCGCTAACCAAGTCAAAAGTTTCGTTGCTCATCGCTCCTCGTGTTCATTTAAGCTTTTATCCATTTTCCCAACCGTGCTTTCATTTTACCAATTTATTTTCTCCCCGCCAACGGCCGCTCAATATAAATTTCAATTTTTCCGATATCCACTCGGGAACTTAATACCTTCAATAATTATATTTGCGATGTGCAACAAGAGGATTTTGATGACGAGTAATTATGATATCGAGATGTGAATCCTCCGAGTCGTGGGTCTTGGGGTTGGAATGAAACACTGATAGCGATATATGATGTAAAGGTGGTTTTTGCGATGAAGTACAAAATGAGGGGAGTTTCCGTCACCGTTCCAAGTTACCTGAGTAAAAAGACATTATAATAAACAGCCTCGAACAATTGGACCCCAGTCGTTCCAGTTGATTCTACTAGAACTTTACAAGGCGTACATTCTCTGCAAGGGGCGGCAGACCACTGGCTTGGTCTCTTCAAGCTTGAGAATCCAAGAAAAGGAAGGAGACCCCAGTGGCACTTGCCTTGGGTCTCATCCGAGACCAATGTCGCTCCTTCCCTTGGACTCGAGCACGGCATCGCGCTACCACTAGGAGCTACCTTACCACGACGAGATCAAGAAGGGAAGGCACGACTCAGACTACATCCAGTGCAACCCCCGCACATACATTCTATAGCTGCTTGTCTCCCAAGAAATGAAAATGTAAACATTGTCATCATGTACTGTCGGGTCTATATTTCTATCAATCATCAATCATCTCACAACTTTTCCTTGCCATCCTCCTTCCCTTGCAATTCGCAAAAAGCCTTGAACGTTGTAAACTCTTCATCACCGTCGCTCTCCAAAACAACCTCTGCAGTAGCGCCAGCAAAGTAGACATATCCTGCCTTCACTTCCTCTACCTTAGGTCCGACACTAATCTTTCCACTGCCAGTTGTGCAGATGAAAATGCTAGGACCCGAAATCTGCTCAAAAGTAGCCTTTGCGCCTTTTTTCTTCAAATCCGTCTTGACAACACTGAATTCCTCGATTGGAGGGTCGTATAGAATAGCTCCCGATCCAGAAGAATATGCGTCCCGATTTAGAGTGACATATGGATAATCGATAGGCTCCATCTTCTGCTCCTCGATAGGAGCATAGTTGTAAGTCAACATCGTAATCAATGTGTCAACATCCTTGAATTTGGGCGTAAATCCAGCTCGGACAACATTGTCCGATGCAGCCATACACTCAATGATATCTCCGCTCAGATATGCATGAATGTCGTCAGCCTTGAGGAACATTGCCTCTCCAACCTCAAGCTTCACATAATTGAGGAAGAAGAGGACAAATAATCCCACATCGCCAGGAAATTGCTTGTCCAGTCTCACGACCAAATCTGCAAGCTCTTTCCCGCTGTTGGTTGGACCTCCACCACCAGCAAATTTCGACCCCTCCTTTTGTGCTAATGCTACTAGATCTTTGCTAGCATTCTCAATGTCTTCCTTTTTCGAGTTCATCAATGACCCAAACGCTTTCTGCAAGGCCTTCTTGTTTTTGTTCTCATCGTCCTTCTTTTCTGACGTTTCCTTTCCCCCGATGGTGGATTGAAACTCCTTTGCCTCGTTCTCACCAATGAGCTGTCTCAACGCTGGAACCGTAGACAAGAAATGTGAAATCTCCGCCAGAGGTCTGAAGCCACAAAGTCCATCAAACGCAGTAATCGCAATTGTCATTTCCGGCTTGTGATTATCATCTGGATAATTCTTACTATCCCTCTTGTGTAATTGCTCAGCCAGCTGCTTATTCGGGTGTGCCTGAATGCTCAACGCCTTGCCAATTGATAGTACCTTGAAAAGGAAGGGTAATTTGTTCTCGTATTTCTCGTTGATTTCGATAGACATCAAGGCTTGATTTTCTTGGACGAGATCGAGGAGGGTTCGTTTCGTGGTGAGGTCTTTCGAGGGGTTCGAAGGATGTGTGCCCATCCACAGCTATTGCGGTGAGCCACGTACGGATGCTTTTGGGATGTTTCGAGATACCTCTGCATAGGGCTTGTCTTCTTGGATTGAGAAATCATCTGCGGGCGTGGCAGCTGCGAATTTGGCTGCGGCAGAGTCCCTTCCTACTTTTCCCCAATCATAGCTGTTGACGCCGCACTGGAGTCGAAATAATGGCACTGTAAGAACCATGGCGATGGATTTTTAGAGCAGCGAGTGTGTGTTGAGCAAGAGGGGATTTAAGAGTTGAGAACTGGAGTTGTTGAAGGAGAGAGATGGTATTCAAGAGACCAGTTCCTATTTTCAAAGGATCTGGTTGGTGCAATGTCACTGATGAATGGAAACTACCCCGCGGCCGCTTCGCCAAGCCGATGTTTATTTATTAAGCTTAAGGAGCACTTCAGGTTCCTTCACAACAGGATTTTTCTACTCACCTCCTTATGTAATTCTTTATGCTAGAAGTTATATCTCCTCTGGTTTACACATTTCGGTAAATTACGGGGGAGCACAATGGCTCCAAAGCCTAAAGACTAGATCAACCAAAAGGGTTACTTCCACCAACTCATCGAGGCTGGGTGCAAGAGGGTTTGTGTTTGTAAAGAAGCTAAGGTCATATGGAGAATTTTTCTATATGATTGCTATTGTAATATTGGGAATATTAATTGCTCAAGCATCCCAGTTTGTAGAGTCCAATCTGGAGATTGCATGCATGTTTTATTGATACGCGGATTTTGCGTCACCTGATCATACCAACCCCTGAAACATCGCGTCTCAACGACCAATCTCAGATGCTTCCGCGATATCAAATCTCCTTTCCCAGCATCCGCAAAAGAACAATTTACCATTCAGTTCCACCTTTACGATCACTCACAAACGCCTTCTGCGATCGATCCTGCAAAAATATACACAGCGATACCCCTCGCGATCACCGCCAGCCCATTCTCTCCATCACTGCCTACTCACCGTCAAGGAACACCCCAAGAGCAATTCTTCTACAGAGCGCATCATACGAATCCCGCCAGCCCGTGGTCTCAGCCTCGCCGTTAATCCGTACAATACACATTTACCCCGAACCGCCTTTCCCGTCATCCCTCTCGAAGCCTCGTCGAACGACGCGACAAGGTCATAGCGATATTCTTCAACTCAATTGCACCAGCACATCTCTCCTATCGAACTACACGAGTCCGTAAAAGCTATACACAATGGGGGGACAGATCTCCAAAATGATGGGGAAGATCTTTGGATCGAAAGAAATGCGATTGTTGATGTTGGGCTTGGACGCTGCGGGAAAGACCACGATTCTTTACAAACTGAAACTCAACCAGGATGTTACGACTATTCCTACGGTGGGGTTCAACGTCGAGACGGTCACATATAAGAATGTCAAGTTCAATGTTTGGGATGTGGGTGGACAAGATAAGATTCGACCTTTATGGAGACATTATTTCAGTGGTATGTTTGAAGCCTCCAATTATCCTCTCTAATAAACAACGCAAGACAGTTTGGGAGAAACATGGCACATCCGCCGCGAAGGAATTAGCATATGGTGGATTCAGGACATGCGCTAATTGTTCAATTACAGGTACCCAAGGATTGATATTCGTCATCGACTCGAGCGATAAGGCACGCATAGAGGAGGCAAAATCAGAATTGCACCGAATTATCAACGACAGAGAAATGAAGGAGTCGCTATTACTTGTATTCGCCAACAAACAAGATATTCCCGGAGGTACGTTGTCTTTTTGCACCCATATGCCAAGGCAACTTTTAACAAAATAACGCAGCAATGAAACCACAAGAAGTCACAGAAGCGCTCAAGCTCAACTCACTGAAGGACAAGATTTGGTTCGTGGTACCAAGTTGTGCCACTACTGGAGAGGGATTATTGGAGGGTTTGGTAAGAATCCCAATCCGCTTTTCCCAATTTCGTGTTATTAAATGCTAATTTCCATTTTCTGCAATAGGCATGGCTTTCCAATAACGTCAAGTCACCACCTCAAGGCACAGTCTCAAAGAAGTAAATTAATCGAATACCACCCTTCGACATTCCCCCTCGCACCCGGTCCACATACCACGAAGTAAATGCCCAAAAATGAGCTTATCTTCTGGCTGCTGTCCAGTATTAAACCAGAACGGTAGTTGGACTTTTGCTATAGCTCAAGGGACCACCCAACCATACAACCTTTCTACGACCATCACGCGCCTTTCCCCAAACTCATTCCCGAACAACACACGACCTCCATACCAGGATCGATATATTGCTTACTACACCACCCCAACCTCTTGTACATTTGACTCACGCAGCGTCTTTGTTTTTTTCTGGTTTTTCTCACGCATTTGATTTTCCCCATTCCATAGTTTCTTCTCCGGTCAACTTCACGGTGGCGATACCAAAACTTTTTTCTTCTTCGTGGGCAGGCAGGAGACGATTCATTCTTCAGATGGGGAGAAAGGAAGGAAGATTGGAGCGGGAGGGAGAACGGCCTTTTTTTGATACCAAGACACAAACACAAATACAAACCCTCAAACTATTCGAGAGAAAAGAGTTGTACACGTTCTTGTCTTTCCTCTCTCTCCTCTTTTTGTTCGTCTCTGTTTTTGCTTTTCTTTTTTTTTTTTTTCTTTCTTTTTTTTTTTTTTTTTTTTTTTGTGGTGTTTTTTTTTTGCTTTTGGGGGGGGGGGGGGGGGGGGGGGGGGGGGGGGGGGGGTGGGGTCCTGTCTTCGTGGTTCGTCTTTTTTTCGATATGGCATTTGTAATGATGGGAAGCTTAGCAGAGATATTGTAATGATAGGTATCGTTTGACTTGTGGATTTTTGTATCTTGACCTTGCGGGCTGTGACTTTGAATGTGTTAATCATCAGCATGGATAGCCTTTTGGTAAGGTAGCGCTTGCCGTTCAAGTCAATTGTTTCAAATGATATGGGTTAATATTCGAAATTGTGACAATCGTTTAGGGTAATTCTCTTCGATTGTGCCAGCGATCTGGGTTAATGTTCTAAATTGTTCCAAGTCTTTAGGACAATTTTCAAGAGCTCTTTACTAGGAGAAGAAACTCAGCCAATGAAGTGTGGTGATCTCGCGTAGTGTACCTATTTTAGAACCCCCCCAACTCACAGCAAGTGCTGCAGCCTGCAACCTATATTGCACTTCAGACGACCCGCCAGCACTTCAATTCTCTAGGCAAACCATCACAATCAGCACGGAAATCCATTTCCCCATCATGTATTAGATGACTCCAGGCCTACTATCAATCGACACTCGACAGAAGCACAATACCTCCAAGGTTGGAAGCGAGGCTGTGATTCAGTATGGCTGAGGCTTTCGCTGGGATAGGTCTGGCGGCCGCCATCGCTGGCCTCATCAACTTTGTTAAACCAGTGGTCGATCAACTTGGGCCTACAGCTCAGGGGAAACAAGACCTGGTCAGGCTTGTTGGGGTCTTGATAAAGCTACAATTTTCATACGAAGCTCTAAAGTCGTTTATTGAATCGAATAACGATCAACAACAACAATCTGCATTGCTCGAGTATCTTGCAGAGCCACAGAAGCGATGCGTGGAGGTGCTTACCATACTTAGGATGAGATTAGACAACCAAAACTTCATCCACAGATTCATTCGTGGAGCTAAGACAAGAATTTTGATAAATTTATTAAAGCACTCAGCGACGCGAGGGGTTCCTTTGAGCTAGCAAATCAGGTTGGCAAATTGTACGTTCGTTGTTTTGAGGATCAAAGTTTGGTCATTGACGAACTTCTAGCAAGACTTCGAACGTCGCCTTGTCAAATTTCAAGAACCATATTGAGGCTTCAACAAATTACTTTCAAGATATCTCAGCAGCTTTGGACTTGAATGCCGAGACACTCGCAGGTATTTCAGAGGAGATTACTACCTGGAGGGATGAGAGCCAAACCAAAGAAGGTGGTACGAGGCCCGGTCATTAGGTTCCAGCACCCTTCTGTTTTATTGTGCGAGTATTCTCGCACAATTGTAGATATTGTTCCAGAGGATTTCGGAGAATCAAGAAACCAACTTTCTAATTCTTCTAAACCTCTCGAACAATAGTTATAAATGGAATAGACTGTTTCAAACAATTTGAAGTAAGGCAGGTGCCTGAGAGCAACGCCTACTTCTCTTGTATAACTTTCGCGCAAGCAGCTAGTTCAATTTACTGATGATGCATAGTAGAAAATTTGCGAAAGGAAATCGTTAGCTGGCTCCGCAATACGGACCCTAGAACCAATCAGGACTCAGCAGTCAGGAAGCATCAGCTTACCACCGGATCCTGGTTCATCACTGGGGATATATACAAAGATTGGTTGAAACATTCAGGCTTTATCTGGGTTCAAGGAACGCCAGGGTGTGGGAAAACTGTACTCTAGTATGTCAAGATCTTAGCCAGTCCGTAAATTATCACTGATTATATAACTACAGCTCCTCCATCGTCACAACCACGCAAGAATATTGCAAGGGAATCCCGAGCGCAGCACTCGCTTTCTTTTACTTCTCTTTTACCGACGTGCAAAAGCAGAGCGTGTCAAACTTCATCAGGTCCATTCTTAGGCAAATTGTCCATCAGAAGGAAAGGCCCCCCAAAATTCTCGAAGATCTCTACGAAACACACATGCATAGCACACCTCCAGTTAAAGCATCAATTTCAGTGCTCGATGTCACGGTACAGTTTCCTGGGGATAGTTTCATTATTGTTGACGCCTTAGACGAGTGTTCTATACAAGACAGCGAACGAGATGTACTTTGTGAATATCTGAAGTACCTCACCAGTTCCAAAAGGCTCCATATATTAGCCACTGGTCGCAAAGAAGCAGATTTAGAGGACGGGCTGTCCAAAGTCAAAGATGACATCCTGCAAACTCTTGAGAAAAAATCTCAAGGAATGTGAGTACTGGTGAAGTTGCACTTTCACCGCCTCGCTTGTTACTTTCCAGTCGGTTGTAGATGATAGCCCTCATACTAACAATACGAGCAGGTTCCAGTGGGCCTTTTGTCAACTCGAAACAATTAAAACGTCATGCCACAACATCAAGGAAGTACACAGCACATTAGCGAGTCTGCCGGAAAATCTTGATGACACCTATAAGAGAATCCTCGAAGGAATTTTAAATAGTAACCAGCTAAGATCAATAGTCGCTTTGCAATGGCTTGCGTTTTCCAATTGCCCACTCACTATCAGAGAGATAGTAGAGGCGACTATTACAAACACATGGCAAGACCCCATATTTGAAGTCGTCAACCGCTTTGAGGATGTTTTAGAAATCATGAGATTTCTCTAGAGTCTTGTTGTGATCCAAACCCAAAAAGGATGGATCGAAGATAGTGTTGTAGGTTAGGAGGAGGGTGGAGAGCCCGATGCAGTCAATCGAATTATTCTCGCGCATTTCTCTATTAAAGAGTACCTACTTTCCGATCGAATTCTTTCCTCAGCCCCTAACTTCGCCATGAGACGGAGCCTCGGGCACAAACTTCTATAGGATAGCTGTCTTCGATATAATGCATACATGCGGGCTTTATTAGACGAAGAGGACATTTCATTAGAGCCCTCGGAAACCAACCAATCATCTGGACCAGAAACAGACTCTACTACCAGTGATTTATCGGAAGGTCCCAACCGATTACTTGGCTCAGTTGAAACTTCTGACGCTGACGATGAATTGCTTGGTTTATCGGAAGAATTTGATAGTAGCGATTTATCCGAAGATTCTAATCAACTATCAGAGTCTGAGTTTCTATGGGAGAGGCAAAAGGTCTGTTGCGTAACCGATATCAAGTTGAACAACTTGATTTCTGAAAAGTTGGTTTCTCCGTCATGGAGGTTGCTATGGAAGCCAGTAGCAAAGACCCAATGGCAGATATTGCGTAATGCCCTCCACCTTTATTTACCATTATGAATGTCTTGTAAAAAATTTGTTCGAAGAATAGAAGTTAAAAATTCTCAACACAACTCGACTGCGAAGAGACCCTAAAGCTTGTCAAACTCTTACTAGACAGAGGGGTGCACACAAATCCTCCCGGCAATGAAGACCGGCCGTCCCTACAACGTATCATCAATATTTTGCCAAAAATTCCCTCTCTACCGATCTCGTCGTTTTGCTTCCAAGTCACGGCGCGGTGCTCAATCCTTCCACATACCCTGACCTCCCGAAGGCTGCAGAAGCTAAATACCACTAGCTCCTCGCCGGGTTATTATTTTCACCAGCAGCGAAGCGGAAAGCCAAAGCTGACAAAGAACTTTCTGAGTTGGGTTACTTGAGATTCAGCAGGTAAAACACTTGAAGTATAAACTGAGGATAAACAGGCAAAAGCATGTAGAGTAGCTGACCTCACAACTTCTTTTCATCAACTCAATTTGAAAACAAAGCCCAGCCCAACTCTATAATTTACAACAAATAAACAAAAATGGCAAAACCCTAATTGAAATAGGCACAAGAGAAGAGAAGAAATGCATAAATTGATAGCATACGTTTCCATACTCATACATCATCAGACGTTGCAGAAATTCGTAACCGTACTCTCTTGTACCGTTTCCCATCTTCAAATATCCCAACAAGAATCAAGACGACACAAATCCAACTATCCAACCTTTCTAGGAATATTAATATTAATTTCTCGGGTCTCGTTAAACAACCAAGGAAGATGAGTACATGCATAGTAGTATCTTCTCGTCGTGAATTCATACCCCTCCCATTGATCATTGCCCAGTCCATTATTCTTAAATTATGCCAAGCTACGCAGGATCTACTCTAATAATGACCTTTTGATTAACTCGTAGCTGAGTGACGAATAAGCCATTATTTTACCAGTGAGCTACTTGTAACTCGCAGAAGAATGAGTAAGCTGTGAATGAGCCAGCTCGCGATGGACATTAAAAGTGGCAACAAATACTTCAGGTTTGTACCTACGTGGTATTAACCTTGGTGGTTTAAAACGATTATCACAACCATCTAGGCAATTACCCTAAAGAGCTGGGATAACGAGGCACTATTTACTGCCGCTTTTGTTGTCCACACTGGACAGCTGGTAAGCTCTCGATGAGCGAGGAAGCGACAGAAAAGGCAAAATATTTGAAAACCTTGACTTGCAAAACAATTAACAAGTAACTACTACCCAGTCATTATTTTTTTACTTCACACGAAAAAAAGGTATTATTACCTTGAATCACTTGGTCAAAGTATATTCTCGTAACAACCTATCTCGTGATAAAAATACATCGTAAAATAGACACGATGAACCTGTCGCGAGCCGTGCTTCAGATTGAAAAGAATGCGATGTCACGATGTTCCATCTAGGTCCATGCTTGATGACAGTTGTCACTCGACTTTCCATCAAACTTGCGATGAACAATTGGAGTCTGAGACAGCCAGCATTTCCTGGCCATCACTTGAGGTTCTAGGCTTTCGAGACTGCGGACTCGTTCGCCTTGCTTTTCTGCCCTGCGAAGACTAAGAAGCCTGCCCTGGGATTCAACCTCAAGAAATAAGCCTAGGAGTGATGCACTTCATCGCAGACATTCGGAGCAGAAATCGAGTTTCGAGAGGAAAGGCAGAGGTCAAATACTCCGTCGATTGAGTCGTATGTTCTGACAATAACAAATTTCGTGATTCCTTACGTAGGATTTAAATGGATTGATGGAACAATTTTTAGGCCCAGCTCCACGAGAGGAGGAGCATTAAAGATACCCGAATGCAGCTGAAATAGAGTAAGCAGATTGTGTATTCGCCCTCCCCAACCAATGGCAGCCCTCGAAACGGCAGGATTACAAGATGCACACGAATCTTTCATTCCGTGCAGACAGAAGCGATTCGGTGAAGCTTTGCGCAGTAGGTCCTGATGATATAAGCTCGAAGAGTTGTTGGCGTTTAGGCATTTCGGGCCCGTAATGTCCAGCGTCAAGACATCGAGAGACACGACATCTAAATTTGGAAAAGACTGCGGCTAGGGATTGACTGATTAGAAGATGATGAAATGGAGAAATGGAGAAATGGAGAAATGAAGAAATGAAGAAATGAAGAAATGGTCGCCAATTGTATGCCAACACCCCAATTTTCTTGTCCCAAGTTGAGACCAAGAATTGGCAGTGGTGGCAAGAAATCTTTGACTTGGGACCAATTTTCTTGGAATGACCCCCTGAAGATTCATGCAGCGGGGATGCCAGAGCAGCACAAAAAGATGTACCAAAATCAGGGAATTGTGCAGATGATAATCCCAACAACAGCAAACCGAGAACGAAAATAGAAACTGCAGATGAAGGAGAGATTGAAGATGGAGAAGGGAGTGTGGGAGGTTTATCAATGGATCCGATCAAGCTGCGATCAACTTTGGATTGATAGACAAATGACGGTGATTCTTGGTTGAAACCCACAATTGTTTGGTGACGCTGATGATCCTGATGACCCTGATGACCCTAGTGAGGGGCAATTAGCAGTCCCCTGAAAGCCCCGGACTTGCAGTCGCTTCGGAACCCCTTTTTTCAAGGAGAATCCCCCAAGACGGAGCGAGAGGTGTGCGAGGTGGCTGGAGTAGATAAGGATACGGGCACACTTGCTGACCTTGGGGGGGGGTTTTGAGTGAGCGGATGGGCCAACGTGACATCAAATCTCGCTTTAATTGCGCCGAGCGGTGGATGCTGGCGGGTGCTGGCGGGTGCTTGGGACTCTGGGAGGTTGGAGATGGGGCTGGAAGAGGGGTGTTGATCTGTATGTTGACATAATGGAGTCTAAATCAACGGTGGTGAAGGTCTACCGAGAGAAGAAATAGCAGGCAATGGAGGAGACATTGATGAGGCCAAGTACGAGATTCTCAGGTGCCAGATCCCCTGAGGCGGTTGATGCGGTCGATGCGGTCGATGCGGTCGATGCGGTCGATGCGGTTGATGCAGTTGATGCGCCCACACGCAAATCAGCAGCTCGTGTTTTCTTGCTCGTACCGGTTTCTGCACTGCACCTTCGGGTTTGAAAATAGCAAGTACGCCTTCGTCCCGTCAAATTGACTGGCCCACTGACCAGCCCATCTCCACTTTATAACCCTTGCTAAAGTGGATGCCAAGGATTCTGGAGGGTCCACTACTGCCTCTTCCGCCACTCCTCCCTCACAGCCCCTGTCAATTAAGAGTTTAGACTCGGGCTAGTCTCACCCCCCAAGCTAGCCCCCCTAGCCCCCCCTGCCACCATTGATGCCCCAGCATCCCTTTTCTCCTGCCTCTCCCTCTTTCTTCTGCTTGATTCAACGTATTTCACGACAACCTTCTTCTCCTCTTACCGGCACAACCATTCGTTTGTAGTTGCCTTTCTAATATCAATTCTAATTGACCCATTCACGAACGCTCTCTCACTCTCTCGAGACGTTCACCCAAACCACTTTTTTATTGACGACCCATTTCAACCCTCTCCCATCCCAAATACAATACATCCTTCAATCTACCAGATCAATTAAACACGCCCTCTCAAGATGAAGACCTTTACCGCAATGGCAGCATTTGCTGTCGCCTCTGTCCTCGCAACTCCCACTCCTACCGAGCCAACCCTCAAACCAAGAGCGACCCTGGAGGCCATCACCAAGAAGGGAAATGGTATGCCATCATCAGATCTGCTCGGAATGGAATCAACAACTAACGTACAATAGCTTTCTTCCAAGGAACCAGCAGATTCTACATGCGTGGTGTTGATTGGCAACCAGGTGGATCGTCCAAGTTGGTCGACCCTCTCGCAGATTCCACCACCTGCGCCCGTGATATCGCCAAGTTCAAGGATTTGGGCCTCAACACCGTCCGTATCTACACTGTCGATAACTCGGTCAACCACGATACGTGCATGCAAGCCCTGGCAGATGCTGGCATCTACTTGGTGCTCGATGTCAACACCCCATTGTACTCCATCAACCGAGCCACCCCAGCTCCTTCCTACAACGCCGTCTACCTCCAAAACATCTTTGCTACCATTGATGCTTTTGCCGGATACAGCAACGTTTTGGCTTTCTTCTCCGGTAACGAGGTTATCAACGATGATTCAACCACCAACTGTGCCCCATACGTCAAGGCTGTCACTCGTGATATGAGACAATACATTGGTAGCCGTGGATACCGTCAAATCCCAGTCGGTTACTCTGCCGCTGATGTCAACTCCAACCGTCTCGAGATGGCTCAATACATGAACTGTGGTACCGATGATGAGCGAAGTGATTTCTTTGCCTTCAACGATTACTCTTGGTGTGATCCTTCTACCTTCACCACCTCCGGTTGGGATCAAAAGGTCAAGAACTTCACTGGCTACGGTCTCCCTCTTTTGTAAGTTTCGAATCACCCAGTTCTCTGGGAAACCCTCACTAACAGTCCCAGCTTGTCTGAGTATGGTTGCAACACCAACACCCGTGAATGGAACGAGGTTACCGCTCTTTACAGCACCCAAATGACCCCAGTCTACTCCGGTGGTCTCGTCTACGAGTACTCTGAGGAGGGAAGCAAATACGGTATCGTCTCCATCAGCGGAGGATCTGTTACCGAACTCACCGACTACACCAGCTTGAAGGCCGCATTCGCCAAGACCGCCAACCCAACTGGTGATGGAGGATACAACTCGACTGGTGGTGCTTCCAACTGCCCAACCAAGTCTGCCAACTGGGATGTTGCCAACGATGATCTCCCAGCCATCCCAAGTGCTGCTGCTGATTACATGAAGAACGGTGCCGGAACTGGTGTCGGTCTTGCTGGAAAGGGTTCTCAAAACGCTGGTGGAACTTCCACCGGAACTGCCACCAAGGGATCTGGATCCGTCACTGCTGTTGCCACTGCCGGTGCCTCGTCCACCAAGAAGAGCAGCGCTTCTTCCCTCCAAGGACCAGCAAGCACCCAACCATTAATCATGGGTAGCATTGTTGTTGGTTTCACCTTCCTCGGTGCTGTTTTGCTTTAAGTAATGATTGATTTTATCGTGTACATACGGTTTCCAGCATAATGAATGGAGCTCAAATGGACGGATGGAAACGAATTGTCGTAGTGATGGTCAAGGAATGAGTCCTGGATCTCCTTCGTAATTCTCTGAAGGATGTTTTTTTTTTGTTACTTGTTACCCCGGTGTTTTTTTTACCTTTGCCTTTCTGCCTTGGTATTGGATGGAGTGACAAGGATATAAGTCTCGTCTGTTTTTATACGAAAAATCAATAGAAAGCTTTTTTTATTTTTTATTTTTATCTTGATGAGAATGGTCCGAGGTTGACTGGCATGATTATAGCTTTTGTAGTAATATTTTTGGTGATGAAATGAAAAGAGTATTTGAATTAAAAGTAGTGTGTCTGTCTTTTCCTCGCTCGTCCGTAAGTTAACCATTACTTACTCGCAAGTAACTCATGGCTTACCTACGAGTAACTCGTAGCTTACTCGTGACTTAGCTGGAAGTTACCCAAGGCTTACCTACAAGTAACTCGCAGTTTACTCATAAAACAAAAGTTTACTCGCAGTCACGAGAAGGATAGGAAATGTAATCGTCACACCATACAACCTTCATAATTGAAGAGCAAAATGTAAGTAGACAACGTGTAATGAACCCTCCCATCCTCCCCCAACCCAAAACTTTGATTCCCTCTATGTACAAGTATATCAAAATTCCGTATAGCGATTAAATCTGGTCTATTCAAAAAATTGAGTTGGCAACCTAAGTTCTTCATTATTTTCGCTTGGGATTCTCCTACTCCCGGATTCTTATTCCAACAATTTTCCTCCAGACTAGACGTGACTTCTAATATGGAGCACTAGTTACTCACAACATCCTTTTTATTCCCTTGAGTCAGCTTTGGCCTTTGTTCCTGCTTCATGGGGTTGAATCGGTAGTTCGAGATGTTATTCTTCCACTTACTCAAAAGAACAAGCCATTTTCATTACCTCTGGCTATAGTTTAAGATTTTATTAAGTTCTCTCAGATGCTTCGGACAATTGAAAGGTATCACTTTACTTATTTGATACCGATGAGATAATGGGTTCCCCATCAGGTTACAATGACTTGAAGAACTACGTCCGAGAAATAAGGAGTCGTTGAACTTTTGAAATGCCATTTCATACTTGATTATATGATATATAAAGATACAAGGGAATTGCGATTATCTTAGGAGAAGAGATCTTGAGAAAAAACCCCCCTTTAAATGAAAAGTGGATACCATTCCCAACCACCTGCTTTACTTTATTACCCCTCATGCCCTTTGTTTCCGCCAATCGTCTAAATATTGATGTGCAAGTTGATTTTGAAAAGTCGATGGAGCACCAGGGGGTACAGGAATTCGTAACTGACTAAGAGTAGAATCCCTCTGCTCTAAATCCTCCATTGTTCGACAGAAACTCGGAGAACCACTTTAATTATTCTAGACAACTAAAACAATGACATTCATGTTATCTTCGTTCCATTAAACTTGTTAGGACAGCGGTAGAAGGGAAAGCGCGAGAGGGCTACAGTCACAAATTCTTGCAACTCCTGGTGGAGTATACCTATGTCACCTTTTTCACCAAATTCCTTCTGATATCACAAACCGCATTCATAATTCCATAATTTCTGTTGGACCAAATCACCTTCACACGACTCTAGAACAGCCCCGCCAACTCATCAAGAACTCTCCAAAAAAGCCAACCACCCAATAACAACCATTTCCCTCTCTAACTCCCTCTTCATTCTTTCATTTCCGTCTCCCCCACCACCACTTTCCCTACGGCCATCCCTTCCACGACCCAAACCACCCAAATTCAAAACCTCAAACTTCAGCCGTGCAGCCAACTCCTTAACCTCCTCCTCATACTGCCACCTCTCCTGCGCCTTTCCATCTTTTGCGGACGGTGGCGGTGGTAAATACAAAATCGGAATATTCCTCCTCGCTTCCCTCGCTAACCTTGTCCATTCCTCCAACGCTGTCGTTGTTTCCTTCAGTGTGAAGTTTGCAGGCAAAGAAAGAAGGAGAGGTGTTGGTTGCCAGGGGTTATGTGTGTTGGATGTTAGGTTTTTGAATTTCTCGATCGTGTCAGCGGTAAGAGAGGTGGTTAGGGAGGGGATGTATGTGTGTGGTGTTTCTGGTGACATGCATTAGTTCTCATTTTGCTTGTGTTTGTGCTAGAGCTGGTGGGGGGAGGGGGTCAAAAGCTTACTTGAGCATATAAATCCTCCTTTTCTTTCCCCCTTCAGAGACCAGTTTGTCACTTCATCCACCTCTTTAACTTGAAATTTCTCACAAGTAGTCTTGCTGAATTGTGCATCACATTTACAATTCTCCTTCTCCTCTCCATTCATCTCCCAAGTTTTTAGTCCACCGTATTCGAGGTCTTCGCGCAGGAGAATATTGAATGTCGTGTACAGAGATTGAGCTACCTCGTCGCCGACGAAAAGGATTGTTGGGAATCGTTCAAGGATTATGCAGATTCTTTCTGTTGGGAACAAGGGGAGTTGACATCCTGTTTGAAGCATTAGGAATCTGTTAGCGAGGTGAGGTGGAACTCGTGATGAGATAGTATGTAATTGAAAGCACAGCGACAAAAATAAAGAGCTTAGAGATTTGGGACAATGTGCGAGAATAATTGAGGAATCAATCCATACCTCCTTGCTCTCCATCATTCACAGACCTCAAAATGTCTTTCCTCCTATGACAAAATTCCTTCCCACCATTTCTAAACCCATTCATGGTTTTCAAAACATCGACATCAATACCACAATCCCCCTTTGCAAAGAATTTTGGAATAGAATCTCTACTCATAGTCAACTGAGCTCCCAAATCAGTCCCCCCAAAGGACTAAACATACCCATTGACCTTACTCACATCCCTCTGAGTCCTCACAGGAAAAACACGACGACCCCCAAAATAAGAAGCACACAGCCATCCAAAAGTTGCACCAAATACTACACGGAAAAGCAGGAAAACAAAGGGGTGTTTGAAGAAAGGGATTCTATCTGAGGACCTGGATGGTGTTGGTCGGGGGAGGATCATTTTTCAACGGGGCTTTAATTCTTTGGTTCCGGTTTCTTGGATTATGGGGATACGAAGAAGTTCAAGTTTTAGTTTTGATTGATGGGGTGATGGGAAGAGGGGAAAGTTCTTAAATAGATTGAGAGTCGCACCTTCCCTCTGTTGTGTCCTCTGCCCTGGCCATACTGGCTAGGTCGAGGTCTAGTTGAATTTTAAGTAAATAGACAGGCGCGACCATGGGGACATGTGCTTGAGGGGGTTGTTGGTTTTAATATGTCAACCTAGGGACCCTAAAAAGTACCGAGCTTGATCGCGCCTTCCTTTGAGAACCGCTTGATACGGAATCTTTACAGGTTGCTGATGTCACGATGTGGAGGCAAGGGTTTCAGGAAGCTTCTACTTGGAGACCGTAATGCGTACTACTGGTGTTGATCGAGCCTTCTTTTGACTTGGAGGACCTCGCCACAAAACTATGCTGATGTGAAGAAAGAGTAACCCAGGTCCAAGAAATTGTTGGAAGGTTTGTCCAGATACCAGGTGTTTTAAACGCATCTTCCTCTAGGAAGATAATTGGGGGGAGTCAGAGATAGGTTTTCGTCTGGGAGCACACCTGATTTATTAACTGTCTAGGTAGGAAGTTTATAACCATTCTATATAAGACGGGCCAGAAGAAGTACTCCATCACCAAGCGCGAACCAAAACAAAAACTTGTTCGACAAACCCAGTGGGCCGGGGCACCAACGATCCCATCCATCCGAGTCGAGTTTGACGCGGGTGAAATAAGAAGAGGAGGGGAAGTTCAATCCGAGGGGGGGTTTTATACTCGAAGCTAACCCGCTTTCGGATGAGGTGGGTCGAGGACTGTCTCGCTCTTACCTTGAGGTCGCTCCCTCCCTAGGTTCATCGATCGCCATCAAGGGGCGCGCCTTCCCTCTCAACATCTCGACACTCCATTCGACACTCTACTCGGCCTCGACCAACTACACTCGCCATTGACCACTCCATCAAACACACCTACTCTCTTGATTCTTTTGAATTGTCTCCCATAATACTAAATTGTCCGATGACCTTTGCGATAGCTGAAATTGGGGGGAGGGGCCATACCAGACTTCAAACAAGGCAACCTCACTTGAAGCTCCCAAGATTTAAAACAGCTCAAACCCACCATCAAGTCCAACAAAATTACCAAGCCCTAACCCCAACAATCTCACTCAAAAAACCCCACATTTCATACATTTCCATTTCTACATATCGTATCCACACAAAGAAGAATTCTAAGCCTTATACAAGGTGTCCAAGAACCCACTTGCCAGCTCAACAACCACACTCTTATTAGGCAAGCTCCCTGCAACACCATATAAAGCCGCACTATCTCCAAGACTCTTCCCCTTCGCACCCTTACCCTCCACAATCCTCACTCTCTCCTTCTCCTTCTCTCCCTCAACAACAGCCTCAAGATCCGCAATTAACTTCTCCCAAACTTTAGTGATAGGAAGAGTGACTGCTACATGAATAGCTGGAGGATCTTGGAGAGAGTTAAGATGCCACCCCTTTCCAGACATGGCATCCGCGATATCGTAAATATCGAGCGTTTTAGATGTGAAAGCGATAACCGAGACAAGTGGTTTTCCCATAACCTCCAGATCGTTACAGAGCCCTGGGTTAGTTGAGATAGCTTCGCTGATCTTCTTGGCGGCTCCGACAATTTCGTTACATGAGTTAATGTAACCAGTCTCACCAACGCTCATGAGACTTGCCCAACAGCCAGCAATCAAAGCTCCTGGTCTTGATCCTGCGATTGAGGGAGAAGCATACACCCCTCCGGACCAGTCTGGAGAGATGAAGTATTGGTATTGGCGTAATGCTGCGGTTCGGTAGAGAACTGTACTGTTTCCTTTTGGTGCAAATCCGTATTTATGAGTGTCACAGCTGATACTGGTGACTCCTTTCAAGCGGAAATCGAAGAGCTCAGTTTCAAAACCAGCTTTCTCGAGGAATGGAACGAGGAAAGAACCAAGACAGCAATCAACGTGTAGTGGAATCTTCTTCTTGAGTGCTACCTTGGAAAGGGCTGTAATATCATCAATGATTCCGTGTGGAAAGTTTGGTGATGAACCGACTAGAAGGACAGTGTTGCTGTTTACAAGGCGTGATACTGAGGGGACGTGTACTTGATAATTTGGAGCGGGGCAGGCAACAAGATGGACTTTAATACCAAAGTATTCCCCAGCTTTTCGGAATGCAGTGTGAGCAGTTTCTGGAAGGATCCTACAAATTGTTAGTACCTACAAACAGCTAAGGCTCAACAATCTTACATTTCTGGCTCCGTAATGCCCCTTTCAGCATATCCCTTTTGTCTCGCACTCAAGCAGGCCATCAAGATGGATTCTGTACCACCACTTGTAGATGCTCCGGCAGCTCCAGCGGGCGCGTTGAACATTGCCAAAACCATTGCAACAACCTCGGCCTCCATCTTCCTCACGCCAGGGAATACATCCGGATGAATGGGATTTGCGACGGTAAATTTCCCAAAGGCCTCCGTTTGCAATTTGATGAGACTATCCCCACCGTGGTACACGGCACCAGACACAAATCCGTCCTCCCATCGGGTGTGATCCATGGTGGCAAGAGCCTCCAATTCCTTCAAGACCGTCTCATCTGACCATCCTTCCTTTGGTAATGTCAAATATCGTACAATTCCCGGACCGGACGGAACCAGCTTTGCTTGTAGTTTGGTGATGGCCTCGCTGACTTGCTTCTGGACTTGTGATCGCACACCCGGTGCGCGAAGAAAGAGGCCATAGAGGGTTCGTCGAATCGAGATATACGCGTCTGCGAATGTGCCAAAGAGGCCTCGTCCTTTAAGCTTCAACAAGCTCTTTCTGGTCCATCGTAGGAGGAAGAGGAAGAAGATGATGTTACGAAATCTGCAGAGAGCTTCAATTAGACAGACATTTCGATAGCTGGGGAAGTGGAAGTGGGGGGAAACACCACTCACAAGTCAATGTTTAGAGAGAGCCATTGGCTGCTAGAGCCGCCCTTCTTGATCGTGAAGGAATTGCGCAAACTGACTGGCATTCGCGAGCTACCTGGCATGATGGGCAGCGTGGTCGAGGTTGGTGGGAATGGAGGTCAAGAGGCGGTCATTGATTGAATTTAGAGGCTGGACGGGGATATGATAGCATCTAGATATCACTGGCACCTGCCAGGTTAGCGATACGATGCCGAGGTGCATTTCCACATGTGGTTGCATCAATTGCCGCTATCAAGCCGATTCGGACACCGCGCCCGTGGTTTCCGTGCAAACCCTGAATGCCTTCAATTTTTCTCTCCTCCTTCAAGCACAATCCTCGATCACTGACGAGGTCATTGGCATCGCCGTGATTTGCATCAAGGACTTCTAGTCGGGAACTATTGCAGAAAGTTCTGCGAGTAGGTTAAACTTACCGCTCCCACCGCGATGCATTTTCGAAGACAAGAAACCTGGAAGCATATGAGATGGGAGGGTGTTAGTCTCTGGAGGTGGTCAGAGCCGTGCCTTCCCTCGCGGTCTATGCTGAGTCTACCTACCTACTTAGGTTCCTCCTCCTTACCCTGCGGAAAGCTCCAGTATTTCAACCAGACCAGAATTGCAAGGTTTCATTTTGTGCAACTCGCCATAATCCTATTTACCTATATATGTGTATAGCCACGAAGGGTGCTTTGCTCTATGCAGGTAATATATTTGGACATCCTTCAAGCCTTCTTTTCCCCATCTCTCCCTCAAGGATATTTCGAGATAAAAGAGTCCATCCCGTCCCAATCACTGTTGAGCAAGACACAATTACTCTATTGTTTTTATATCATCCAACTTGGCGAGACTACACCAACTCCATCTTTGCGGAGACTCCCACTGTCCCGATTCAGCAGCCTGCCATTTCAAGTCTTCTTTGTTTTGTCTTGCTATGAAGCCTATACTTCCCTCCAATTGCACACACTACCCAGAACTCCAGCTAGATTCCGATGTAACAGGCATAGGTGTTAGTTTGAAGTTTGCCTTTTGTTGTTGTCTTCTCATGAGGTCTATCACAGGTTTTATCATCGTTCGTGGGATCTGCATACCTCACACTTATTTGTTGCGTATCGTGTGCCATAATCGACCGCAAGAGATTCGATTGGGGAGTTACTCCGATACTGGATCGTTGGTCTTTTGCCCTCGGGGTCGTTATCATCAATCTTAACGATCAGCAAGTCGTTACCGGTATATCTATACTGCTCGCAGCGCTCTATCGGTTGCAATCAGGGATACAGGTGTACAATTGGCAAGCAGGTGTTAATTTGGCCTGGCTGTCGACCATGACACACGTAATTACCTTGACGATATTACGAGGAGAAGTCCGCGCTTATAGAGTCATTAGAGTTTTCCGCATCATTGGTATGGGATTACTTATCATAATGTTGATTTGTGTCCTTGGACCTGTTGGATATCTTACATCAAGCGATGCTCACTCTCTAAACTTTCCAGCATGGTGTCTTTACCAACCACGCCTTCCTTAGTATCGAGTGTCCAACATCTCTTCTACTGTTGAGGGGTTGAAAATACAGAAGTCACCACCAATATCGACACCGATAAGGAAAACCTACAACTCCGCCTACGTCGTTTCTATCGTGGGAATTCTAGTCTTCGGTTTTTTGAGTAGAGTGTTTTCACTGAGCAGCGAAGTCAACATCTGCCGTTATATTCTCAGAATTACGCCTCAACAGCCTTGGAGAACAATGGAATCAACGATTTCCAGACTAAAGCAACGACAAAACGGAGATAGAAACGTTGTGAGGAAAATCACGAGTTGTATTTCTTACAAAATACTTCGCACCCTTCATATGTTGCTCGTGGCGGGTCATGATTTATCTTACTTGAGACTTTGGAAGTTAGCACACCAATCTGATAAGATCGTGAAACTATATTCCACAGGTTGGGTGGTTATCTGCGGCGCTCGAATGGGGAACTATATAACTTTTCACTACTCGAGCTCTTGTTGACCAGAGTTTCTCCTAACTCAAGATCGATTCAAATCAGGGTGACGAAGTTGAAAAGGCGCAAAATTCATGGGGTTTCGGCCAGGTTGTTCCGTTAGCACTTTTGGTGTTGCCACTGATCACTTTCTTTGGTATTTTCCATCCAATTCTGCAATAATTTCAAGGCTAATCATTCATAGGCGCTTTTTTCTCACGTAAAGAAGTACTCATTCCAACGGAATTGACCCCAAGCGAATACCAATCAGCCCGAATCTCAATTGATAACATTCTTTTCTACCCTTCACCTGAAGCGAATGTCGAGCACCAAAGACCCCTCTCTCTTACGGTCACCAAGCCCGATCTGTATGCCAACCCATGGTATTCTAAGCTTTTGTGGTCATGATACTCAGTGTCTGTTGAAATCCTCGTAGAAATTTTATATCGGCTAATTAGATCATACTGGACGCCGACGTACAAGGTAGGAAATACTCAGACGAGATGCTTTTTTTTGAATTACTGCTATCGGAGTGTCTTTTACTTGGGACTCTTATGGATACCTACTTTTATATTCTGCGACGAGCACTTGGAGAAATATTAGAATTGCTAATGGTTGGGGCGACGGATTTCTAGAGCTTGAATTTCAATTGTTACATTAGTTATGTGCATTGGTATCCTCGTTGGTGTTATAGTGGCACTTTTAGTATTGGATAGGGGATCATGCAATGGACAATATTTTGCCATACGAATATTAGTGGAGGCTTGGTGGCTGTATAATGTCACATCATTGGCCACGCAGGCTCCGAACCCCCAGCCCAGCCTTGTTTCTCTAAAAATAAATGTACTGGCAATTTTCCTGACTGATTCTGACTCTTTAGATTTGATATTTTACAATCAGCATCACCCCCCGCCACCTTTTTCGCGTTCGAATCATTCGCATCCAGTTTTCTCCTCGTTTGCGCTTTACCACATCATCGCGAGAATGCCCTCAAAGCCCGCCTCATCGCGCTTTTCCCGCTTTTCCCACCTCTTGTGTGCGGTTACACGACATTCAGTACAGAATGCACTAAACCAAACGCGACTTTCAACTACATGTCATCTCCCGATACTCGAGGAACTTTGGATATACTTTGGAGCTGCCTCTTCACCATTTTCGCCTGTACTTGAACCGTACTACACCTCAACATCCCAGAATAGCGCAATGGCCGGGACCCCGGTTGGAGAGGGGATATTAAGTGGCTGGCGAAAGGGTTCTTGAGCAAACTCAAATGGACGCTTGCATCGATTTTCGCCCCCGAAATTGTACTTGTTAAAAACCTCAGTGACCTTTCTGATGCTAGCACAGGTGTCAAAAAACTAGAGAGGTTCATGGAAGAATATGGGGTGACATGGACTAAAACCCATGACCTCTTTGCAAATATGGGTGGCTTTGTCGTAAGGGCCGGCTTGGAAGGAAATCACATCAACCAACCGCCAAAAAGTTCGCTTGAGATTCGGCAGACAAAAGTAATCTACGCCCTACGGTCTCACCATATGTTCTCGCTACGGGAACAAGGGAACCTGCCTAGGTTGCCTGACATAAGTACAGGTACATTAAGCGATTGGTTTTGTTTCCTCTTGTAACTCGGTTGTTTTGGTTCAATGGATTCGATATATGCCTCCAGAGCTTTCAGTAATTTCTAACTCTACCACACTGTCAGGTTCTAGGAATACTGACCTTGAAAACTTTGCACAGAAGAACTACACGATAAAAGTAAAAGTGATTCTTTTGTCCGATGCATCGCTCTTGTTCAGATCCTCTGAATAGTGATACAGGTGGCTCTGCGAAGAGCCAAGAAGCTAGCAATCTCCCAACTTGAAATTGCCGTCCTTGCTTTCGCAGTAATGGCCATCGTTATCTATGCTATATACTGGAAGAAACCACAGGTTGTATAGACCCCAGTGACTATTCTATCATATGATCGGGAGCTCCCGGAAGCTGTCATGAGAATAATTGAAGCGGAAGAAGAAGATAAGGGCATTATGTTGATCATCATTGATGGAATCGCCGAGTTGTTTAGGCTAACCCCTCCGCCTAACCATCGCCGAATTTCTAATATAGCCAGTGGCGTTGATGGCCTATCGATGATTTTTGGGGAGTCGGTAATATTGAATCTTGGTACTATGGTATTTGGTGCTATTCACCTTAGTGCTTGGAATTTTAGATTTCCTACCCCACTAGAGCAGCTTCTTTGGAGGTGCTCAAGTACCTATTTGACCGCGTTTACTTTCTTGTTTCTGGGAGGTAGTACAATATTGCTAAGCAAGGAGCTGTCTCGCATACACAAAGTCTTGATTTCTTGTCAGTTGGGGTTCATGTTTCTTTGTGTGGCACTATACATATTTTCCAGACTGTTTATCATAGTGGAAATGTTTCGTTTGTTTTTCCTTCCTCCAAGTGCATATATTGCGACGATGGCAACAAACATACCTCATGTAGGTTGAGAATTGGGTTTCAGTATTTGATTTTTCTTTCTTTCTCTGTCGGTGGTGATTGATTTTATGTATGCAACTTGCAATCTGAATGGGCCTTACGTGGGATAAGAAAGCGGTACTTGGAAATTATATATTATTATCGTATCTCCGATGTGGTTATCTCGCAGTAATTCTGAACTTGTCAAGTGACGACAAAATTACGAAATCTTTCTAGAAATGGTTGGTACTCAAGTCTACTTCCCGGTGATCATTCAACTCAAACACATAGAACCAACGAGGTTATTTTGCTCTATCCATCGTGAGACATCCCGCTTGCATCAATTCATAGGATGTGGTTCAACAGAGTAGGGATTGCAAATAAGCCCCACTTAACTTGTTTATTGTATACATGACCTCCTATTTTATACAAGAATAATATTTCAATTTAATGAAAATAAAAATGGTATCATAAGTTGTGACAATTCTTTCGGCCCTGCTAGGGCTTCGCAGAACTACAAGAAGATATCGGCCCAAAATACTGTTTATGCGCATCAATCCCGCCAATCAAAACCCCGATCGCACCAAATAAACTCTTCCCAGCACCCTCATTTCCGTCTTTCGAGAATAAATTTCCATCCACCCTCTCGACGTTTAAAGCAGCTGGTGTACCTTCATTGAGATTGATAAAATATTCTGGGAAATAGTGATCCCAGTCGCCGATATTATGGGGAGGAAGTTTGGGGACGGCATCGTCGAAGTGAGTTACGCGGAAGTTGTTTCCTTTGGCAGGAGCTTGGGATTGTATGAAATTGGAGATGTCTGCTGTTCCAAGATGAGGTTGGCCGTAGGTGTACTGTGGATTGTTAGAAGGGCTGCGATGGATTGAGAAGGAGGAGCTTACGATGTCTACTATCATTCCATCGTTACGAAGAAATGTTCCCATGATTGCGGCAATGGCTGCCCCAAGAGAATGGCCAGCCATGACGACTCGGTATGTTGGATTTTTCACCAATGCAGCCTTCACTGCTGTTGTGACTAGCTCTCGCGCATCTTTTGCTGCATTTAAGAATCCCTCATGAACTTTGCATCCGTCGTTTGTATTGGCGGTACCACAGATGTCGGTTTCCACTCGATCGATGTTAATATCTGACAGAAGGTCCTGAATATTTGCATCACCAGGCTTGGTACCTTGGAATGAAGCTACGATCACTTTGCTAGTGTCATCGACGGCAACATAACCTCTAGTATTGGAGTCACCACTGGTAAGATGTTAGCATTTTGATCGGAAGTAAAGCGAATGATCACTTACGCTTCGAAGGACGATGTGACATTAGTTTTAAGTGCTTCGACCAGAGGACAACTGCCCTTCCCAGCCGCACAACTCATCTTTTGTCCTTGTCCATTTACATTGTTAAAACAATAAGCAGCAGCAGCAAATTGGGAGAAAAGTTCGAGGTGTTGAAATAGGTCATCAGCAACAGCTAGAAAAAATTAGTAACCGGCAGTATATAATGTGACCAAGACAAACCTCTACCAGACAGAACGTTCAAATCCAATGCAGGGGCCGCAAGTGTACCTGTCACGCAGAGCAAGACTATAGATATACGCATCTTGAGAACAAAAAATTTAAAACAGATCAACAATATAAACAGCGCAAACGACAGTGGAACCAGTCCAAGAGTTTGGTAAACTCAGCGATCTGATTATAAAAAGAATGAATAGCCGGCGCAAAGATCGACAACGAACCAGAAAGATGGGCTCTCACTCAGTACTTATTGCTTCACGGCTTCATGAACTCCCTCCCATGAAATACGGGGGTCTCAAGACGGAGATCCCGCAGTTGTACCAGAAAGCTTTAATCAAAATCGCTCGCCTTTTCCGAAAGTCAACCTTAGTAGCCAAGGTCCTGGCTGCGGCGATTCATTTTGATTTTTTGAATGGAGTGTGACACTGCAGTGCGAGCCGATCTGTCATTTGAACAATGCGATCGTACTTTAATTTTTTGCAGCAACCTCATTGAGCGATGCGGTTTGGTGGGTTGTACAGAATCCTTCCTAAAGCAGGTGAAGGATGGATAAAAAGGGCGAAACACAGATGCACTGTTACCCGCCATGGTGGGGCAAAGTCAAACGCCCATCCTCATCCTTCGAAGCTTGGAGATATATTTTGGAGGGCCAAATACCTGGTTAGGACTTCCCCCAGAAGAGTTGCTCCAGCATGAGGCCATGAGGCAACTCAGGACGCATACTCTGGAGAGACATGTTTTGTGGGGAGGGGATCCAGACTTCGGATTCCACGTAAATAGTACAACAATTGTGACTGAAATTGTTCTGCTGTATATTTTTATCTCAAACCCACTCAGGCCACAATGAGGTTGGTGATGACGGCCGGCTGCGGTGAAAATCATAACCCGTGGGAGCCGTGAAAGGTATACAAGCACAAGCACAAGTACAAGAATATTTACAAACTTTTGCAAATGTCTAAGGAGAGGTGAGGAATGGAAGCGATGGATGAAAAATATAGCCCCTGATGAAGGAGAAGACGTCCAGATTGAATTGAAAATAGGGTTGAGAAGGACTCAGCCAAGACTGTCAGCTGAGTCACGTTTTTAAAAATTGGTCTCAATTTAGAGTTTGCCCCTGTTTGATATTTAAAGTCAAGGATGGTTTCGAATTTCTCGTGTTGATTTACAGCCGGGATGAACCCGTACACTTGGTGATGCCTCTCAGTTCGGTTTATGAAGCCCAGTTCACTGAGAATCGTGAACGGGATTCTTCTCCTTTCGATTTTCGCACATAGTTGTTTTGTGAATGTGTTGTGCTGAGCTTGAAATGGAAAAGGGCAGAGATCATGTGCTATTGGATTGAGATTGACAGCTTTCGAGACTTAATGATGCGACTTTGTCTCCCAAAAAGATGTGCTGTATAATCTTCATGCAAAGTTTGAAAGCATATCAATCGTCTGATCCAACGGAGGCATTCCCGAGCCATTCTTGCTTTTCAAACTCTTGGCTACAACAGTATGAAGTCTGCGGGAAGTCTGCCGAACCGGTTGAAAATCGAGGCAACCAGTTACAACATAGTTGCGAGCGACGAAGCAAGTGACAAATCCTAGACATGGTGCACACACATTTGACTCCATACATACTTCACCGCCTGTTGAACTAAATTCATTGCTCTCATTTGTATTCGAACACCCAGACCACATCAGCTTCCCAGTAAGCCACATGTATATAACGGGCGATACCAAACTCACACAAGCTCCGATTCAGAATGCCAAATTGACTCAAAGCCACCAATTCACATCCCGAGTTCAGCGTCCTGCTTGTTCCGGACTGTTCTAAATCTTAATATTACGATCTATCACCCGCAGAAAAACGGTCTGGAAAGCCACATACGAACATCACTACCGGAAATTGGCTTGAACCGAATTCCGGGGGAACATGTTAGCGATCGATTGATTGATGCGATTGCATATGCAGATTCACGCTAGTGTAACTTACCCAGACATGTGGAAATGTGGCGTTGATACAGGGCGGGGAAGAGAAAACAATTCATTGTCGTCGTATAATTATCCATACAATTGAAGAAGCCTCACTTTTGCGGTGAATCCATGGAATATGTGTGTTGGAATGTTAAAAGGAAATGGCACCTTTGACTTTGGGGAAATTGAGGGTTACTAAGCGAAATAAAATCTAGAGCTCAAGAGCAATTCCAGCGGAGATCCGATCGAGCTGAGAGTAGCAACAACAATAAATTTCGGTTGATTATTAGAATCGAGAGCTCGATCCAATAAAGCAAGTCCCGCAAGCTATCAGACTTGAAGCTGCTTGGAGAACCCAATTTTGTGAGATTATTGTTATTGCTCTTTAGCGAGTGCTGCAATGTCAACTATATACCACTAGAATCCATGCTGGCCGCCACTAGCGCAAACGCCACAATGCTTGCTGTCATTAGCTCAGAGATAGAGAGTAGAACTAAGTGAACAACTTGAAGGTCCAATGTGTGGCAAATTAGATATGGATTCGCCCGCTATTGGGTGACCAGCGTGGGATAATTGGTGAAACCAGCAAACAGTCGTGAATAATGTGTCCAACCATGCATAAATAAAAACTCCACACCGAGAAACATTTCTATCATAAAATAACAAGCCTGCAGACTTCTTTTAGGGAGCATAGCAGAAACTGGAAATAAAAACAAAGTAACGCATTCCCAACAAACCCCAAGCGCATTTCAAGTGCATAGAGGTCGACATCATGGCGCTTGTATGATATTTCCTTTTCCCCCAACAGCCTTTCCCGAGATCAACAGCTAAGAATAGCAGGTACATCAACCCGATCGGGACTCCAACAAGGATGGGATTCAACAATCCCTTCAACTTCGTATAGATCTACCATCCACAAAAACCCCCAAAAGCCAAATTCCCAGATCTGTCGAAGTCGTGTACTCTATCCCAGTCGGAGGCGATACAATGAAATTAGTCGACGAGGACGTCCAATATCAATATATCCTTACTAAAGTCGCCTGTGTCGTCAAATCCACCACAGAAAATGAGGTTGCTGAAATCAACAACAATGAGCCTTTGGCTATCGAATATCCAACAAAGAAGACCTGGGTGACTTCGGAATTGGAATTCGACTACACAGCATTGAGAGTGATCCGCTTGGAGAATTCCCCTTCGCTGTACCCTGGACCGAGAGCTTTTGTAGATCCGGAATCTATTCAAGCCATCGTCTGCCACCATGCAGGAATGTCTTACAGCCAGCTTGAGCAAGCGGCCAATACATGGACTTCCTTCCCTGCCATCACTCACAACGTTTACGTTGGATTGTTGGACAAGGAATTTGGTCTTGTTTTACCCGTGTCCTTCAACGGCGAAGTAGGCACTGAAGAGAAGGAAAAAGTACAATTGAATGATGCTGGCGCATCGATCAAGGCCCCGAGATCCGATTTTGAAGCCTCAGCCTTCATGGCATTTATGCCTACTTGGGGTTCGTCAATCCGATTCTTTTAATCAGATATCATGCTAACCACAATTATGCAGCTCACAAGATTATTAAGAAGGCTAACCCGGAAGAACTGGCTCGGCGTATGCTGCCAGCTGAAGTCCTTCCTCCGGGCGCTCGCTTCGTTGTAGCATGCTTCTGGGGCTTCCTCTGCGCCATCGACGGTAAGCCAGCCCACAAAAGAAAAGAAAAGTAGCATATATACTGACAATGCCACTAGACATCACCGAAGATGGAGAGTGCGCTGATTGCATCGACACCTGCATGGATGTTTTCGCATCAGCCGACACCCTCCAAGAACTTTCACTTAGAGTCAAAAACATCTGGTCTCGAGACGAGGCAGAGAATCCAAAATTAAAAGACACAAAGATTGTCATCACGGCTTTCCACCATGCCGTCTGCACCACCCAACTCTTTCCCGATAACCCAAATGAGAATGAAGACTGGAAGCTTCACTTCTGGCATGAAGTCGGTATCGTTGTCAAGGCACTCCAGGATGAGAAGCCTCTTCACGGTAGAAACTTTGTTATGAGTGAATGGATTCGTCTTCGAATTCTCACAATTTCGGCACGACCTTTTATGGTCATAGCGAGAGCAGGTCTTGGTTTGCCTACCAGTCTCTCTGACTTTGCTGGAGTTTCGTCGCGAATCTCGCAGATGCAGGTACTGGTCCAATCAATCCTGGGTCTACAGAATGATCTTTTGGGCTGGCAGAAGGACCATATCGAGGGTAACCCAATGTGTTGTGTTGAGATATTGATCCGAGATGGCAAGGGATCAAAGGAGTCCTTCGCTGAGACTCTGGGTGCACATAATGAGATTGTTCGAGCATTGCTGGCATTTGCTGAATTGGGAGGCTCTTTGAATGGAGCCTCGAATGGTTGGAGTATGTATGTCAAAGTTCTGGCTTCATTCTGTGATGCTATGGCCATGTGGATGATGGTTAGCAAGCGATACTGCCATCGGGGCAATGCCTTACCTGTCAAGAAGACCGACGAAATTGTCAGTGTCGATGTCGTGGAGGAAAAACACGAGGATATTGTTGAGATTACCGAAGTCGCCAGTGTCACCGACTCGGAGGAGGAAAAGCAGGACGATATTGCTAAGAGCAATGGCAGTGCTCGAGTATATTTCGCCGACGGCAAGACAAAGGACCCCGTCAACGGCATCCTAAATGGTCTCGTCGACAAACTCCAAGTCAAGACCAACGACCTCATCAAATACAATGAGATCCCAGTCGCCTCATGACTACAGGAAAGACAAATATTGCCAGAGATGCCAACTTCCCTAATAAATTTCTCGCTTGGCTTTCGTTTTGTGCTCTTTCTTGCTGTTCTCTAGAGATCAGCACTTTACACTTACACTCGAAACAAGGATACAGACTTCTTGTTTTCATAATTTGATCTGGAACGTGGTTCAGATTTTACGTTGCTTCTATTCCCCACAGCGGTTTTCTGGAAAGATAATTTGATAAATAAAGCTCCGTCGAAACAAAAAGTATGAGATTTCTTGCTTTGTGAGGTGAGATTGAAGTAACTGATTGTGAAAGTATGAGCCATGAGGATTTAATGAAGGCTCGTGATTAACAGTAAAAGTGGCGGCAAGTTTCTGGTAAACTTCAAGATAATTGTTCAAGGGTAATATTCGAGATTTTCCTAGACTTCTAGAATAATTACTTAGGCTATCCTAGAAAGTTGGAACAGTGAGAGTTACGAACCTGAAGTATTCATTGCCACTTTACTGTCCGTCACCCGGGGGGTTGTGTACTAAACACTGAATTGTAATTATCTTCTATTCTTCTCTTCGGAAGGAAGGACTCCCTAGACGTAAACATACTGTACTGTACTTCTAAATTGGTATACCTACAAACCCTTTACCAGCAACGCCATCGCCAAGCACAATCCAAACGCTCTCAAAATACAATCTCCAAGCAGTCTCAATTCCACGCTCCAGGATCAATCTCTGTACCCAAATCCCTTTCTTCCAGAAAATTCCGTCCTTGCAACTGATCCGGCAAGTATTCTTGCACAACCCTCCCTTCCTTATAATTAGGATTGTATTTGTATTGATCGCCATACCCCAATTCTTTCATCAATTTAGTTGGAGCATTCCGAAGATGTATGGGAATTGGCAAGCTTGCTACCCCGGGTTCACGCAACGCAGCATATGCATTGTTTAGCCCTCGATAAGCTCGTGTGCTCTTGGGAGCCAAACACAATGCAACAGTGCAATGAGCAAGTGAAATTCGACACTCTGGCATGCCTATCTTCTCAGCTGCTGTGTAGGTAGAAGTTGCGAGGGTGAGAAGGCTATTGTCCGCAAGACCAACATCCTCCGAAGCAATGACAACCATTCTTCTAGCAACATAAAGTGGATCTTCGCCAGACTGAAGCATTCGGGCGAGGTAATAGAGAGCAGCGTCTGGATCGCTTCCCCGAACAGATTTATGAAAAGCGGATATGGTATCGTAATGTTGATCACCCGCTCGATCGTAGACGAGAGTTTTCGTCAGAGATGATTTGATTTCTTCTTTTGTGATCGAGGGCCTTGTGGATAGAGACATTGCTAATTCGAGGAGATTGAGGGATGTGCGAGCATCTCCATCTGAAAAGGCCGCAAGGTATTTGAGGAATTCCGAATCTATGAGGTCTTTTGGCGCTTTTTCCCCTTCTGACTTTAGCGCCCGTTCTAAGATTTGGAATATATCGTCGTCTGTTAATTTTGAAAGTGTAAATGTCCGACAGCGCGAAAGCAAAGCATTCTGAACTTTGAATGAAGGATTCTCCGTCGTGGCGCCAATGAGAGTCACTTGTCCGCTCTCCACGGGCCCGAGAAAGCAATCTTGTTGGCTCTTTGAGAAGCGATGAATCTCGTCACAGAATAACAAAGTTTTCCGGCCAGTCAATCCCAACTCCCCCCTTGCCTCGGCGAATATCTTCTTACACTCAGCAACGCCAGAGCTGGTTGAATTGATCTCGACGAACCGACTTCCGACCATGGCTGCTATACACCTCGCAATTGTAGTTTTTCCCGTTCCAGCTCCTCCCCATAAGATCATTGACGGTATGCGGTCCATCTCAATTAAGCCTCGCAGAACGCCATGTGGGCCTACTAACTCTTGTCCTATACATTCGTCGAGGGATCGAGGGCGCATCCGCTCGGCGAGTGGTTGTGCTTTCTGAAAGGCATTTGTCTTGGGTTTCTTCGCCGGGGGATCTTCTAGACTGCTCTTAGACTCCTCTGGGTCCTTCTTTGAATTCGTATCTGGAACACCGTCTTCGAAGGATCGTTTTCGTTGGGGTTGGCTTGGGGTTGTCGATATATTCGTGCCATTGCGGGGCGCTTTGGGTTGGAAAGTCAGACTCGGGCTGGCTTCTATCTTGGGAGTGGGATATGATGCTGCTCGTTTCGCGGCCGGTGTTTGGAAGAAGCTCGATAGAGAGGGGGGCTGTTTCTGTGTGCTTGGTGGCTTCTGAGTTGATGATGGGTTTTGCTGGGTGAGTGGCGGGGAGCTTGTATCAAGGTAAGATTCACATCCCGAGTCGACTGGAAGATCTTAGAGTCAGTATTGTTTGACGAGAACTCGGATAATGCCTACTATGATTATTGATGTCTCTTGCGCGAACTGCTTTGTCACATACCGGACAAGTGACCATGGTTATTGAGCAAATGGTGTTGTTTGGATTTATTTGGTGATGGTGTTGGTGGTGATTTTGGTAGCCCCGGCGCGGTTTTTGGGAAGCTCGGCTGGGAAGACGCGCTGGGGCAGGCGTTTCGCGTTGAGTGCTTACTTTTTTCGCCCCTGAAGTTTTCGCCACTCTTCTTATCTCAACACCATTGAATTTCACGCAGGGACTCGGGGAAACGAGTTTGCGGATTGTTTATCTTCCTCCCGTCTTTTTCAAATTGCAATTCGAGTTGCATAGTTCGTCGTAGGTACTCGAGGGTATTTATGCCGCACTTCGAGCTTCTCGATCGAGATAGAAAGCCAAGATAGGGAAGGAACGGCCACGAGTGTCGACCTGGAAGCAGGCCGGATTGGACAGATTGGACAGATTGGACAGATTGGTGTTTTCCCTTCCAGTCTTCTTAACTTTTCATATCCTCACTTCAACGTCGACTCTGGAGTTGTTCTCTTTCTCTCAGTACTGACTGCTTCCTCTTGAAAATTCTCGAGTTTTTTCCAAGTCTCCTAGCCCCAACGTCAGGCGGACACAAGAACCCTCCTCCCAAAGTCATCTTCTAATAATCTACCAAAACAAACGCGCTACGAACAGATACCCAACGTCTGCAGTCTCTTCAATGGCTGTGCGATCACAAGTCACGTCCTCCAAAGGACCAGCGCAAGAAAAATCACGTTTCAATGAACCAGGCGCAAGCCATGTGTTTTGAAGAATGTATTTCTGTCTTATTTCAGACCTGTTGTTCTAGAGTTGTAGAATGACGGGCTAAAGATGAGAAGACATGTATCTTATTTCGAAGCCAATTCCAGGCCTTTCCCATTTTTTGTCCTCGGCCAATCTTTTGCGTCAGCCAAGTTGTATTTTGGCGCCATCCTAGGACAGATCATATTTCAATTGTTTCTAGAAATTCTGCTTTGCTAGATTCTGATATATTTTCGCATAGGTGCATGGCAAGAACGATGAAGTGCCTTCCTCGGTAATTTTGATTTTGGCCCGTGGCAATGAGATCATCTTGGAATATTTACTCGAGATCTGCAATTATGTCCTACCTGCCTTCACTGCCTCTTCTCGTTTCATAATTCCATTCGCTGTTTTTCGAGCGTTGCAGAAAGGCTTGTACACGATCATCAAGACAAGTCATCTTATTGGTTGAATCAACCAGGCGCATGGCTCACCGAAATGCAGTCATGCGGAAACTTTGCACTGCCCACCACTGGACACAATAGCACAATTTTTCTAATAGTTAAGTGGGATCTGGGCCCCGTTTCAACACTAACTTTCTTCACCATGGCGGAAGCCATTGCTGTCGTGGGCGTTATTGCCAGTTTTATCCAGCTTACGGAGTTTGGCTTCAAAGTTGCACACCGACTGAAGGACTTCACATCGCAGACCAAGGACGTTCCCGAGTCACTCCGCCATGTCTCTACCGAATTACCAGCCCTATTAGTAGCTTTGAAAAGATCTGCCCAGGCACTCGCAGTAGACAATATCACCAATGAAGCAAAAAAAGCTCTAGAAGCCCCGATAAAAGAATGCGCAGCCGAGATAGAGTGTCTTCTTAAGATACTGCTTAAGATACAACCAAAACCAGGTCAAACGACGAAAAAGAGAATATGGAAAGGAATTTGGAGCTTGCGGTACGATGCGAAGATCAAAAATAAGATGGCTGTTATCCGTCGTTACGCGCAAACTTTGTCCTATTACCATGTTACCTTCTTATCACCTGAAAATTGCAAGCCGGGTAAGCACAATGAATCCTCTTTAGATAAATTCTAACTAACTGGTGGCAGTAAACAATTTGCCAAAGCCTTTGCCATCATCGACAGTTCCATATCACCGAAATCCAGACTTTGTTGATACGGGAATCCTCCGAGAAATCGAGCAAAAGTTGACCAGGTCTGCCTCTCGTGTGGCTTTGTTTGGTCGGGGCGGTACAGGGTATGTTATTTTCTTATAAAAAAAGCTGTTCAAATCTAAACAATTACTGACGACGAGAATAGAAAAACTCAGCTCGCTCTCGAATATGCTCACATGGTCCGGGAAAAGTCCCCCAAGACGTGGGTTTTCTGGATCCATGCAGGTACTTTGACCAGACTCGAGGAAGGATATCGCAAGATTGCCGAAGCGACAAAACCATTAGGTTGGGATGACCCGAAATCCAACACTATGGAATTGGTCAGAGCCTGGCTCTGCGATGAGAGAAATGGCCCGTGGTTGATCATTTTGGATAGCGCGGACGATCCTACTATCCTCTCTCCTGACGAGATATACGATTCGACAGGGCATATCTCTTCCCCTGGTCAGCAACCACCCCCAAAAATGGTCCCTCAATCGCCCAACGGATCTGTGCTCGTTACTTCTCGTGATGCAAATGTCGCCAGCAAACTCAACTTAAGAAACAGTGAAATGCTGGAGGTTGGCCCAATGGGCCAGGAGTGTGCCGAGTTACTCTTGGCTCGAAAACTCAATCCTCGTGTCGAACCCAGAGAAGAAGTCACAAAGATTGTGAAAGCACTTGAATATCTTCCTCTTGCACTATCACAAGCTGCCGCATATCTGAGGCAGAGTCCACAGGTGCCCATCACAGAATACCTCGAAAAATTGAACGAAACAAACGAGGGAAAGGCAGTAGAAGCTGCCATTTTTACAACGTGGATGATATCTTTCAAACAGATACAGCAAGATCATTTGGCCACTGATTACTTTTCATTTCTATCCCTTTTGGATGCCAAAGGAATACCAGAAAGCCTTCTCAAGGACAATTACATTGCATACCTCGAAGCACAACGAACGATGGGAGCAATAAACCCCGCGGATATTGGGAATGACGACAAATTTGACAAAGCCATCTCCTTGTTGATGGCATACTCTCTCGTGACCATGAATACCAGAGACGAGTTCGAAATGCATCCCTTGATACAGAAATTGACGAAGAAATCACTGGAGCTTGACAGCAACTTTGAACGATGGAAGAGCAAATACATCGACTTCATGCACGAGACGTTCGTTGACGACGACACTGCGATCCGTCAACAACTTTTGCCCCATGTCGAAGCAATGCTAGAATATCAGCCCTCAAATGGCAGCCAGTCATTCTCATGGGCTGATGTCGTCTTTCGAGCCGCGGAATTTTGTCGCAGGTCCGGGAGGGATCGAGAAACTAGGAAGTTTTATCGGTCAGCACATGGGATAAGACAAAAAGAGCTGAGAGAGGAGAATCCGGTCACGCTTCAGTCATTGGACAGACTGAGGCAGTGTGAAGAAGCTGAACATCCTAATTCCCAAGCTCTGGAGCTTGCGCAAACCCTCAGGCTCCAAACGAAATCCCTGAAGAAAAAGGTTGCCTTCCTCGAGTATACTTTGTTGTTCGTTGTATTTGTTGGTTTTGTTTCTGTTAAACAATTGCTTGTTATATAGTTGCTTTGTATGATTTTGGAGTTTCGGGATTTATTCTAGTGGGATATATTTTAAAACATGGGCGCATAATACGTGATGAATGGAGAAACTATTTTCTGAATGTTTTTGTATATAAACTCCTGGAGACTTGGAAACCAACAATACACTTCATTTTTTACATCCGGTGGGCTCCTTATTGCACCCTTATTGTACACATATTTAATTCTACTTAATGTTCCTACGAGCGTCTGTAGGTACGCCGGGTACGCAAGAAAATAAACTTCATTTGAGGAAATACAGAAGACCTATTATAAAGTCTACGTTTGCGTCCTATGAGTCTAATTTCGAACATAGGTTTCAATTCTCTAAAAATAGTAGTCGAGGCAACCTTACTGTTCCCAAAAATAATGCTTTATACGTGACTGATATAAACAAACTGCACTTCAGAGTCCTTTTAACGTGCGCAATAACGAGGGGATCTGCTTGATCTTGTATGAAAATAGCAAGTGAATGGTCCACCTGCCTAAGCGAGCTGTAAGAGTCTGGGATATCGTTACGCGTACACTAGTTGTGCTAGAAGTATCGAATAATTACCTTTATTGTTTTAGTAGACTTAGTATAACGCAGAGTAGCGAAAGTTAATTGTTCTAAACTACTTGTTCGGGCTCCGAAAAAAAAATTTGATTCATCCAGCGTAGAAAAAGGACCCAGGTTCTTGCCATAACTTGGCGATAAATGTTCACTAGCTTGTTCATGTCAATATTTCTGCTTTGCTTCTCACAATAGTAAACATTTGATCTTGTTTTCATGTTGAATTCACGCTACATTGGTCTTTGGTTTTCTGCGTATATACATTTCACTGTTCTGTCCAATAAAACTACATTCCAAAATGTACTCAATTTGCGCAGAAAGCCAAAATCACTTCAATCGGATCGTCTCCATCTCCTCCCCTTCTTTTTCTCTCCAAGCCTCTCCTTGCATAATCCCATGCACATAAGCCTCCCCCACAACCCTCCAGCCTCCCTCACATCTCCGCAGTATCATGGGCATAGTGCAACCTTTTAAAAGCACAATACTATCTCCGACTTGACTCTGGGCATGCGTAACACCCACGTATCCCTTTCCCGTCACCATGAATCTTCTTTCCATGTGTTTAAGCACGAAATGGCGGATAAACTCCTCTGGGTTAGAGTTAATTGGCTGCTCAGTGTTGATTTGCTCTTTCAAAGCTATTCTTGACCATTCCTCGATAGGTCTTCCAAAGACGTGGAAAGGGCCAATCAGCTCATTTAAGTGGTATTTCTCGGTTATCGACAGTTTTGAGAAGTAGGGAGACTTTAGGTTGAAGTATTCTCGGAAGTGGTGCCCGAAAATGGCTGGAGCCTCTATGCCCCTTCGGATACGGATACTTGATACAATACGATCATAGATTAGCGAGCGCCATATAGCATTGTAAACAGACATTTCGTTCCCATAGATACCAAAACTGTTGGTTTTTGGGAGTTCTGGAGGCGAGAGGGGGTTTGCACTTGAACTGTCTGTTTTCACATATTTGGAGGCATCGCTAAGTGTTTGAATCGTGTCAAGGTTGTAGCCAGAGGTAACCATCGTCGTATCATGGTCACTGAATCTGACTTTAGCTGGTTGAACTCCACAAGCGCAGTATTCGCGAAGTACTCGCTGAGTAGCAGACGAATAATCAGATCCACGATAGTGGCATCTCCAAATTGCACTCCAGTCTACAACCCAAGAGGGTAGATCAAGCCTTCTAGGGCTTCTTGGGCTATCCAGACAGATCAGATTCATACGTACACCTGACCTTTTTTCCTTGTTGGTAGTAAGCATGCGTATCATGAGTTCACGAAATATATCATCTATCGGTTTCGAGTAGTCGATCTCCGGTACTATCGCGAGGCCATCTTTGGCCAGTGGGAAAACTGCAAATATCTTGTCATGTGAGTTGGTGGCCTTGGAGGCAGATGTGACGTTGAGTACTTTGGCGAGTGATAGTGAGAGCTTTGTTCGAGAATACCGCATGATTCTTAGAATTCCCCCAATGGTTGTATAATTTGGGAGCTTGCGAGCAAGGCTTGTAATAAGCTCAATTGATTTCGTTGCTTTCTCTATTGTGCTATGGTCCAGTGACTGTTCGCCCCACACAAATTCAAACCTTTTGTGAAAAGGTCAATTCTTGTATGATCCAGGTTCGTTGCCAGTAAGGGATTTTCAGGAAATGTTCGAGTGCCTTCAGGTTTGTGGATTCCGAAGATCTCACGGGCGGATAGCGATAAGCCGAACTGATTTCGATCCTTTCCTCTTCAGTGCGATTTTCGAGTTGATCAGATGACAACGTTGAGAGAACATTGGAAATCTCTATTGGGTAAGGATTTTTATATCCAAGCCAGGCAATTGTTTGTGTAGCATTGCGATAGATGTTGGCCATACGCTGAACTTGGTGGCCTTTCTCAATTTCGTCGCTTTGATCAATACATAGGGCGTCAATCCAGAGTCTAGCAAACTGACGCTTCCGAAGTTCTTGGAGGGCTTTAAAAAGACTTTTCGTAATTGAAACAAGATGCCCGTTGACAGAAATTGTTTCGGTTTTAGCAGTGTTTCCCCAGCAATATGAAAGTGCTGTGTACTCTGGGAACTCTTCAGTACATGAAAAGCAATCCAGAGTGCAGACAATTTTATCAGACCCTGGTAAGAGAGTCAACACACGGATATCCAGCAATTCCTCATCGAGTTGAGAGTAAATTGGGGCTTTCTCTGGAACCAAGTTCTTCGCTTCCGTGCATTTGTTTCTAAGGGGTATTGGTGACTGGGAATCCTCAAATGAGGCTGCTGAATCTCGGTTTGATGTTGGCGCCGGATTCGTTGCATCAGATTATTGTTTTCCCGGGAACTTAATCGCTTGCATTGTGCTTGAAATTTGTATTAAACGCAACACAAAGGCGATAGAAGATTTTGTTGTCGTATTAGAATAAGGAGCGGCGAGCGTGTTGCAGCCAATAAAGGGCCTGGGACAGTTTATGAAGATAAGGAGTAGGTCGTCAGCCTCGTGTTTCTCATCCGCGGGGGGGGTGGTGTAACCACAAAAACGCCATGATTACAATGCTTGCTCATACTTTCCTTGTCAAATTAATAGAAAAATAACAGAACTAAGACGCTTGGACATTGCTCTCCGGGACACTTCTATCGAGTTGTGGGAACTACTCCCCGCAAATTAAAGTTATTATCCATTATGCAATTTCCCCAGTGAAGGTCGCATAATACTTGATCAAGTAGGTAATGGGGAGAAAGGACTACTCTCTTTACTTAGGTGGCCGAGCTATAATATTAAATCTCCAATCGGCAATCTACCCTGACCGAACCAGTTAGTATAAATTCTCAATGCCCATCAATAGCTACAGATAGATATGGAAGTCAATTACTACCTTATCAAAATTTGATTACAGCATCCCCCCTGGTTTAAGCGAGAAGGAGCATATGTCATACACCTAAAGGAGATTTAGTCACGACCACTGTCCTAGCGTTAATTCGCTCAAGTCTTCTCGGAATTGGAACATTTCAATTCTGGCACAGTATCGTTTCTTGAGTGACATTTAACAGTCCCCGACTAAGAATTTGCACTTCCCAATTGAAAAAATACCATAAGCACCGCAGAATACCTACACATAAGTAAGTCTCTTTCCTACATCCACAAGTTTCTATCCCCACTCAACTTACGCAGCAGTAGAAGCCAACGTCTCAAAAGGCTTCGCATCAGTAATCGAAGAAAACAGTCCCAAAAACACAGCAATAAAAGCCGTAATAACAGCAAGCTTTCTCTTCGGACCCACCAACGCTTGTAAAATCCATATCGGAGCAACAAGCATCAAAGTCCCAATTGCAATGATAATTACATTGACAAATTTATCGATACGTTTGCTGGAGGTATATGTTATCATATCTTGGTCATAGACTGGAAGACTAGGTGCTTTTTTCGAGTGCCAGAGCGAGAAAATGCGGAATGTCTGAGAGCGCTCGAGGAGGCGGCGGAGATGAGTTTTATAACTGTCGACGACTGAGAAGAGATCGTGAGTATGTTCGAGATAATCCCGTTCTTCGTCCGATATGGCTCTATTGCCGTGGTTGTAATGTCAGTTGCGGATACTTTGGACATCTGGTCTAGCTGGTGATGGCCGCTTTTCCAATTCGGTTTGCTGGAGTACAAGACTATCTGAATCTGTTTAACCTAATTACACGCAACTTGAATACCACGACTTACTATACTGCGATAACTTGTGGGCTAATTCTTCTCGCAATGCTTTCCTATCTTCTTTGTCACATCTGTAGGAACTATTATGTAGGTCTCGTGCGCTTCTCATGCTGTATCCGTGGTCGAGTTCTTCGAGTTGCTTTTCTAAGATAGCGACTTCATCTTGGAGAGCTAGTGCAACTCAGATATTCGGCGAGGTAAAGCGTTTGAGAATGAAGGAGTCTTTCTCGGATGCAAGAAAGGAAGCGTAGCCCTTATACCCAATGTATTTCCATGGCTTCTCTTCGATTTCCTCTTTGGTTGGGTCTGGTTCGACATGACCGCTTCCGATAGTACTACTATTTAAAGATACCGTCCTAGTCTGAGATATAGTAGCTGAGTCTGTGGAGCATAATGAGGTCATGTGGATTGCCAAATCGACCTCTGCTGATATATTCGTATGGTTCAAAAAAGCTTGTCTTTTGCTTTCAATATGGGTTGAGGAATTATTTTCTCGTAGAACGGCATAAATTCATTCACAAAAGAATGGTTTTTTTATTGCGATAATCGCGGGGAAGCTGAAAGCCAGGCATGGATTCGCTCTTGCAGAATGTCTCGCAATAGAAAAGAAAAGCGGCAATAAATGGTTCTCAATGTTCCAACTTCTCTTGTGTCATTGGACTCATTAACCGGTATTTTCTAGAACATCTAAAAAGCATTGTCTTTAAAACATATGGGTTAATTGCTCCAAAGTTTAGAATGATTACATAGAATAAAGTGACATACGACGAAGATCTAATAATATCCCTACTGCTGCTTTTACTGCTCATTTGAGAATGCCGTCTGTCACCAACACATCAATATATGCACTGCGCCACAGGTCTGGTTTGAGCCTGAATTCCTTGCGGAGATCATCGCAAAACAGTTATCGCAAAACCCCATAAACAAACGATTCCCGCGATCCTTCACATCTCCCACATTGGAATTGGCTTTAGGAGCTCTTTCACTTTCCTATATATATATATATATATATATATCTGTGAAGGACGAATCCCCCACTCCAAACACTCAAAAGGGAGTCTGCCGTTTCAACGGCCAAAGCGCAAATGAAACGAAAAAGGGTCACGTTTGCGACCAGACAAGATAGTAGGATATTCTGCGAACCTACAAGACTCTCCAGTTCCACCAGTGAACAACTTACCCGGCACAGTTCCGGCCCACGTCCAACGCAGAGCTGATGCAAATACAAGAGCGTTGCCTTCTTCAAGCACAACTACGATTATGAGATTTGGGGGTAACACTAAGAGAGACAAAGCAAAAAGTAGGAAGATCGATCATTTCGGGGACAATAGCGACAGCGACTCGGAAGATGGCCGGAGAAAGCAAAGGCACACAGATCATGGCGATGTCCAAGTCTCGCGAAAGAAAGTGGGCACAGTGCCTGGACATAAATCCTTTAGCTCTTTTTCATTTACGCCAGCAGAAGAACGGCGTGTTCGAGTCAAAGCTGAGTCACAAGATTCAGAAGAGAAGCTGTTGAAATGGAAAATATTGGAGTTGCAACGGAAAGAGTGCATTGCACAAAGATCCATTAAAGAGCACTTACTCGCGAAGGAAAAGTGGAAACGGAGCAACAACGGAGATGAGAGCAAAGAAAGGAAGGAACTATTCAAGGAAATGTTAAAGGAAGACAATCGCTTGAGAGGTTTTCATGAGGAAGAAGTTTCCGTCATCTTGGACAAACTTCTCAACAGGGTCCGCAAAATGAAGATAACAAGCTTTCCAGATCAACTGCCTGTATCAATGATATCTTACTCAATCTGGAGAAAAGAATCATTGTTTGGTGCAAGACTTTCGACCCCTACGATGCTCAAGGCAACTGGGGCATGTTGCCACCGATTAGAAAGGACCGAATGATTGGGATTTTCCAAAAACTTGCGATTCCAGCAAGGATATCAGAAGGATAGTTTTGGTTTTTATGTCAGAGAAGGGGCTTGAAAGAAGCGGCGACGCTCTTGTGAACCAATATTTGAGTGCGCTGGCAGAGTGTTTGGTGGAGATTTTGACTCGAGATTTTGATGTTGCTCTACGAGCAACAAGCAGCTCGGAATCATGTTTGGCTGAAGCTTCATCACTAGATGCCGTGGTAGTGAGATGCGCTGAATGGGGTGCTTTTGTTTACCGGGTAAAGATGACTTTGAACCACGATGATTTGAGAGAAGAAAGCGAACGTTGGTATCCCAGTGCCCACAAGAAAGAGTTCATCGAGGATCAGTTTGGGGGGAGTTTACATGCTCATTTTCATAGACGATATGCTTGCTAGCACGCATAGATTATTCCCGGAGACGATCCAATGGCTGGGATGGAGACGAAACGGGCCACGGCAAAGCTATTGGCGTTACTTTGGCAGCTGTGAAGAAGTGTTCAAACTGCAGATGAATGGAGAGGTCGTTGAAATCTGGACTATGGATGGAGATATCAACTGGGATCCCTCATTCTCCCAAGATTGAAAAAGCCTAGTAAAGAAGAATCATAATATACTTTTCCTATTTCTGTTCAGCGTCCCCTTCTGCTTAGGACGATGTTGTGACCGCTGTTGACAGGTTGTTTTTCGACACACTTGTGCGTTAGCGGGATAAATACCTAAGTCCGGTAAGATTACCTCTTTCCACCCACAAGGATACTTGTCACTCCCTATTCGCGATACTTGAAATCCGAGTAAGAACTATCGAACATTCTTTTTAGCAGAGTTTGAGCTTCACGTGGGAAAAGAAGGTTGCGAAGTCTCCCGGTGGACAATAAAAACGGCAGTAAACATGAAGTTCGTACCTGCCCTACCTGGCTCATTGTTCCAGCTTTTTAGGTAATTGGAGTTGATTGTTCCAACCATCTGGGTAACTACCTTAAATTGTTCTAGGTGTTTAGGGTAATTTACTTGAATTACCCTAAACAGCTGCAAAAACGAGCTAGGTAGGGCAGGTACGAACTTCATGTTACTGCCGCTTTTATTGTCCACCAAGAGGAAGTGCCAAGAAATAAGCTCGCAAGAACTGCATGAACCTCGGCACCCACTTCCCCACGTTTTCCTTTCCGAAGCGAGCTCTTCCCCAACATACGCCTCTCCCCTTCTCCACACTCTTCATAGCCTCTCTTTCTTGGCATGTCCTCTCTCCTGTTCTCTCTCTATTCAACTCTTGCTCATTATAAACTTCCACCTTGAGTACCTGGACGTCTTTTTATCAATCGACAGTTGAGAATAACAACAAGCAATCAACCTCCCTCAACACCATGGGACCTATAACCACCCCCCTCACAACCCTCTTGGGCATTGAACATCCAATTCTCTTAGCGGGAATGGCCAGGACTTCTAGTAAGTGAAACCACCCAGAGTGATTTATCTCTCTATTCCCAGGCTCGCAGAGCCAAAGCCCAGAAACATACCCCCCTTCCAAGTTCGCTTCAACCCCCACAAAACTACCAAAACACACACACACACACATCACAACCCCCCCAATAACACAAGACTAACACCCGCCCAGGCGGTCCCCTAGCAGCAGCTGTCTCCAACGCCGGAGGTCTAGGCTGCATAGGTGGTCTAGGATATACGCCAGACCAACTCCGCGAAATAATCCACTCCCTCAAAGCCTCCCTCCGTTCCCCCAATTTGCTTTTCGGCGTCGATCTCGCCCTCCCAAAAGTCGGCGAAGGCGCCCGAAAAACGAACCACGACTATACCCATGGTCAACTCGACGACCTAATAACAGTAACCATAGAAGAGGGCGCAAAACTATTCATCTCCGCCGTCGGTGTACCACCCAAATATGTCATTGAGAGACTACATGCAGCCGGGATTTTGGTCATGAATATGGTGGGACATCCTAAGCATGCGAAGAAGGCTTTGGATGCGGGGGTTGATATTGTGTGCGCGCAGGGAGGGGAGGGGGGAGGCCATACGGGGGATGTTCCGAATTCGATTTTGATTCCTGCTGTTGTTGATGTAGCGAGGGGGTATAAGCCTACGATGTTGAAGGGGGAGGCGGCTTTGGTTGTTGCAGCGGGGGGAATCTATAACGGAAGGAGTTTGGCTAGTAGTCTTATGCAGGGTGCTGCCGGGGTTTGGGTTGGAACGAGATTCGTGGCTTGTACGGAAGCAGGGTGTAGCGAGCAGCACAAGGAGAGTGTTGTGAGTGCAAGGTTTGAAGATACGATGAGGACTTTGGCTGTTAGTGGACGGCCGTTGAGAGTTAGGAGGAATGAATGGATTGATAAATGGGAAGCTCAGCCGGAGAAGATTAAGGAGCTGACGGAGAAAGGGGTCGTTCCTATTGAGTATGATTTTGATCAGGGGAATGAGGTTGATATTCCCCATTTGATGGGTGTTGTTGCTGGTGTCATCGATGAAATCAAACCTGCTAAGGCTATTGTGGATGAGATGGTTGGGGAAGCGGTTGAGATGTTGAAACAGGGCCAGACTTTCTTGGGAGGGAAAAGTAAGTTGTGATTGTAACCATATATATACCTTATTTTCAATTTATTCAATAACTGTTTTTGTATATAGCAGACTCGTCAACTGGCGTTCATTTTATAGAATATATGGTCAACACTACCCACTCGGGTCTAATACTTTCTGATTTTTGATTAGCAAAACGCACTTCCGGGTATACTCAAACCATAAACATACAGGTATAAAGAGAGGAAGAGAGCAAGAAGAAAAGTATACAATTAGGCTTTCTTTCTAAAGATCTTTCTTTCATTTCGCCTAAAATGCCCACCAATACCAAGAGTTCCAGCAGCGAGCACTTCGCATACTTCTATAACGCCATTCAAATGCCCACCAATTACAAGGTTCCCATACCAACCACCCAGAAAGACTATGCACCTAACCCAAGAAGAAAAAACTGAAATGACTCCTTCCTATTATCCACACCACCCAACGCTCCTTCTCTCAACCGAAATTGGGTAACCTCGCAGGCACGAACTCACTCCCTGACTCCTTATTCGAAGATTCGCTCTTCGTATCGTCTTTGCTTGATGTGGTGGGTATATATTCCGTTTCCTCGGTATCATCGACTTCAACGTCCAAAGTGGGTGAGTCTTCAACTGGTGCTTTGTTTTCCAAAATGGATACTGTGGTATCTTCAACATGAAGTCCACGTTCCATTGCTAATGTGGCAGCAGCTTGTCGCTTCCTTTCCACCTCGTCATCTTCCTCTCGTCTTATTCTTTCCTCTTCTTGCTGTAAATCGGTCAACGAAGGCGCATCAACTCCATCTGGAGAGGCGATATCAGGAGTATCTGCTAGAGATGTTTCTGAGACAGCATTAACCCCCGCTAACGTGAATACCGATTGTGATGAAGCTGCCCTCCTAGACATCGTTCTCGAGGTATTTCTCAATCCTGCTGGTCTTTTACCCTTGCTGCTCCGTGTCTTCCCACTGCTCTTATCATCCGCATTTGAATTCGTTCCTCGTCTTTCCAGGACCATTGCAAATTCGTCGGGCAGCGGAACCGCATCATCCTCTCCATCGCTAGGGAATAAATCTCCGCGCGATCGGAATGAGTCTGACGTCTCGCCAGAACTCGTCGTCGAGCTTCGCTGTCTCCTATGTCCCTTATCATGCGGCCCATCATCATCACTCTCATCATCTGGCATCAATGGCTCCCCCTCCTCCTCCACATACTCCGACCTCGAGGCCCCAGGATGCTCTTGTAAATCTGCCGCGCTGGGTTTATACCTCAGTGTGCCCCCAAGTTTGAAAGGCAATCGTCCCAGAAACCCCAAGCTATTCGTACTCGGAATAATAGTCGGATCAGGTTCCAAACTCTTGCGCCTAGGTCTATTCCTCGTCCCATAACTCATCCCCCTCTTCCTCCTCGGCGCCTGATCGCTAACACTTTTATTCCCACTATGCGATCCGCTCCCCGCAAGCAATCGATCCAATTCATCATTTCCCCAGCCCCCCAACACACCGCCTACGCCCTCATCCTCATCCCAATCATCGTAAAAGTCAAAACTAAGTTCCGCCCTCCCTCTCGTACGTTCCCGTTCTCTTAATCGTCTTGCGCGTTCGTCGCGATCGGGAAAACAGGCTCCAGTACATTGTTCAAAGCCCGACGCGATGGAGGATAGGCAAGGGTGTATATATCGATGTTGAAAAGTCCAAATACCAGCAGCAGCCGTCTCCGTCGCCGATTCCGCATTCTGCGAAAACTGGTTCCAGGTTTGTCGGATGCGAGGGTCTTCAAGTAGAGGCGCCATGTTGATAGTCTTCGTCTGAAGTGAGTCTAGATTGCGGCTGTCGCTTCTGGAGAGATGTCAAGATTGGGTGATTGATAGGCCGACTAAACTATTGCGACCTGGTCCTCAATTCATGGGATCGTGAGTACAAGCAGCGAGGCATATCCGTGAACGTGGGCTTTGGAGGGGTTGTGGAGTATCTCCATGCTTTTGTGAGGCCTTTACTCCTGCCAGAGTGGACTCTCTGGGCCGCTAATGTTTTAGCGTATCCGAATATAGTCCGGGGTCTTCAGGATCGCGAGACGAGGCTGTAAGGCTGAGGTGAACAGCCAGAGGCCAATTGATTAAAATGAAATGTTGGTCCAACTCCCTTTTCACTCGGCCTGTGATAATTATGGTAAAGGGGCTCAAGTTCACTCGACAAAAGTTAGCACTCGCACTGTATCCCCCCCTTCTTCCTGTATTCAAGAATTCCAGCACTGTTGCGCTTTGGCAAGACCTCCACAACGATACTTCATCACTTCCCTCAAGATACTCGTATGAACAGACACAATTACAAGATAGGTGATTTACAGTCAGTATGTGAATACGGAGCCCATAACGCTGATTGCAACGTGCTACTCGCTTAATTTAAGATACAATTAATGCTTAATGCCATTCGCAGCAGCAGCGGCAACGAGCCCATTAGTAGCTGAGAGGGGCGCAGGAGGAGGTACAGGACCGAAAGGTTTTGCCGCTTGTTGAAGATGTAATTCCTCCTCGGTGTCTTCATCGTATTCTCCCTCCTCACTACCCTCTTCATCTCCATCCTCGGCTTCTTCGTCCTCATACTCATACTCACTCTCCGTACCCTCCATATCCCCTTCTCGGAATTCCCCTTCGACACTTCCTTCTGCCATGCCCATCATACTACCAGCTACGCCCCTGCCTTGCTTTTGCATTTGATTGATGATACTAGTTAGCTTATCATTCTTTTTTCGCAAAGCTTCTTGGTCCTCGTTGCTCTTTGTTCGTTCTTGGGCCATCTTTAGGATATTCTGGTTGGTCAAATCATGCTTCCGTGTAAGATTCATATTTTCCTTTTCCAGTCGCTTGGTCTTCTTAGACATGTCTTCCATTTCCTTTCGGAAGGTAAGAAATAAGTCATTACTGTTGTTGAGGGTATCCTCGACCTAGAAAACTATTAGTCCCGTTCGCAACCTGTACTTAAAAAATTGGATAGTGTGTACCCAATTCAAAAAAGCGCCTGGGCTTACCTGTTTGAACTTCTCGACGTAAATATTAAGTTGATTTCGAAGCTCATTTTCGGTTTTAGAGAAGGTCAAAACCTGGGTGTTCAACGCTTTCGATCGAGAAACTTCCGCCTCGGCTGCCTTGCGTTCGCGGTCGAATCTTGCCATATTATATTGTACTTCTAGTTCCTTGGCGCGCATAAGGGAGTGAAAATGGAGCTCTCTCAACTCATACTGATCGATCAATGATTTGAAGCGTTGTTTAAACCTATACTGGTTAGAAAAATTCCTTGAATGGGGATCAGCATTTCACGAACAAATCTTCCACCTCTATGTTGACAATCTGTGCCTGCGGGTGATCCTTCGCCTCTTGGTAGTCCTGGAGTTGCCAAAGGAGTTGCCTGAACTTTTCATCCCAAGATTCGTGGCTGCTCTTCTCGGAGTCCTGGTAACCTCTGTTCTCAGCCTATTTTAAGCTGTCAGTATTTGGACCAGACAGAAGCGCAATTTCCAAATCGAACCTTCAACTTGTTGTTCTCCTTTTGCAATTCTCTACACAAAGTTTCCAACTTCTGCTTCATACTGGTTTGTTTGCTGAGTTCGTTGGTCCTTTGGTCCTTTTCTTTTTGCAATTCATCTGCCCGCTTCTGATTCTTCCGGCTCTTTCTCTCCCATCGCTTTACGTCGGTGAGGTGCTCGGTGACTCGTTTCTGGAGGAAATCAATCTTCTGCAAGTCGTCCATCTTCGAGGTAAGAGTGTTGAGTTCGCGATTTGCTCGTTTGACCTCTCGTTCTTCATTATATGTTAGCAAAATATCGCTATCTCAAACACCGGGTACCAAAATTTTGCAAATTTCAATCTACGTTTGTCCTCCTATGGAGATGCGGCATGTCCCCACAGCCAAATGAATGTGCTTGGAACTCGCAGCGACTTCTTGACATTGGGGGAGCACGACCGTGGCCTTGCCACAACTCGCCTTATGTTTGCCCATTACGTTTCCCTCTGTCCCGAATTCTGTGCAACTCATTTTGTTCTTTTAAGAGATCGACCAAGTGTCCCCCGTACGAAAAGCACACTTGCCACCTGGTGGGGAAAAATTCAAGCGCATGGAGTATCAAATGGGCAAAACCAACCAATTTCGGCCTCCTGCTCCTTGTCCTCGGCAGCTCCCAGTTCCAACTGCGAGATCTTTGCGGCGAGTAATTTGGAGGTTTCGTTTGGGTCCGTCGCTTTCTTCTGCTTTCCCTTTTTGGCCGCATTTGCCGCCCCGGAGTGCTGGTGCGAACTGGCATCGTGATGGTGGTGATTGTGTCCGTTCGTATAGGGGGGATCGGTATGCGAATGGTGGGTAGGAATAGATGAGGGTCTCGAGTTCGCAGGTACTGAGGTGGTCGTGGGATTGACGGCGGTCGACATGTTGCATCTAAATAGAGATGGGTTGTTGTTTCGTTCGGAGTCGGGGTGGAAAGCTAGCTGGCGCCCATGCACAGCTGCCGAATTCAGATTCGCTGGCGACGTCGATGAGATGTCGAGATCTCGAAGTAGTTCTCAAGCTTATCAGGTCCCCGTAAATGCGGTCGCGACAATGATGTTCCTCCTATGTATAGATCCTTCAGTCCTGGAGTCTCGAGGAAGGTGTTGCAGCAGTTGACCTTGACCTTAATTCTGATCGAGACTAGCGGGCAAAGCGGCGCCAGTTTTGAAATTGGGAGGAAAGTGCAGATGTCGATGTCAGTGAGCGTGTCAGTGTCAGTGTCAACCAGACTTATGAGGATGCGCGATGGGGTAACTACGGGGGGGGACCAAATAATTTATTCTTAGATCTCTGCTATATAATAATTCCTCTTATGTTTCGTTCCACACTAGATTTCCATTTCCAACCTGTCATGTCAAATGGAGGAGTGAAGAGTCAGTCATGCGCCACGGTATTGGCTGCTTTTATGCAGTTATGCAAGTAGGCTAGCATGCTCTGCACAAAATAGTTGTGCCTCCACGCGAGGCTGCAGTAATTTGTACTGGGTTTGTACTGTCCAGGACTCATACTCAACCTCCCTCTTTTACAATACACCACTTTCCTTTCATCTCCTTTTGTTTTACAAATTCTTCCTCCACCACCAACAAAATCATAATGTTGCGAAGCGCCACTAAGAGCGCGGTACGAAAAGGAGTGAGGGAAATCTCCCAATACCCAAAGCCAGGCGACAAACTACACGGCTTCACGCTACTTCGCTCTAAACATGTACCCGAACTCGAGTTGACGGCGTTGCACTTGCAACATGACAAGACCGGCGCAGATTACCTACATGTAGCTCGAGAAGACAAGAACAATGTCTTCTCTATTGGCTTCAAGACCAATCCACCGGATGATACAGGAATTCCCCATATTCTGGAGCATACAACATTATGTGGGAGTGAAAAGTAATTAGTATCTCCATTCTTTCCTATTATATATATTAATGCTCCACAGATACCCTATACGAGATCCCTTCTTCAAGATGCTACCACGTACTCTTTCGAATTTCATGAATGCCTTCACAGCTTCTGACCATACCTTTTATCCATTTTCTACAACCAACGAGCAAGACTTCAAGAATTTAATGTCGGTTTATCTTGATGCTACATTACATCCATTATTAAAACGAAGCGATTTCACACAGGAAGGGTGGAGAATTGGCCCACAGAACCCAAAGGTTGCTCTGGCGGGAGAGGCGGTTAATCCAGACGACTCGAAACTAGTCTTCAAGGGCGTGGTATACAACGAGATGAAGGGGCAGATGTCAGATGCGGGATACCTATATTATATTCGATTCCAGGACCATATATTCCCAGCAATCAACAACTCTGGAGGCGATCCTCAGAAGATGACCGAACTCACATATGAGCAGTTGAAGCAATTTCATGCGGAACATTATCATCCAAGTAACGCCAAGGTTTTTACATATGGTGATATGCCACTAGGGGACCATCTGAAGGAGGTTAACGCCCAATTGAGCGCTTTTAACAAGATTCAAGGAGATTTTGAGATCCGACGACCAATTGATCTCAGCGGTGGACCCCAAAATGTCTCTGTTTCTGGACCAATCGACCCACTCGTTCCCCAGGACATTCAATATAAGACTTCCACCTCATGGCTATTGGGAGATACTACCAATATTCTGGAGAATTTCTCTTTGGGGCTGTTATCTGCTTTACTTATGGACGGATATGGATCACCCCTGTACCGGAATTTAATTGAAGCTGGTTTGGGCACAGAATGGAGTCCAAACAGCGGTTTTGATGGTTCAGGAAGAATCAGCATGTTCTCCATAGGACTTACTGGTGTCAAGGAGGCTGATGTACCCAAAGTTAAAGAGGCAATCCACAAAACCTTCGAGGAAGCCCACCAGAATGGATTTGACAATTCCAAAATTGATGGATATCTGCACCAACTGGAGTTGAGCTTGAAACATAAGACAGCAAAATTTGGTATGTCATTGATGCACAGAATCAAGCCCCAGTGGTTTGAAGGAGTTGACCCATTCGAGTCGCTGGCTTGGAACGATACTGTCTCAGCATTCGAAGCAAAGCTTGCAGAAGGGGGTTATCTTGAAGGACTTTTGGAGAAGTACCTTTTGAACGACAACACTCTTACGTTCACAATGACCCCTTCCACAACATACGCAAATGAGCTTATTGAAGAAGAGGCTACTCGACTTGCAACTAAAATCGCTGAAGTCACAAAAAGTGCCGGAGGTGAAGCAGAAGCTCGAGCTCAATTGGAGAAACAGGAACTTGAACTTCTTGAAGAGCAAGGCAAATCCAACACACAAGATCTTAGCTGTTTGCCAAGTGTTTATGTCAAGGATATTCCTCGACAAGGAGAAACAGTCGAGTTGAGGAATTCAAAGATTGACAAAGTCGATGTCCAATGGAGGGAGGCACCCACGAATGGCCTGACATATTTCAGAGCGGTCAACACATTTGAGAATCTACCAGGTGAACTTCGAGCTCTTATTCCTCTTTTCACTGATTCTATCATGCGATTAGGAACCAAGAGCAAGACGATGGAACAACTAGAAGATCTTATCAAGCTGAAGACCGGTGGTGTTGGTGCTGGATATTATGTTTCTTCTTCTCCATTCGACTTCAAGTCATCTACAGAGGGTATGAGCTTTTCGGGAACCGCTTTAGACCGCAATGTGCCCGAAATGTTTCAACTGCTACAAACTCTTGTCCTTGAAACCGACTTTGATAGTGCTGAAGCTCAGTCTCGCATCAGGCAACTTTTGCAGGGAGGTGCTGATGGAGCTGTCAACAATATCGCATCTTCTGGTCACGTATATGCAAGAGGTGTTGCCGAAGCTGCAATTTCAAGCTACGGCCAACTGCGAGAGCAGGTCGGTGGTTTGTCACAGATAAAACTTATCACATCTTTGGCATCAAGACCCGAGTCCGAAGGACTGGCCGATGTGATCGAAAAGCTCAAGGCAATCCAGAAACTTGCCTTCTCGGGCTCCAGCACATTCCGCACCGCAATCACATGTGGCAGCGAAAGCGTCTCAAACAACGAAGCCTTACTCCAAAAATTCCTCTCCTCCTTACCCGGCAACACAACCTCATCTCCCGTCGCCAAAGCCCCCGAATTCTCCCGAAATTCCAAAACTTTCTTCCCCCTCCCATACCAAGTATACTACGGCGCCCTCGCCCTCCCAACCGTCTCCTACACCTCCCCCTCCGGCGCCACCCTCCAAATCCTCTCCCAACTCCTCACACACAAATATCTCCACCACGAGATTCGCGAAAAAGGAGGCGCCTACGGCGGAGGCGCATATTCTAAGGGTCTCAACGGTGTCTTTGGCTTCTACTCTTACCGTGACCCGAATCCGGAGAATACCATGGTTATCATGCGTAATGCGGGACAGTGGGCGGTTGATAAAGCTTGGTCTAAGCAGGATCTTGAGGAGGCTAAGCTTTCGGTTTTTCAGAGCGTGGATGCGCCGAGGGGGGTTAGTGATGAGGGGATGACGAGGTTTTTGAGTGGGGTTACGGAGGAGATGCAACAGACTAGACGGGAGCAGTTGCTTGATGTTACACCAGAGCAGGTTAGGGATGTGGCGCAGAAGTTTATTGTTGATGCCCTAGAGAAGGGTGAGGGGAGCATGGTTTTCTTAGGGGAAAAGAAGGCGTGGGTGCGGGGTGAGTGGGAGGTTAGGGAGTTGGGGATGGAGGGGAAGAGTGAGACGGAGTTTATTGATGAGGATGAGGTTAAGGAGGTTTGAGTTTGGTGAGGGTGTGTTGTATATAGATGTATTATTGTATTCCACTCTGGTGTATGTTAAGAAACGAAGGTGAGGAGACTGGGTGTATGAGTATAGACAGAGATGAAAAGTAAATTATATAATGACGAAATAATGAACATACACATTTGAGATGCTAAATTATAAGCAAGTCCTATAGAGACAATGGCATATGATCCCCCGCACAGTTTGCTTAGGTAGTTACCTGACTCTGCGGGTGTGAAATGGGGGCCTTCAATCCCGAATAGAAGTACAATGTAACAACTAAATTAACCAAACTTCTAATCTAGTGTTCCTTGCCTATCGAAATCTTGTTCTAGATATTTTGTGTACTTTTCTCGTCGCTTATAGATGCTCTGTTGGTCTTTTGGCTGTCAAGTGCCGCGCTGTTTACGGAGGTAGGTAGAACCTGGCTCAAGATAGATTGTAAAAGACGCAGTAAATACCGAGGACGGGGTCAAAGGTTTGGAGGACACTGCACTGCGCTTTCATGCCCTGTAACGCCTCCCTGAAGCGGGCGCTGTATTTCAGTAGACCCCCCTGTAAATTAGCTCCCAGGTTCTCTCCTATGGCTCGCTTACCCCTATGACTTCGCTATGATTTTCTCGATGACATTTCGACCTGGTCATCAGAAATTGGAGTCCTTGACAACTTTCATCGACTGTGAAACGTGAGTTCATCGAAAACACATTTGAGGTTAGATTTCTGGGGATTGTCGTAACGGTATTCACTAATTCAGAAATTGACTGAATTCCTGAAATAAAGTTAACCAACAGATGTTGGAAACCATGTCATATTTCATTATACAACGAAACATTAAGCCTTGAATATAATTACTTTAGAGGTTATCGAACAAAGGAACAAATCAAATACAGGTAGCCCTGGATATTTCAGAAGAATGCTTTGTATTCGTTTTAGTAATTTTAGGAACTCTTATGTATATATTTATGTTAAATTAGTAAGTGTACGATAAGCAATGACACTCTGACTTTTGTTCAATTCGTTGTTTTAGGTGAGCATTCTTAAATAGTATTTATTTATCTTGATAGATTCCATACAGAATTTTCGAGACTGGAATGTCTATGATATCTTTTAGTGGGTTTAAGTTCTTGTTTACCGAGAATAGTACTGACCGAGACTTTTACGAAAATACTCTGAAAATTACAAGATAAAAAGGCAACACACATATTCCTCAGGATCAAGATCACCGAGTACATCTAGCAGTTTAAGTCACAAACTTCACTGGCTGGGTACATGCAGTCAGCTTGGTGGGCCCAACTTGGGTAGGACTCTCGGAAGTCGACTTCCGAGAACAAGCTACGACAAATTTTATATTGTTTGTTGGTACATGGGTTATTGCTGCCAACTATGTGCTTACCCATGGTTGGGGTCTGCAAGTATGCGCTCAACCTTCAAGATAGTGGATAAATCCTTGAGTCAATGAGCCCAATTAATTCTCGTCAGTAACCACAGTTTCAAAACTTTCGTTAATATATAAGCAACTTCCTCTCCACTTTAGCCCCTCAATATAACACCCCCTAAACTTCATACTTTTGGAAGTCGATAATATGGCAGCGTCAGATCCCACAAACATTATATTTGGCATTTGCATCACTTTTCCGGTACTTGCAATCATCGCAGTATCAACTCGGCTCTACGCTTGAAAGTTGCAGAACGTCCGGCCAGCAGCTGATGATTGGTTGATACTTCTTGCTTTGGTTAGTCTGCTTCATTTCCCAGTATGTGAGTGATAATTCTTACTGATTGTTTAGTTTTTCTGCGTTGGAAGTGGAATTACTGGTTTAATAGGTTTGTATTTAGACAAAAGCTAGCTTTCAAATCTGCTCACTGGGGGGTCATAGGTCTATATCGTGGAGACCTTGGAATCAGACAGCCAAAAGGGAAGAACGGGTTCGCTATACCGAGTCCAAAGCTGGTAACTTTCAAGAAGGTAGAATCAAACCCCCTGGCACACTGAAAGATACTTACCATCAGCCAAAAGTCAACTACGCCGCGGCTCCCATCTTTATTTGCGGCATCACATTTGCGAAACTCTCGGTACTGTTCTTTTACCGCAGAATATTCACAGCACATAATTTTCGGATTCCGTTCGTCGCCCTGTTGACGTTGAATATCGTATATGGAGTTTCTTTCTTCTTCGTCTATGTTTTTCAATGCATCCCAGTCAGTCAAAATTGGCAGACGCAGATTGGACAAACTCGAACTTGTGTCGATCCTGTTATCAACCTACCTTTCGCTTACGGGGATGCTATTTTGGATTTTATTACGGTAGTACTCCCATTGCCGTACCTCCTGAGGATGCAGATGCCACGGAATAGAATGTTTGCAGTGATTGGGATATTTTTACTCGGCGCTGTGTAAGTTAAACAGCATCATTTTCGACTCCTCCGTAACTAACACGAATGCAGAGTGTTGGCAGCGAGCGTCGCGAAGGCAGTCGCATTTAACACAACCCTCAGGAACATTATAAAAGATCGTGATATTACTTGTAAGTATTTCAGCGGGTACCTGCCAAGTACAATCTAAAAAATACTAGACGATGGAGCACCAATATTTTACTGGACTATCTCCGAATCCTGCTGGGCAGTGATCGCAGCCTGCCTCCCTAACTTGGGTCCATTTTTCAGAGGTTGGTCACCAGAATCGATAGTAGGCAGTATTCGAAGCGTGGAAAGCCTAGGATCACTCGATAGTCAAGGACATCGGACAAACATCAATCATGTAAAGTAGTACGAACCAAATCGTGAAACAGCAAAGGGTTTTCCTAAAACTTCAGCTGCCGCGGCGTATAGAGAGTTGAGAGTGCATCTATTAGTGGAATAGGAACGGTGTCGATTTTCCATGAATATCAAAGTCGGATTTAAGTATGAAGACACCAGCCACGATAAATGGGCGTGATATTGCTTTTGATCCCTCTTTAAAAACGGGACTTGTTCTTTTGGAAAAAAGAATTTAGCGATTGGGAGAATCATTTGAGTCAATATAAATTATCACTGCTCAAGAATCACAAAATGTCCTTTTGCTCGCTTAGTTAACTCAGTGCACTCAAATAATGCTTACTTAATGACATTATTTCGTTGCTCTAAAAGAATTAGAACGAATGTTCGATTTGTCTGATGGGTTCACGCTAAAGAGAGAGTTGACGTTTGTTGGCGTGAGGGACCTGATTTGTCAATCGCGATTAGTTTGATGATGCAGTAGCCTGTTGGACCAACTTGGCTAAAGTCATGCCGAGTACAATACATCACCCTTCCCCCAAAAACTAACTTGAAAACCTCTCATTCCTGAAGGGTATACTAATTTTGAACTCAAAATTTTTAGATCACTATGTTAGAGACATACGGTACTCTCACTCTCACTTCTGCTTGCTTAATTGTCCTGTACCTCTGCTACAACACTACCACTTTTCTGCAACAATTTGTCAACCGCAGATCACTTTCTCAAAAGCACGGATGCAAACCCCCTCAGTCACACCATCCGTGTGGTTTTTTGGGACTGGGACTTCTCGGTCAAATAGGTAAACAAATTGCCGAAGGCCGTCGACTGGAATCGCTCAAAAGCCTATATGATAACTATGGGACAACTTACCTCACTCACGTCTTGGGTCAAACCACAGTTAATACAATTGCCCCCGAAAATCTCCGGATGATATATGCGATTGACTTCGATGATTACGGAGCCGAATATGCAAGACTACCCCCCTCAGCTCCAGCAGTGGGAAGGAATGTATTTACAACGGACGGGCATTTTTGGAAACGTTGTCGTACTCAAGTGAATTTGATATTCACGAGAGCTCATGTTTCTGATTTATCGGGGTTCCAAGTGTACTTTGATAAATTCATGGAGAAGCTGCCAGAAGATGGTCGTGTGTTCGACATAAATCCTCTGGTGGAGACATTGGCAAGCTTACTCTGCACTGAAGTCATTGAAACTATGCTAACTCACAAGTAGTTTATTGATTCTGCCCTAGATTTTCTCTTTGGTATCCCTCTTTCTAGCGAATCCCCAGAGTCGAAGGTCGAAAAGATGAAGTTCTTGAGAGCGTTTGGGGGAATGCTTGCCGGGATGGGTCGCAGATTTGGGAGAGGGAAACTACGCCTTCTACTTTACCGAGATCCACCTTTTGATCAGGCATGTAAAGAAGTTAAGCAATTTTCTGATAAGTATGTTCATCGTGCATTGGAGAGTGCTAGGATTGGAAAGAAGAGTTCTGAGAGATATATTTTTGTGGAGGAAATGGCAAAGGAAATATCGGACCCCGTTTTCATCAGAGATAACCTTCTAGCTGTTTTCTTGGCTGGACACGAAACAACGGCGATTGTCCTCCAGAATTGTATATTTCTATGTTCAAGACATCCAGAGATCTGGGCAAGACTTCGACAAGAGACTTTATCTGCTGATGCAAGTCAGCCAGTAACTTTTGAGGTACTCAAAGGGCTAAAATACCTAGGCTGGGTGATCAACGAGAGTAAGAAATTCCCTCATAACTTCGGTTGACCAGCGCTAACTATTCAGCAATACGACTTTATCCACCCGTTGTCAACAGTACACGAGTGGCTCTCAAAGATGCTGTTCTTCCATCCGGAGGAGGACACGATGGCAAATCACCTATTCTCGTGAAACGCGGTTGGACAACCCAAACGCATCCTTATTCCATGAATAGAAACAAGGAAATATACGATAGACTAGAAGATTTTATTCCGGAAAGATGGGATAACCTTCGACGTGGCTGGGACTTCTTACCGTTTAGTGGCGGTTCTCGAGTATGTCCGGCCCAACAACATGCCCTAACCGAAGCGAGCTTCGCGATGTTTACCCTCTCGCGGAAATTCAAGGAAATTCAAAGCTGCGACGATACACCATGGACTGAGCGCATCAGACTTACGGCTGCAAATAAGAATGGGGTGAAGGTTAGCTTGATTACGGAGTAAGAACATGAGGCGGGGATTTGAGGTTTCAAGGTCAACTTGCACTTTCGTGGGAGGAATTCATGTCAACCTCTAGTACTACTTTGATACTTCTCATAGTATATTCTCCTTGAACAAGAACACGTCTGATTTGATTATTTTACGATTAATTATCTAATTTTACTACATAAGCATTGCTCTCTGGTACACTTCCTTTTCATTATGTAGCCTATATATCTCTACTTCTATTCTTAATATTTCTATTTCTATTTCTTATAAGCTTTAATTCAAGCTTATTATACTTATCTTACTCTTACTTTTCACTATTATCTAGCTATATAATAATCTTCTCATTTATCTAATTAGCTTTGTTTGTAATAATAATACCTACAAGGTTATAACACTCTCTAGGCAAATAGAATACCTGCTCTTTTAGTATCTTTAGCTATAGTATTATCTATTTCGTAGCCTTTTAGTATTCTACTAGTTGTATTTCCTTAACTACTACTAGAGTTGTAGTACAAGCACAGCTAGTACTAAGGCTATTAGAAAGCTAATAGAATAGCTAGATTTCAGGAGAAAGAGAATAGTTTTTAGCTATTTATTATAATATATATCAAAGCAAGGCCTTACTTTATATAAGTACACCTGGCATTATAGTAACTATAAGAATATATAACCTTGTGACTTTCTCTATTATTATTACCTGCTATCTTTAATAATACAGGCTTTTTTTGTAAGCAATCTTAATGTCTTAATTTGTGATATGTAGAGGCTGTGTTAGTTATGTTGTAACGAAACCTACTATCGTACCGAAAGTAACAAAGGTAACTAAGTCTCGAAGGTTGGGATGTAGGAAGAGGTTCAGATGCGCCGAGTGTTTACTCAAAGGTAAACTTGTTACTTGAACTCAAGAAGACAAAACAAGATGTATTGAAAACTAAAGTAAGTTGAGCATAAAGCTCCTATCTAATAGCAGACGTGCTAGTTATATATAGAACCTTTATTCTCCTGGATTGCTAACATCACTTGTTGATGTTGTCGACCCCTATTGCTAGCATTGCCTGTCAATGTAGTTGATGTAAATTATTATGTGACTGTAACTAAAAGAAATCCTTGGATCGGCTAGCTACTCTAGCCAATCCTTAAAACTTATAACTACTTAATAGTATCTTGTTCTGTCAGGGCGCCGCCTGGACTTACTTATCCTATGCTGACACGTGATTTGTGACACTATCCCCTTCTTAGCCTAGCGTGTCTCTATACTTAAGTACAACCTAAGAAATGTTGTCAGAAGGCTAGTAGCCTTCTTTTTCTTTCAACATAAGTCTTCCTACAACTAAATCCAAGCTCAAGAAATATTATATTACTACTGTGTTATACATTAAATAATCCAGAGATGAAATAATTTTCTATACTTGTTGTGTAAACAGTCAGAAAGGTGGGAAAGAAGAGTGTTGTTGTGTCGCTCTCTCTAGAGGAGACAAGTGTTTGTCTTACACCCTCTAAGGCAAGACTTGTAATATAAGAGATAAGAATCAGGCCCTGTCTTCCTTTGACTAGGAGTCTCTTGACAAGTAAAGGAGGAGGCTTCGCGATAAGGAGGAGGAGGCGATAGCTAAGATCCTTTGTCTAAGGAAATAGTAGCATCTCTTGAACAATTGTGAGCAGGAAATACTCTGCTGTGGTATTTTGTCCCTCGACAAACTAGACTGTGCTAAAAAGAGAGAGAAAGAGAAGGAAAAGAAAGAGAGAGACAAAAGAGATAGAGAGGTTGCTAGGCTAGCAGCCCTCTCTACTTCCGACCCCTCTAACTCTTCCCCTGACCTAGGTCTTGACCCAGCCTTCTTTGTGTCTTTTCCAGCTAACTACAAGATATAGGCAATCCTGGGTTTTAGTAGTAGAACTCCTGAAGTTCTTCTAAGTACTAGTTAAGGTTCTTCTTTAGTTCTTAAGTGTTTTCTGAATATAGGTAATCTAACTACTTAATTAGGCACTTAACCTATTCTCTAACAACCTTATAGTCAAGAATTCTCTTAACTTTATATTCTACGTTAGAGTTAACAGGTTGAATTTCTGTGAGTAGAGCTAGTAGTACTCCTAGTAGTACTAGTTTAAGTAAGAATATATAGAATACTAGATAGATATTCATAGTCTTTAGTAGTATAAGTTTATAATTCAAAGGTTCTTTAATATATTTGATTTTAAATAGCCTAAGTTTTTTGTAGTCTAGTTTACTACTTAGTCTTTTGATATTAATGTTTTTTCTAACTAAATAGACTTTATCTCTCTCTTTTAACATTAGCTCCTAACTATGTTACTTGTTATAGTAGTATATATTATGTTTTACTATAAACTAAAGCTGCTCTACAAGCTTCTTGTGTAATTCTCTAAGTTTATAGTCTTATAATCCTGCCTTGTTATTATCGATGGTTCTTAGTAGAGAGTCTTAATAAGTAACTAATTTATATCTATAGTTAGTATAGAATAGTATAACAAGTATAGTTTCTGTTGTTAAACTATTATAAGTAAACTATACTAAGAGCAGAAGTTCAACCTAGTTATCTTGCTTATAGTTTACATAATATCTTAAGTATACTTTAATAACTTAATTTATTTGTTTAGTTCCTCTATTTGTCTAGGAGTAGAAAGCTGTTAATAGCTTTCTTTTTACACCTAGCTGTTCTATAAGAGCTGTCTAGAATTTTAAGGTAAAGAGTTTATCTCTATTAGAGATTATTTCTTCTAGTAGACTATATAGAGCAACTACTTCCTGTAGGAATACATAGGCTAGATGTTCTATTATACTTACTTCTATATATAGTATAGTTTACTTTATGAGTTGTTTAACAATAACTAAGATTATGTTATATATAACTTCTGTTATTAGGTCTTTGGATTTTAGTAGCTTAACTATAAAATCCTATAATATAGATCTCTAAGGTATTTGTAGTATTAGAGTAGTACTTATCTGTCTATAAGGTATATAGCAGGAAGCCTTGTTTCTAGTATAGGTATTATACTCTACTATTACTTCCTTGACTACTACTAATAAGTGATTAATATAGTAGTATTACCTGATCTACTAGAGGGTTCAGTGAACTCTCTAGTAACTATATACTAGAGTAGTATAGTATTTCTTAATAAACTCCTTTATATAGAATTTAGAAATATATAGTTTTTCGTTTATATACTATTCCTTGTTATTCTAATCATTTGTTGCTCTATAAATATTAATAAAGTCTCCTCTACTATTAGACAAGTCTTTTAGTATAGGTTTCTATTTAACTAGAGCTAGTTGCTCTATCTTCTAGGCTCTCTAAACCTTCTTTGTTTATAGACCTTCCTCTGTTACTACTGTTTCGTGTATAGCTAGAGCTAGATCTCTATTTTCTAGAGTCTTTAAGATTGTAATCTTTTTGTACTTCTTATCTTCTTTGTAGCCTAGCTTTCGACTAAGAGTATTAGCTTAAAGGTTTACTGTTCTACTAATATATTAGATTATAATATTATAACCTTCTAAGATTTCTGCCTACCTTGTAAGCCTTCTATTTAAGAGTTCTTGTATAGTAGTAAACATTCTAATGTTCTTGTAATCTAATAGTATAGTAACCTAATAATTTATGTTCTAGAGATATATCCTCTAGTGTTTAAGTACTAGGACTATAGCAAGAAGTTTCTTATTATATATCTTGTAATTCTACTATACTAGATCTATTTTCTTGGAAAAGTATACTACTAGTATAAGTTTATCTTCTTTTTCTAGTTAAAGATATATAGCACCTACTACTATGTCTAAGGCGTTAGTCTTAATAGTACTTAGTTTACTAGTATTATAGCTTTAAAGAATAGATTATTTTGTGAATTATTTCTTAATTTCCTAGAAAGCTTCTTTAGCTTCTTCTGTCTATTAAAAATCAACGCCTTTTTAGGTTAGGCTAGTTAGAGGACTAGCTAACTTAGTATAGTCTCTAATAAATTATTAGTAGAAGTTAGCGAATCCTAGAAATAACTAGACATCTTTGACATTCTATAGCATTAGCTAACTCTTAATATTCTTAGTTTTCTCTAGATTAACTTCTACTTGTCCTAGAGTAATTAAATACTCTAGGAACGTTGTATAAGTTACTCTAAACTTATATTTTAATAGCTTAAGGCAGGAGTCTACTGTTATAAGTCTCCTTAAGACTTCTTTGACATGTCTCTTATAATTCTCTTCTTGTTCTAAGAATACTAGAATATTATCTAGGTAATATATTATAGTTACTTCTAGAAGATCTTCTAGTATACTGTTGTTCTATCTTTAACATATAGTAGATGTGTTTGTTAAACTAAACAGTATTACTATATACTTATAAAGACCTAATAGTAAGACAAATATAGTCTTTTATTTGTTACCTTCCTTAATCTAAATTAAGTTAAAGACACTTCTCTAATCTAGTTTTATATATTAAACTACCTGTTCTATTCTATTCTACAAGTATTAGCTAGTTAGTAATAGATAAGTGTCCTTAACTATTATGTTATTAACTTCTTAGTAGTTAACATAAACTCTTCTATTTAGATTATTCTTTTTGTATACTATAAGTATATTTGAACAGATAGAAGACTCTAACTTTTAGATGTATTCTTTCTTGATTTCTTCTTTAATATACTTGTTTATTACTTGTAAGTTGCCTTATGTATGTAGTCGAAGCCTTTACTTTCTAAGATTATAACTCTCTTTTAGTTTTATTTCGTTGTTCTATAGTTAATGCTTTAGTAAGGCATATATGTCTTCTAGGTTATTAAATAATTTCGAAAATTCTCTATACTATATAGGTATTTTGTTATTAGCTGTCCGGCTGACCTGTAGAGGACTCTAGGCTAAGTGTCTAGGTAACTTAGAAGAGATAGCGCTAACCTTATTCTAGCCTTGTAGTTATAGCTACTTATAGTTACATTAGCTAAAGGAAATCTCTTTCTCCTTCTAGTTAATGTTAGAGTTATGTTCTCTAATCTAAGGCATTCTAAGTATTATATCTTTCTTACTAATATCTATAATATTAAATTATATATCTAAACAGTGTCCTTTGATCTATGTTTTCGTAGGTATAGTTTGTTAATTAATAACACCTTCTTAGTATTCTACCTTTGTCTTATTAACTACTGTAAGTTTATATAGTATTATTTCTTTGACTGAGACATTTAGCTTTTATATAGCTGAGAGAGAAATAAAGTTATCTGTAGCTCTAGAATTAATTATAATTTAGAGTTTCTTTCCTCTAATTGTTATAGTTATATATAACTAGCTTTCTCTTGAAGTTACACAAGCTTCTTACTACTTAATAGAAAAGATTTTAAACAAGAGCTTATCTAGCTCTTCTAGTGTTTTGAAAACTACTTTCTCTTTGTCTAAATAGACTACCTTATATACTTCTTCTACCTGATAATACTTGTCTAAGTTAGGTTTAGGTAGTGTTACTAAAAACCTTAGCTTAAATCTAATGATTCTAAGAGGTTGTTCTAACTTCTATATACTAGTTCTATTAACTAGCTGGATTACTATCTATTGTTCTCCTTTCTTAGGTTACTAAGACCTAGAACTCTTAGAGTCTTAGTAGTAGATGTTGCTCTTAGGACGCTATCTATATATAAGTTCTAATGTTTCTTTTTCTAAACAAAGATTTTAAAAAGTAATTTAATAGTTCTTAGCAAATACTACTTTATATTTGTCTAGAGGTACTAGCTTGTCTTCTTGTAATATATATAGACTCTAGAAGTTAGGCTTAATTTCATTAATTTATGTCTAACAGTTTCTGTCTATATAGATACTAATGAATGTCTATATTTCTTCTACTTCTAGATTCTCGCTTACTACTTCCTAGTTACCTGTCTTAGATAAGCTAGATAATTCTAATAAGTACTCTATAGAAATAATTATTTTAGCTAGGTTAAAGTATATTCTTTCTATAAAAGTTGTTTATAGAATTATACTAATACTTGTTAAACTAATCAGGCCTTCTCCTAACTATTAGGTAATATATTTTATATTAAATCTTAGGTATGTGCCTAAGTATAACTATATAGTTTAAAAGGTTTGTTTAGGGTTCTATAGATCTTTTTATCTATACTCTTGTTTCTCTCTGTATATTAATATCTAAGTGTCTCTAATGTCTATGCTAGTAGATTCTCGGACTAGTGCTATAAGCTGTTAAAGTAAGAGGATTTCTATAGAGTCTAATTATATACTATAGTATTCCTCTAGAATTAGGTTATCTGATTTATTCGTGAATTTAGTTTCTTTGATTTATATACTAATATACTTAGCTAGCTTTTTCTCTATAAGCGGCCTACTTTTAAGTACTACTACTTTCTTGTAGCTAGTAATATTAACTTACTTTCTCTGATTAGATTACTTCTTCGAGCTATATTTACTTGCTCTATAACTAGTTTTGCTATATAAGTAACATAAATTCTGCTTATGTCAGCGGTTCCTTTCTATGATATATAGAGGTCACGAGGTTATAAGGTTATGTAACTTTTCATCTAATCTAAGGAAGTCTTTATCTGCTATTATAAATCAATTAGGAATTAAGTAGTTCTAGTAGATAGAGTTTATAGAGTTAACAGAGTTAATGTAATATTAGAGCTTAGGAGCTTCTATAAAGTAAGACTTCTCCTATACCTTAAAGGAGAGGCAGAGATTAGTTCTATACTAAATTGAAAAGATTTAAATTAACTTATTGCCTACTATCTACCTCACAAGCTAATCTCTCTACACTTAATAGAGAGGTAGTATAATAAGTAAAATACCTCTAAGACTTAGAAGACTACCTGACGAAGACGTTCCTTAGACTACTTCTAAATAAGTTATACCTAACAATAGAGAAAGCTCTTCTAACTTTATTAGTAGACTATTACAGGACTCTCACAGAGACCTTTTAGCAACTCTAATTAATAACTCTTATGTAATTGAACTAGACCTAAGTAGAGTTGAACTTAACGCTCCTTAGACTCGAGAAAACCTTCTTTGTATAGAGGTCGAAGCTCTTTAAAGACAGTAAGAGAAGGTTAACTAAATCAATTAACGTATCCTTTAGTTAGAACAGAAGAAAAGCCTTATGTGAGATAATCTCTAATTTACTACTACTACAACAACGTTATCTATCTGTGAATTAACACTAATACCTTAGGTTAAGAACTTAATGAATCTAGAGACAGATAAAGATATTATTTAATCTAAACCTCTCTAAAATGTCCTTAAGTGTAAATTAGACTAAGAGAAACTTCTTAAGGTCTAAACACTAGAAGTGTATTATAGAAAGTCTCTTAAAGAGTATTAAACATTTGTGTTATTATAGAAGGTGGTTTTTAGGTCCTAACTCTAGATATATAACAGACACTTCTCTAGAGTAAATACTACTACAACTACTCTTTGAGACAAACCTTATAAAACCTAGGAAGCTATAATAAAGAAGAATCTACTAGTATGTAAAATTCACTGAGACAGTTTTAAGGCTTATCTAGCTAACATAATTCTAGTGCCTTAAACACGCTCTTAAGAAGCCTTTAAAGGACTTTATAACCTTAAACAAGTAGACTAGGAAATAGTTCTAGAACTTTATAACAGAATAGTTATTCTAGAATTAGACTAGGAGAAAAGACCTAAGAGTAACTGTATTAAAACACTTAATACTATACTTACTAATTATAAAACCTATTAGATACTTTTTGTAATTCTTTCTAGAAATAAAGTAAGTTCTATACAGAAATAACTTAAAAAGGCTTAGAAAGCAGAATATACTACTTATCTAAATAGAAGTAAGACAAAGGTAGAAGAATCTAAAAAAGATACTTCTAGTTCAAAAGACCTCTATTTAAAGAACAATAGTTTATCTAGTTCTAAGGATTGTTATTAGTTAAAAAGCTATTTCTGAAAAAATAGAAAGAGTGATTCTAGTAGTATTTTAGGACTATTAAGGACTAATAATAGCTAGTGTAACAACTCTAACTCTAATATTACCTGTTATATTTACAGCTAATCTAGGCATGTTTTAGAAAGCTGTAAGTGTTAGAAGTACTCTAAATAGACACAAAAGAATTCAGAAAAAGCAAAAACCCTAGATAAATTAAGAAACCTCTAGAGAATAGTTAATACTATTTAGCAAGAGAAACGTTCTAAAATAAAGTCTTTAAAGAAGTCAAGAAAAGAGAGAGCTAAGTCCTAAACGTCGAGGATTATAGCCTAAGTAAAGAAGGTATATTAAGTTATATGTTAATATAAGTAACTCTAAATTAGCCTGAAACAGGTATCTTAGTAATACATACTAGTCTTAGAGATACAGGCTCTAATTACAACTTCCTTAACAATAACTAGGCCTAAAAGAAGGGTTTCGTAGCCTTAGTGAAATGTAATTAAGAGTTTGTTATATTTTATAAGAGTAAATTTAAAGTACTTTAAGTCTATAATCTACAGGTGCTTGTTACTAACAATTATAAGGAAATATAATCTTTTAACCTCTGCTTCTATAGGTATAAGAACTAAGGAATCTATACTCTTGTTTTTAGTTTAGAATTTTATGAATCAACTATTACTTAGTATACTAACTATGCTAGAAAACAATAGGCTTATACTCTGGCGTAGCTAGATAACATAGAAATTCTCACCTTAAAGGAGTTTAAAGAGGAGTTAAACAAGGACCTAGACGCTTAGGCTTAGGTCTTGTTTATAAAGAAAGAAGAATATAATTATCTTAGACAATAGGCTTTATGTGTTTGCGAGGAGTATTAAGTCTCTATATACTTACAGAGTAATATAGACGATCTCTTAGTAAATAGTCTAGTATATTATACTAATACTATCTAGAAAGAATTCTTAGAAGTATCTAAATATCTACAGGAAAAGGAAATAGACTTTTTAGATGTCTTTGACTCTAATAAAGCTTTAGAACTTTCTAGCCTTAGAGGTGTTAAGTATACTATTAATACAGAGAGTACTGTTTCTTATAGGCTCTTGTATAATTTGTTAGAGACCTAACTTAAAGCTTTATGCTTGTATCTACAAGACACTCTCTGAAAACACTAGATTAGGCCTAGCACAAGTTCTATAGAGGTGTCTATTCTTTTTGTTCTAAAAGAAGATAGAGGCCTGTGGCTTTGTGTTAATTATTATAGTTTTAACAAAGTTATAATTAAAAATCGTTACTCTCTTCCTCTTATTAATAAGTCTCTTGACTAGTTAAGTGAAGTAGTTATCTTTATAAAACTAGATCTAAAAGATACTTATTATTATATTAGAATTCATAAAGGCTATAAATAGAAGACAGTATTTAGGACCTGTTATAGGCATTTTAAGTATCTTGTAATGTCTTTTAGTCTAGTAAATATACTAGTAACATTTCAAGTATATATTAATACTGCTCTTAGCAGCCTTCTAGATGATTTTGTTATTGTTTATTTAGATAACATTCTTATTTACTTATAAAAGGAAGAAGACTATTATAATTACGTTTACTAGGTCCTTACTAGGCTATGTAATAGTGATTTATTCTGTAAACTTAGTAAATGTAAGTTTGACGTTAAGGAAGTTAAGTTTCTTAGCTTTATTATTAGAACAAATAGTATAAAAGTAGATCCTAAACAGATCTATACTATTGTGGAATAGCTCTAGCCTACTTTGTTCTATATAGTCTAAGTTTTTCTTGGGTTTGTAAATTTTTATTATTAGTTTATTTATTATTACTCTTTTGTAACCTTAAGCCTAACAGATCTCTTAAAAGATATAGAACAAGGCTGTAAAACTAGTCTCTTTAATTAGATAGAGGCAGCTAAAGAAAGTTTTTAACTTTTAAAAACTATATTTACAACAACACCTGTTCTAATCTATTTCAACTCTTCTAAGTAGATTTGTATAGAAACTAATATATCTAAATTTGCTATTACTAGAACTATTTCACAACAAGTAGATGCTACTAATAGTATAAAACAACATTAGCATTCTGTAGTGTTTTAGTCCTAGAAACTTACTAGCGCTAAACAAAACTATAGTACCTATAATAAGGAACTTCTTGTGATTGTTATAGCCTTTAATTTAAGTATTAGAGACATTATCTTAAAGGTACTAGGTTTATAATCAAGGTTATAACTGACTATAATAACCTCTAGTACTTTATAGAAACAAAGTACTTGAAAAGCTGTTAGGCTCGCTAGGTAATATATCTTACAATATATGATTTTTAGATTATATATTATAAAAGTACCTTAAACCCTGTAGACAGACCTAGTAGAAGGCTAGACTATAAGAATAGTTCTGCTAATGTAACTTAGCTTCTAACCTTTTAGAATAAACTAAAGAGAGCTTTTGTAACTATAATTCTAGGTTCTTTTCTAGCTCTAGGAAAGTTCTCTCTTAAAACACAACTCTTGATGTTTACTATATCTGCTATAGCACAAGAGCTTTTACCTCAAGGTATATATAAAGGCCTCCTTGAGGATTCCTTGAAAGAGAAGCAAGGTATAGAGTACTACCTTAAAGGTTCTGCTACTATAGCTAGAGTAATAAGGATATCTATGTTCTAATTACTTAATGAAATCAAGAACTTAGTTATCTCTTGAGTTTTTGAATTAGATAGTTATAAACATTTAATTCTATGTTTATAGATATATATAGCTACTAAAAGAGCTATAGTACTAGCCTCTCTTTCTGAGCTACTCCTTGATATTATTAAGATAACTTAGAGAAACAATTTAGAATATAGAGACATTCTAAAAAAGAGGCTTAGCAAACGAGACACAAGTAGAAAACTAATTTAGACATATAATAAGAACCTTCTCTAGTTCTATTTAAGAGTTATAGTACCTAATAACTCTGCCTTATAAGCTTAAGTTATAAGCCTTTATTATAACAACTCTTTAGTAGAATACTATAGAGTTAACAAGACTCTAGAGCTTTTAAAAAGATTCTAGTATTAGGAAAACATAGAAACTAATGTCTATCTCTATTATAGAGAATATAATATTTACTAGAGAGTTAAGGCCAAGAGGCATATACTATATAGTCTATTAAGTAGTTTACTACAGCTAAAAAGACTCTAAGGTAAGATCTCTATAGATTTTGTCACAGGCTTACTACTATATAAAAACCTAGCAGAAGGTTCTGATTTTAATATAATTCTTGTAGTTATAGACTAGTACTCTAAAATAGTAAAGTATATTACTTGTTACAAGACAGTTAACTCTCTAGAGCTTGCTAGCTTAATGTAGAATAATGTTTTCTTACTCTTTAGTACCTCTAATAAAATTATTTTAGATTATAGAACTATGTTTACAAGTAATTTTTAGTCTACTTTCTGCTTTTACATAGTATATAAGTAAAGGTTAAGTACTATATTCTATTTACAAATAGATAGTTAGACAGAGCAGCAGAACTAGACTCTTGAACATTACCTTAGAGTGTATTATAGCTAGTGAAAAGCTAACTAGTTTGAAAAGTTAACTTTCGCTGAATTTGTATATAATAACTCTAAACATTAGGTCTTATAAGACATACCTTTTAAAGTATGTTATAGTTACTAACCCTGACTTCTATGGAATTCTAAGAACAGAATTAAAGAGAAGGTACTAGCTGCTTGTAGAAGACTAGAAATTCTTTATAAAGAGTAGAATAAACTTTATAATCTCTAGCATTATATACAAAACAATTAAGAGTCTTATTTTAATAAACACTAATTAGATAGACACTTCTTTAAAGGAGATTAGGTTATACTATTAACAAAAAATCTTAGACTTAAAGCAGGAAAGCTTAAGCTAAAATTTATTAGATCTTTTAAGATCCTAGAATACATTAGCACGTCTATGTACAAGCTAGACTTACCTAGTATATATAAACAGTTGTACCTAATGTTTTATGTTTCTCTTCTTGAAGAATACTTGACTAAGAAGAGTTAGAAACCTTACTTCTATGCCTCTAAAGAACTCCTGGAATTAGTAGAGAATAATAAGAAACAAGAATAAGAAGTTAAGGCTATTATTAATCACAGACAAGAAGGCTAAGGTAAGAAACTCAGGTATTTGATTAAATGAAAATCCTAGCTAGATAATTACAATACCTAGTTACCTACTTATCTTAACCTTGTAAATACTAAGGAACTTCTTTAATTATATAACAAGAACTATAGTCTTTTACTTTAATCCTTCTCTCAACTACCTGCTAAGGTATTAAAAAGCTTAAACACCTTATAACAAAGAGAGTGCTCTTTAAAGGAGAAGAGAAGACCTAGTAGACTATACAAGGTCTGTGACTTTAGTTAAGACACTCTTCCTTGGATTTTTCTCTTATATAGTTTACTAGGTTTACTAAGAATTAAAATACTAAAGTTTACAAGGAAAACAAGGTACAAAAAAACAGTTTATTTATATAGCTTTACTATAGTTACATACTCTCTCTCTGACTTATAACTTTATATCTTTAAAAAGTAAAAATACTAACTTCTAAGACTATTAAGCTCTTGTAAAGAACTACAACACTTTTAACAAGATCTGCTTATCTTTATTAGAAACAATATTGTGCTATAACTAGTTAGCGTAGAATTCTAGAACTTCTAAGAACTTACTACTACTATAAAGACCTCTTAACAGGCTTGAACTTCTGTAGTTAATTTATAAACTATAATAAGTATTATATTGTCTATAGCTAAAGTACTACTAGTTAACTGCCTACTTATCTCTGTAGAGATATTAGTAATGAGTCTAATACCTTTAGTGTAGATGTCTTTGTACTTCTTTCTTGTTATTAGCAAGGACTCTCTAATTATATAAAAGTAACATACCTCTAGAACTCTATTCTAGACTTCCTCTGTATCTGACTCTTTAATATAGTTAGAAGAGTTCTAGAGCCTCTAAGTATTCTTCTACTCATTGAAATTCTAATTACTATAAGGAGATATATTATCCTTATCTTAAATATAGTATTAATTTAGATAATCTTTAAGATATTTCTTAAAGATATTAACAGTGTCTTCCCAGGCCTAGTATACCTCTAAAAGTGATTATAGAATCTAGAATATTAGATAATTACTTATGAAATTCTAAAAGTAAAGAAGCTTACTAGCTTATATAATTCAGACTCTTTAATATATTAGTTGTAATTCTTTTTGCCTAGAGCAACTACATATAAGATAAAGAGATTAATAAGGAGGTGCTTAAAGTATTTTAAACACTAACTAATAATAGAAAAGAACTTAGCGAGATTAGCTTTATACTTAGAAGTGTTATAAACAGAATAAGATATAATAAGGAATTTTAGAGTATAGAAAAGAGAAGGTCTTGTAAAAGAGAAGAACAGGTCTCTATATATATCCTGAAAGATACTATAATCTTCCTATATTTTACATATAGTACGCTATAGTTTCTTATTAACCTCTAGCTTCTCTTTGATGCCTTAGAAGTATCTATATAAGGTTTTTATATAATTTATTCCCTTGTAACAAAACTGTTTAGAACATTCTAGTATTATATATACAAGGACACTAAACAGTGCCTTAATATAACTGCTACAAGAGAAAAGAACTAATTAACTCTCTTGGTTATAATTGTTGTCTACGCTTTTGTAAAATTAATAAATCACCTGCTAATAGCTGTAGAGTAATTTTGTTTACTATAGCAAACAGTAATAATGTTATCTACTTATATACTCTTCTATAATACCTACTAAATTATACCTTTATAACGTTTTTACAAAAAACAGGCAAAATTAATCTTAAGGACAAGATTCTTAGAAGAAGGAATAGTTATAATATATAGAGGTCACAAGGTTATAAGGTTATATAACTTTTCATCTAATCTAAGAAAGTCTTCATCTACTATTATAAATTAATTAGGAATTAAGTAGTTCTAGTAGATAGAGTTTATAGAGTTAACAGAGTTAACGTAATATTAGGGCTTAGAAGCTTCTATAAAGCGAGACTTCTTCTATACCTCGAAGAAGAGGCAGAGATTAGTTCTATACTAAATTAAAAAGATTTAAATTAACTTATTACCTACTATTTACCTTATACTTTCTTCTTAGGAAAGTTTACTCTACTTGCCTACCTTTTTCTTTAGCTAGGTTCTGTTTATAGTATCTAGTTCTATAGAATCTCTATAGTTCTTTTCTCTATAATTTACTTAATGTCTATAGCTTTCTTTTCTTTCAAGCCTTTGTTTATAGTTCTAGTTGTTAATCTTAATTAAATTATTAATTAATTTATTAAGTAAGGTTAGCAGGTTGTCTCTTACTAATTCATTCTTAACGTTGTTCTTTAATTCTCTATAGAATTGTTCTTAGAGAGCTTCGTTGTTCTAGTTTAATTAGGCTATATACTACTAGAAGTATAAAGTATACTTAGCTATAGAGTTCTTCTGTTAGAGATTATATAATACTTATATAGATTTCTTTTTTAAATTAACATCTACAAATACTTAATTAAGCTCTTCTTTAAATCTCTTTATGTCCTAAAATAGTTTCTTAGTAACTTCTAACATAATTATTAACACCTTTTCTTTAAGTGTTTTGTTCTTCTAGAAGTCTTTAAGATATAGTTCTATCTAGTTATAGACTACTCTTTTAAGACAGGTAGCAAGCTATATAACTTAGTTAGTTTCGCTTGTAAATTATACTATATAAAAGTTTAAGTAGAGAAAGACTTTTATAAGAAACTCTGTGAGTTTCTCTAGTAAACTATTAAATAGTTTTAAGATAAGTAGTTTTACTTTCTCTTAGAGAGTAGTAACAGTTAGTACTATTATAATAGCTAGAGTAACAGCTGCTTTTAGTACTACCTTAGAGGTAGAAGATGTAGCTAATATTATAGTAGTTTACTTCTAAGTAGATGCTTAAAGTATAACGAATTACAAACTTACAGGTCTAACAAGAGTAACTAGGTCTTTGTTAGTTTAGTTATAGTAGAAAGTAAGAGTTACTAAGGTATTTACTTAAAGGTAAACTTGTTACTTAAACTCGAGATATTAAAACAAGATATATTAAATACTAAAGTTAAACTAAGTTAAGTATAAAGCCTCTATCTAATAGCAGACGTACTAGTTATATAGAACCTTTATTTCTGCAAGAAGTCTTATTCTTCTATAGAGTCCTAACTAAGAGAACTCTAGCTTCGTGAAGTTCTGTCTAAGAGAACTCTAACTCTACTTAGAGTCTCTTACAGAGGTTCCAGGACAGGCGAGGGACTCTATCACGTGATTACTTAATGAAATCCTTGGGATTAGCTAACTTATCTCTCTCTGCTATCTAGGTCCTAGGTGTTTCTTATCCTAGAGTAGTGTACTTGTTCTGTTAGGTTGTTGCCTAGACTTTACTTATTATATACTAGTATATAATTCGTAATATATAGAAACTAAGAGATTAACGTTTAGTATATTTCTTATTGTTAGAAGGTAGTATAATAGAAACAAGAGAAGGCTACTAGCCTTCTAACAATATTTCTTAGGTTATACTTAAGTATAGAGATACGCTAGGCTAAGAAGAGAATAGTGTTATAAATTATATATTAGTATATAATAAGTAAGTCTAGATAGTGCTCTAATAGAATAAGATACTATTAAGTAGATATAGGTTATAGAGATTAGCTAGAGTAGCTAGCTAATCCAAGGATTTCCTTTAGTACAGGTCACGTGACATATTAGGTCGCCTAGAGTAACTAGGTTAACTAGAGTAACAGATACTCTAGTCTACCTACGAGAATAAAGGTTCTATATATAACTAGTACTTCTACTATTAAATAAGAGCTTTATACTTAACTTACTTTACTTTAGTATTTAATACATCTTGTTTTAATATTTTAAGTTTAAGTAACAAGTTTACCTTTAACTAAATACTCTAGTAACTCTTACTTTCTACTATAACTAAACTAACAAAGACTTAGTTACTTTTGTTAGACTTGTAAGACAGTATTCGTTACATTAAGATCTATTATATAACTATATATAATAAGATCTATAGATTAATTAGCTATTCTAATTAATCTCTATATACTATTAAGGCCTGTTAAGTACTTGTTCTTTTAGGGCGCTGCCTAGACTTTACTTATTATATGCTAATATATAATTTATAATAAGAAGCTCCTAAACTCTAATATTACATAGACTCTATTAACTCTGTTAACTTTATCTACTAGAATTAATTAATTTCTAATTAATTTATAATAGCAGATAAAGGCTTCCTTAGATTAGACAAAAGGTTATATAACTAATATAGCCTCTATATATTACATTTAGATATACTAGGTATTTACTTAAAAGTAAACTTATTACTTATATTAAAGAAGTTAAATCAGATAATTAGATTAATAACTAGAGTTAAGTATAAAGCTTCTATCTAATAGCAGACATACTAGTTATATATAGAACTTTTATTTAACTAGATCTTCTTCTAGAAAGCTTCTAGAGCTTTAGATTTTAAGATACTAAGCTCTAACTAAAGCTTCTATAAGCTCTAATAGTTATATAATAACTTAGCTTATAAACCTAGAACTATAGGTTCGTGCGATTAGAGTATTTTAATACTTTTTATTAAATTACTAAATAATAACTTAATTTAATTAGAAGTAGACTACCTATAACACTTTATAAGTATAGTAACCTAATGTTCCTGCTTTAAAATTAACTTATTTATCTAATTCTGTAGTATCTTTTCTTATTCTTCGGTCACAGCTTAGTATATCTTCTCTATAGTAGTAGGTTAGTAGAAACGTTTATAGAGAGCTTGTTTTATCTACTACTAGCACTTCTCTATAGGATTTATATCTAGTAATATAGAGAGATGTAGTATTAATATAATTCTATGTTTTATACAGAATTTAGTATAGCTGTTGTTTGTTAACTTATATCTATATACTATGTTTTCATCCTCTATAAAGAGAGGCTCTACTAAAGAACAAAGAGTATATATAACTAGTACAAAGACCTTAAGGATTTTCTAGATAAAGAGTTCTAAGAGTTATATAAGGTAGTTGTGTTATAGAAAGGCGCTGTTCTTACTATAGCTATTAAGAAAGACAAGAGGAGATTTATAGCTATAACTAATAGCGCCTTAAGCGTTAACAGGAGTTATATAACTATAGTAGAACTAATACTAGATATAGTTATTATAGTACTACTTAGAGTAGCTTTTGTTAATATTCTAAGTTACTTTTTACTTTACTATATATTCTTCTACAAGAAAAGTAACTTTGTTACTCTATAGAACCTTCAGCTACTCTATATACTAGAATATATATACTAGACTCTAAAGATAGTAAGAAGTAACTTAGACTAACTTTAGGTATAGCTTCTAGCAGGCTATATAATAATAGTAGCCTTGTTAGTACATTCTATACTTAAGTGTAATATATAGAGGTCACGAGGTTATGAGGTCATGTGACTTTTCATCTAATCTAAGGAAGTCTTCATCTGCTATTATAAATTAATCAGGAATTAAGTAGTTCTAGTAGATAGAGTTTACAGAGTTAACAGAGTTAATGTAATATTAGAGCTTAGAAGCTTCTATAAAGCAAGACTTCTCCTGTACCTCTAAGGAGAGGCAGAGATTAGTTCTGTACTAAATTAAAAAGATTTAAATTAACTTATTACCTACTATCTACCTTACATTAAGGGTCTAGACTAAGTATTAGAGTTCTATCTTCTACCTTACTATACTCTAGTTTATAACATAGTTCTTCTAGCTCTATAAGTAATATAAGATAACTTTGTTAACCTCTCTATTAGATAATAGATATCTAGGCCCTCTATGTATATAAGCTTGTTCTAGAGCTATGTAGCCAAGGATTTTATGTATTATACTCTCTCTAAGAGGTTAACTAGAAGAGTACTTGTATTACTATTATAGAACGTAGACAGAGACCTTTCTATACTAATATAGTTAGTATATAGCCTTCTTATACTTTGTAGGTATCTTGTTACTCTTTTTGTAGTACTAATCGTCGAGGGAAGGTGTAGTAGAGAGCATTTTAGTAGGTAGTGTTTTAGAGAAGTAAAAAGTTAGTAAAGTTATAAAAGTATTAAAATGCTCTAATTATACGAACCTGTGGTTCCAGGTTCGTTAAAGAAATCCTTAGATCGGCTAGCTACTCTAGCTAATCCCTATAACCTATAACTACTTAATAGTATCTTGTTCTGTTAGAGCGCCGTCTGGACTTACTCGTCACGTGCTGACACGTGATTCATGACAACTCGGTGGTCACGGACACTCGGTGGTTAAACACGTTATAAGTCAAAAATCAAAATCATTTATCAAAAACATCTAAATCAATATTCCAAATTCTCCCTACTGTCTAAAACAAACTCTCCAATTACATCGGAAATCCTATAAAAACATTCGACGTAGGAAGGCGCAAACTTCAAGTAATAGAGGACGTAGTTGGAGAATGTAGGTTGCAACGCGTTGTAAACCCCTGATTTGCCACCCCACCTCTCTGTAAAAAGGCGTCTGTACCCTAAAGCCATAGGGGTAAGAGAGCCCATAGGAGAGAGTCTGAGAGCTAATTTACAGGGACGTCTACTGAAATACATCGTATTTACTGCTATCTATCGCGAGCTAGGCTCCCCGCCACCAAATGACTAACAGAGCATCTACAAGTTCTAGAAAAAGGCCTCAATAACCAATTAACACTAGAATAGATGACTATTCATTTTAGTTGTTATGTTGTATTTATATTTGTTATTTTGAGGTTGCTATTGAATCTCACTTTTCCCACGCGCTTCCAGCCTCCTTCTACTTCGTAAGTTTCGTCTCCAAGCGTCCCCCCCCTCCCCCCAAAATTTACCGGTAACAGGAAACCCCCAAATCCCGCAAAACACGCTGATTGGTCGCCTCCGGGAATTTCCCACCACCCTGCTCTCACTAACAAGGGTTCCCCCATCACCCTCAACTCGGGCCATTCTCACGAGAATCCAGAAAAAATACCCGCAGCACATTTCCCATGCCCAAAAAAAGAAAAATTAGGATCCAAACGATTGGATGTGACGTGTGTGGGAAATTCTGCGAAGTGCAACAGATTCCCGGATTTCAGAAATTGGGGGTTATGATTGGAAGTGAGGGGGCTGGGCCGGGAATACGCATGTGTTGTGTGTACGAAAGTTCCCCGATGCGCATGGAAGGAATATGGAGAGGAGGGTACTCCGTACACCGCCTTCAAAAGCACGGAGGATGATGATGGTTTGGATTTTTGAGAGGTGATGGAGAGGAAGTTTCTCCACCAAAATAAAACAGCGCGCTAAAACAAAGGTCCTCGGATAGGATGGAGAAGAGGAAGGATGCGAATAGAAACGATTTGTCATTTATGCCATTTTCGACTTTTGAAGTAATATTAATATCAACTCAACGCCATTACTGACTTATATATGGTTTTCTTAGCCCTCTGTGCATTATGACAGCCCAAGAAAGATCACGTAGAAGTGCATACTTCCTTAATTTTCCGAGGAAAAAGAAACTCCTCAATCTTCGCAAAGCCAAACCAATCATTCTCTCGCTGCGCAAGAACAAATTCAAAGCGCGTCCAATCATAAGTGCCAGCCTTGACCCCCAGCCTATCCCCTTCCAAACTATAAGAATCAAAGTCCCCGATCACAAAGCTTCCTCCATCCTCAAAAACATTATGGGGGTTTACATCACAATGGATAATTCCAATGCTTTGAAGATGCTCAATCCCTGCCTTGATATTCTCCAAGCATTTCTTCCGATCGAAGTCCAATTGTTAAAAATAGATCGCCTCGTGGTTGACTTTCGGTCTCCTTAAATTATCGCCTCCCTCTGTGCCACCTACTTTCTTTGATTGCTCGGTAAATAGTGCCATTTTCGTTTGTATGTGTGTGTCGATATCGAGATGATGGTGAGAGGTACTAGTTCTGGGAACGGTAGATAGAAAATAGTGCAGCTTGGGCCTCCCGTCAACCTTGAATTACCAAACCTAAGCGAAAGATGGTTTATCTTGATTCTAAGGTAGGGTGTTATAATAATATATTGAGCCAAAGAGGTCGCGGGTGAAGCAATCATTTTTTTACTCTCGTCTCCATACCTTCTCTTTAAATACCTCTTTTGACCCAAACATTTGGCCTAAATAACATCTACTAAGTTAAGAATAGTTGGTGTATATAAGTCATTTAAAAACAGAATTGCGCTTTTGAAGATGGAATGCTTTTTTATGTAAACAAGTTTCGAACTGAACGAGAATGTTTATAATAATCAAATGAAGATCAAAGTTAGAGAAAGAGTAAGCGAGCAAGTAAAACAAGCGAAACAAGCGAGATGGAGAGGAAATGTAGTTGTGGGAAGTCGACAAAAAACTAGTGCATTGTTCTTTCTTTTTAACCCTATAGCATTTTTGTTCTTCAAAATTTCAACTTGAAACAGGGTTGCGAGTAAGCTAGTTGTGCTATTTTTCATCCGCTGTTATACTGAATATAAAAGGTAACACTAGGGGTTGTAAGACTTCGTGACTGTAGCCTTATCGCGCTTTCCTGTCTATAATTGTCATAAAGTCGAACAATCAGGGATGTAGAGCAGAGGGATTTTACTCTTGGTCAGTCACGAATTCCTATACGCCCCTGGTAGTATGGATATTTCGAATTGCTCAAAATAAAAATAAAATAGAACGTCAACAACAAATTTCACGCTGTCCTGGGGCGAATGGCGACCATAATTCTGCAGTTTGGTCAGTTTTTAATTTAGTGGTTCCATAGTTTACCCTATGTCATGATTATTCTCTCGTATTCTTTTGAGAAGCAGGAACCGGGCAACGGGACCGGGTAGGCTACTTAAACCTCATTTCTGCGTCCTTTCAACCGCCTCACTCGCCCCCCCTCCGCTGTCCGAAGGAGTTCATTTGCAAGATCCCTCATCTCCGCTATGTCTCTGGCGCTGTTCATCGATTAAATAATGGTTCTCGAATAAGCTCCTCATCTATTCTTTGCAGCTCATCCAAAGAAGGTCTAGGTTGAGCACGAGTCTGAGAAGCTGCTCTTCGAGAGAAGATACCACAACCACGAGAGGATCTTTGTGGTTTAATTGAAAACCCGAAACCCGTTGGTTTGCTGATCCCAGGGGATGTGGGATTTGGTTGGGGATTACTCATGCACGTTGGACCAAGGAGGGGATTTCCTAAGATAGGATAGGTGCGTGGGGTAGTGGGGGAGCGAGGATACGGCTTCATGAACTGAGAGGGGTGCGGTGTGCTGGCTAGTCTCTCTAGCAGTATTCGGAGCTGCTGAGTTCTGGGTTTCTTGTCGAGGTCTCGATTCCTGCTCTATTGAGAAAAATATTTTGCCCATAATTTTGTTAAATACAGTTGCAGCCCTCTGAAGGGCTTCTGACTGGAATCGTCCTCTCTCAATGATTTGAGTCATTGTTGGGAGATATGCTTCTAGACTTCCACCGATGCCAAAGAATTTTCATTGGAAGTCTCGACTTTGAGAATCATTTCTTTGGGCTATGGTTGTTAAACATTCTTCTTTTGATGGGATGTTGATACAGTATTTCTTTCTGTGAGAATATAAGAACTCGGAAGAGGTGCGGAAATCAAAATCAAGTGTATATGGTACTTTGGGTTTGTGTCTACCTTCTATTTTTATATCGGCTGCAAAGGTAGAACAAAGAAAATCAGTAAAGAAAGCTGCTTTGTTGAATTCTACCAACGCATTGCTGGAAGCAAGCAGCCCGTCTTTTTTGGCAACCGTGAGTTGAATGGCTTTGTGAATGTTTCACTTTTTCCATTATTGTATTTCGAACCTGGTAGCACTTTGGTTCAGAGTAAGTGCAAACTATTTTAGAGATGCTGTCGTTGCTCGGCGTATACTGGTGTCCTTTACTTTGATTATGCGACTTGTCTAGGATGATTGAGAGTAGAGGCTGAGGATAATGGGTAACTTAACTTCTCACTTCTCCCGAAGCAATTATTCGAGCTCTGCTCGACTCGAGTTATGAAACAAGAGAGGCTTCCATGCTTCCATAAAGCTTAATTCAAAAAAGATTAGTATGCACGAATTAGCTTCAGGCAATGGACTGTAAGCAAGCTAAGCGAGTCTAGTTATTTGAGGGGAGGAGTACTCGAACCCACGATGAAATTGCCATTGAACAACCCTTCTTTCTTGGCAGTTCCAATTAATATAAATTATAAAAATTTTCGGATTGATTCTTCATGTTATATGTTCATTAGACTTTGCGAATGCCCGCTTAGGTTATATATTTTTAGGGATAAAATCATGATATTATTCATGAAAACTGGTTATATACAGCTCGTCTCCTTCAGAATCTAATTCTATAACTCCGCTGCTATTAAACTAGGTGAATTTACAATTGAGTAAAGAAAGTATGTTAATAGACAACTTACCGTTGGTATTTCGAACCTCACAGAGGCTTACGAGGTCCCCCGAGGCCCCCCCATTTTTGCTAGAAATTCCCGAACCCTCTCAGAAGAATCAGAAGGATATGAAGCAGAGGAGGATCGACGACTCGCATCCTCTTCATCTGAAGAATCATCAGTGAGTAACCGGGGTACTTCTTGAAACCTCTTTAAGTAGAACTCGGCTTCAGTAGGCTGGCAAATCGCTCTGAGAAGATCAACGGCATCGAAGGCTTCTTCCTCATCGTCGACGTGACTCCAAAGAAAATTGTCAAGTGAATCGGAGTCAACTGTGTCGGCAAATTCAACGAGTCCTAGGCATACATTAACCCAGTTGAGAATCCTATCGGGGTTCATTGTTCCCTCATGGCCCCGGGACTCAATGGTTCTCCTCGATGATTCCTTTTCATTAATGATCGATGATTCGTTGAGAGGCTGCACGTTGTAGGTGAGGCGTGAACTTTTACCTTCACTGCTCATTAGTTTCACAATACCGAGAGTAGCACCCTGAGCTCGAAGTTTCAGTATTCTTTTCAGGCCTTCTCTCTTACCCTCTGGGGTATAGGGTACCTGAACACCAAGTACTGAACCTGTTCTGAGGCTAGGAAACCATTGCCACCTGAGTGACCGCTTCTTCGACGCGGAGGATGCAGCCTCTCTAGGCGATCTTTAAAATCCCAAAGTGTCGCCATCATGTTGACTAGAACCTGATTCGTGAAGCCACCATGGCCGTTTCCACAATGCACATGAAGTCCACAACGGTCGTTACAATTGATGCGGTAATTCGAAGTCAATATCTGGCAAATACCCGAGGTTTATAAGCGAGCTTCTTCACAGGAGTAGAACGGAGGACTAATGACCTCAGTCGCCATACATTTGTAATCCTCGTCCCATTCCATTACTGAGACATCTTCCTTAACCATCCACAGTTCTGGTTTGTCCTGGTCCTCTCTCACCTTATCCCAGTCAGCTCTTGCGTGTACTTCTGCATTCCTAAGCGTGGTAGCGATGTGCTCATGGGCTTCTTCCTTCCGGGCGGCGAGTTCAGCGTGCTCTGATTGCTCCACGGTCGTGACAATTCCATAGATCTGGCGAGGATCTTGGGGATCGGGATCAGTCGTGTACTCGTCTGGGATCTGAAAAGCAATGTTAAATTCTAGCTCGACTCCGAAACTAAGCTTCTTTCGGCTTCGAGAGTCAACACTAACTTATAGGTTTCCTTCATGGGACTCAATGTTCTGTGTACCCTCAGACTCGTTTTGTTTTTCTTCTTCCGGCAGTCTCGAAGAATTTGCAGGCGCTCTTAGGGGTTGGTGTTCCTCAATGGAGGGGGTTAAGTTGCTCTCTTGTTTACCTTGAGTTATTTTGTTCTTCTTGCAGTGTTGCAGAATACGTCGGTTCTCTTGGTTGAGGTTTTTTAGTGGGTGACACAATTCTCTGTGCACGAAGAAGTTTCCATTTTCTTTCTTCTGGCGTTGCTGAGGTACTGCTAGGGTTTCTTGGTTTGTCCAGGGCGGGGGGTGGGTCAATCTCTTGTGTATGATCTTTAGGAACACTTTCGTATGCCGCTTCTCTCGGACTGAATAATCGAGCGATTGAAACAATTGGAGAGCCCTCAAATGCTGAACAAACTCTTTCTTTAAAGCTTGGAGAGACTTCAAACGTTGTTCTAATCCTTTCTGGAATCCCGATTCTACCAGGCATTTTTAGTGAGCTTGAAAAGATAATTTGTTTTGTTGTATAGCGGCAGTAGCAACGACCTATGCAAATTAATTGGTTGTATGAATATTAGGTAGGCTATCTTGTTTTGTTAATTTTGGTTGGGATTCTGTGTTTATGGGAAATTCGTTTGTCGCTCTGTTGAATAATTCAGAAAAGAATATATATCAAAAAGTGAACAATGACTTTATTTTTTGTAATTTCCCAGAAAGTTTTTATTCTTTAAGGATTAGAGTACAATGGCCTTTATACTATGTTGGGCGTCGAAGGAACTTCTTCTATAGTATTGGAAGATACGCTTTGTTATGTTCTGCTCTCGAGTGGTTGTACTTGTCACCCCACGTTCTAGATGTCGGGATACAACAAAGAACTTACAAAGCCATTGTAGCATTATACACTCTCTCAGAACTCATGTACAAAGAGAAAATACGCACTGGTGTAGTAAGCAGTAGAGTGTAACGTGAGAAATTAAGTTATCGCCCATAGTACAATCAAATGACAAAATTATATGAGGATGTCTGGACAAATTAAATAGATTGCACCAAAGCGCTGATAATGACTTGATTTGCCTCATTACTATTTCATCATATAAGCAATTCTATTATTCTAGGCACTTGGAACAATACAATTCCGTGGACACAGTTTAGGTTGGCGCCTACGGCATCCCAATCACACCAAACTCCAATAACGACTAAATCGCAGATCAAAAATCGCAACCAATCGCAAAGTGTCACTTTTTAGATAGAAAAGAGAGTAATGATCTTCTCTCCCGCTCTCGTTCTCGCTTTCGTTCTCGCTTTCGTTCTCGCTTTCGTTCTCGCTTTCATTCTTGCTTTTGTATCTATTATGCTTCTTTACTCTTGTCAGGCTACTCTTAATATCACATCCTCATGTCGCCGCTCCCCGCTATTGCAACTATTCTATCCTATCATCGTATCTTTACCTTCGCATTCTTACTCCTGTGATCTTTTTAAGAGAAGACGTAGAAGAAAAGGAGAAGGTTGTATAGTATTTAGGGGGTAGTAAACAATTGGAAGGTACGTTATAAAACAATCTACTAGCCTCTTTAGGGAAGGTCTGGAAATTAATTGAGAAGCAAATATATTTCCTCGCCTATTTTCTCGTCTACACCCCCCTCCGCTTCTCTTCTAATCTACTCAAAGAAAGATACAAAAGAGAGAGAAGGAACGAGAGAACGAGAATAAGAGAGAAGATATAGTAATAGGAATACGTAGTGAAATTAGGCGGATTTAAGTAGTAGCTTGAAAGAGTCCTAAGCATGATTTACGATTTAGTCGTTATTAGAGTTTGGTATATTCAGGACGCCGTAGCGCCGAAAGTTTTTATGAGCCCGTAACAATTTTCCTCTATTAAAATTTCTTACAAAATATTGGTTAAGGTAGAATTATTACTTACTTCTATATCAAATTAACTTTGTTGTAATAAACGCTAGAATATAGACGTGAAGGCGAGTCTTCAATTCGCACACGATTCTTTTTCAAGTCAGCTTTATCTTTTCTCTTACATGTAGTAAGTAGGAATAAGAGTGTGATTTCTTTACAATATAGGCATAGGTAAATTACCAGGCGCCGGGTTATCTAGTCTAAGTCGGTTATCAATATACTTAAACTCTCCTCATTGGAGCTATGAACAAACCGCGGCCCGCTCTCGCGGTGGGCAGAAAAAATGAGTAGATAGTTCGTTCTTCCAATTTTCTAATACAATCTAATATTACCTCAAATACTCTAGAACAATAAAACTTAGTTATTTAAACTATTATTCTAAATTGTTCCGAGTATTTAGGGTAATTATTTTGAGTTGCTAGATAATTAAAACAACAAGCTAGGCAGGCAGGTACGAACCTGATATTTAATATCGCTTTTCTTCTCGCGCTTCAATTTTCTTTTTGAAATAACTTTAACATCCCAACGAAGGCTGGTTCATACCTGCAGGTCTCCGACTATGAAGACTTGTTTTATTGGTGGAGGAGTTGTTTCGCTTAAGCGTAGGTACCTTACTTCTAAGGTAACCCTATATCATACGTTATTCTATTCCGTTTGCTCAACCATTGACATTGAGAATTTACACATCAATTCTCATCACCATCACCATCACCATCACTAGTACAAGATACTTACACACCTCCCACAGAACCGAAATGGCTACCCTCGACTCCCTCAAGCAGGCCCTCAGACAGACAGCCGAGACAACGACGTCAGCCCCAAAGCAGCCATTGTCCAACAAACAGTACAGCGACGGTTTCAATATTTTATTACGCTCGGAATGGAAAACATACGAAGATTTCATTGTCCCCCAATTATCTCAGCTACTTAACTCTCGCTTCGACTCGCGTACCTGTCTCTCGGTACTAGAAATCGGACCAGGCCCAAAGAGTGTACTTGGATATATTCCGGACCATTTGAGAAAGAAGATCAGGAAATACACTGCATTCGAACCGAACGAACTGTTTGCTACGAGATTGGTAGAATGGCTTTGCTCTACCCCCGCGAAAGAGTCTCCGCTGCCAACTCTGGAAAACTCGCCTACCATTCGTCGAATTCCATTTGCTCTACAGGAAAGCACAGCAGACAGTACTAGCACAAGAGACAATGAGGAAAAATACGACATCATATTGTTCTGCCACAGTATGTACGGATTGAATCCCAAACACAAGTTCATCGAACAAACACTGGAAATGCTTGTTAAACTGCCGCAAGAAGGAATTGTAGTGGTTTTCCATCGGGATTCCCTCCATATAGACGGCTTGGTATGCCAACAATCGACTTCATTCCCCGCCGGAGTCGTCAGCATGGCGGATGATGATGAAGTGCTAGACCATTTTGCTCCCTTCACCGCAGGATTCATACAGGACTCGGACGCCAGTCCAACTATCCAAGTCAATTGGCGCGAGGTTTGCCGTACCTTGGGTCGTCGTGAGAAATCTCTCCCAGACCAACTCTTATTCAGCTCACCTAACGTCATGACGACCTTTACCCAACATGCGACGAATTTGCCAGAGTTGACGGCGCATGTACCATTACTGAAGGAAGAAAAAACAATTAAAAACTGGGAAGCACGCCTTCATCGCCCTGCCTCGATTTTGAGACCAACAGATATCCAGCAGGTCCAGCAGTGTGTTCAATGGTCCCTGAAGCACAAGACCAGTCTCACCGTTATTGGTGGGAGTCACAGTGGGCATTGTCTCTGGCCTAATGTCATTTCTATCGACATGAGTGCCTTTAGCCAAGTACACATTGTCAAAGATACTGAAAGGAATTCAGGTTCCAGTTCCAATTCTAACTTCGAAGCTGACTCTAGCTCCTTGGTCGTTGCCGAGGCTGGTTGCAAAACGGGAGATATCGTCAAAATGACCATGGCCGAGGGCTTGACAGTGCCTTTGGGATCTCGCCCAAGTGTCGGTGCCGGGTTATGGCTACAAGGCGGCATCGGGCACCTGGCAAGGCAACATGGGCTGTCATGCGATGCTATCGTGGGTGCTGTGGTGGTGAGCGTCGATTCAAGCCAAATTCTCTGCCTTGGACGGATACCAAGTCAATATTGGCCGGTTGGAGCTGTTCAACCCGAAAACGAAGCCGATGTATTATGGGCGATGAAAGGGGCTGGGACCAACTTCGGGATTGTGATTAGTGTTACATTCAAAGCTTACCTAGCCCTAACATATTCCGTTCGAAATTGGGTTGTCCCATTGAAAGACAACCCTGAAGCACGGCTCAAGCTTAGCACTTTTGATGAATTTGCTAGCAAGCTTTCCCGGAACATGTCTGTGGACGCGTATCTGTACTGGAACGATGACCAGCTTCATCTTGGTGTGACCATGATCGAATCCTCTACATCTGAGCTGACCTTGGAACCATCTTTGTCTATGGGTACTTTTCTAGGACTGGAAGGTAATTCTAAGACCGTGGATAGTGTTGGCTTGTTCGAGACAGAGATGTACATGGGGATGCATGGTGGTCATGGCGGTGGTAAGACCTCCTCATTCAAGCGATGTTTATTCTTGAAACACATTGGAGATGGGGATGTCGCCAACGTTTTGATAGCAGCGCTTGAGTGTCGTCCCTCGCCTATGTGTTATCTCCACTTGCTCCAAGGTGGAGGAGCGGTTGGTGACATAGCAGCCGATGATACTGCTTTTGGTTGTCGTGATTGGGACTTTGCCTGCGTAATAACTGGTGTCTGGCCGCGCGACCAAGACGGAAACCTGGCCTCTCGGGATGCTGTTGAATGGGTCTACAATGTCGTTGATAACTTGTTGCCATTAAGTAGCGGAACCTATGGCGCTGACCTAGGTCCTGACCCTAGAGATTCGGCACTGACAACCAAAGCTTTCGGACCAAATCGGCCACGCCTGGCTCGTCTCAAGCACAGTTTAGATCCGCATACTGTGCTGGCTTATACCTGCCCTCTCCAGAGAATGAAAACGCAAATCGAAAAGAAGCTCAAGCTTGTCATTCTTGTCACGGGCGAGAGTGGTGCTGGCAAGAACTTTTGCACTGATATCTGGGTTTCTGTATTCAATGAGAGCCACGTGGCTCGAGCCGTCAGCATAAGCGATGCGACGAAGCGAGAATACTCGGAGACAACAGGAGCTGATCTGAACTCTCTATTGTGTGATCGAGAATATAAGGAGAAACATCGGCCAGCGTTGACTGCATTCTTCCAGACCCAGGTACGGCAGCGACCTCGACTACCAGAGGAACATTTCTTGAGTTTGGTGTTTGGTGCCGATGCAGACGTTCTTTTCATAACTGGAATGCGAGACGAAGCTCCAGTCACAACCCTATCCCATCTGGTGCCAGATATTAGACTGCTCGATGTTCGCGTCAATGCTAGCAAAGAAACGCGGCAAGTTCGTCGAGGTTTTCATGGGAACGATGAAGATAGTGAGGATATGGATTACCGTCCTAGTCTTTTTTTTGACAATGACAAGACTGGTAACGAAGCAGCAGAAATGTTTGCAGAAAATAACCTCCTTCCCTTCGTCCACGAGGACATGCGACGACTGGCCATTATGGTACGTCAGGTACCCGACTTTCCGCGTCCAGGCATCGATTTCCGCCATGTACTCGGCATTTCCCAGCAACCTGGAGGACTGGCTCTGTGCATATCTCTGCTACAAGCTCACTTCATTGGTGACTGGGCCAAAGTCGATGCAGTGGCATGTTGCGAGGCCGGTGGCTTTGTCTATGCTTCGGCGTTGGCCTCCAAGGTTGATGTGCCCTTGGTACTGATCCGTGAAGCTGGCAAGCTCCCCGAGCCTACTGTGTCTGTTACCAAACCCTCGTCGCATATCTCATCTTTGACATCCAACAATCTGAAAGAAAAGCGTATCGAAATGGAGCGGAACGTGGTTCCCACGGGTGGCTCAGTGGTGGTGACAGATGATGTGCTTTCCACAGGAGAAACCCTTTGCGCGGTGCTACAGCTACTATTTGAAGCTGGGATCGGCGCTGAGAATGTGAGCATCATGGTCGTGGCCGAATTCCCGGTTCAACGTGGCCGAGATCTGTTGCGCCAACATGGATTTGGTAGGGTTGATATTCAAAGTCTGTTGATATTTAGCGGTACTTAAACTAAGAGGGGAAGAAAGAGAGGAACTCGGCTGTAGGACTTCTTATCTGACCAGAGTAGATAACCTACATTCTGTTCCCCTATTTCCTAAGCGAGACCCAAAAATTACTTCGATTTTCCAGGTGATTAGACGAATTTCTTTCAGGAGTGTTAGGAAAACCGAGAAAGGGAAAGTGTGGTGCGAATAGAGTTTCAATTTCCCGCAACCCTGGGTGAACTATCAAGTATGACCACCAGGAGTGTCCTTGTTTTTTTGAAAGTTTTCCTTTCAATTCACTACCAACAGTAGAACTAACAAATCGCAAAGCGCCATAAACATCCTAACTCACTGACTGACTCCTATTCTTCCAAAATAACGTAGCTTTACAGATCTGTTATCAGACTCTAACATTACAAGCCTTCTAAAATTCAGCCCCAAATCCAAACGCCCCCCAAATATAAACACACAGAACAACCAAAAGAGCGATAGACAGTCCAGTAGCAACACCATATATGTATATCCATTCTCTACAACTATCTCAAATGCTTACACCAACTTGATGAAAAAACCCAAACCCCGTTGAATCCTGTGAAAACTGGGTCTGATGTTGTGCCGCCATAAATTGGTCCCATACATCCCTATTTTTATTAGCCAATATCCCGAAACCCCAACCGAAGAACCATAAAGTAAAGCGAGAAATATACCAGTTAAAATCAGCGGGCAACTCCAAATTTGGACTCCCCAAAACATCCAAGAAAGAATCCTGCATATCAACATTCCCACCAATCCCATTTCCTCCATTAACACCAACATCAACTCCATCGCCACTCCCCCCAAAGCCAACCGAAGGACTCTCAATGGGAAATCCCGTTTGTTTTGGTTGGGGAGTGAGTCCAGAAGTAATACTCGTCGCAACCGAGTTCGGACCTGAAATCGAATGAACTGGTAATATGCCATCCCCAAGCGCGAGTTTCTTCCTTTGAGTATAGATCTCACTCAAGACTGTGTCAAGGATCTTGACTGCGCGGGGGGCGTCGTGACATTCGTTTATTATGCTTCCCCATATTGCTCTTGTTTCCTATTTTTCAATTAGCACTCCTCACTCCTTCCTTCTCCGTGGAAGACTGACCCTCAGTGCCTCTAGCTTATCACTCTCAGTAATCACACAATGCGGAATGTTACTCCCCGCCACCATCCTCATATTCATGACATCCAAACATAAAACCATAGCCGCAAGTAGGTAATCATGATTCGTAACCACAAACTGATACCATTTTATCTTCACCAGTGGCCCTCCTGGCTGACAACCTCGATGGATGATGGCTTGATGTTGGAGCAAAGCTAGGGCGGACGTGACGCATGTTTTACGGGAGTAATAGTTGAAATTGCCTTCTGGGGTAAGAGGTGCGCCGTCCCAGAATTTTCGGTGCAGGACAACGATTGATTTATGGTAGAAATGTTGGAGGAGGTATTTTTCCACTGGAAGGAATGTCAGTCTTTTGTTTCCAGGGTGGAGGTGGAAAGTTTAGGGTTTAGTCATGTATGAGGCAGCTTGGTCAAGGCATCGAATTGACTTACTTATTACTGCAGGAAGGTCATCCCTCATCTCCTCAAGTGACCCAAATTGCAAGTGAGCTGGGAACCGCTCTCTGGTCCGCATCAAACTCAAATCAAGCCTCATAACCTCATCATAAGGTTGCGGCCTAAGCGAATGCAAAAACTCAAGCACAAACCCATAACCCCTTAACAACTCCGCTTTAATAACTTGATACGTAACCTGCGTCGCCTCGCTAAGCGGTCTACTTGGCGGCAAAACTTTCATCTCCTCATACAGTTCATCTTCATGCAGATTACTAGGAAGTAACGTATCACAATCTCCAAATTTGACGAATTTCGGTAATCCCACAAGACCCGAGAAAATCATCTCGTGTTGCGTAGCAACGCACCATACGCGTCGTCGCATTTCGCCTTGGAAGATTGTGAGGTTTGGATGTTCGCTTGGATCGCGATGGTAGCCTTGCTGGAGAGCAATTCTTATTATGGTTCCGGAAATTAGGAAGGTTCCCATGTCTCCGTCACCTTCAGAGGAGAATTCAGAGAATGAATAGAGGATTATTGTTTCGATCATGAATTCGCTGGGCTTGGTGATATCTGCTATAGCGATGCATTGTGCCGCGCGAACTCGATATAGATCTGTTATCTCCGCGTAATCGCTGCCATATTCAGGAGGGATGTCATTGATACGAGCATACGATTGCATCGCAAAGCAAATGATGGAATATAATAAGCCGATCCATATCATTTGTGTTTCGTTGGGTGTTAACCAGTGTTGAGCGTACTGGTGAGTGTTAGTTTGAATTTGAAAGCATTCTTCACGAATCATAGACTCATACCTGTTTCATGAAAGTTTTCCTATGCAGCAAGACTACATCTAGTTAGCAAGTTCCAGCACATCAAGTGTAAAATGACTCACATCGTGCAGGTATAAAAGGATTATAAGCATCGAAAAACCTAGCTACAAGTTTATCACACTCTTCTCTCGTCGGCAAAGATCCCAGAATTGTGGCATGATCCGGCGGTTGGACAAGTCCATTCAAAAGACTCGGTCTGAATTTCGCACCAGAACTGGTTTCATACTCAATCTTATCGTTCTCTTCACTCCAAGCATCTTTCATCGCTCCAATCTAAACACTCTGTCAGTAAGGCAAGAGATAAATACTATAAAAGCTTAAAGTGGATTTTACCTCATTTAATATGGCATCCCAATGCGTACTCCTCGTATCAACACTCATCTTCTGTCCCCCCGCCTGAACAGAAACTTTAGTAGGAGTCTCACTTCCATTCCTCGAACCAGTATGGGAATCATCTTGTCTCGAGCTCGCACTCGGCGATTCAGATTGCTGAGGTTCACTACTCGTCTCCAGCATCGATAAGATAGAACTTTCCAGATGATTTAACCGTTTCCTTCCCATACCATGAGTATAAATCCCCAAGGATAAATGAAGTGAGTAAACATACCTCATATCCTCCCCATCACTCCTGGGACCCGTCAAATGTCTCAACCCCTTCTTATCAGCCTTTTCCGCATACGAACAAGAAGCTGCATTCGATTCCCCCCTCGCAACACAATTCTGACATGGGTGTTCACGATTACATTTTAACCTGCAATACAATTAACACGTGACTGTGTAATGACTTGGAATAGGGGGGAGGATATAGTGTTGGATGTTCAAGCTTCATGAACGGGGTCCAGGAACCGGGGAAGTGGAGAAATACATACTTCCTCAAACGACACGCCGTACAAGAAAGTGGCACACGTCTCCGTGTCAGCCTCTGCCCACTCGCTCTTGCAGCTGCTCTCTTCGCCGCACTCCCCGTATCTGCCTTTGAGATCCCCGATTTATTATTATGTGTCATGTCGGCCATGCTGGATATACACTTGAAAGTTTGCGATGAGAGGGAGATATTGATTTTGAGCTGTCGTCGGGGTGAGAGAGGGTGCGGCGCAGCAACGTTATCACCGAGGGCAGGCTAGTACACTTTCTCTATTGGCTTTCCATCACCCCATGGGTTTACATAAGCTTAAATGCTCCCTGTAAGCTTCTGTGAGAAATAGTTTTCGATGTGGTTTCATCGTGGAGATAGGCATTCGTACCCCGGAGGTATCGCCATTGAAGGGAAATAATTCCGTGGGAATTGAGAACCCCCCCCCAGAATTTGCCCTCCTGTGCTCCAAATAAAAAAAGAAAATCAGGAACAACTCAACACTCAACGGTTGAAAAAATACACAAAAAATATAAGCGAATGTAGAATATACTAAAGTGTTATATCCGGGCCCTGAGATGAGGTTCTTATTATTGGCGTAGATTTATTATCTGGAGCAAGAGGTCGACTAAAAACGATATGCAATAAGATAAACACCTTATTACGGATTTGGTGAATGCCTCCTAGCTTTTTATTCCAGCTGTCGAGATTTCAAATAAATCCTTTCACACAATCCAAAATTAACCAAGATAGTTGGGACAGTTCTCCTAAACTATCTGTTGATTGTCCTTTTTCTATCATTCCAGAGGGTAGGTAGCACGTGAGAAGCCGTGTACGGAGTACGCAGCCGTGTCTTTTTTTAGCAGCTTACTACTGGATTAACCTGCAGAGCAACAGATTACCCCAAATAAGGACAGTTTACTCGATAGGAGTTAGACAATTCCAGAGTGCGGGTATCAACCTTCTGAATTGATCAACCCGACTGTCAATTCTCCCAACCGCCCTTATTTTTTGAAAGAACTGGGACCACGAAAATCTTCGACTTCTCGGACTATTGATCTTACTCGTGGCTTACTCTTGGATTACTCGTGGATTACTCGTGGGTTACTTGTGGATTACTTGTAGATTACTCGCACCTCACTCACGAAGAGTTGGCTAACAAGAGGGTACGAATATCAATTGACCAAAGCTGTAAATTATCAAACGACCAACGAAATATTTTTTGGTTTCTTAGATTGATATAGAAATCCAATGACAACTCTTACTGTAGACTCATCTCCCCAAGCGAAGTGTCACTGAATTCTGTGTCTACTTTTAATTTTCAAGAGCGTGGTGGTTACTTCGTCTCAGGTTAAATAAACGTTCTCCAAATGGGGCAATTACGATACTTTATGCCACCTGAAAATCCTGAAATTCCCTGAAACGAAGTAGAATTTAGGGCTGATGCCCCCCAAATTACAGTGCATGCGAACGCTAAACCCAGGGCCTCTTACTAAAGATTCCGCAGATAACCTCTAAACCCCACCCCCACCGGATAAGTAAGAAATGACAAGTAGCGTATTCATAGAATGTCACCTCAAGGAAAATACCAGCCGTTTCATCAATTCAACCTAGATAATAAGCCCAGCAAGATTCCCAAAGGAGGTTCGGGTTACTCGTCATATCTCAGGCCCCAGTTCACGTCGCCCCAACGTCTAATGGGAAAAGAAGTCAACATAGCCGACTTCTAAAGACAGGAACCCAAGAGAGGTTGCAAGCCATCAGAGAAGGTGACGCGACTTCAGATGTTTTTGAAGGACTCTCAAAGGAATTCTGTCGGGCAACATCATCACAAAAACCCTGGCGGAAACTTTGAATATAGCATCAGTCATTGGATTGCTTCGTAGATTTATACACAAGAAAACAAAGCAAAGAAACCAAAAAAAGGACGCACATCTTCAAAAAAAAAAAAAAAAAAAGAACAAGCCATTCAAGACAGAATCACAAAAAAACGGCACAATATATACACCCCCTACTCAAAAAAGCCAGCCGCCCCAACCTTTTTCCCTCCCGTCTTTACTAAATCTACCCATAGTGCCCTCTACCTACGTGCCCCGCATTTATCCTCATCTTACACCTCCCCACCCTCCCCTTTGAAAAATCCATGATGGCCAGAAGCCCCTCTCCCCTCATTAATCATACTCTCCGCATCACCAACCTGTTTCCTCTCCGAGACCTCGCGAGGCGTATGCCTCAACTTGAGGTTCATCTGTAACTTAGCAACATGGCTCTGCTTCCTCCATAAATTCGTCAATCCTTGGGACCCCGGGTGGGCAGAGTATCCCCCGTAGTTACCGCCCCTCATGACTGCTGATTGTTATTGGAGGGGTTCCGAGGAGCTGGAGAGCCGGTTGAGATGGAGGTAGACATCTGTTCCGTAGCTGGGTTTGAAATATTAGTTATATGAAGAAGAAAGGTGGGAGTAGAAGGCAGGGGGAAGAATTACCCTTCCATGCTTATCAGTTTTAGATCCCCTCCGAAATATCTAGCGTATAGTCTTGATATCGGTAACCCGTACCCAAACCCAGCCATCGGAGCTTTGAAATCGCTCTTATCGAAATCCGGATCTAGGCTTGGCGTTGTGTCTACCGTTGTATACATGTACGTCCAGACTAACGGAATCGAGCTCCTGGGAATTCCACCTCCCTCATCCGAAATCTTGATTGTGATATCCTCTTTGCCTTCGGCGACCACCACTTTTGTCACCGGGAAATCCTCCTTATCCTGTCCATGTGTTTCCACGACTGCTCGTAAAGAATTCTTGAGGGTTTCGAAAAGCATATGCGATAAATGCCCCGGAACATACATGAAATGTAGATTTGGGGGACATACGAGTTGGACCTTTGGCGCATCGAATAATCCGTAATGGTCCTCGCAGACAAATCGTGCATTTTCAATGGCCTCCTGTGCCAAATCCCGAACATTGGTCTTTGTGCAGATAATCCCCACGTACGCGGGATCCTTATTATGACTCTGATCCGTAAGAGCAATATGTTGCCCAATCAACATTCGAATGCCAATCCGGGACATGTAAAATCGATCCAGAAAAGCTTGTATGTTGTTATCAATCTGCATGCGTTGCCGTTTCCGCTTGTATTCCAGAATTCCCTGTGCTACTGTTGTCACCACGCTATCGTGCCGCCGCTTGATTTGATTTAACGTTTCCGCAAATCTCTGATTATAATCGTGGAGTTCGGGAGGCCAGTCCGAACTATCTTCGACCGTTGCAAAGTAGCGGCGGGCGGCGCCCTTTTTTGAGTCCCCATTTTCGTTTCCATTTCCATTCTGCTGCCACGGCGAGGAACTGTACTGCCCCCTTTTAACACTTGGATTTAAAGTCGTTTCGGTAAGGATTTTGGAATGCTTCCCGTTCGCTTTCGAGGGTTTCATGAGTCGATCGCGGACGTCTTTCGATAGGCTTGGTCTTTGCAGAGTCGTTATTTCCTCCATCACATGTCAGTGTCATCACCAGGCTCGAGAATTGACAGAGTAATACTTCAAACGATTGTGCGTACCAATCTTGCACTTTCTTGATTGAGGGCATTTCATTGAGTCCATCTGGAAGATCCCCCAACTCCTGTACTCGATGTGCAAGTCGTATGGGTAGCTCCTCGGAAAGGAATTGTGAAGCTCGAAATAGGGTCCCTATGCAAACGACTTAGCTACTGCCCTGCACAGATATGCCAGGAGCAACAAGATTGCACACACCTGTTGATGGCCTCTCTCCGAATTGGACCATCTGCCTCAAGCTCACACCCGTGGCAGGGAATGCCGAGTAGTGCTTGATGGTGTCCATCAGCATCTCGGATTTCCTCCACGACATGGTGAATATGTTTTCCGGCCCTCAGGCCTCTGGGAGAATGTTGGTGAAGCCTTCAATGGCGACGTCTGCCGTTTGCCATAAGCTGGTACGACGAAGCTTCAATTCAACGTGTGACCCCTCGGTACTGTGCCGGACTGGACTGACTGACGTAGGGAATTGCACTGCCGAGGCTGTCGAGGGAACAATTGGTGCGGGCAAAACAAAGAAAGTATAGGATAGAGCACTTCAAGGGATGGATGGTGGTCTGGAGGCTTGTGCGATTGAGCAGTTATTGTTTTCTTTGGGGGGTCGAAGCTTTTTCTCACGAGACAAGACAGTTGGAGGAGGAAGCTTCCTTTGTCGCGTGCTGCTGCCCTGTCGGACAAGAGTAGAGTCATCCAAGGTTCATCGGCTCTTCAGCTCAGCGGGCCACGGGGAGCGGCCTAAACCGGCTAACTAGTCAGGATGCCTATACAAATACTTGTACCACCCAAGAGATCGAGCATCGTGGGTGATCAAACTTCCCCGCGCTTTTGTTTTTCTCTACACGACCGGGGCTGGTCAGGGACGTGGGCGGGAAGGGGAGAGGGGTGGAAGGAGAGGGGCTTCGGTGGGATGAGGCGGAATTTCCCCACGACATTTGGTCACACTGTTGACTTCAAATTGAACAATTGCGTGGAGGGCTGAGATATTCAAGTCTCCTTTCAATGATACTTGCATCGGACGCTCGAATTATTGAAGCTACCGAGATGCTACTATTCCTCACTAGTGACGGATCTAGGTATGGCAGTCCTACACCACTCCACTAGACAGCTCCAAATCTAACCTCGGTGAGAGCTTCACGCGGGGCGGGTAATGCCGGAGACGGTAGACATGTCTACACCAATTAGAGTCTGATATTGTTTATGTGTACTCTAGCATTTGGATTGAAAATTTGATAAGTTTGGCCTTCTGATTTCTTAAAATCTACACCACTTAACTCTCAATGGAACATTTCCCAACTGACCCTCAAGTCACTCGTTGCATCTTTGCAATTACATGCTATGCTAAACTAAATAACAACGCATTGCAATGCAGTGCTCCTTTCAGCGATTTTCTCTACCAAGAAATTCCAAAGTCAAAAGTAAAATTCCACCAACGCCAGTCTCCGAATGCATTTCGCCTTTTCCATGTCTCCGAAAACTCAGACGTGCTAAGAACCATCTCCATGCCCTTTTCGACCTTCCAAAATTTCTTCCACTCGACACTCGCTACACGGCCTGAACATAATTTGCAGGCACGCTCTTCGTGGCCCCTCCTTTCTCAACCTCAGCCCAACCATCTCCAGGATCTTCTTTGATGAGCACGAATCTCTCGCCTTCCGTCATGCTATGCTCAGCATCACTTTGAGCCGAATACTCATACAAAGCCTCGACGTATTTCAGCTTCTTCGCACCACGTTTAGGTGCAACTGCCGGACCTTGTTTCTTGCCTTGCATACTGCTTGCCATAGAAGAGCCAGAATTCGAATATATGGATGAAGGTCGAGGAGTCGAGGCTGCTGCGGGAAGAATATCGATGTACGCGGTGGGAACAATACCTTCTTTCCAGCCTGCTTTGATTTTCGTCCAACCACCATCTGATATTATTGTTAGTGAAAATTGGTGGCAAAAAATAAGATGATTTACCATCTGGTTCGAGAATTGTTACTTCCTTCCCTTCTGCTACAGTGACCTCTCCATCTCCATTGGCATCATAAGCATATAGCATCTTCCCCTTTTGTTCATTAGAAAGAGAAGCCCCAGAGCCATTCGAAGGAGCACTTCCAGGCAGCTCGCTGATATACGCAGCAGGAGGTGGTGCGATAACTCGATTCTTCCGTAAAGTATTTGGTGCACTGGTGGTCGGCTTTAGAGATGTTGGTCTTTCGGGTGCTGCTTCTTCAACAGGTGATCTTGGTCCATTTCCAGAAACCGATCGATTGGCACTGGCAGCATAACCAGAGCTCAATGAGTTCATGGTGTTAGTCCGAGTCATTGTGGGCAGTTCAGAAACACTATCTGGAGGATGCGCGGGGTGTCCGGGGCTCTTTAATGCATTGGCTGCCTCTTGACGTTCTGTTTTTAGTTTCTTCTTCTCTTCCTTGGTTTGTTCACCAGGGCATTCAGCGGGAACCTTCATCTCACATTTACTGTGGCATGTATAACCACAATCCCGGCAGTCGAATCCTTTGGCTGATAATCCCCATATTCGCTCCCCGCACAGATCGCAGTTTGTTGGTATTTTGAAGGTCTGAGATTTGAAGTTATGACTCTTCGCTCCCAATGTCACATCCCCAACAGCAGCTGTAATGGTATCCGTTTCGACCTCTGCCGTCAATCTTTTATGATCGACTTGGTGTAGGTCTTCTTGAAGTGCAAACATTGCTCTTACCACTTCGACTTCATCTCTCTTATCTTTGCCTTCTCGGACCTGCTGCTTCACTCGCTTTACCCCTTCCACTTCCCTTCGTTTCTTGTCAACTTCTCTCCTTAAGTCACCCAACTGCGCCTTTGATTTGCTCAATACATTCCTCAAGAAAACCTTGGCCGAGTCATCCACCACCATAGCGTCATCGTCGTGCCATACAGGACTTGGTTCGAATGCTTTATTTGGTGGCTCTTGCCATGTTGCTGCATTATGTCTGACAAACATCATGGAATCGAGAGGAGGTTGGTTTCGTGGGATCTCTTGCGACAAATGGCTGACAAAATCCGAACTCCGCTTCAACATGCCACTTTCAATTTGAGCTGCCAGAGACCAAATTCCATTAAGTCTTGATGTTCGCGATTCGGAAAGATCTTGCAAGCTGTCGAGAAGATCCGGGACATATTCATGATAGTATTTCTCCTTTTGCTTGTTCGTAACATTAATCGCAATCAGATAGCTGTTTTTGACGTTATGCATGTCGAGAATTTGCTGCTGATATGCATTCTGGGCTTTCGATTTTCCATAATCAAACGCTGATTCGGCCTTCTTTCTCTTATTCTCAACTTCCTGGCAAGTTGTGTCGTATTTCCCTTTCATTTTCCTCAGATCTCCGTACGTTGAATCTCGCTCCTTCTCCAGTTTATCTGCGAATTCGGCATGCCGCTTCCGCAGGTCTTCGTATCGAGTGGCAATGACCTTTAATGGATCTGCCAGTTGTGTGATCAACTCCCCTCCGTATCTATCGTGTTCAGCCGCTCGCGATTCCAGTGTCGTAAGCTGGGTCGTCCATGTTGTCAACGAGGCACTGCGTTCCCAGTCAGCAGCAGATCTTTCCAATTGCAGAGGTCCATGCCATACCTCTCGAGCGATCCCGGTGTCATAGCAGGTGTTTCTCCAACACTCAAGCTGCTCGACTTCTTGGCTTTCCTTTCATAGTATTTTTTAGCCAAGGCACTGAGCTTCGCACTGTATTCCTTCTCGATGACACTCCTTTCCCGGTAAAATTGTTGAATATCATCCAGCCAAGTTATTCCATTCGAGACCCAGGCATTGACTGGTTTGAAGCCATCCTAGATTGTAACTGTTAGCGGAATGCGGCATAGAAGGTATTCAGAGATGCACCTTCAGCTCAAGGCCAAAGTTGGGGGCAATGTCTACGTCTGCCATATTTGCTACCGAATTGTAGAAGGACGGTGGTTATTTTTCAAGGAGGGGATCATAAGTGACAGTCAAATTGGGCCAACGTCATAGTTCAGCGAGTAGGTAGGGCATGAATTGAAAGGCGCAGTAACTGTCACTGACACTTCTGACCCCACGATAATCCATACAGAGGTACTCGCACCTCACCGGGCCGAAACCGCGCGATGGGTGCCTCAATATGAAGGCAGCAATGCGGGCATTAAAAACACGCTAGACCCCGCCATCTTCAAGAGAGCAGCAAGAGCTCGACTTGAAGGTCAACCTCCAACAAAGACCTACCGAACCAGGTATAGGTAATTCCTTCTACAGTGCCACCTTCCTAAAAGTACCATTCATCCTTTGATCTTCGCATAATACCCACACAAATATATTGTCGCGCAGAACACAACTAGGCCTCCCGCCTCTCGCCCCGACCCGGTCGACCTCCAAACTCGAATTTCTTCACCCTATCGCATTCACCTCTTTTTCCGTACCAGTCCCACCTCTTCGAAAACAACGACATGTCTGACGGCACGGCGAAAACTACATCTCTCGCAGACCGTATTACAAGACCGACACTGGATGCGAATACAGCTTCCTTCAAGCCTGGAGCCACAACGAGTTGGGCAGATGAAGTGTCTTCTCCCACTGGCGCAACCCCCGTCGCAAAGGAAAGCCCATCGTCACTTGATGCAGCCCAAACCGATGGACAGGCTGAAGTGCTCGGTGGATCTGGGCTTGATGATGATGAGGGTGAAGTTGATATTATTCTCAGTGAGCAGCAGCAGAGAAGCGACCCTAATTATTACCGGCCGACTGCCAAATCATGGGAGGAACTCGGAATGTGAGTGCACGCTCTTTACTTTTCAAATTTTTCGCCTATAATTTTCATATGGCGGGGAAAATGGAAACCCAAGTCTAACATTCTGACTGCTGCTCCAAGTAGAGTATTGTTTCATTTGATTTAACCCAATGTGCCTCAACCTTCTGCTGACCTCTTTTCTAGTAAGGCACCATTGCTCAAGGGACTCTACATGATGGGTTTCATGAGACCATCAAAGATCCAGGCCAGAGCTCTCCCTCATCTGCTCTCGGATCCCCCGCCAAATATGATCGGTCAGTCGCGATCTGGAACTGGAAAGACTGGAACCTTTTCGGTTGCTATGCTTTCTCGCCTCGATTATAGCAAGCCCCATCACCCCCAAGCTCTGTGCATCGCGCCTACTCGCGAGTTGGCCCAACAAATTGTCGGTGTCATTCGAACCATGGGCCAGTTCTATGAAGGCGCAGAGGCTTTGACGGTACATGCTGCTGTAACACCTGATCCAAACGATCCAAACCCTCCCCCCAAGAACCAACCAGTTCATGCAATGGTTGTTGTTGGAACCCCCGGAAGAATGGAGGCTCTCGTCGCGCCCAGAGGACCAAAATTGATGGACATATCTCAATTGAAAATCGTGGTTCTAGACGAAGCAGATGCAATGTTGTCCGCGCAGGGACATGGGGACAGTTCTCTTCGTATAAGAAGGTTTGTGCTTGCAGTTTTTGATATTATTGTTCCTGTTGGATAAACCTAATTGCTCAACAGAAAAATTCCGGCACATGTTCAAATCCTCCTATTCTCAGCAACATTTCCTAGCAGCGTCGAAAGATTTGCTGGGCTTTTCTGTCCAGGTGGGTGTTCTCCAGTCCTTTTCGCTCTCATCAAGTTATTTCGGGGAGTTGAAGCGCGACTCCCTCAAGCTTCCCTCTTTTGGGAATTTCTCCTCGTGCACGCTTCTTGAAATGGCAATACTGACTCAGAAAAGATCCGATGCGTTTTTCACTTCGCCAGGAAGAGCTAACTGTCAAGGGTATAAAACAAATGTACGTTGATTGTGACAGCAAGGAAGGCAGAGACGCACAATACGAGACCCTAGTTCAATTGTATGGTCTTGCAACAATTGGGCAATCTATCATTTTCGTCAAAGTAAGTGTTTGCAATTATGTTTCCAATTCGCTGTTCAATTACTCACGATGCATCAGACCAAGAAAACCGCCGATGCAATCGAGAACAAATTGACCGAGGCGGGCCACCAGGTTCTCAAACTCCATGGTGGGATGGGAGGAACTGAACGTGATAGCGCTATACAACAATTCCGTCTCGGCTTATTCAAAGTTCTCGTCACAACCAACGTCTTTTCGCGAGGTATCGATATTCAGGCGATATCCTTAGTAATCAATTATGATATTCCTATGAAAAGGGTGGAAGGTGGTGGGATGCAAGAAGAACCAGATTTTGAGACATACCTTCATCGTATCGGCCGAACTGGAAGATTTGGACGTGTTGGTCTTGCAGTGACATTCATACAGTAAGTTGTTTTCTTGCCCTTTTCTTTCCTTTCTAGTCGCTTCGGAGGGCTCGCGATGCTATCTACACCTCGCACAACCTTTTAGATTTGGCAACACTGACGCATCTCCTAGTGACCAGCAATCTTTCAAGGCGCTTTCGGAAATCAAAAACTATTTCGGCGTAGATATGAGCATGCTAGACATGAGTAATATGGATGCGACGGAGACTATGGTGAAACAAATCATTGATGAGAGCCGAAAGGCAGTTGATACGAAAAAGACCTGAGTGAAATGGTCTGTTTTGTTGTTTTATTCAACACACTTAACCACAAACCGGCGTTTGCATTGCTTATGGTGAATGGACGAATCCGATTGGGAATTGGGGGTTTGGTGGCATTGTGCAGGATCAATTATACCAAAAATGAGCTACTTGCATTTCAGCGAGTTGGGTTGAGCGAAAATACTTCATGGTTGTGGCTGTAGTTCCAGAGCGAGTGGCTAAAGACACATCTTGAAATAGTGTGGAATAAAATTCTATTAATTTGCTTGTTCCTCTTTATGTTGTACAAGTCTTGCTAACAATGTGAAAACAGTGACGTGTTGATGAGATGGGGCCCCTGAATGCCCGAAAGAAGAGGTACGCTCCTCAAACACAGGTAATTTTTGAAACCATCTCTTTGCCTTTTTTTGTTACCATTTTAATCAGCGTTGGCTTCTCTTCTAGGGCAAAAACTACATAACTTGAATAGGGAACCTCTCTTGAGCTTGTGTGAACCCCAAAAATTCATCCCAGTACACCCTTTTTACTATTGCCTCCAAAATTTCCAGAAAATTTAAACCTTCTGACACTGTTTTTACGCGAATTGCTGTTTACACGCTCGCGATGCACATTAAAAGTGACAGTCAATACTTCCAGGTTCGTACCTGCCTATCTAGCCTCATTGTTCCAACTTTCTAGGGCAATTCAAGTTCATTGTCAAAAAGACTTGGAACAATCAAGTGCAGTATTGGAAAGTCTGACCAAGGGTTTGTTTGTTTACTATCGCGACGCGTTGTGTTGATGGGAAGCGAGATCGTCCCTTTACTCGAGGGATCAGTGCGAAACATGACGTTAGTTACGTCATACCAATCTGCTCAGCTATAGGAAACCACTTACTCCAGCGACTTGGTGAGATATCCCACAACTCAAAAACACAAACTACAAAACATATTCAATTCATTTGTACAATTCGATTGTCACCAGTCACAATGCCGCGTGCTAAGCGACCACTGGCCAAAATCGACGGAAACGCGAACAAGGTCGTACCTGCGAAACATCAGAAGATATCTATGCGGACCCGTTTGCATAATGCGAACGAGAGCGACGAGAATGATGGCGGGAAGGATGATGGTGGAAAGAATAAGAAGAATGCCAAGCTTTTGGAAAAGGATGACGATTACGATGAGATGTTAGATTATAGGATGATTGACTATACAACGATGGACACGGGAAAGTTGCAATGTCTTCTGTATGATCGAAATATGCCAGTCAGAGGTAAAGTGATTTCTCATGGGGCAAAGTTTGCTTCCAATATAACCAATTGATTTAGGAAGGAGGACTAATTGCCATTTCGGAAACAGGGACTCGAGCAGAGATGATCAAAACTCTTCAACAAACCGCACCCGATTACGAGTCTTTCACAACAGATGAACTTACTGAGAAACTATACGACCGCCATCTCCACGATATCACTGGCACGAAACGAACAAAAATTGCAAGATTACTCTTAAATGATCACGGAGATCGCGATAGTGGAAACTCGGCTGAGGGAACACTCTACGGAATTCTGTCGGCACATGACATGTTTCCCGAGCTTGTAAAGGACAGGGAGAAAAAGGTACTTTCACAGTTCCCTTCATGGGACACCAAGCGTTTGCAAAACCATCTTGAAGAGAAGGGCGAATCTACATCCGGCAGTTGGAAGACACTGGTGAAGAGGGCATCCAAATTGAGAAAAGAAGAAAGCGATCGAGAGTTGGAAAAGATTGCAGCAGACCGGGAGGTGCTCCAAGCGAAGCTTGAGGCAATCACTGGTGTGCCCGCCACCACCCAACGTATTTGGGATGTGATGAGGCAAGACCGCCATCGTTCTTATCGAGAGTGGGAAATCAAATCCGAAGCTAAACGTAAGCAACAAAAAAATCATATCTGCGACTATAATGGTCAAGAATCTCCCTGGGCTTCGAAGTCAGAGATTGACCTCCAGCTGATTTGCTTCGCGAAGGGCATGCCAGGACTGGGGTTTGCTCCTAAGGCGGCGCAGTTGAAATGGCTGGACACCGGAAAGGTTGAGTATTCTGAATTCTATATTTGTGGTCTCGAACAGTTATGCGAAGATCGGGCTATACCATACCCTCGAAAAGGGAAGAAACAGGAGCTAATTAATATTTTAGAGGAGTCTGACCAGTGGGAAGGTATCGAGGGCTGAGAGGTCGAGTGAGTGTGGGAGTCTCTGTTGAATTTGCTTTTTGGAAGGGTGAATAGTTTAGCTTACGCAATTGTATGCTATTATTCTTTAGTGTAAAATTCTAACAGATTGCAATGAAAGATGACAAGCCAATCTTTTGAATTCAGAACGTTGCTTAACAGGGGCAAGGTTCTCCGTTGGGCCCAGGAAATTTCCAGAACTGGAGTTGGGTTTGCGGTGGACATTAAAAGTGGCAGTAAATGCAGGTTCGTACCTACCTACCCATCCCTCGTTGTTCCAACCTTCTAGGTAATTCAAGTAAATTGTCCTACGCACTTGAAACTATTTTAGGACTATTAACCGTTTTAGACCAATCAAGTTCCAAGATAGTAGGGGGCTTAAGTTCAAACAACAAGTGATTTATTTAATGCCGCCTATAAGGTCCACTGTGAGGTGGGATGGGGAAGTGTTTGTGAAGAAGGAGGTCTTGCTAAGCGAATATGTGAACGAAGCATATGCAAATATGAGAGAAAGGGTTGTTTCCTATTTTGCTATTTGCCATATTAATGAGCGTCATTCTCCCTCAACCACCACTACAATAGACCATAGCATAACACCACCTTAACATCAATCATTGAGTCAACCAACATCGGTGACTTCGTTAATGGACCCAGAACCATCGACATGCCTCTCTTTGGACCCCCAAGTACAGGATCTTGAATTTAACAAAAATGGAAGCCTGTATCTGCCTGCCCGTAGGTTCCTGCCTTGTCGACGAATTTGACGTAAAGAGCAGCATAATTGCCGCAATGTGACGGTCCAATGTTCACAAGAGCATCAGTCACCTCCCAGGAATAACATGAGCTTGAAACCCCCTTGTTATTGCAAAACCATGCAACGGCACTTCCACTTTTCGTATAGAAGGAATAGCCATTCCTGACCACACCCCCACTTCCGCATTGACTTTTGAGTCCACTGCCTGCGGCATCGGCACTCCCGTGATCAAGATCTGTATAGGGTAAGTATATTTTCGTATAGTACTTTGTTATTGATACACTCACAATATCCGAGGCAGGTGGTTTGATATGTCTCGCGGCGGAAAATGTCCGCCTTAGGGGAGAATTTGGCACTGTTGATAGTGCGGCGCTCAGCGGCGGGAACTGGTGGAAGACTGTCGACTTTCTCGTGGTGTGAGACTCCGGCTTCATCGACGGTGACGAGGTAGCTTCCGTCCGGTTGATTCTCAGGGACTGTCCAGCTGGCCTGGATGCTAGCTGCAGCGCTGAGTACAAGTAGAATTGGAGCGGTGAAATGCATTTTGAATGGCGATGAGATTCTGGAAGGAGAAGTTACCAGATTGTTGGGCTGAGAAGATGAGGAAGTGGTTGAAGAGTAGAGTGTTGTTGGGGGATTCTTGTCTGCATTTATAGATCTCAGTACTGTCTTCTTGAAGTTCTTGTAAACTGTCGACTCGCACTATGCCCGTGTCCATATCATGTAGCATTCGTTTTTCCCCCAAAAGAAGTCCAAAAATCTTCTCGTGTCCAGTCTTGTCACCGGTATACACTCGCCATATGCACGTTCTCGAATTCACGACTCGCTTATGAGTACAAATGGGAGTTCAAGGATGCGGTTAATGTAGTGCGAACCTCAAAGAGTACTTGGGTACTACATGAAACTGTCAGGCGACTGACAACCAAAGCGGTAGTACCTCTCGTTGTACTGGTTCGTTCGAACTTTCTAGCCGAATTTAATATTGACCTAAATATATCGGGACAATCGAACCTCATTATTCTAAAATACCTAGGTAAATATTTTAAATTGTCCCAATTATCTAGGGTAATTTGAGATATCGACCCAGAGAGTCCAAAGAATGGAGAAGGTATGCAGGTACGAACCTAATATCTAATGCCGATCTTACAGTACTTTTTATCTATTGCGCGGCTGTACAATCACGAATACAAACTCTAACGGGTCGTACGCCATTTGAGTAACTCGGCTCCTTTCTTCAAACTCGATTACTTCATTTGACATAATATGTAAACCGAAAGTTCTGTCGCTGGCTTCTTTCAGGACTGACGAGCCAGGTAATACGTTGTCCCTTCTATTCTGGAAGAAGCATATTGAAGAGGTTTCTGATTCCCCTTTCTATTCTCACAGGGCTTCACTATTCTCTCTGAGCCGCTATCCCTTTTTCTCTTTTATCCCTATGATACTACGCGATTTGAAGACCATGTTCCGAGTCGCACAATGTATGTTTTTATAGAATAGGAAGGTCAAATCATGGTGGCTTAGCTTTTAAGTGCGTCTTCTTCATTAACCCTTTCGGTATGCAAGCCGTTGACGCTCTAAACCAGAAAATTGAGGTACACTTTACCCGAAGGGGAGGCCGCACATAAAACTCAATTCACAATGAATCCCGGGGCTGCCCGTTACAGTTATTACGTTTCACTGGGCGACTCGTTTGCAGCTGGATAAAAGGCTTATCTGCAAGGGAATCACAATGGAGCTAAGTGCATGCGTGGCTCGCACAAGCCGAAGCTTTTTCCCGCCAAAACCAAGGGTTCATAGTTAATCGATCCATAACGAGCTTTTGATCAAGTACTCACGCATAAAACCAATATATGCGTACCAAATTATATGCGAGACGAACAGGAGCTAAAAAACTTATAAATCATACAAATTTACATCAGTCATGTTCTTTACCGGTGCCCTTTTTGGTTTTCACGTACTCGCTTATGTACTTATATGCTCGTCAAATTGCCAGTTCGAGAATACCCAGCAAAACAATTCCCTCCAGCTTGTCCGTCGGTTCCAAATAATGTGTGATTCGTTGTGCCGGGTCGGGCCTTCGTAATGTTGCATTACGGGTCGTTTGGACCAAAAAGAAAGATTTTGCGAGCTTATTTATGAGAAAAGATTTATGAAGGACGTTCTAGAGCCAAGAAAGTTACTTTACATAATCAATTCGAGTGACATAGAATTGCTTTCTTAGGAAAAAATAGTAGGCCGCAATCGCTTGAGCCCCTTAATGTATCGTTCCCTGCCCAGTCCTTTCAGCGCAATTCAAACTATCCTAACCACCTCGAATAATATTCTGAATTGTCCTAACCGTTTCGGTTAATATTTTCGGTTGTTCATGCCGCCTCGAACAATTTCAAGGATATTTAAAGACACCATTTATCTAAACTACCGCAAACAACTAAAGCCTTTAATCGCCAGGCGGCCTGTAATTTCCAAGTCCTCATCACTTTAGACGGCCTGTAGCACCACAAGCCCCACTACCTAGCACTCGGAGGGCTTTCGCCCAAGAATATTTCTTGGCCGACTCTATATTTTTCCCCACCACAGAATCACGCAAAACTTGATCTACAGCTCTGGTATTCCTTATTCACCAACTGTGATATCAACCAACCATATTACTACTTTATAGTATTAAGTGGTGAGTCTAGTAACTTTAATTATTAAATTATGTTATTCGTAAACATTTGAATTAATGAAGTTAATCAATTAAAGTCTAGAACGTCTCAAAAGTATAGAGTATAGATACACATCCAAACAACATTTATTTAATTTAATTATTCTAAAAGTTTAGAATAAATTATTTATCTGAAAATAGTACCTGCAGTGATTAACTTATAGCGAATTTAAGGTATACCTAGATTGAAATGGTCAATGTTGTGATTGGTGAATAAAGCATACCAGCTTTTAATGTCTTAAAAAATGTCGGACAATTTCAAGTATTGTACGACAACGTTTGGAAGAATTAGACTTCCCAATTATTTTAAACGTTCTCGGAGAACGAATACAATTGTCCTAGATCTTTTGAACACTACTTGGGAAAGAAAGTGTACCTAAAGAAAAGTCTGGCTCTCTTACTTAGCTTAAGCACTGTCTCTCCAAAGAACCCTTTTCGACTAACAAGCAGTCAACATACACAAAGTCCTTCATTTAAAAAAGCCCAGTAAACACACTGCTCATGTGGTATTCAAACTAAATTCCTCTCCCCGCGCCTACCCTGTTCACGTATATTGAATTTGATGTTGAATTTATTGTTTGACTGGTCCTTTCCAGTTTTCTACTTCGTGAGATGATGAATTTAAACCCTTTCCGCGTCCCTCTACCCCTTACAGATCCCCCCATTCTCTCTCTCACCAATCACACCCCTCTCCCAACAGCTTCGCCAACTTCTCCAACCAAACTTTATCAACCTCATCAAACCCCCCAAAAACCTTACAGTCTACATCAATAATAGCAACCAACTCTCCCTCTTTTAAAACCGGAACTACAATCTCACTCCTCGAATCGCCATCACAGGCAATGTGACCAGGAAACTCATCAACATTCTGAATTACTTGAGTTGTTTTCGTGCTGGCTGCTGTACCGCAGACGCCGCGGGAGAAGGCGATAGTTTGACAGGCTACTTTTCCTTGGAAGGGACCGAGTATTAATTGGTTTTTATGCTGGGGGTGGAGGGTGTAGAATCCTGGGGGTATGAATTAGAAATTTATAATTCAAAATGGGGGTTTTTGAAGGGTTGTTTTCCCCCTTCGTGTTTTACAAGACGGAGGACAAGGGAGAGAGAGGAATTTTGTTCCTTTCATTCTGAAATAAGGAGATATTGAGAAGAGAACGGGAGAGACGAACCAGCCCAGTTGACTTCAGAAGATGGCGAAGGAAGAGATTGATAGGCGTGCCATAGCAATGAAGCAGCGTTTGCTAAATTACTACAATTCTCTCAGTCCAACTCAGCTCGGCATCATTCCATCCTCCCCTTTCTCATTATCTCGGAAAAAGGAGGGTGACTCCAATCAACGGGCACAGGCCGAAAATTCGCATCTCCCGTCGGGAAAACTTACCAAACCTATGAACCCGAACACATCAGTAAAAAGCTTCTTTAAAAATTCAATGCGAGCAAGGAAAAATATACCCAATTCCTCTGACCATCAAACAAAGCCTCCGCTTGTTCGAGAACTTGTTTGTAAGCTTCCTCCTTGGTGATGTTGGAGGAGAAGTTTGATGCATCGGCGTGAACCTGTGGGGTTTGGTTAGTTTCAAAGTTCGTGTACAGTAAAGGACTAGTAAAGGACTCACCATTTTGATATTTTGAAACCGTTTGGATATTTTTCTTCCTCTCTTCAAGGGTGATTTATTGTTTGGAGAGGAGCGAGAGGAAAATCGAGAGAAGAGGTTATGGTGGAGCTTTGAAATCAGAATTTGTTTCGAAATGCTCAGATGGATTTATGTCACGTGCCTCAATTTCCATTGATAATCTCAAAGAAGAGGAAAGATCAATTTTGGGGGGTATGATTTAATCATTCTTCATTATTTCTACTACTTTTAATGCCGTTGTCTATGCTTCTTTTTACCCGAATCCACGTCCATCTCATCAGGATCTTTAGGAGCCCCCAGACTGGTGAAACCCGGCGCTTTCGAAGGCCATATCCTCTTTGCTGTTGGTGCTTTCGTATTTGAAGCTGTCACTTTCTCACTCTCAGCCAAAGCTGTCTCTGCATCGGTCTCCAGCATAGTTCCCGCAATATTCAAAAATGGCCTGTCTCCATCATTACCCGTCTCAATGTCCTTGACCTTGAAATTAACATTGCCCTCGATTTTTATGCCCTCTGCATCCACATAGTAGCCAGCTCCATCCTCAGCATAATTATCTTCGGCGCCCTCCTCGGGTTCTAACTCGCCCACACTAACCCACTTCCAGTCCGCAGGCAAGCGTGAGCGATCAATACTGGCATTGAACATATTCCAACATACGAGACCTAGATGGCCTTCGTTCTGGAAGTTCACATATCCCTCTAACTCGGTGCCCTTGTCTGTTTTAAATAGTAGAAATTCGGCGGTAACCCATGCCCAACTAACAGCGTATTCATCGACGTTCTTCAACAAAGCCCCATTCGTTCCATCGTTCCCAAAAGCCTTTTCAGAAAATCGCGGGTTGGTGTAGGCGAGTATGACGGCGGCGAATGGTGGGTAGTAGGTGAGGACAAGCGGGGAAAGATGTTCTGCGCAAAGACCTTCGAGGGGAAATTTCTGCGATACGGGCGCGAGCGGGAGGTATAATGAGTATGTTTGGATTTGAAATGCCGAGTTTTCGTGGGTATGGTTCGCAGGCTCTGTCGCTGCCTCTGTGGTTGCTGCTGGCTTGTCGGACTTGTGCTTTTTCGATTTTGATTTATGCCCATCTTCCTTCGTATCTCGTTTCCGCTTCTTTTCGCCGTGGGACGATTTGTGTTTCTTCTCTCCTTTCGACGAGACCTTTTCGGATGCCATGTTGGCTGTGGATCTGGATGCGATGGGAGCTAAGGGCGTTTCAATTGACATGTTTTGGAGATGTTGGAGATGTTGGAGATGTTGGAGATGTTGAAGATGTTGAAGATGTTGAATGTCCCGCCGCCCGAGCGATCAAAAAGTTTTGAGCTGCAGGGCTGACGAAATATGAGTGGAGAGCAGGTGTGGCGTCATGTGTGGCGCCAACCCCTACTAGCGCCACCGGAATTGGACACATCAGCCTCGAGCAAGGCCAGCAGGGCGGCTACTGGTCTACCTAGATGAAAACACCTGTGTCTTTCTTCGCGGGGCAATTTTCGTTTATACTCATACAAGTAGACCAGAGTTCATACTTTGTCACTTTTACTCTTCTTCCAACATCTGCGGGAACGACTCTTTGACTTTACCCATCGCATGGGAATACCTGTCATAATCCGGTAGCTCATCCAGAGTTACATCGACATCGCATCGTCATGTCTAACAATCTACTTTCCCTCGCCGGTTGGACATTTTTGCCAAACGTATGCCTGCCCTCTTTTCTCCAATCCCTTCCTTTCTATATGGCTAATGTCTCTCCAGCTCGTAACAGGATGGGTGCAATCTATCTATTACGGCATAGCCATACGTGCCGGCGACCCAAAACCACAACCCAACACCCCCAAATACGCTCTCCATAGACGACGAATACATATCCTCGTTGTCTCCGCATACCTTCTTTATACCATATACGAAGCCGACTATGAGATCCGTCGCGCATCAAATTATTACCACGACTTGGGCGTTCCTCTCAATGCGACAGACCGAGATATCAAGTCCAAATTCAGAAGACTAGCAGCCACGCATCACCCAGATAAAGTTGGATCAAATGGCGGTGCCAACACGCAAAACTACTTTGTCCATTTAAGACTTGCGCAAGAGACACTTATCAGCCCCGTCAAGAGATTCGCATACGAACGATTCGGGCCATCTATGCACGAATGGCAGCGATGCGCCTCAGTGTACGATTACATACTCAAGGGTCTCCAAGACATCCTACCATACTATGGAATAGCCGGGATATTCATGTATATCCTTGGCTGGTTGGGGTATCTACAATGGGGTCAGTTCTGGAGATGGCTCACTTTGGTTGGACTATGTGTCTTTGAACTACACACCATTTCCCGACCCTATTTTCCAACAATAGCAACCAACTTCATAAATCCACTCATAACAACTTTCACAAGCCATCCACCATACCTACCCTTTCAACTCATCACTCTCGCGAGAAAAATGAGCATCACACTTTATATAGCATTCTCCCAAATCGGACCTCTCCTCGAAGCACCCACCGCACCTTCAGCAACCGGCACCCCAGAAGCCGCCGTGCAAACTACACTCCAGCGTCTAGAAGCTAGTTCCCGAGCAGCAGACGTGGAAGTTTCCAGGCTGATGAGTATGGAAATGAGTCCTTTCGCCGGAAACAGTGGTGCTTTAAGGGATGTCAAGGGCAAAGTGAAGGATTGGTTGGTGCAGAATACCATTCGGAATGATCCTGAAGTTCGGGACTCGTTGGGAAATCTGTTGAAGAAGAGACGGGTGGATGCGCCTGCTGGTGCGAAAGGAAATAGATAGTGATGGGGCAACTCTCCAGTCTTGTTTTTTTATGCGAGCTCCTCTTGCTCTGAGTATAATAATATAGAATAATCCTGATTCTGCGAAGTGATGTGATGTGCTGTTTTCCCTGTTAAGTATTCTTCTCTTTGCGACCGATACTCGGAACCTCTAACTGGCCCTTATTGCTAGGTCAACGAGATTATTTATCGAAGCATTTGTGTCCTAGTATTGCTAGACATCGTTTGATTGATTTTATTATTAGGAATCTTTGTTAAATAAAAAAGGTCTTCGCCTAAACATCACTTAAGTGTTTCACTTATTATAAATTCACAGAAAAATATTAGTTCTCAAATGTTATACAGATGACCATCAACGAAAGAAGTGTTATAGCTGTATCTTAAATCAAAATAAGTGACATCTATAGACATGAAAACGGCACTATTCACTCCAAGGTTATAACTGCCTCTTAGTATAATTTGCTATAATATAGAACAATCAACTTCAACTACTCCAGAGGTCGGTACAAAAAAATAAGCAACAACTTTAGCAGCCTACCTAGTAGCCCTCGTAGTTCCAACACCCAAGTTTCTAGGGCTATTTATTTTAGATTGCTAGAACAAGAGCTACCTGTCTGTCTTGAGCTTTCAAAAGAACAGGGCCCAAGTAACCGTTCCTTTGATCAACACTGTCAAACCCAAGCGATTCATTACACAATTTAGTAAAGAATATTTCAAAAAACGCTTGTATCAAAGTCTTCATTTCTCCATCATACCACGACACTTCGAGCAAAGTGTATAAAAAGAGAAGCTCCTCCATCCCATCCTTGCAACCTAAGCCAAGAAGCGATGGTGCACTCTTTTCCATCCTCAGAAGATACACACTAAACATTCCTCCTTTGGCCATTTCTATCCCACCGTAAAGCCTCCATTCTACTAAAGTCGTAGCCACCTGTTCCTCAGGCAAAATAAAAAAGAGTACAAGAAAAGCAAGAAAAAATTGTAAGCCCTGGGTATAACAAATGTCCCCAAACCCCCGAAGAAAAAATCAGAACAAAACCGTATGCCTTGAGGAAAGAAAATTGCAAAAACCTTGCTCAGTTACGCCAAAGCAATGTATGAAAAGGGGGAAAGAAAACTCCAGATCCACTTTTGCCCAGCGAGACCATGCCCATACGCCCAAAGTCAAATGTAGATATGCAAACAGAGCCACGCCCCCGGTATGAAAAAGAAAAGAAGTCCAAAGCCTCAATCTCCTTTACAATCCTGAAAAACACCTTTTCAACGTATGGTGGAAGAAAACAAGAAGAAAAATAATCAATCGTCGTCTAAATCGATTATCTCAATCACCTTGGCGGGCGCCTTTTTCGGTGCAGCTGCCGGAGTACCAGTATCATTCCCATCCGTTTCGTCGTCCGTTGGATCGTCATCGTATGGATCTCTGGTTGCTCTCCGCTTCGGCGCCGGCTCGTGTTTGGCTTTCCAAGTTCCATCTGGAGCGACCATAATTGCTTTGACGTCCAAGTCATTCTGGCGAGCGAGCTCCTCGCGAACAGAAACAAGGAAATCGTCAACTATCAAACAACACGGACGGGCGTCCTTGCTGCAGAGAGGGCATTTCCATACGTCTGGCATACAAGGCTGCTGAGGACGCTTGGGCTTGCTCACTCGTGTGAGAAGGAAGGTTTCAAGATCAAAACACTCGTGGTGTTTACAACTACTACCACGAACCGGTATCTTGTATATTTGGGCCATGAATGGATCAGCAAGACCAATCACGAGGTCACTAGACACCATGGCAAAGTCATCATCGTCATCATCTTTTGGCGCGAGTATTCTCTTGATGTTATCGAGGGTTTTTGAGGCAGACTTTCGTTGTTGTTGGCACATTTCCATGATCTGCTTATGTTGTAGTACTTCGATAACCTCAACAGCAAAGAGATAGGTGAATGTTTTTGGGCCCCATTCCGGTATAGATACCGTAACTTCGTGAGACTTGTTAAGACTGTCAGCAAGAATACCCTGCGTAATATCGATTGGCAAGTCCTTGCTGTGATGAACTTTTCGTCTTATTTCCAGCTGGTGTGTGTTTATTGCCAGAAAGACGCCCTCGGGCCAATACGTATCGCTCACAACCCAATCAGCAGGCAGGCAGGCAGTGACATCTGCATTTGCCTGGATACAACGGAGACGATACTGGAGGGAACCAGATTTGAGTTCTCGCATTGGGGATTTGCCTGTTCCATACACATAATCCTTTGGAATCCTTTTGAGGTCCTCGCTGGGTATCTCGAAACTGAACTTGGTTAAAGGGTTACCCTGGGTAAGCTTCGAAGGACCAAAAGCAAGCCTTGTGACAACCTGGTAATGTCTAAAATTTGGATCATCTTGAGGTTTTTCCAAATGTGAGACGCTAGCAACACGTAGAAGTGGACTTCGGAGGTGAGACTGGTGTAGGGCTGTCTGGTCTGGATTTGTGGCCGTTTGCTGTGGACGCATGCCAAGTGGGGGGAAAATATAACGACCCTCGATTCCTTTGATTCGGGGAATTCCCTGCTGAGGGATTCGTGGTTGCATGGCAACGTTCGGAGAAGACGATCCCATACCAAACGCATTTCGAGTCTGGGATTCAAGGTTAGCACCCAAATGGGGCGACTGACCAGTACTCGTATTTCTCACTGGAGTTTGCCGTCCATTAGTAGAAATGCTACTGTTCCTAGAGCGAATATGATTTTGAGTATTAATCATGGGAGCGCTATCTCGCCTAATTTCAGTAGTCCGATTGAAATTGATCACATGCTGCTGCTGTAACATATCTTGGTGGTTCTGCTGCCTTAGCATGGCTTGCTGTTGCTGAATTTGTGCATTATGAGCATTTTGCGCCTGTGCCATCCTGGGAGCTTGAGGAGGGCGGTAGTATTGCTGCTGCTGCTGTTGAGTCTGATGATTCTGCTGATGCTGTTGTTGTAGTTGCATTTGTTGCTGCTGCTGTGATATTACCGCTTGTTGTTGAGCAACAAGCTGCTGTAATTGAGGCGTGGTATATTGTTGCATTGGTTGGTTGGGTAATTGATTCATCGGCCCATTAGAAGCCTGGCTATTGTCGTTTCTCAAGGCCGAAGGAAATCCTTGTTGAACAGGGGAATGCATAGAAAGTCCTTGCAACAGTGTTGGGCTTGGTGTGCTTTGGTAAGATTGCTGGCCACCTATGTTCCCAGGACGTCCATGCGATGCGAGTGTTGAAAGCACCGGAGATGAATTGCTCACCATTCGCATTTGTTGTTGGGGATATGTGCTTGGCTGCTGAACGGAAAAGTTGGGGTTTTGGAAGTGATTATTATCTGGACGCACTGGATAGCCATTGCTGGGAAGAAAACTAGGAGGGTTCTGTATTGTGGGGCTCCCAGCAGAGCCGACGGGAGGTGGTGCACCGGATAGTTGTGAATACGCCGCAACATATTCATTCGTAAGATTCAGGTTCCTTGCTTCGATTTCCTTGAGGGTCGGGGGTTGCGCGGTGTTATAGCGAGCAGATAGCTTTCGATGTTCGTTGCGGTCTCTTACAAACAGGTTCTCCATATAGTGGCCGAGATCGTCATCCCCGAATCCTAAATTACGCCTAGACGCTGTGAAAACAACCTGTTGGAGAACTGGCGAAAGCAACCCCATTCGGGTAATCATTTCATCAACGAGAGGAGGGAATTTTCGTTGATCAACTTCTTTTGTCAATGCTATCCACTCCGTCTTTAACTTAAATAGGAAGATCCCGACATTATGAACAGCTCTCATGTAAGGCTCCGAAGTTTTTAATAGGCTGGTCAAGGGGCTTGGAAAATTGGCAAACCAAATCTTGTGCTCAGCCAGAAGAGCCGTGTTCTCGCGAATTAACAAGCTAAGAATCCCAAAAGATATATGAAGCACGTCTATACTCGGAAATTCAGGAATGCTCGTAAACTGAGAACGATTCGGATCTTGGTCCAAATCCCATAGGCAGAAAAGTTGATGAAGAGCGACATAGAAGGAATCTTCTTTATCACAAGCTTCCCGGAGCAGGCTGTAACGTGGGTATTCCAAGGATGATTTGGTATTGTGAGCCAATGACCGTATCTGTTGGTCTATCATATTCAGCTTGGGTTTTAGTGATGGCATAGGAGCCCTATCCCTAATCTTTTGCCTCTTGGCAGGGCGAGCAACATTGGTCTCTGTTCCGCGGGATTGTTGTGGCTGTATCATAGTCGAAGGCAGGGGAACTTGTTGTTGCCTTGTTTGTGGAACTGGAGCTTCTTGCTGTCGCGCCGAAGGCAGGTTTGAATGGACTTCGGCCGCGATAAGTTGCCTCTGTAGATTGTCCCGTCCGTCCCAGAATGGCGCGGAGCCCGCATCTGAAGACATCGCCGTCATGGGTGATTGTGTAATTCTAGTTGCCGCCGGTCTTTGATGTGGAACATTGATATGAGGAGGAACTAGTCGTGGATTTTGAGAAATGCTCGGCTGATTCTCTCTTGGTTGAGACTGCCGTGATGCTGCCGTATTCGCCCCTGGGAGACTGGTTGTGCTAGTTTGAGAATTCCTTGCTAGGAATGATTCTGTTGTTACGACCGTATGGCCGTTTGGAAAAGAGGGTGGCGGTTGATTCTGCTCTGTCGATGGAGAGTGTGAGAGGGAGGAGGTATTTTGGGGTTGTTCGGGGTTATTTTGTGGTAGAGGCGGAGTTTCGTCCTGAACTGGCGTATCTTGCTTTGGTGAACGTATAACCTGAATAGGCTGACCAGGTGCATTTAATTGAGGAGACGGTTGTTCGCGAGTCTGGGTGTCTTGTTGGGGTTGAAGGTGCAATTCGTGAGCGTTCGTGGTATTCAAAAGGATGGGGCTTGGCTCATCACTCGGAGCAAGTGAGGGCAGGATGCCAGTGGAAGTTCTGATGGAGGACACATTAGTATACAATTCGGCGATTCTGCGAGTATTTGAGTTTAGTGTTGACTGGATTCTTTATCGCCATTTGCAAGGAGGAGACAGGCCCAACATTTCACGGCGTACTCACCTCGAGTTTTGCGGCGCAATGCGGGTCGAAGCCTTTGAACGGTCTGTTGGACGCACCCCAGGGCCCGCTCCCATCCACGATTTACGAGCACCTCCAAAGACCGTATTTAGGGCCGCATTGGACGACACGATATCTCGCTCGGAAAGAACCTCATTGCGATTCTTATCTGGCGGGTACCGCATGATTTATATGCCCCAGCTTCTCACATCGACCATCGGGGTTAGGCTTCCTCTGCTTAGGCTTAGGCGCAGGTAGGTGAGAGTGTAGGTACTTCGTCTGGGCTGGCAGTACAGTAAAGCCCGTCAGCATTGCAGCAATCGTACGGCGTGAGGGGATGAGTATCAAGGATGACGGACGCCTGTAGATGTGCAGTAGTCGGTAGGAATCGAGGAGGTTGATCGGAGGTTGGAGGGGTCGGGGGGGGGGAGGAGGGCTGAAAGAGTTTAGGTGTTGCGTATGGTTGGTCGATGGTTGCAGCTTTCCTCGAGTGAAAGTCAAGGCGGAAGCAGGATCCTACCTAGGTAGGTATACCACGATGGCAGAAGGTACGACTGGGCAGGTGGGAATGGATGATGAGGATGCACGGGAGATGGTTGGTATAGACTAGTGCAATTGAAATTGCAATTATTATGTATGTATTATTCTGGAAAGGGGGAAAAGGTGGACTATCAAGAAGGGAAGAGAAGGGGAAGAATTATTAAAAGAATATCGCCAGGACTTTAATTGAAGCTGCCAGTGACGGGCTGAAGGGTGGATGAGGAGTATATGTTTGCGGCGGCACCCTGAGGGTAAGTGATGCCTCTTGACGGTTTGGGTTTAGCGAGTTGGGGTCAACAGTACGGTACAACCTGGAAGGCGACACTCAGTTCGGTAGAACTTTATCTCTCCCGTTCACTCCTACTGAAGGCAGTGACAACTAGGTACCTAGCCTAATATAACAATCTTCAATCTACGTTTAGTTTACAAGCTGAGCTTGGGTACTATTGCCTTTCTCGACAAACCCCCGCGAAAAGACTGCGGAGCAAAAGCTTTTGTCGCCGATAAGCGATGCGGCAAGAACCTTGCTAGCTAGCCTCGATGTGGGCAACAAAAGCGGCAGTGAATAGGCACCTAGGTAGCTTCTGTTTGTTCAACTTTCTCTTACGGAATATTATCCTAAACATTTAGGCTAACTTAAGATGCCACATTTACATCAGCAGCAACATCCTATTTCAAAATGTAAACGAAGTTGGAACACAGCTTCGCCTGCCTCCCTCTCTCGTTATTCCAACCCTTAGGGTAATTCAAGGCAATCAGTCCAAAGACTTTACCAAAACAACAAAGTACACTGAATTATACTGCAAAGTTTAGAACAGGGAACTCTCTAGTTACTGCTTGCTGCTTTAGTTGTCAACTACGAGCCCTTGGGGAAGTCGATAATCACGTGGATTTTCTATTTTCAGCCTATTTCTCAAAGGAAAAGCGGCACTCTCATAGGTGGCTGCAGAGTGCAATTGAAAATAGAAACGGTGTCTTCCAATACTACCTACTCAGAACCATCTTCTTTCTCGAAAAAATCTGCCATAATTTCGACACTTTTTCCAAAATCTGATAAAGTCCCTTCTTTTCCTCTAGTTGGTTTAAACTTTCTCCGTGCCGCTTTCCCCTGCCTCAAAGCTGTTCAAAGCGCAAGAGGGGGCTCGGGGGGCTACCGCAAAAGAAGGCCCGGCAGCAGCTAAAAGGGAACAACACCATAACCAGACCATCGACAGCTTCACCATCCCCCTTTTCACTTCATCCTCCATCGCTCGAGACGGGAGCCAGTCTATCTATCACACACTGCCGCAGAGCCCCATATACCCGTCGCCAACTTGTCGCGATTGCTTCAATTCTCTACTCCGTCATCACCCATCGATTGCGCCCAAAGCCCCCACCGTTATTGGCGCCTGGCAAGCTGCACCCGACGCTCAACCACCGACCCATGAACAACACACCTATTGAGCTGGCCTTCCCATCCTAGAGCCGCGCGACAGCTGTCCACAGGGAGTACGCAGGTGAAGCTCAAATCCCAACTCGAATTTCGATTCTTCCGCCATATCCTCCACAATCGCATTCTCCCTCTGCCGATGTGTTGGTTCTAGATACAACCCGTCCGCGGTGACGACGTTCGGTGCTCCAGCCAAAGAAAGAGAAAACATAGCCAGCATTGAGGACGATGGCATCCCGACTGTCGATCGAGCCGCAGGCCAGGCCGGATCAGCCACGGCCTGAGCCAGGCCAGATATTGATCGTAATTCGTAAGTTGAGAGTGGTGGTGGTATCCAATACCGTTCATGCATCATGAACGAAACCAAGATGGCCGTCGCGTTTCATACTTCTGCACCTCAAAGGAAATTTCGCTGACATAGATTGATCCCAGACGATTTTACAGCCCGGAGCTCGGATGAATTAAGTTTGTTAAAGGGAGACCGGGTGGAACTGATTGAACGCGATGATGATTTTGGGGATGGCTGGTATCTTGGGCGACATTTGGTGAATGGGAGTAGTGGCTTATTTCCGGAAGGCAAGACGCCCGCCAGCTATACGATATATGCGCGAGACTGACAAGAAATAGTTTATACCAGAATTGCTCCACGAGGGCCCCCCTCGTACCCTCCTACTTCCGTCCTCCCCAAATCACCCCAGACTGCCCAACCAAAAGAGCCATCATCTGCTTCCCTTTCCGCAACTTCTCCCTCCACCATCACCCCCGAAAGCCCAGTGATCAACGAAACTCAAATGTCTGTTCCAAGTCCAGAAAAAGATAAAACACCACAAGCCAGCCGGCATGCCAGTGCATCGGAAATGCTCAAATCCCAAGAGTCTTCTTCCTCGTTGAGCCCCTCTTTCGTCTCGGGAAATACTACGGAAAGCAGTAAATTGGATACGCCCACTATCTCCAAGCCCGTTTTAGCTCCCATGCAACCGAAAAGTATCACGACCGCAGTGCAATCGCATGCTCGTGGCCAAGACAGTCCAGTTATGAATGAGACTTTGAGCGTAATTGATGAACATATTACAGATATGAACTCGCCTCATACCAGTGCAGTCTTGACAGACCGAAGGGGCGGCAACGATTCTGGAAGCGAATATAGCAGCCATATCGATCAGAGGCTGTCCTATATCCATGGCGAAGAAACAGACGAGGAGGAAGAAATGGCCCACACGGAGGAAGAGGTTTCAAATTGGACTCCAGACCAAGTCGCAGAATATCTCTTCACGGTTGGTGTAGAAACCAAGCATTGTGAAGTATTTCGAGATCAGGAAATCACCGGCGACGTTCTACTTGGGATGGATCAAACATCGGTTTTCCTAAAGGAGTTTGAGCTTGGTTCCGTGGGACGTAGGTTGAAAACGTGGCAAAAGATTAAAGGTTTGCAGGACGAAGTAAAAGGAACTCCCAGTAGACGCAACACTGCGACGACATACGGCAGTGAGGCTGGCTCGGAAACGGGCCGCAATCGAACTCGTAGTATTAACTCTTCGTCATTGCCGAGAATACCCAGCTTGATGGAAGGTTCATCTCAACGCAAGAGCTCACACCTTTCTCAATCGAGGATACCACGACATGACACATTCCAAAACGATTCGCCTGTATCCCCAAAGACCATGCAAGACAATTCCCGATCCCCTGGGGAAAAGCGGCCGTCCGCTGCATCTATCCGCGACATGCAACATTCGAGACAAAATTCCACAAGTGACTTCACTACTTCCCTTCTGGGCGCTGTAGCAAGCAGCTCACCAAAAACCACGCACCCAGAGACCGCTCATAAAAAGCAAGCATCTTTCGATAAAAACTGGACAATGGGAGCGGCAACACCACCCTCCATGTCTACTCGACCATTATCCTCATCGGGCATCAAAGCCATCACCCCCGAGGATACAACACCCTCAACAGCGTTTGATATACTTGATCGAGGTTATTTCTCTGGGGGAGAGGCAGATGCACGACAAAGAAATGTTCTGCGCAAGAGGGGCAGTACAGCTGGGCATTCTCGCAACTCAAGCTATACAGACGAGCAAAGGGTTCGTAGCGCCACGGCCCATTCGAGACATTCTAGATTTGGGAGTGTGGATTCGGTTCGCGATACTGCTCCTCCATCGGCAGCCCATAAATACTATGGCCTCTCGGTAAATGGTCGACGTAGAACGCCCTCGGAGAGCTCTATCAACGCCCCACCTCGACCTCCACCACCACCTAAGGATCTCCCTTCTCCCACGGTCACCAAACTCGAGGGGAGTTCCTACGAAAAGACCCCTATTCCGAAATCGCCTGAAGTATCACAATCCCGTGGGCCAGCGGACTGGTTACTCCCCTCGAAATCTGGCACAGGCCGTTCATTTGGTCTTCGAGCAATTTCCGATGCAGTAACTGGACACGAGAAATTACGTGTGACCTCGCCTTCAGAGGTTGTCCCTTCTCCTTCCAAAGACTCGCCTCTTGTATCGCCAGCACGCACTGGGTCCAGCACGCCCTCTGGCGGGCAAAGCTTTGACCTGGACTCCCCTGATTCCAAGTCCACCACAACACCAAAGCAGACCCGAAAGAAGTCAAAGAAGGAGACAAGCGCATATACTCGCGGCCTTGAAAAGAAGACACCACAGGAGCAGATGATCGGCGCTGATTATAGTGGGTGGATGAAGAAGAAGAGTACCAATCTTATGACAACATGGAAACCACGGCTATTTGTTTTGAAGGGGCGAAGACTTTCTTATTATTATTCAGAGGGCGACCAAGAGGAGAAGGGATTGATTGATATCTCATTTCACCGGGTTCTTCCTGCTGACACCGATCGATTAACTGGCCTTCATGCCACCCTTACTGGTGCAACAAATAGCCCAACTAGCCCTGCCGGTGCACATACTGCCACGATTGCCTCGACGGAAGCTGCTGCAGAGCCAGAGTCTACATTGAGCAAAGGCACTGGGGATACCATGTTCATATTCAAGCTCGTCCCACCCCGAGCTGGTCTCTCTAGGGCGGTAACATTCACAAAACCAACTGTACATTATTTTGCCGTTCCCAATGTCAAGCAGGGGCGGTTGTGGATGGCAGCACTCATGAAGGCCACGATCGATCGGGACGATTCTAAACCCATCACCACGACATATCAACAAAAGACCATCTCTCTCGCCAAGGCCCGAGCCATGCGACATCGTCCCCCAGCGCTCATGAACCTTGATGAGCATGTGGATGAGGAAGCAATGAAAACTCCAGCCAGCGACAAACATGGTCTCAACATTCAAGGAATCATTTTTGACCAAGAGATGAATGAGGGCGATAGCGGCGTTTCTGGAGTATCACGTTCTGAGGCGAAACCAGGGAGCGCGAAGGGCACTTTTGACGAAAAGGTGAATGGCTCAGGGCATAATGGGGAGGGTGAAGTTCCCGAACCACTTACAGCATGAGTACAGCATAGAGTAGCTCTTTGAGCTAGTAACCACCCTTGACGTGGTGGTGGGTGTAGTAGATTCTGGCACGCGGCACGAGGCACATTTCATTCTCTTATCTATTTTCCAATTATCAAGTTCGACCTCACATACGATACTTATAACTTTCTCGAATAATCTCAACGTGCATTTGGGCCTGCAGGACTGGCATGGGAGGGGAGGGGAGGACACATGGATTTTGGTAGGAGGCCACGACAGGACGAGCGATGACTCCTGATGAGGGTTGGAATCTTTCCCACGATAGGCTTTTCTCGGCATTATCGTGCTTTTTGTAGCATACTGATAAATGAAGAAGGATCAGACAAATAGCAAGACTGGATTTCGAAATTGTTGGCCCATATGACCACTGGACTTCATGTGAATATTCGGATTTCGGACTCCCTCGGGATGCAGGACCAACAAATATCAGCCCCCTTTGCCCACGTCGTTAGGCAATGGTACTACTAACGACCTGAGAAGTAAGAAGTGGTGATGGAATTTGGAAGTAATCGGATGCCGGAGAGTAGCTGGAAAATTGGAAATGAAGATAACGATTTCGATTGAACCATTGGGACCAGCTGGATGGGTTTGGCAGCTATCAGCGCGATGGCACTTCCAGCTGGGTGTGTGTCGATGCAAGAAACAAATCTCCATGTCCACAATTTTACTAATTGATACCTTAGATATCGTATTACCAAGGTCGACCAGGCCAAGCAAGGTCATTGAGTGGTGGTTCGTTCGCCAAGAATCCCGCTGGCCAACCGCCACCAACGCTCTCCGGGTATTTTCTCCACGCCCCCGCTCAGTTGCCAGGGAAGGTGCAGAGAGGGGAGTGATCGACCAATGCTTTCCGATCCGGTCTCCCCTGTTCCCGTGGAGTGGTGTCGGTCTCTGCAGAGATTTCCTGCTAGACTAGGAACATGCTGACCGAATACATTCGGGGTCTTTAAAAAATGGTATGATTTGTTGTGAATTTTTTTGCGCCGAGGCCAATTCTATGCTAGTGACTGTCTAGCAGAGCCGCCAAGCAAAGGCAAAGTAGCACGTGTTGTTGGATGGCGCCTTCTACGTCAAATTCACGTTGATGCTGGTGGCTTGTTATTGCCGTCTGGAGAACCCGGGGGTGATCAAGCCAATGACATCACGTCCTCGATGATGATTAAGGTACGTAAGGGTCAACTGCCCAGGGAATAAGGGTCCATAAATATAAGCTAGTCCGGGGCACGCCTTCCTCATCACTCGCAAGCTAAAAGCCTCCTTCGCAGATGGTCTTCTACCTAACTTATTTCTCGTCCCACCACTCTCCCTCCTTACTTAAACCTCCAGCCTCTCCCTCTCTTTTGGCAAGTCTTCCACCTACTAAACATTATCAACTACAACATCCTTCGCATTCTTCCTCGCTTCTGTTGTCAACAGCCATAGACAGCAGAAGGACTTCGATCGCCAACCTAAGCTTAGCTGAGTTCGCTGGGCTCTCACATCGCATTGACTAGCACACAAACTGGCAAATACATTGCTTTTTCAATCTCGTCCACGTCTCTTTCTTCTGCATCGGTGCTCGATCGCCGTGATCATTGCCATAGAAGCTCATCTCGACATCCAACGACGTCATTGTCGCCTTTCAGGAGCATCACCACTTGCTTCCTTCGATCCCATGCGATAATTGTACTCTCCCGCCAAACCCACTGCAACTTCGACAACCTCGAGGGCAAGCCATAGCTACAGATTCCATAGCGCTCGCATACGTTCCAACTAATCACCGGATTCTCATTTCATCCATTGCCGTCTTTGACACGCTGACAAGCAGACACGACAATATCGCCAAACATGAAATCTTTCATGGGTCTCACGCCTCCTGGGCACAAAGACTCGATCAATGACCATAATGTCCTAGTTACACTCGCCAACGCCCAACGCCACCCCGACGTTGTCGCTGAATATGAGCGTCGCAGATCAGTGGAGGCACGAGAGGGACACCTTGACGGATCCGCATCCAAGAAAGAGGGTGATGTTACTCCAGACACAGAAGGCGGGATTAGAACTAGCAGCAGCAGCTATGATCCCTATACCATTGAAGGCCTCAAGGCCGAAATCAATGAGGACATTGCCGCTTCAGGTCACGATACTGCTTATGATTGTAAGATTTCCACTGGAAAAACAAATCACCCCTTTCATTCCAAATGTTAACTAAAACACAGTGAAGAGCAAGGTCATCAACAAGGCCATCCAAGACATTGGCATGGGTAGGTACAACTGGGAGTTGTTTGTACTTTGTGGCTTTGGGTGGTTTGCAGACAAGTAAGTAATCTATTTGTGCGTGGTAACCCCTGGCTGACCAAAAAAAATAGCCTCTGGCTTCAAGGTGTTGCTTTAACTCTTCCCTCCCTCCAAGCGGAATTCGGTGTCTCCGAGACAAATGTTAGATATACAACATGCTCCCTTTTCATTGGTCTCTGCATTGGCGCCAGTTTTTGGGGTATTGGATCTGATATCATGGGCCGCCGTCTTGCTTTCAACTGTACCTTGATGATTGCCGGTGTTTTCGGTATCGCAGCAGGTGCTGCACCTTCCTGGATTGGGGCTTGTGGTCTCTTTGCGGCTCTTGGTGTTGGAGTTGGTGGTAACCTTCCGGTCGATGGTGCATTGTTCTTGGAGTTCCTCCCAAATGCATCCGGTCAACTCCTCACACTTCTCTCTGTCTGGTGGCCAGTCGGTCAACTTGTTGCTTCCTTAATCGCCTGGGGTTTCTTGGGCTCGAGCTATCCTGTCAACGTAGGATGGAGATACTTCGTCTACACCATGGGCGCTTTGACCTTTGTCATGTTTTTGTCACGGTTTTTCCTATTTCATCTCTACGAATCACCAAAATTCCTCCTATCTCGGGGTCGTCAATCTGAAGCAGTTGGTGTAGTTCACGGAATGGCAGCCAAGAACCGCACCACCACCTGGTTGACGGAGGAGATTCTCAACGAAATTGGAGGTGACCCAGCAGCTATCAGTGATGTGAAGCTCACTACCTCCCAAATCATCAAGAGAAAGATGAGTTCCTTCTCCGGCGAGCGAATTGGTCCTCTATTCCACGATAAGAAGCTCGGTATGACCACTGCTTTGCTCTGGTTCTGCTGGGCTACCATCGGCATGGGATACCCACTCTTCAATGCATTTCTCCCTCAATATCTCGCTAGAGGGAAAACTTCCACTGGTGAGGCAGTTAGCAATCACATTACCTATCGAAATTACGCCATCACCTCGGTTGTCGGTGTTCCTGGATCTATCCTGGCTTGCTACACGGTTGATATGAAATTCATTGGCCGCAAAGGTACCATGGCTATCTCCACCTGCCTTTCCGGTGTCTTCCTTTTCCTATTTACCGTCTCGGCGGACTCGAACTACCAACTTGCATTCTCTTCCATCGAAGCCTTCTTCCAAAACATCATGTACGGTGTCTTGTACGCTTATACCCCCGAGGTTTTCCCAGCCCCCAATCGTGGCACTGGTACCGGAATCTGTAGTTTCTTGAACCGTATTGCTGGGCTTTGTGCCCCAATCATCGCTGCCAATATCCCGAGTGCTGATCCAAATGCACCGGTTTTTGTTTCTGGGGCGCTCATTCTGGCGGCTTTCATTGCCATGGTTCTTTTACCAATTGAGACTATGGGCAAGCAGAGATTGTGATTAATTCGATTCGAATTTTGAGGCTTGGATAACATAGAAAATCAAAAAAACAAGGGATGGTGGGTTGTTGGAGCCTTTTTCTCAAGAATTGGGGATTGAGTGTGTTGAGATAAGGGGAATGACACAAACAGAGATCATTGATGTGAAGATATACCCATGAGATGAGATCAGCCTCTTCTTTAGAAATTGAGTGAGCGAATTGACGAAAACAATCTCTTTGAAACTTTAGTAATGCCTTGAGTGACTTGACTGGTTTGTATCTGCCTTCACCAGGGGGTGCAGGAATTCGTAACTGACCAAGAGGACTCTCTCTTCTCTGCATCCCTGATTAATTGTTCAACCAAAACTCGGAAAATAAATCTAATTGTCCTAAACGACTAGAACAATTATATTTGAATTATCTTTGTTCTCCTAGAAGTGTTGGGACAATTGTAGAAGGGAAAGCGCGAGGGGGCTACAGTCACGAATTCTTGCAACCCCTGGTCCTTATTCTTACAATCCTGCTAAAATCGTGTTGTGGGAGCTTCTTGTTGTTAATGGGAGTGTTGTCACGTTGAGTTTGGTATCGGTTCAAAGAGAGTTGATGTGGTGTATGTGTTATTGTTGCACATGTTTTGTGTTGTAGCTCTGTTGTGCAACGGGTGGTGTCCTATGGTCTCACAGGTTTACGAATTATGGGGCTGGGATTCCGTACATATCTTGAGTTTGTTGTTGCAGTAAGACGTGAGACCTACACTTGCTTAAACCAAAAGATGATGGTACTAATAGCTTCTCCCATTGATGGTTCTCCGTCTCCTTCCATATCTATGAATCGACTAAGAATGCCTTGACATGTTTCATAAACTTCTCCCTCTGATCGACGTGGCAAAAATGAGCAGCATTATCTATCGTTACCCATTTCACCTTCTCCAGGTGATCGAAAAATGGTTGCATGGCCACGTCTTGCGCTTCATCCTCAGATCCGTTTATCAAAAGTGTTGGGACTTGGATTTTGCTCAAGAAAGGGAGGGAAGTCCAATCACGGAGGGTGCCTGTGATTGTAACTTCGCTTGGACCATACCTATTTCCTACGTTAGCCTACGGTTTACCGAAATACAGTCTCCGATAGAATAGAAATATACTCACATTGTCTCATAAGTCTTTGAAGGGTCTTTAACCAACCAATCAAGAGAAACTTGGACTTCCTTCGCCGGCCATGGTCTAGCGAGACTCAAATGTCTTTTGTAAAAGACTTCTGCAGCCGTTTCATACTCCGGACTTGCAAAATCCCTCGTTTCCTCCGCTCGAAGTAAGGCTTTTTGAACATCTTCCGGAAGTTTTTCTCTCAATGAGGTCACGCCTGCTAACCAGACCTCCATACTCGCCAAACTACTTGTAAGCACTAAACGCCTCAAATTCGAGGACATTGGAGATTTCGCAGCCCATTCCACGGCCAGAAGTCCTCCCCATGAATGGCCTAGAATATCGATAGGTCGGTTACTGAGTCCAAGGCGCGAGATCAAATTATCAAGTTCATTTCTGAAAAGGTCGATAGTCCAGAATTCTTCATCGCCTGCTTTTTCGGGGAGATGTGTTGATTTTCCGTTTCCGATTTGGTCGTAGAATATTAGGGGTATGGAGGGAGAAAGATCTGTTAGGGGGAGGAGGTAATCGTGGCAGGCTGCTGGACCCCCGTGGAGGATGATGAGGGGGGTTTGGGAGGTTGTGATGGAGTTGATGGTTTTGTACCATGTTTGGCATGGCTTGGAGATCCCGGGGATTTGGAAGGGCGCTGTTCCTTCTGTCATGTTTGGGATCATTTGGGATGTAGGTGTGCTTTTGTTGGGTCTTCAGTAGAACACCAGTGCGATAGAAAGGGGGATGAGTAACCCCGCTTTTAACGTCCTGCTTACACAACATTCACGAACCTCTGGGTACACCTGCCTTTTGTAAGTAACGTGTGAAAACAGTTAGGACAATGACATTCATTCTCTGAGAACGATTAGAAGAAGCAAGAAATCGTATTCTCAATTCTTCTAAATGCTCTCGCACAATAGTTGAAATTGTGTCAGAATAGCGGGGCAATGGAAGAAGGGGAGTACGCAGAGTAAAGCCGGGGGTTCTTAGGTGGACTTGTGAGCTTTTGATACAATAAGAAAGGCTACAAACCTTCTGATATATTTCCCAGCAAAATTATCTAGGGAAAGGGGCTGGTTTCGATTAGGGATAAAAGGGTTAGCGAGTTAAAGTTAAATATAAAAAGAATTCATTAGTAACTGAAAATGTTGCTCACCGCTCTTGAAATAGCTTTGTTTAGTCCCTGGATATTTTCAAAATCTGATCTCAGCCTTCGAGTTTTCAAGCTCACATGTATTCGTTGGCATCGAGGTTACCCTTTGTGGCTTGGTGTACGCTCATCTCGCCTGCGCGCAACAAGGGTGCTGTGAATGTGCCGAAACTCAAATGACGCAGTGTTTTTTGCCAACATCCCACCTTGAAGAGGCTACGCTTGTTTTTCAAACCACTCCTCCGCGTAACAATAATCCACCACGCGTCTCCATTCCTTTACCGTCGCTTCGCCGTATTCGCAAACCTAGCCCCCAGTTCGCAATCGCCTTCAAAAGTCCAAACGAACAACTCTGATACGTCGAAGCCGCAAAAAGCTTGCGTAGTCCCTCCAGGCGCCACGATACAAGGCTGAGGGGCTGAGCTCACCCATACACCAGACCCTTGGATACATCCGAGGGGCCGAAAAGAAGTGTATCTTCAAAAGCTCTAAATCTGCTTTCGAAATATTCGCAGAAGGTCAATTGAAATCCTCAACTTCGCAGATTGAAGAAAAGAATGTCGGTCCGGATCCAATTTGACAACCCTCCCTCGTTCTATACGAACCTCGATTTTATTAGCGGACGTGTTATACTTAGTCTGACGAGCGATGAAAATGTGCAAGCCATAGTGGCGAAGTTAGAGGGGGAGAGTAGGACACAATTGATGCGACCATCGATACACCCAAATCCTCACGGTCGACGAGATGCACGTACCTCTGTCGCAGCAGAGAATCACAAAATTCTGTACCAAATAAGTACGGTTTTCCCTAGCAAAGAGTCTGCTGGAGAAAATATTGGGAACGCGGCATATACGTTGACCGCAGGACAACATCAATACCCATTTCGCTTCAAGATTCCTTTGAATAACGGATGTGCGGATCCACAGGCTCAGGGAATGGGCCCAGGTAGTGGTTTTGGGGGCTTTGGATTAGCAGGCCTGCAACAGATGCAATACAGGCATGTCAAAAAGACGCTACCTCCGTCCCTTACAGGATTTCCTGGCGAAGCAGAAATCAGATATTATGTGAAAGTCACTGTTCAACGTCCTTCTATATTCAAAGAAAATAGGAGAGCAGCAATGGGATTTAGATTCTTGCCAATTGAATCACCTCGACCACCGCTCAGCTCCAATGAAGCCTATGCAAGACGGCCTTTCGCATTCCAAGCTGGTTTAGACCATTCGAAGAAGAATATGTTTAAGAGATCTCCCATGAAATTGTCAGATACACCACCTACCGGAGAAATCGACGCAAGGTTACCGAGTCCCCCAATCCTCACTTGCAACGAACCAATCCCGCTTCGCCTCATCGCTAGAAAACTGACTGCGAGCCCGGAGAATATATTTCTGACATCGTTATCAATTCATCTTTTTGGATATACCGAGGTACGAGCACAAGATGTGGCAAGGACAGAAACAAGTAATTGGGTTTTGATGAGTAAAACTGGCTTGTCAATACCTATCGGAAGTAATAGCGATGCCGTGAGGACGGAAACCGTGTTGGATAAGAGCTTGTGGGATAGAATACCACTACCCCCCACCGTGACCCCGAGCTTTCAGACTTGCAATTTGAGTAGGAGGTACGAGATGGAGGTCAGGGTGGGGTTGGGATATGGGCTTATCGGGGACATACAGGTGAGCCCTACTTTGTCCATTTCGCAAAAACTGTTAAACTAACATAGTGAACAGCCACAATCAATAACACTTCCTCTTCGCTTCCAACTGGAAATCTTTTCCGGGATCAAACCTCCAGCAGCTTTGCTAAACGCTATTATAAACCAAGCGGCCCCTGCTCTTCCAGTCCGTCCTTCCAATATACCACCTCCAACACCTATCGCCCCTCTCGCTTCAGATCCGTTATATCCTCCTCAATTGGGTACTCCCGCAGCTGCCCTCTCCGAAGAAGCACCCCCAAGTTATGAAGATGCAATGGCGGACGATGTTACACTTACTCAAGCCGATGGACCAAGGAGAGAGTACAGTGGAGTGACAGATGTCGATGCCCCGAATATGGATGATAATGATAAGAACAATACGCCAGCGCCAAGATACAGCACTATTTTCAGTTCTGGGTCAAGGGGAGGACGAGGAGGCGGTGCTGCGGGACCTGGAGGTGCACATACCGTTGTATAATGGAATTTGGTGGGATGGTACACATTGGATATATGGCGGCGTTTAATGGACCCAGGAAAACACACAATGGTTCTCAGGTAGGCTAACTGAGCAAACACGGACGCAAGACCCGAGAAAGAAAGAAGAGTATGATACCCAGTAGTTAATTGAAAATAGAACTGATGTCGCTTTACCTTTAAGTTTCCCTCGCGCTGAGGACTCTCGGCATTCGGACAATAGAAGTTCCTTGCTGATAAATAGCCAACCCATATGCTGCGCCGTACATATAACCTCTATATTATAAAGCATGTTTCCCAGTAAGTATGCATATCTATAATAGTTCGAATTCTGTATCTCTTCAGAAACATTGTCCATCCGCAAGAATGGTCTCACTTCAAGTTATCAAGCAGTCCAACCCTCAGCGGCTTCCTGCAGGTCTCGTTGCTCTCTTCATTGGAGCCACATCTGGCATCGGGGAGAGTACACTTCGTAACCTTGCGGAGCATTCTCCCTCAAGTATCTACACCGTCGCCCGACCAGCAGCGGTAGCGTCTCATGGAGAGCTCCTAGATTCTCTGCGTCAATCCAATCCGACGGGAAGTTACAATCTCATCACTGCCGATGTTTCACTCGTATCTGAGATAGATAAAGTAGTCAAGGTGGTAAAGGAAAAGGAGAATAAACTCGACCTTCTCATTATGTCGGCTGGATTCATGGCTTTCGACGGGCGCGTAGATACGAGCGAGGGACTCGATCCATCAATGTCAACTCGATACTATTCCCGACTTCGAGCTGTTGAACAACTACTTCCCCTGTTAAACAATGCACCAAACCCAAAAATTGTTTCCGTGTTGGCTGGGGGTATGGAAGGACCCCTCAATGAGGAAGATTTGGATCTGAAAGACCCGAAGAATTGGTCTTTCTGGAATTCCTCTGTTCACAGCACCACGATGGGAACATTGGCTCTTGAGAAATTTGCGCAAGAGGACTCGCGGTTGAGCATTGTGCATTGGTGAGAGATAATTATTCATGCGCAATTGAATGCTTTTATTTAACCCATTTCAGGTATCCCGGGCCCGTTTCCACACCAGGTCTAGCGAAGGCCAAAAAACATGGCATGTCGCCTCCAAATCCGATGGATCAGGACGAAGCTGGCAAGAGAGTTGTATTTATGGCCACGAATGATCGTTATTCGGTCCTAAAAGGTGGTTCTGTACCAGTGCCTGATGGATTGGAGGTCGTTAAGAAGTCCAGCGGTGGAATATTTCTTATAAATCCGCAGGGGGAGAGCACCGATAATGAGGGTGTATTGACTGGATTGAGGGAACGGGGTATGACTGAAGCAGTATGGACCTTTACGCAGAAGATATTTGATGCTTGCACTGCGAGAAGCTCGAAGAATGAGTTGTGAGAATGTGTTTCTGCAGTAAATTCCAACTTCAATTACCCAATACTTTAGGACAATTGAGCTTTATTGTTCTAAACACCTGGAAGAATATTTTAAGTTGTTCTAGGTGTTTAGAACAATTGCTTTGAATTACCCTAAAAAGCTGGGACAACGAGGGCGTGGGCAGGAAGGTGCGAACCTGATGTATTTAATACCACTTTTAATGTCCATCGCGAGCCTGCTCTCCAAAATCTTCTGTGGACAAGGGTTTATTGTCGAGTCAAGCCACAATGCGCGCACCCGTTGGCTGGTACAATTTTCACTTCGCTCCGCCACCAAAATCTTTCTTTCGAGAGGAGAGGCATCCCGAGGGGGGGGCTTATAGGTAAGCTAGCGGGAGCTAATGCAAGATCTACTCCCAATTTGGTTCCAAAGTCAACAAGTCTCACTTCCCCCCGCTCCTTCCTCTCGCTTATCGCCAAAACTGCCCTCTCGCTCTTGCCTTTAGCAGTCCCTCTTGCCTCGCGAAGACCTCCACCGATAGTTCTCGCGACCCATCCATCGCTTTTGCCTACTCCATTCTCGATAGCCTGGCTCGACCGGCCCATTCGCTCTTATCTCCTTGACTCTCTTACCCCAGCCCCCTTTTGACCTCAAAAATCTCAGTCACCCACTCGGCCCGACCGCCCAAGGACAGCATCAAAGACCGCTCCTTCCCTCAACCACAACATCGATCTGACCAGTATAAGGCGCACATTTTCAATGCGAACCGAGGTTTAGTTTTCTGTTACCTTCGTGCCAACCTAGTTACTGAAAGATTGCACTTTTCATCCCTGTTCGTGTTTATTCAATTCGTTTCAAAAAGTTCAGGTTAAGATAAGAAAGTACTCTAAGAAGTTGTCAAAACGAGAGCTAAACAGGCAAGTACAAACCAGTGTTAAAGGCTTGAAGTATTTGATGCCACTTTTTTCGTCACATTAAGAACATCAATGCTAGAGCTGCTAAATGCTATTTGGTCGTAAACGGCAACATTGTGAGTGGAATTTAGATAACTGGAAACCTGAATCCTATACCGGACCCCGATAGTAGTTTTTCTTCTGGGAAGTTATCTCTAGCTGAGTTGGCTAAAAAGTGAAGTCATTCTAGTATCACAATGATTGAATGAAGAATACATGAATTCCAGTCAATGACAAGTTTTTCATATCAGGCTCATGATGTACATATAGCAAAAGATACGAAGCAAATAAATAATAAATACGATTACTTCTAGCTTCTAACTTCTAAGGATCACCCCTTACATACTTCAACTCTGGTATATTTTATGTGACAATTATGGAATTGGTCAATTATATAAGGAATTGATCAATTTATCGGACTTCGTGGATCTCAAATTGTATCCGCCAATAATCCTAAAGTGCAAAGTGAAGCTATTCCCGATCCTGGAGATGCTTTCTTTTAGTCCTTCTTCTCTTAGATGAATTAGGTAAAAGCTCAAGGCTAACTACATCTGGTAAGATATCCTCTCGCTGTGAGGCAGCTGTTGCAACTATCCCTTGAACCTGTTTTCCTGAAATAGATAGTTTATTATTTCTACTAAGTTACAGCAAACTTAAGGCGCTTACCCTGTTGGACGTTGACGTTTGTAATTTATATGCCGAGGTACATAGAAAGGATAACTAGAAACTAAGCGCTTATAGAATATAAAGTGTGAGCAATCCCATATTTGTTTACTTGGTGGATTAAATAATTAATCCACAAAGTCCGAGAAATTGGCGGAATCAGCGTATAATTGGCCAATTATTTAATTGTCAGATAAAATATACCAACTCTAAATATTTACATGCATGAACCGTTCGCTTCCTTGCGAATGAAAAAAAGAATGTGAGATGAAAACAGAGAACCACAATAACTCATGCAACCCCAACACGGCCACTCCTCCAAATTCTCACTAACAACTTCCTACTGCTGCAATTCCAGAGACAGCACCTAATGCAGTCGCAGCCGCGCTTGCACCACCAGTCGCCACAGCAGAAGCTGTACCAAACAGTCCACTAATCAACCCAAACACCTTATCTGCCTTGCAGTCCGGCTTATCGCTCACTGTGTTGACCGTGACGATATCATCAGAAGTCCAGTGGAGAATAGACTGCTTGGCAACTTCGACTTTAATTTCGATCTCTAGAAGATGGGGAGTCAGTATTTGGCTATCAAAAAATGTTTCGGGATTCGGCACAGGATAATGCTGGGGTTCAGGAATGACTCAGGAGTGATTCAAGAGAAAAAAAGCGGGAGAATACCTACGCTTAGGGAAGGGGAAGGTATGCTTGCAAGGGGTCCAATCCACACCGCCACGATTGGGCATGTTGTCACAGTCGTGGACCGTCTCATTCTTGAAAATGCCTGCGGCTAGAGTGTCGGTAAGGAGCTTGGAGATTTTGTCGATGCGATCGGCCTCAAAGTAAGGATCGCCTTCTGCTTCCTCGCGGCTAACGTCGTAGACGAGCTTGGAATTTGAATTTCCAATTGTATAGCCTGTCCCCTGGGGGTTCCTCTTCGACATGTGCTCTTTGAGGGAATCAAAAGCTTTCATAATGGGATCTTTGATATCTGGGCCGGTTGGTTTGCCTTTCTTTGTCAACTTGCTTGTGAGGGTAACGTATTCGGCAGCTTCGTAGATGGTGACTCGAGTGCGACGGATTAATCGTTCGTCGCGAGTACAGTAGTGGGTGGCATAACATTTCTGGTACATCTTTTCCCCATAGTCGAACTTGAAATTGAGATTGGTGTTGGTATAGCATCGAAAGTCGGCGCCGTCCAATTTTGCATTGCCCGTAACGAAGGTATCTTTGTCGCCCACCTTCGCGAGGCCCCAGGCTTTGAATTCCTTTTTCCCTACCATACCGTTGATGGGCTTTTCTTCTGTGCCCGCCAAATAATCGACACGTCCGCCGTTAATAGAGCCTCCCCAAGCATATGGACTGTCGTCTGGATCTTTTTTATCAAGAGAATTTTGGAGGTTCTTGAAGTATAGTAGTCTGTCGCTCTGGCCATTGGGTGAAGCGTCGTTTCCCTTCACGTAGATACTGCATTTCGAAAGATACACCGCTTCGTCTCGTAGGTCGTCCTCTCGTGTCAAAATTTGAGGAATTACTGAGGCGAGTGCCACAGGAGAGAGAGCCAGTAAAATAGTTGAAAGTTCGGAAAAATGCATGATTGCTCGTTGATAAAGAAATTTAGAGTAAAATAGAAGATTAACGATAGTCTCCGATGATGGAAAAGGCAAAGAAATCTAACTAAAGGAGAAATGAGATGAGAGAAAGTCGTTGCTGATGATGAACAAACAGAAGGATTTCTCATTGTTTATATACATACTTCACTGCCTCCATTTAGAAGAGGAAAACTTGCTTCAATTTCTTGTCATCGGCGACCTCAAGGGAGAGCCAAGAGCCAAGAGTAAGATGCAAAACCACAAGTCACTTGAAGCTTGAGAAGTGCAAGCTGGAGTTGCTTGATGGAAGAAATTACAGGTACATAGCAAAATGAAGTGGGGTGCATAATGTACGAAGTAGCGGAAGTCGCCGAAGGGAAAGGGGTTGGGTTTGGTGGAAAATAGCCGCAAAAGTGGTTCCAACTGAAAAGAAAACTCCACAAAATAGGCAGTCACAGTAACAGGACTTGCAATAGGGTTGAACGTGGTTCTCAGGATTTGTTCAGCAGTAGCATGAACGCCTCCAAAACCAGTACTGCTGTTTCTGTGGTTTCCAACGGTACGTCAGCCCTATGGCTAATTTGGTCGGGGTAAGTACCCACATGGCAAATTGGAGAAAAATATACTTGCAGTCGTATGTAACGAGACACCGGTACCTCCGTCTCAAATGTGCGTTGTTCCTGTAGTCATCTTCAGCTGTCTCCTTGCACGCCTTGAGCGCTCGCTGCGCCTCAGTGCGGGAAGAAGCGTGTGCAAGTTCTGAGGAGCACCCTCAAGAAAAGAACATAATTTCTTTCGCAGTACCAACAAGAAATTAATTCTAGCTTTCGAAAAATAGAAATAGAAGGGTAGATGGCGACACGTAAGTGGCTGTTTCAACGATGGCTTACTCGATGGAGAACAGCTCACTCGATGAAGTATAGCTTACCTTCTCGATAAAAGTTAGACAAAAATGGCGTGTGGATATCATGCTCCCAACCCCCTCTCCTCTGTAAACATGAAGTTCGTACCTGCCTAGCTAGCTCATTGTTCCAACTTTTTAAGGTAATTGAAGTTGATTGTTCCAACTATCGAGGGTAATACTTTAAATTGTTCTAAATGTTTAGAGCAATTTACTTGAATTACCCTAGATAGCGGAGTAGGGCAGCTACGAACTTCATGTTTACTGCCGCTTTTATTGTCCACCAGGAGCCCCTGAAATAATTTGCCCGGTTATTGGAGGAAACTTGAAGATATCCCAACCTCCATGAATTTGAATCAACTTGATCGACTGGGAAGACTTGGGGGCAGTGAAACCTTACGTTTTTAATGTTTCTTGAACAATTATTATATGCTGGGTTTTTCAATGAAATTCCAAATCAAATAACTGTTTTGAGTCTTCAGTTATTCTCGCTGCAATGCTTGTCTTTCTGAATGCAGTCAGCAGCCACCGACAAGAACAAACAATCTTGGCATCAGTCCACCTGAGGAAATAACTCCACATTAGCTCAACAAACCTCCCAAGAAACATACCCAAAAATGAGCCTTCGCACCAAGCAAATCGGACCCATGAGAGCCCTCGACAGCTCCACTGGCCCCGATGGAAGAACCTGGAAAAGGACTTCCTACCACTGGGTCAAACCAAAACAGAAATACGAGGTCGGGCCCGAAAGAGTCGTAGAAATGCATCGCGATTGGGAACCAACTTCAGTATGGGTGGAATTCAGATATCCAGAGGACCCAGAAGAGGAACCGGATTTGCGTCCATTTTATGCGATGCCAGATCCGATAACGAGGGCGAAAAACGGCAGTGTTTATTACTCGCATTGTATATTTAATTCCTTCCTGCAAGACGAAAACACGAAGTTAACGAGGTAAGGGTATCGATGTAAGAATTTGAGAAGTGATATGAGCAAAAGTCTTACCACGAAATTGGCATATGGGCGGCTGGAATTTACAAAGCAAAATTTGCTCCAAGCAGAAGAAGAACTTGATAAGAACATTTTGGGTATCAGTAAGAGAGTGATGAAGGAAGAGAGGAGAGGGCTTCGCTTATTGAAAATTGAGTGGTACAGACAGACCAAGACGTGGGTAGGAAGAAAGGAGTGTGTGCTTGAGTGGTTGCTTGCCATACTCAAACGGACAGGTTGAGTACGAACTCTCTGATTCAATAATTGAAGCACACGCCAGAACAACCTAACACAACGCAGAAATTGAACTATCGAGAGACGATAAAAATACTCGGAAGACTGTTGTTATTCTCGTGTGTGTTTGTGACGTGACCAAGAAAAATGGGATCCTAGAAAAACCGAGAAAAGGTGCAAAGAACTATGTTTCTTCCATTTTGAGCGAATTTACAACTGAGGGCTAGAAGCTAAAATACAAAAGCAACAGAAGAAAAAAGTGCACCCAGGCTTGTAGGGATTCTTCGCAAACCGACACCATGAATGCTTTGGGATATTTCCAAACAGACATTTGTGATGTACCTCTGCCATATGAAGAACCCCACCACACCTCTTTCCTTAAACTAGAGAGTAATAATCCATCGTGGAAAGATCTAGTTCCGGTGCAAACGTACCAAGGCAGCCACATGCCACATCCACTTCGTGCTCTTCTTCCAGCGGGCAAGCTCGACCTACATACTTCCTTAGCCACCGTACATTAGGGATGCCTTTCAATTCCGTTAGCCACCTGGCTGATATGTTTGAAGCAAATGGTTGTCTTTCCAAATCCCATCCATAATCAACGCTGTCCACTTCAATATCTTCATCCCCAAGCCCCATGCTCACAGCGCACTTTTGTACAACCACTTCAATTTTGGGACATGTAAGATTGGGGTTTTGTTTTACAAAGTCCAAAAAGGCTTCTGTGGCACGACCCATTACGAGTTCGGCACGTCTGCCATCATGGGTGGTCGGGGGTGGAATGACAAATTCGACGGGTTCGAAGGGAGTAGGAAGGGGAAGGCGGCGTGGGTTTTTGATCTCTTCACACTCGTTGTGAATCGAGATTGCCAAAGTTTCAAGGCCTGTAAATTGAAACCAGTACTTGACTGGAACCTCTTTAAAGATGCCAAAGTCGACTGTGATAATTCGAAGTTTTTGTGCCGAGTCAATGCAATGGAGCATTGATTTGTAAAGCGGTCGTTTCGTGCCAAATCTCAAGAAAAGAAAAAGCAGGATTGCGCATTCAAACCAACGAGGCTCTTCCGAGGTTATGTGGAAATTATCGTAGAGAATGTTGAAGTAACCATGTTTTTGAACCATACGTCCACCACGCACCCCAGTGTAGGGGAAAAGACTGAACATTTCCTGCGCTTCTGCACGAGACTCTTTGCAAATATGTAGAATAGCTGGTGGGCTCTGTGGCGGACAATAAGATTTCTGCATAGAAACGAAGCTAGAAAACGCGTTGGTCACAAAAGGATGACCCAACTTATGGGTTTTTGGGTCTTCAAGGCGTGCTCCATAGGACCATATTGCGCGTCGAAGCTCGAGAGGCAGCTCAAGGAATTTGTCGAATGTATATGCTGGGCTCATGAGGCTTCGGGTTGCTTCTATTCCATGATGCTACTATTGTCAACTGAGAAGAATCTACAGAGTGGAGGTGAACTTACCCAGATTTGGTATCGGAAAATGCGTCTTAACGTTTTGTCCAAGACGCCGCAGCAATATAATCGAATCTCCATTTCTTCTTCTTCAGTGAAAGGTCGACCAAACTCGTCCCAAGGAGTTGTTTTCCCGTCCGTTGGTTCCTGGAAGCCGTCAGGCAATGTCGGCATTTTCAAGGCCATCGTTGAGTCCCAGCTTCAGACTCTCCCCGAGAAAGATGTTTTGTTGCTAAAAGTTGAAGGGTTGATGTTCTTGGTTGATGGTGTTGAGTTGAGGTGGCGCGATTTGACGCGAGGAGTCTCAAAATTTTTAGGAAGGAGCGATGGTGGAAGCACCGCGCCTGCGTACCTACCTGCCTACGTTGTGAACATAAAAATAAACGAAGAACTTGCATTGTACTGAGACCAAGGTTTCTGTTTGTATTCTGAGAAGATTCTTGTGTATGATAGTCAGTTTATCATTGTCCAGATCTAGGGTGTTAATCTATCATATCTGCATGCCAAAGGTCCCTGAGCTTTGCTCTGAGTACAACCCCCATCCATTCCCCCAGAAACTTAACATAATCTCAAATATTGTGCGAAGCATATAGGAGAACAGTTAAATCAGTTTCCCCATTCTTCTAAACTCTCTCAGAGAATAAATCTCGTTTTCCTAGACCCTTTCGCATAATATTTCCGAAAGCGGGTGTACAAGTACTCAGAGCAAAGCCTATGTTTCCTACAGAAAAGAATATACACCATACTACATTACTGGAATCAAGACCTCGAGATCAAATGAAATACAAGTACATGTGCTATTGGAGAATAACAAAACTATCACCACCCGTCCTCACTCTCCTCGTCCTCGCTGCTCCAGCTTGGTCCAAATCGTACCTCAGGGACCTGTGCACCACTCTCTGTTTCGCTGTCTGAGACGTATTCCCCCACCTGTCTCAAAACCCCATTTTTTCTGGTCTCCCCGTGCAGCTCGTCGTGAATATCTACCATGCGACTTGGGTGATATCGATGCTTGAAACGTTTGATTTCATCCTTCGATACATTGAAAGTCATTTCCTCTTCAAGCCGTTCGAGATATTCATGGTCGTCGATATCATCATCTACTTCTCCATACTCTTCTTCCTCCTCTAACATCGCTTCGCGCTTCTCTTCTTGATTGTGGAGGTCTGCATCCCTGGCATACACTCTACGTTGAACGACTTTGATCTCGGGCTTGATCCATCCGGGCATTTCGACTTGAGCTTTGTCCAGACAATCAACGGCGTATGTCATTATTCGTTCTGCGCGAGCTCCATTGTATGATTTCGGGTTCGGTTCGAGAAATCCTGGGTCTTTGGGAGAGACTGACTCGAAAAAGTCCACCTCCTCCTCCCAGCCCCCGTCTTCGAAGGGGTAAAATGCGATAGTCAAGGTGTTCAAACTTGAGAATTCAGTCCAAGTTTTGGGTGGCAGAGCCCCAAAAATTGTCTGATCGACGATTATGTTCCGTATCGATCTCATTGGCTCTAAATGCCTGGAAATCTGGGTCGGTAGGGTGCGAGTGGTGTTTTGTTTGATTATTATGTCGATGAATAACTTGAAGTTTGTCCAACGGTTTGCATGGCCGAAATAAAAAGTATCGTAGAGGGTGTTGAGATACCTAGGGCCTACAAAGCTAGCCCCAGAACTAAAGAGAGAAAACACCTTCAGGGCTTCGATTCGAGACTCACGAGAGGCGCGCAAAATGGAAGGAAAGGGTTTCGTTCGCCGGTAGTCTGGGTCATAGTAATATCCATCATTTCTTCTTCCAAATGGAACATGGACCCGTGGTTCTTCGACACGAGAAGCAAACGACCATATTCTAAACCTCACTGCAGACAATCTCGGGGTCAGTATTACCATTTCTAGAAGTATGTTTGAGGAAACTAGGAGGAAACAGGGTTGTATGAGGAGGAAGTGAGATGCCTGGGGAGGAAATACTGTCTCAATCCTCCTAAAACAACCCGAAATAGGGGGAAATAACTCGAAGAACACCTACGTTCTGTAGGCAGCTCCATGAACTTGTCAAATGCATATGGAGGTACGATCAGTTTACGAGTTTGCTCTACGCCATGAGACTGCCGTCTGAATTAGATGAGGATCCAAGAAGAGAAGGCAAAAGAGAAAATTTACCTGGATTTGCCATCCAAAAGCTGTCAGAATACTGTCATGTAATGCTTCTTCCGAATCAGAAAACTCCTTTTGCATCGCACGGAGTCTCTCGTGGTATACTTTAACTCTCTGCTCTCTTGCAACCATGAATCTGTCCTGTGACTGGTATAAAGCAATTTCTTGCCTCTCCTCCTCTTTCTTCTCTTTGCTTGCGTTCCTTGTATTTCTTCTTGGGGAATGGGGAGAATAGGGATGGTTCATGAAGCGGTTCCAAAAATCCGAAAAGGTGAAATCCGCTGGTCGCAGTTCTGTCAACGGCTGACCGGAAATTGTGGATTCGACGTCCATTTTGCTCACAATGGATGTATGGGATGGGATGGGATGGGATGTACGGGAGCACGCTGAATCGCTGATGGTTGTGCGTCCAATTTTGATGGCTGGGAAAGAGCCCTTAAGGTATCCCTTTTAAAACCACCTGAGATAGGGGCACCTGATTCGACCCACTTAAACGCGTGTGCACGTGTCCCCGCCGAAGCCCCCAAAGTGGCAGTGGGTAATTTCCATCTTCAATTACCTAAATACTTTGGCACAACTTTGTTCTAAGCACCTGGGTTAAATTGTTCCAAGCGTTTAGAATAATTGTTTTGAATTATCCTAAAAAGGCTGGAACAACGAGAGCTAGGTGGGCAGAAGGTACGAACCTAGTATTTACTGCCACTTTTAATGTCCATCGCGAGCCCCTCCATTTATATAATTCGTCAAGCTCCATTCCTACCAGCAGGCAATTCTACAACTCGATCAATTGCTGAGAGTTCATGGGCCATTGGGGCTCCAATCATTTCTGTGGCCTGGTCCACTGCCAACAACTCATGTGCGTGGTCCTTTTCCCTCCCTGTCATTTCGAACCGACGGTGATCCGCTGATGCCTCGCTGGGACCTAGATGTTCTGGTCTATCCGTCTCATTCTTTGCTATATCATTTTCATCCAACGAAGCCTGTTCACTACCTCCACCAGGCACCAGTTTTCGACGGAACCAAAATACAATGAGGATTGACAGTATAGCAAGAAAGACAACAACAGCGACAACTATTGCTATGATAGTACTCTTTTTAAGACCTGTTGTGCCATTGCTTTCCTGTGGAAAATTGATTGCGACGATATTGTTTGTCATTTTTTCGTTGAATACACATTGCGAGACAGAGAAGTTTGAGCGCTCATAGTCAGCAATCACGTACCTGTAGAAGTGTTAGTAAATCTGGCACTGTTTCTTTTCTAGCGGGTGTTAATTGCTCACGCTTCTTGCAGAAATGTCCTCCCCAAAGTATATTGAGAATCATTCATTGCTCTTCTTAGTGGAAAGTAATTGGTCGAGTTCGGATATATTGGGTAGTTTGCCTGGAGATCAAATGCTTTATATGGCAGACTTATGTCAGTACTGTTTCCTCCATCGGCGCCGGAACCAATCTTAAAAGTCAGAACGGGGTTCATTGACATCAGAGCCGTGTGGGTGGTATCGTTGACAAGATACCTGTCTGTGGTAAGGTCGTATTGCAAATGAAATGCTTCCTCAAAGATTCTACAAGCTGCCAACGGAAGCCAGATTTCCGGTACTGTGGAATCTATGAAGATCACAATTCCCATCGGCAGCAGAGCCATGACCCCTTGGAATGTGTTCGTGGCTTGGATGGCCTGAAGACCAAGTGTTAGAGGTTTCGAATCATCGGCACTGAATTGGAACGTCAAATTGTTTGGTGTAAATCGAGAGGCGTCATATCCGCCAAGGGTCAGACTTCCTGGAACTTTACTTAATCGATATGGATTGCCAGCTGTATATCCCCATGAAAGACTTGGAATGAGACTCTGATTTCGCAATGACCACAAGAAACTTCCCTGTGGGTTGTTGAAGGAGGTGAAATTCGTGGGCTTGGGACCGATTCCAAAGATTCCCAGGTAAAAGTCTTTAGTTGCGATCCCTGATTTGTTTGTTAGCGCCTGAATATCTACTTTTTGTTGACATAGACAATAGGACTCCTACCTGCGACGAGCTGGTGCGCCAAAGATACACCGTCGCTCTGCGGCAATTGTAACCCCACGGTATCGAACCCATACTCCCCGTTTCCGGTATAATTCAATTCCTTGTCAAGGCCCAACTCGTACAAACTGATCGGTGTCCAAGTGGAAGACTGCTCAAAGTATTAGCTTCGAACCTATTGTCCTCTCCAATCTTGAACCTACTGCGTTGATTTGGAAGCCATTACTTGGCTGGTTGCGAAATGGAAGTACTCCCCTCTGTGCTCCACAGTCAGTTGGGTCGTTCGAGAGACAGCCTTCCGGTACTGGAATCCATGTTTCTTGGCCAGCCGTCGAGATAAGAACATGGAATATTTGCTCGGGAGTGCCGACCCGAATAACGAATGTTGACCATCTTCCGTCGTTGCCTTCAAACTGCTGACTAGGAGCAAATGAGATTGGTGTTGGCTTTTTGCTTTCTCGAATTTGCAGTGCCATTCTTGAGGTTGGACTTTCACGTCAATTTCAGTTTATAAAAAGAATTTCCTTCGCGCATTTGCGGACATAGATTGGTCAAATCAAAACTTGTTTTGTTCTTGTTTTCTTTTCAGGTTGCCCAAACGAGGCTTGCGAGTGTCGTCCAATATGAGAGTTGAAAATTTATCCACACGGTTGTGACACTGCATATTACACTGACTTACTAGTCGATTGACATACATATGATGCCCGTCTCGCAGTAGACAAGAAAAGCGGCAGTAAATAGTCGTTGTGCTACACCTTCTAGATATTTACCAAATACTTTGGGGCAATTGAACTTCATTGTTCAAGCCATGTAGGTAAAAATTAAATTGTCCCGAGTATTTAGGTTAATTACCTTGCATTGCCCTAGAACGTTGGGACAGTGAGTTAGGAAGGCAGGTACGAACCTGAAGTATTTGCTGCCGCTTTTATTGTCTACCACGAGTCTGTGTAATACTGGTCTTTTCGATGCTTAGCCACTTTCCCAGCTGCACTTTCCAAGCCAGGAAATGTGCTATTCTCGCTCTTTGGAACATGCATGATTCAATAGAATGGGGGTTAATCGCCACACCCCAGTCTATACAAAGTGCTAATTTGATGACCAGAAGAGCAAAAGATGAGTATTGTTGCATCGCAGACACCTTCCAAATAGAGGATTAGAAATATAGCTGTGCCACTTAGGTGACTCAAATCTCACCAATATGTGCAACTTACCCTTGAGAGTGTTAGAGGTGACGAGGAGCTCGTATTGAGCGATTTTCCTGATACTTATCACCAGCCAACTGGCACATCAAAAGCGTAAGACCCAACGCTTATTTGTTTCCCGTATCCGTAGACACCACAAGCAAGCTACTAGCTGAAATTTGCATATCTCTTCACAAAAAAGCAAGCTTGGACGTTCAATTTTTTAAAATGATTCTAAGAAAATTTCTCCTTCTCGGGAACTCTTCTTTCCAAATTTGCGCGAGCCTGGGTAAGCACTATGCGTTTTGGTGGTATATTGTTATGCTGACATCGACAAGCCACAAGATATAGAAATTCATCCACTACAGCGACGTCGACCAATGGAGTAGGAGATTCTTGTGAGGAAGGTCGGAGATGCTTGTGGGTCGGGGGAATAGGGGGGACCCTTACCTTTGACCAGATCCTTACAACGACTGGGCCTACGATTGTATATACCATCGATCCCGACATGCATAATACCATCGGCTCCTCGCTATCGCATACAAATATCACTACGGATTTTGTAGATTATAAGTCATTACTAGGTTTTATCGAGGGTCCAGACTTTCTTGTCTTTGAGACCCTCAACACTGTCACCACATCTTGGTAATTATAGTATCTCCCTTATACCAGCGTATGTTAGTGCCCAGTAATAACTAATTAAGATAGGAATACACTTATACACACGGTGGATGTAGCAGCAGTTGATTATTCCGTCTACAGGTGGTTTACCGACGCAGGAGGGCGATCATATTGCGCCCTTGATACAGATATACCTCCAGCTTTGGAAAACATACCCCCGCAGACAATCAGTAGCGCGTTCCATTTCAACCACGAGAATCCGGATGCGAGTTACATGGTGATGATAAAAAGTTATGGTGATTCCTACATGTATTCTCTATTCTCCGAGGTTCTTGGAGGTCCCTCGTCTTGCGATTATCTTGGTGGTGGCGCTGGAGAATTGAAAATCGGTGTTTCGATTCTTACAGGTACGCGGTTTTTCTCTTGTCTACGTATACCTCACCGGATGCTTTCTAAGTGCTCACAGCGACTTCAACGGCATTCGCAGCAGCACGTGTTATAACTTCATCTCCAACAATTTCAACAATTTCACAAAGCACTGTTCCACACCCAGGAGGTGTCGTTTCACCGATTTATCCGCCTTCGACTTCTTCTTCACAAATCCCACAACCAACAAAGCCACCTCAAGATAGCCCACCTCCACCTAATAACCCTCCAGTCGTACAACCTAGCTCAAAACCATCACCACAGCCTACGAATAATCCGTCGGGAGGTCAACCCGCTCCACAACCACACGATGTCCCCTCAGCATCATCCCAAGCCCCAAATAATGGGCCATTGCCAGTCGTCGTAGTAAGCCCAGTAACAACATCCATAAAAATCGGTACCTCCACGCCAACTGTGGTTATACTTCCATCAAAGTCAGGTTATATCATAGAAGGCACACCGCTCAGAGCAGGATCACCTCCCATTACTTATGGTGGCGCAATAATCTCAGTTGATTCTTCGGGCATCAAAACTTTTAGTTTCGTAAATCCCATAGCAGCAGCAATCGCTAGTATTATCAACGCATCACCGTTGCCGAACCCAGCGGGAGCAATCATGACACCAGCACCAACACCACAGGTGATTCCTGGGAGCAGTATAATAATTGAAGGTCAAACTTTGACATCAGGAGGGAATATCGTTGTCGACGGTGTATCGTATTCTCTCAACCCCTCGGGAACGGCTCTCGTCGTTGGTGGTTCAAGTATAATCCCCATCTCGGCAATCTCTTCAATGCTCCCAGGTCAAAATGGGGGTGCTATTGCAATCGCAGGGCAAACGCTCGTTCCAGGATCGAAAATCGTTGTGAATGGCCAAGCGATCTCACTGGACCCTTCAAATTCCATCGTAGTATATGGAGAAACGTTGAAACCGGGTTCAACTGTCGCCGTAAACAGCCAAACACTCTCTCTGAACCAAGCCGGAAATTCAATCATCATAGGAGGATCCACTCTCCCCATTGCCTCCCTCGCCAATACCAACAACAATAACGCCCTCATAATCGGATCCCAGACTCTGAAACCAGGGGAAGGTATCTTGATCGGGAGTCAAACCATATCTCTTCCTGCCTTTCCAACAAATGGACCATATATTTCCCTCAGTGGAGTAGGCAAGATCAGTATTCAGACAATACAGAGTGGAGTAGTGATTTCAGGGCAGACATTAACGTCTGGTGGAAATATTGTAATAGGGGGACAGACATTGTCATTCGCTTCTGGTGGGACATCTGGGTTTGTGGTCGGGGGATCAAGTACTGTTGGCTTCTCAAGTAGTGTTGCGCCAAATGGTGGGTTGGTAAGGGGTAATGGTTCTAATATTGGATTTACTGGAGCCGCGGGGAGGAATGTTGATGTTGTTGGGTGGCTGTGGGTTGTTGGTGCTGGGGTCACCATTTTGGCCTATATCTAGGGAAATAGTAAAGGGGCTGAAGAATATCTTACATGTTTATGTAAACACAAAGGGTCGATCGGTCAGGCAGCCAATTAGATTGCCTCCTGGTAAACAGTAAAAGCGGCAGTAAGTAGGACATTCTCGTTGTTCTAACTCTATAGAACAATCCAAAATATTGTCCTAAAAAGTTGGGGCAATGGGACTTCATTATTCCAAGTCTTTAGGACAACTACCTTGAATTATCCTAGAGAGGTGGGACAACGAGAAAAGTAGGTAGGCACGAACCTGAAGTCTGTACTGTTCGTATTTACTGCCACTTATACTATCCATTGTGAGATTGCTATAATTGCTTGCTTACGCATCTGCCTTGGGAAATTATAGAACAACGTGAGCGATTTAAAAGACTGGTATTGCAACAAGACATGCAAGGAACGACTCGATATGTATCACAATTTACAAAGCTCTATCTATTGTACAACAACTTTCTCTTCGTGCGATGCTATCTTGGCAGCTTTTGGGGAGCGGTTGCGCATGAGGTGGACGGAATCCTTTCCATATCTTACAATTTCTCTTTAGCCAGCATGTCAGCAATATCAAGGTAAAACGCGATAGCATTGAACCTATTTTCAATTAGCACCCAATATAATTTACGGGCAATACAAAACTTACTTCCTCTCAATGCCAACCACCTTCCAAGCCCAGAACTGAAGTCGATTCGTCCAATTGATTAAATCCAGATGGCTAACACCAACTAGAGTCCCTTTGTATGTGCCCCACATCGCACTCTCCACACTCACTAAACCATCATTTGGCCCTTCATGATCCATTACAACTCCATGAGAATATCGAAATGGACTCAGCATCCCAGGATCAGCCGTGGCCCCGTATGAGAAATATCTCACACTTGGATCATCAGGAGTAAGCGGATTGAATTTCTCCAGCATATATTTCCTCGTCAGCTGTCGGAACGCCCCGGTGCCTATCCCAAATCTCTGGAGCCCATTATATATCATGGGCAAGTAATTCGGACCAATTTCGTTGAGCGCAAAATCCGCAAAGGAGGAACCTCGATGTGGGGAAGCGATTGTGGTGAGGGAAAGGACATTGACGTTCTCTGGTTGGAGTTGAGATATCATGTAGCGGGCATCAAGTCCGCCCATGCTATGTGCAATAATATTGACACTTTTGCCGTTCGCTTTGGCGGCAATATCTTTGCTCAATTTGGCAGCGCGTTCTTCGATGCTGGCAGATGCTGGGACCTGTGCGATGATGACTTCAATGCCATTAGAACGAAGTGCGTCGGTGATTCCACGCCAGTATTGTACGCCTCGAAAGAACTTTCCTCCCAATCTTAATTCGTCAAACCCGAGTAGGCCGTGCGCGAGGACGATGGGATGTTTAGGCGTTGCTGTGATGGCTTCGTTAGTTTATGAATAGCTACGGGAATCGTTGTTTGGAGGGGTACCATATTTCTCTCTCAATGCAGCGAAATCATTTTCAATTGCCCTGCCCAGCTCTCGCATTCTCGGATCACCACTATTTTCGTTTTCATTCTTATGCGTTGGACTTTGCTCTTTTCTTCTAGGTAAATATATTGAAAATGGTCGTGAAGGATTAGGTGGGAGTTTTGGGATGGAACTCCAAGGGAGGAGTTTGGAATGCGGAGGGAGCCATGTTGTGCGCGATGTACGAGCTAACAGCAGTGTCATCGCTCTGTCCCATACATTGAGTTTTTGGAAGTTGTCTTGGTGATCTACAGGCCATATTGAGGAAGTTTTGCCTTTGGGAATGCAAGTTCGTTGGGAAGTCGCGAGTGACGTCTTTTGATGCGCCCCTGCAAATCTCAGCCACATAGAAGGCTTGGCATTGCATTTGTGGCTGGTGGCTGGTGGCTGGACTTGAGCCCTTTGCAATTGAGGGGCTTCTAGCCTCCCCTTTCAACAAAATACCGACTTACCTAGTACCAACACTCATGAGGAGCCCAAGATTATATTCATGCATAGTTTGGTCTTGTATTTACTCTTCTCTCCTATACTCTGTCCTTTCTATGCTTCCATACAGTACTTGGCTTCAAACACAACCCCTCTTTCCAAGTCTTAAATCAACCTTCACAAAACAATAACAACCCATTAATCCCATTTCCCTCTAAATATCCCAAAGATCCTCGCTAACTGCCATTACTCCGGAAGAAATATATACCAAACGCCTCACATCAATGCCATCCCCCATCTCGCCGTACCTTATTACCCTCCAGCTTCTTTCTACTTCTGTCGGAGGTTGACCATCGAGTGACTACTTCCACTGGGTTGGACTTCCTCGTCGTATGTGATGTGTCTGGGTGCTTGCTTTATAGCTGGATTCATTTTGATTACGCCAAATGCCATCAAAGCAAACATGCTACTTATTGCAACCATATGGACAACGGCTAACCAGACGATGGCCAAATCCGACATCCCAGTATCTATCTTGGCCCCAAATTCTTTGTACGGCTTTAGATCACTCACGGTATTGAGACCGGCCATGGTGATCAAGACCGCAAATACAAGCAACATGATCGTGGTCAAGACCGAGAATCCGAGGACGATCATGATGGTGAACTTGATGCCGAAGCAAGCGAGAATTCCGAAGGCAACGACTATTGCAACGTTGAAAATTGCGGCCATGAATATCATTTGCCCATATCTGATCTTATCCCGGAACCCGGATTTGGCGTCTTTGAGTGATTTCGGGAGTTCGCTTGAGACCCCATCCACTGTGATGTTGGTCAATTTGATTTTATCGACATAATCGAATTTCGAACTTGAAAAGTCGTTATCCCCATTGTCGTTCGAGGCATAGTTCCAGAGATAGAATGAGTATTTCTCCGAAAGTCCGAGGTTGACTCTGGTGACATCGCTGGTATCGGTCAAGTTGATGTTGGTGAGGGTGTTGAAGTCCAAATAGGGGATGCTGAGGTCCTTTAAATTGATCTTCCATACCGGTCCCATGAAATCGCCGGCAATTCCTCCGATTCCAATGATCAAAAGCATGCAAAATGACCCAAATGCCATGCCGAATGGAACCGATGCACCCATGACGAATTTCATCGTTTGTAAATTCATCTTTGCTTCTTGGTTTTCCTCGCTCTCGATGTGGAGTTGTTTTTGATGAAGATTTCTGGAGTTTCCGTGTATGACAAGCTATTGTTGAGGTGTATCGTTGCTTGGTATGTCAAGAGTTGTCGAGTGGGACATCTCATGATATAAAACCATCAACAGAGTTCATCACCAACCACCAAGTTCATACTTGCTTTCTCTTCGATTTTCTCGCTCTTACGGTCCGAGCTGCGATAGGATAATTTTGTGACCCAGAAGTCATTTTTAACTTCGAAGCTTAGACCGTAGACGGAGCCTGATGGACACACAAGAGATGACAAGTGGAGAGACTCAAGCAATACGATAGGGACCAATTATTCGAAGGCTAAAGATCATAAGCAATTCAAGGATTATTCGCATGGCAAATGCCGTAGATTTTGAGCAGATCTGTTTCAACATGGAGGAAGTGTTCTAGAATCTCAGCATGTTGAGGGCTGGTTCGGACTCGGTCCGATAACCACGGGTTTTCCCAATTCAAAGGCACAATAACTGCATCCGAAAATACCGGCGAACTATCATGTTGTTCTCTAAATAGCATATCATAGTAAAAATCTAATTGCTTTGAAAATTTGCGAGCTAGTGTTGTCTGTCCAATTTATCACAATCGGCACCAATTGACGATTTCGAGTAGATCGCACATCGTTCCGAATATCCAAAACTCATTTTTTTATTTCTCCAAACTATCATTTCGCTTTCCAGCCCTATGAGAAAACACTAGAGTCGGAACATCATTACTAGCTTTCAAATCTACCTCACGATCGGTGCGATTCTTGGCTATGGGACTATGGCTACGGTTATCGGGCCGGTACCAAATAAGCATCGCATCGAGTGCGAGAAATCCACTGATCGCACTGCACTCACAACTCGTACTCATTCGGATGGTAGGAATGATGATGTTGTCTGACAGCTATTCAATTGCCATCCCCGGTTTGTGTTCTTACATGGCATAATTTATCCATTCAGCAGGTATCATCCTAACCTGTGATACACGAGGTATCAGACGAAACACTACCACTCATGACGATTTCTGTTCTTGAGACGGAGATCGTTACGATCGCGAAATTCGACTCGTATTATGTATCTAAAGGAACTGCTTGGTAGCTATAATGCTTGGATATCTAAGCGATATGCTTGATTGGACACTCGGAAAGGTATAGATTTAGGGTTCAAGAGACTTTGCGACCACATCTATCTGCCTCCATGTTTATTTAACTTCTCGAACCCTTCCAAAATATAATTTTATACATTAACACTTTACAAATACTTCATCTTCGAATTCAAATTATCATAATGGCACCATCAGCAACCGCCCCCTTAAGCAATACCATAACACCATCCAAACCTTCCCCAACAGCAAGTCAGGATGTCTCAACAACACTCAACTATCGAATTCGCTGCGAAACTTTACCAATCGAAGACCAAAGTAAAGGCTTAGCCAAGTCTGAAAATATAATCATCAAAGACATCAGAGGCAAAGAGAAGGACTTTACACTAGACGTTCACGGTTTCCAATACCTCCAACATTCGATAGAAGGCGTCACAGACTGGAGTGAGCGAAAACAAATCGAAGAAATAGTCCAACCCGCAACAGAAGAGTTGGTGAAGAAAATGTAAGTCAAACTCTTCTGACTACCTCCTGTCTTGAGAAATTTACTAACACCACTTCAGAACCGGCGCAACGAAAACGGTCGTTTACGTCGACCGAACTCGTTTCACTGGAAACGAAGAAGGCAGTCGTATGAGCACCGCCAACTCTCCCTCCCACGGCGTTCACACAGATCTTACGCATGTCTCTTGCCCCTCCCTTCTCCGCCGAGTTATCACCAATGAAGCAGAAGTCAAACGACTCCTAAACACACGATACATAGTCGTAAATGTCTGGCGACCCATCAAACCCATTCTCCGAGACCCGCTAGCGGTCTGCGACTGGCGTTCCGTCGATCCATCTCAAGATATCTTCAAAGACCGATCGGTTCCCAACATTGTCAAAGATAGCAGAGATAGTGAAAGTGCGATCATGGAGTTCGGTGTTCCGGTGTTTAAAGAGAGACATGAGTGGTTTTACTTAAGTGGACAGAGACCGGATGAGCCCATTATTTTCAAACAGTTGGATAGTGAGAAGGAGGGGGATATCAATCTTATCCATTCGGCTTTCGTGGATGAGAGGTATGCTAGTTTTCCGCCGAGGGAGAGTATTGAGTTTAAGATTTTTGGGTTCTTTGAGTAGACTTGGGGGTGTTAGGTATTATAAAGTCTGGGATTTCACTTTGCAAGAGACGGGATACAATGGGGTTGGCTTTTGGTTTTCATTGGACTCACGGTATTTTCGTTAGTCAACTTTGATACAGAAACTATTCTGTTGTTCTAGCTTCTAAATGAGTTCCAATGATGAAAAAGGAGACCCAGTGACCATTTTTTCCACGAATGTTTTTAGGATTGCAAAAAATTTAATACATCGCCATACCCCCCTCGCGATGGACATTCGAAGTGGCAGTAAATACATCAGGTTCGCACCTTCCAAGCTCTCGTTGTTCTAGCTTTTTAGGGTAATTCAAACTAATTATTCTAAGCATTTAAAACAATTTAAAATAATCTTCTAGGTGTTTAGAACAATAAAGTTCAATTGTCCTAAAGTATTAAGTAATCAAAGCTATAATTTACTACTAGTTTTAATACCCCCCGCGAGCCCCCTTTCACTGTGTCTTCTTCCCATTATACTTTTTCGCCCCAAAATAAGCGAGGTATCTTACCCCCTCCTCCAGGGGCCCATAGGTGGGAAAAAACCAGTCCTATGCAATTTAATTGCTCACCAAACCAATATAGTAAGACTCACTTATGTATAAAGTACGTTATCCACTTATTAATCCTGCAGGATCCTTATTCTTCGGTTCGGCAGGGGCCGCTGATCAAATGAGGCACAGTGTCATTTTATACGAGATAAGAAGACGGAAAAGATGGAAAATGTGAGATCTTTGAATTGATGAGTAATGAGCTGCTTGCTTAATGTGACATTTGGATATGTTGAAAAATATATTGCGGAGTTTGAGGCGTGAACTGGCGCGAGGCAATTACTTTTGAACGGAACTGAAATACTCAAGTGGAGAAACAGTACAAGCTTAGATTATACTGGGACTGATGGAGTCTCAAAAGCGATAACCCCTTTCGTATGTAGTAAACAAGGAATAGGAGGAAAGGTTGGGTTAAATAAACTTGTCAAGCAATTTCGGAGGAAAAGGTACAGTACTTGCAATCACTAGATTGAAAAATGCGATCTAGACAAAGAAAGCAGCAGAAAGTTTATCAAGCCAATCAAAACAAATCCATTTTAAATTCCCCAAGAAACAATCTATCCACTCGCAGCATGAACCGAAAGCGTAACTGGAATAGCAGCAGTACTACCCCCAACATAAACCGGGATCCCATATTTCAAACCAATAGGGTTAACACCTCCCGCGTTATCATTCACAGCATCAACACTCCACAACCCATCCGTACCATCTAATACGACATTTCCTCCAAGTTGCTAATCATGCATCAGCTTCCTCTTTCTCAACAATTCCTCAATCTCAAGATCTGAACTTACATAGAAGGACCCGGCAGTAACAGCATTGTCAACCCCACAAGCCAACACACCATCGGCGGAACAAACACCATAAGATCGAAGGTTCGCATACCCATCCGTAAGGGTGGAAGTACGGAATGGGTAGCTCGGTCCAGGAGAAGAGAAGTTTCCGTATCCGTTTAATGTTCCGAGGACTGCTCCAGTGGCATCGACTACTGAGATAATGAGTGTGGAAGGCAATGTACTTCCGCCGACAGGAACAGCAGCAACAACACTAAGCAGGCCAGCAAGGGCGACGACGGTGAGTTTGGAGAACATAATTGAGGATATTTTATTCGATTGAGTTTTGAAGAAACTTGAGAAGTGCGAGGGGTATGTGTGGTTTTGAAAAAGGGATACAGAGGAGGTTCTTATACTTTCATGATCTTAAGTAAACAAATAAGTAACATTCCACCATTCAAATACGCCGCCTAAATGCGCCGTAAATATAATCCCTAACACTTTTGCTTTCCACCAGTTGTGATGCTTTCCCTCTGTACAAGACCCACTCCCAAGTTCGAATCGCACAGAAATAGAGGCACAGTTTGGTGCTTCCTGGGGTATATTTCCGCATTCATCTCGTCACCGCCAAAGGAAATCGCAAACAGCATGTATCTCGCGACCCACCACGACGGGACCAATGGCCTGAAAGAAATCAAGTATCCACCCCAAGGCCTCGAAATTAAAACGTGCAACTTGATCTTCATTAACTATGTGCCTCTCTTCTTGAAGCTACCGCCTTGTTGAGGCTGGCTTCCATAAGGTCTTCTCCCTGGAGTCTTCTTATCCCTACTCATACTAGCACCCAACGCCAAATCAATTCTCGGAGGAGCGGTAAAGCCAAAACCCTTTGCGACCTTGACGAGATCCAATTTATGGACATCGAAAATGGTTCGCAAACTATGGCTTGCATATGCCTGTAGATAACTCTTGTAACCATCTTTTGCACTCTTGTTGAGATAATAGTTTTGCGAGATGAGCTTCTCGAGTTGTGATTGAACATTTACGATTTTCTTGGCTGGAAAATCGAACTCAACGACTGGAACACGAGCGGTTTTGAGATGGGCGAGAAATCCGATTTCACTAGGTTGGAGGAATAGAAGAGATCGACCTTTTCCGTTTGAGCCTCGTGCTGTACGACCTACACGATGAATGTAGTCTCGTGGATCATCTGGAGGGTCGACTTGGAGAATCCAATCAACATCTGGGATCTAGAGATTTATTAGTATTGTTCCCAATCATTCGCAGTATTAATGAACTTACATCCAGGCCTCTTGCAGCAACATCCGTACAGATCAAAGTCCCCTGCTTTGCGTTGCAGAACTCGAAGAAGGTGTTTGTGCGCTTTTGTTGTTTTTGTTTGCCATGGAGATCCAAGACCGGGAGGTCGATATAATTGAGAAGTTCAGCGTGGTATTTTACACAGGCACAACTTGAGAGGAAGACAATAATCTTCTTCTTGATGTTGCGCTTTAGGAAAGAGAATAGTAACAGAAATCTTTTATCCGAATCGCATACGACATAGCCTTGCTCGAGACCTTCAACAGTACTGTGCTCCTTTTGGTGATCGACATTGATGTATAAAGGTCCAGGTCTCAAGGATATTCTAGCCAAATCCTCGACTTTTGTGGTTTGTGTGGCTGAGAAGAGCATGGTCTGTCTCTCATCCTTAGGTAATATCTTAACAATTTGTCTCATCTCGTCTTCGAATCCAATTTCTAAAATTCTGTCTGCCTCATCGATAACCAAGGCCTTGAGATTCTTGAAGACGAATCCTTGGGTGTTCTGTAGGTGATCGAGTAATCGTCCGGGAGTGGCAATGATTAAATTGACACCCTTTGCGAGCTTCTCGGCCTCAGCTCTTCGATTCGCTCCTCCAATAACGATTCCATATGTCTGTGAGTGATGCGCCATGAGCTCTCGCGCAACACCGAATATCTGCAGCGCCAATTCTCTGGTAGGCGAAACAACAATAACACCAGTTCCATTTCGAGGTTTGAATCTTAATGCGCTCAGCATCTCAATCGCAGGAATCAAAAAGGCAAGTGTCTTTCCGGATCCAGTTTTTGCAGCTCCAAGGACATCGCGACCTGCGAGTAGTGGTGGAATACCCCTCCGCTGGATCTCGGTCATTGTTTCGAACTTCATGTCCTCCACAAGAGCTTTCATGGTCTTGTCTGACAGCTTCAATTCCGAAAACTTCTGCGCTTCTTCTCCGGTGTTTGGCAACGAAAGGGCTCCGGCGCCTGGAACTGGTCCTTCGGCTAAGTCTTCCCCTCCATGATCTTCTTCCTCCTCGTCTGCAACCTCTTCAATGACCTCCTCTTCACCCAAATTCTCTAGCTCTTCCTCTTCGGCATCTTCTGGTACATCGTCCTCGAAAGTTTCCTCCTCGTCGTCCGATTCGTGAACTTTCTTGACTTTCTTGCTGGACTTTCCTTCGTTCTTGGAGGACTTCTTGGATTTGACAGTAGTTTCTGGTTCTTCGGCGACAATTGGCGTATCGATTTTTGCAGATTTAGAGCCACCGTGCTTTCTCTTGCGCTTCTTGCTCTGTAATTCGATTGAATCCATCTTGGTTGTATTTGGTGGGTAGTGGGGTTGGTGGTCCTGCTTCAAAAGTTCGCAAGCTCGGCGGAAAATAATTTTGGGGAGCAGAAATACTTTCAGCGCCAAGCCATTCTGATAAGCCAGCACGCTAGTCCAATCGGGGTGGATCCTGTCACCTGACTACGCGCCACAAAGTCTCCACTCCATTATGACGATGTTTCGCGACGGGACTTCTCTCAATGACATGGAAATATGTAACACAGCTCTCCCAACATGTGCGGCCGTTACAGTTTGGCTCTGGTAAGTTCAAATAGGCCAGCTTAGCTCAACATATTGCTAACCGGTGGCTCAGCGACCAGGTCAGGTTAGGGCCTACCTAGAGAATGAGCATATGCGAGTTGACGAAGCACTGGACGACGAAGCCCCAGATGCACCCCGCCAGAGCTATAACTTTGCACCGGGTTATCATGGAATAATTTATAGGGCTGATACGCCAGACCATGGAGCCGGACCACGACAACATAAGAAGGGAGAGGGAGAAGACGAGGTGGAAGAAGATGCAACAACTGCTTCAGCGACGGAAAATGAGACACAAAAGACTAGATACAAGCTTCAATCAATGAAATGGGTTAGCATGCTCCCTTGTTTGAATCTATGGGCTTCTATTGGAGGAGTTTTGGAATTTGATTTCTTCTCTGTTGTTCCAATTTAGTTCAGAGCTCTGTACTAATTGCCGTACTTGACAGGGTCTCATTCCATTCTGGACAAAAAGAAACCCTGATTATGGCTCAATGCTAAAAACAATAAACTGCCGCGACGATTCGCTTATCGAAAACCGTGGAATGTGGACGACAATGAAGCAAAAGAAGCGTTGCATAGTGGTAGCACAAGGATTCTATGAATGGTTGAAGAAAGGCAAAGAGAAGATACCTCACTATACCAAGAGAAAGGACGGACAACTGATGTGTTTTGCGGGATTGTGGGATTGCGTTCAGTACGAAGGATCTGAGGACAAACATTATACCTACACTATTATCACGACCGACTCCAACAAACAACTCAAATTCCTTCACGATCGTATGCCTGTTATACTCGAAAATGGTTCTGAAGACGTGCGAACGTGGTTGGACCCGAAGCGATATACGTGGTCAAAAGAACTCCAAAGCCTATTGAAACCTTTCGATGGAGAGTTGGAATGCTATCCGGTAAGCAAGGAAGTAGGAAAGGTAGGAAACAACTCGCCAACATTCATCATACCCGTGGCAAGCAGTGAGAACAAATCCAACATTGCCAATTTCTTCGCGAAGGGCGCATCGAAGGGCAGCGCAAAACCACCGGCGACAACGAAGCCAGCCGATGTCAAAAAGGAGGACGACAAGGATGATTTTAAGGCAGGCAAGCATATTGGAATAGAGGAAACTCCTACAATTCCGATTGAAGGAGCAAATATCAAGAAAGAAGAGACCGAGGATGATCGTAAGACGGTCGATCACACGGGAACTGAAGACAATGCACCACTTCCCATCGAAGAATCAGAAACCAAGAAGGGTATCAAACGGCACCTCGATGATGTTTCTGACGAAGCCCTGCCAAAGAAAGCATCAAAACTTTCCGATAGCACCCCAAACAAGGCACCCTCTCCTCAAAAATCAGCGCGAAAGATGCGGAGGGCTACAAGCAACAACACAACAAGTCCTTCCATACCATTAGGAAAAGAGAAAGGTACTCAAAAAATTACGAATTTCTTTGGGAAATAGGGGTGTCTGCTTGGGAGGGCGTTCAAGGTGGGGAATATCAACATTGACTGCTAGGGGCGTTGGAAGGAATATTTGATGCCTGATGAACGGGTGGGGTTTTTTGAAGACAAAGCCTTGAGCAAGTTGCTTTTTACGCATCGAATCTTCTGTTTAGTTCACTATGTGACATGCATCTATACAACAACGGCGTGGAAATTCTCTTTTGATACATCAAGATAGTTTCAACAAGCCAGTAAATCTCTTACCTGTCACTTATACAAAGAGGAGAAGATTCGTCATTCTGCCAAGGATATAATCAATTATCTCTATTTCGTACCTTTCGAGTCAGCCCAAACAATTTCTCTCTCCATTCCACATTTTGTCACCATGAATCCAAAGAACTCTTCTGTATTCCACACAACCCCTTTCGGATACCCAAAGCATACCAAGCCCTACTAATAAATAACCCCAAATAAAGCAAGTCACCCTTTTACTCTCCATCCTTGTAACCATTCTCCTGGTGGCAGTAAATATTAAAGTCGTAACTGCCTATCTTACTTATTGTTCTAATTTTTAAAACAATTTAGCTTGATTGTTCTAAACTTCTAGTGTTAATATTCTAAATTAGTCAAAGGTATATAGGGTAATTACTTTAAATTACCCTGGATAGTTAAAACAACAAGTTACAAGCTATATAGGCAGGTATGAGCACTACTACTTTTTCTATCTACCGCGTACTATTTACTTATACTACCAAACCACTTTATACTTCAATTCCCAAATTAGTGAATTGGAATCTTAAGTTGAAACCCAACTTATCTTATCCTATATAATAACCTTGCTTCTCTTCCATCTAATAAAAATACCAGAAAAATGCCAAAAGAAAAGTCTAACGTACCTGGCTACTTCTCAAAAGGGGAAGGGAATCCTACCTCTTAAAACTAGCAATAAACGATAGGGGGTAGCATATATAGATAATGAAGTCACTTTGGAAGTAGTTTTTTTTTCAATTTGGAAAGTTTTATTCTTTTTTCTTCAATTTCAAATGGTTTTGTTCTTTCCGTTTTTTTATTTTGTTAATTAAGAGTTAGCCCCGAGTATTAATTTTAGCTTACTCTTATTATACCTCGATCCACACAGAACACGGCATATATTTTAGACTCACACCAAGCCTAGTGCGTCCCCCCTCCCTCCTCCCTCCTCCCTCCTCCCCGTCGCTGTACCCGTTACCTCAAAAGGCGATAGTAAGTTACTTATTTATGACTTTAACTAAAAGCAATAAAAATGGGGGGGGGGGGTAGGGGCCATAGTTCTACCTAGTGGAGTCTTTTCTATTCACTCTTTTGGGATTATGTTTGGCAAGAATAGAATACCTATAATATTTATTTAACTTTATTTCTTCTACACATGCTAGAGAAAAGGATAAAAAGAAGCGAAATATTGATTTGATTTATTCACTTGAAAGAATTCCGAGAAACCCGTTCATAATACTAGAGAGGGATGGAAATTAATTTTAAACTTCTTAGAATTCAAGCAAAGCATTGGTTTGAGTTATTCACCAGAATGAAATTCCGGGAAACCCAATCAACATAATTGTCTCGCCCAAGATGATTTAAAGCCCAACCGAGCGTCTTTAACAACTAGTTCTCTCTCAAGTAAAAAGTATAGGTAGTAGGTTACCTTGCGGTGGGCAAAAAAAGCGTTGCTCTAATTTTCTAGTACAATTTAGAACGATGAAACTTGATTGTTCTAAATATCTAGGATAATATTTTCAATTTTTTTTTAATTATGTAGCATAATTACCTTGAATTACCCAAGATAGCTCGAATAACGGCTATAAAGGCAGGTAGGAATCTGATATTTATTGTCGCTTTTACTGTCTATCGGGAGTTACCAGCCAACACTCTAACTTTAGAAAGTCGAGCGACCGGTAGGCGACCTACCAATAGACTTAGTTGCAGGCCTTAAATTATCAGTAGGTCACCTACCGATAGCCCAACTGTAGAAGGTCGAACAATTTGAATCAGTAGGTGACCTACGAATAATTCATTTGCAGAATTTCGAACTATTCATAGTGTTGGTATGACTTGGTAGTCATAAAGTGTGATGCAACAAGTGGTTGTATTCCTATATCTTATTGCATCAAGAAATAAAGCAAAAGAAGAGCTGGCATCCCACAGGATTAAGTATGTGAGTGGCAAGCTACTCGCATGAACCTAAGCATGTAGATCTACCATTCCATAAGCTTAGGTATGTGAGAAGCGAGCCCCTCACATGAACCGAGCATGTGGATCTCCTGGAACATAATGGAGGGTGCTATTCACCAGGAATGTATAGCGACACATAGATTACCTACCAATTACCCAACTGCACAAAGTCAAGCTATCGGCAGGTGACCTACCAGTAGCCCAAGTCGCTTGAAGCCATCCGCAAGGTAAGCAACCTACGAACGGCCAAACCATGAACAAGTATAGTAACAAGTAACCCTTTCGCATCTCTAGTTTCAAACTAATCTCTCAAATCACAGTCAAGAAAAGCGTCGGATACACAACAAGAAAAGTATACAACAACACAATATAACCCCCCACCTTACTCACCTAGATACCTCACCAAGGAAATTTAAAAACGGCAGTTAATACATCAAGTTCCTACCTGCCCTCGTTGTTCCATTTTTTTTTAGGGTACTTCAAAGTAATTGTTGGTATGACTTAGTAGTCATAAAGTGTGATGCAATAAGTGGTTGTATTCCTATATCTTTATTGCATGAAGAGTAAAGGTAAAGAGGGGTCGGATCCTGTGAGCTTTAAGTATGTGAGTGGCAAGCCACTCACATGAGCCGAAGCACGTGGATCAACTAGGCTGTCGTGGAAGGTGCTATTCACCAGGAATATGTAACGACAGTAATTATTCTAAACACTTCGAACAAATTCAAAATATTAACCGAGATATTTTTCGAACAATTGACTTCAATTGTCCTAAATTAGTTGTTTGTATGAATGAGTATTTACTGCCACTTTTAATGTCCACCGCAAGGGTATGTAATATCAATGCACCTAAACAATGGTCGGAGAATTCAGATGTCATTTTCACTCCTCTTGTACAACCCGTACAGACCGAATCGTCTATCACCCAAACGACCATAATACCTTCACCCGCACCTCAACGAAACCAAACACCAACACACAAGCAAGTAAATACCTAATCGATCAATCAAATCCAAGCAGAGAGAAAAACAGACATCTTATTCTTATTCCAGCAACAATAGCCAATAGCCAATAGCCAAAAAAATATCTTTCTCAATAATCATTCCCTTCTCATCTCAACTCATATCCTGCTACCCCACAACCCCTTTTCTCACATTCTCATCCATCCATCCTCTGGGTATTAACCATCCAGAAGAGGGAAGAAACAACAACAAAATCGTCATCATCATTAACGCCCACGCTAGAAAGAGAGAAAGAAATTGAAGAAGGGAGCAAGAAGAACAAAAAAGTCCAGCAAAAACCTTTCCATTTCCATAAGCAGCCTAGTAGTACTGCTTTACCCTTTCCATTTCCAGCCATTCCATTCCATCCATTTCCTTTCCCATTTCCCTCCCTTCTCATCAAGTAAAAGAGATAGAGCTCAGCAATTGTGAAATTCCACCCCCTTCCTTTCCCAGGATTATACCAAAAAAAAAAACTCGTCAAAAAACGCCGCTAGTTATAAGGCTTCATCCACTTTTTCTTCCTTCCCCTCACTCCCATCAATCCGCCTCAGCAAGTTGAATAATCAACCGACTCGCCAAATCCAAAAACGGAAACGGACTCGTAACATCCTTCTCCTCAAGCAACAAGCCCCCTGCAGTCTCATACCCCGCACACTTGAAATCCACTAGGTAAACGCCTGGCTCCATTTCATAAAGCTGGATATCAAGATGCATAACCACCAGATCGACCGGGTCCGGCGTCGTGGTATGTTTGGGAGGTGAGGAGAGTTCCTGCGAGGGGAGCGAACCACCGGTGCTGTTCAGGGAAGTGACCGATTGCCGTCGGAGATCTAGAGATGAGGATGAGTAATTGGGTAAGTAACAAGGGGACCAAGGGAACATGCCGTCTTTTCGCCAACGAACATGAAGGACCCATGGATCGGCTGGGAGTTTGTAGTGTATTGCCGGATCGACTCGTCCAAATCGTATGTTTCCGGAGGCGTCGTGATCAACCATGGACTCGGCGTGATGGAGAGATGCACCGCTTCCATGTGAGACAAAACTCCTGTTGTTATCCCTATCCTCGTTAGCCAAACACACTGTCACATACACGAATATACTCACCTATCCTCTACATGCTCGGCTCTACCACTCGTCTCATAATCCTCATCAACTATCCATTCAGCACCAAGTTTCTGCAGCGCGCGATATATACAGCCAATGGCTTCTAAAGGCTGATTACGGGAACGAATTCCGAATTGCCATTTTGTAGGCTTGGGTTTTCTTTGTGGAACCGGAGTCATACCAGCAGGTCTCTTACTCGCTTCATCAAGTTTGATCTGACTTCGAGAGTGAGGGTTGAGTCTGCGCATAGTTTCTGCTTTCTCTGCGTCGCTTTGGGGGTGTGGTTCTTGGGTCTCGGAGTGAGTGGTTGAAAGGGCCACTCCAGCTTCTCTTCCATTTTTTCGAGCTTCCATAAAGTCGCGATGGTAGGCAGGTAAACTACTAGGTAGGATTCCAATTTTACTAACGTACGGCCGAATAGACCTATCAGTTCCAATTGAGCTAGAGGAACGTGGTGAGACAGCATCCATGAGCGAACTCGGCCTAGACTGTAACTGAGGTGCTTGGTCTGCTTTCCCGGTGGATGGCTTAAAGGGTTGAACTACGTTCTCCAGCTTGATACCATCATTCCAAGCTGGCGGAGAAGGTACCTGGAACAACATTTGCCCTTTGTCATCCGACAGATTTGCTATTTCAAGTTAGCCTTGACAACGACTTGAAGGATTGAGGAAACAACGGAAAACTGAAAGAGATGCATGCGAAAGTCTCAACAGGACTGGGGTTCGACTTACGATTTGCCTGCATCAGCTTATTCTCTCTAACGATCAAGTATGCATCCTTGATTGCAGAAGGCTCTTCAGCAGCCAAAGCTTCCTGAACATCTTTGATTCCATATCCCATAGTCTTACTGATCTTCTCCGTAACTTGATTATGTAGCTTCTCTTGCACCCCAGGACTAGCATGAGGGGCTATATTTTTGGGTGTAATCGCTTTCATAGGATCAACTCCCGTGTCAATGAATTCCTCCACCGGAGGTTGCAGGTAAGCCGGCAAATTCTTGACAAACCAAGGATCCATGCGAATATCATCAATGGTAGCTCTGTGTACTGGGTTTACAGCCAACATCTTTTTGATAAGTGCAGCAGCTCCAGAGCTCATATAATTCGGAACCACATATTGGCCTTTGGCAATCTTGGCGAATAGTGAAGGAATGTGTTCATCGTCGAACGGTAATCTTCCCACCAGCAAGACGTATAAAATGACTCCACAACTCCAAACATCGACTTCCGGACCCGCGTATAATTTCCCATTGATGACTTCTGGAGCCGCATAATTCGGACTTCCACAACTCGTCTTTAAGAAATTTCCATCCGTCATGATATTGCTGAGTCCGAAATCGGCGATCTTGACATTGAGGTTCTCGTCGAGTAGCAGATTCTCTGGTTTTAAATCCCGGTGTACGATCTTGTGTCTGTGACAGTATTCGACCGCACATATGATCTGCTGGAAAAATCTCCGAGCCTCGTCCTCCTTCATCTTCCCATTCTGCACAATATAATCGAAGAGTTCCCCGCCGGCGTATTCGAGTACCATTATGATTTCGGATTGGGTCTTGATGACGGTATAGCTACAACAACTATGTCAGTTCCTTCTTTTCACCACAAATAAACCCAGGCTTACAGTTTAATAATATGGGGATGCCTTAGCAACTGAAGGTATTCTATTTCCCGTTCGACCCGACCCGCCATGTCACGACTAATGAGCTTCTTCCTCGCAATAATCTTGAGTGCAACCTGTTGGTTGGTAACACGATGTGTAGCAAGCTTGACCTTCCCAAAGGATCCTTCACCCAACGTCCGGATGATATGGTAGGCGCCAATACGCTGCTCTGCCTTCTTCTGGGGGACAGGTTCAACCCCCATACGTTGATTGATGCCATTGGGAACTCGACGGGAGCTTGCGTCGGCGGGTTTGTTTTGTGCGCGGCGGTTGGCAGACGGAGCCAGAGAGATCTCCAGCTCGCCGTCATCGTAGGCGGCTCCGTGAGGCATCATCGCGAGGATGCAGCTTTCTGGTGTTTCTTTTTGGATCGAGGTGTTGTCAAGATGCTGCCCCACCACCAAAAGCTCCGAGCGCTGGACGTGAGGTCTGGGGTGACAGTTTGTGGTGTTGAGTCTAAACAAAGTCTAAAAAGGGGGAAGTGCCCATCGAGGGTCAAGGAAGAAGACAATAGTAACAAGATAATCTCGTGGAGCCACTTGATGTTTTTGAAAGATAGCTTTGGAGGAGTTGTTGGTCTCGCAGTTCTGGGTATGGATTGAATGTAGGTAATCGCTCAGCAGAAGCGAATTCTGGACATTGTGGGGTACCAATCACCCCCGGGTATTGCCCGGTCGATTCTTATTAACTATTGTTGAAGCTGAACAATAGTAGAGGAATAATTAACCTTGGAACATTATCTTTATTCTCGAGTGTCCTCTCAAATTGGGCTTCTTATTTGGTATCAATGTCTGACGAGTCTTACAGGAAAACACAAACAATTATTTACCTTCCCCTCTTCGACTAAACACCTATACAAATCCAGATAGTATGACAAGATTCAACCCACTTTTGTACAACAGGATTTCCCTCTTCACGAAATCTCTCGGGATGTAGAGGCTTGGCTATTGGTGAAGCAGCTGTTATGAGGTAATCATGTGCGACCAGATCCATTCCGTCCGGTATTATCGTGAGCTGTGAATAACAGTCCCTCAGCCGATGGAGCTGAATTACTGCCAGTAAAGCTCCCGCACTGATTCATGTAAATTCTCCAGTGAAGCCATCAGCCTCAAAGCCCTCCCTTCTTCTCTTCCTCCCGTAATCTCTCAATCAGCCTCTCCCTAATATAATCGCTCAAGCCCAATCTACAAAAAGTCAGTATAATCCACAACCCACAAGCAGCATACTCACATCCCCTCCCGTGTAATAACACGATAACTCCCACTACTCTGCCAATTCCCCCTCATTCCCTCCTCCCCCTCGACAAACTCCCCCCTGCCATCAACCTCCAAACTCCCAAATATATCCTCGGGCCACGCAATCCTTCCATAATCAGGCGGCGCCCTCAAATCGGAAACATGCACCCATCCCCCTCTCCCCGCACCTCCAGCACCACCTTGTGAACTCGCTCCTCCCGCTCCATCACCTTGAGTACCCCTCTTCCTCTTCCCTTGTTGTTGCGGGAAGAACATACCGCCCGATCCCAGCGCAGACCCAGATGTAGATGCGAAAGCCGCTGCCTGGCTTTGGACGAGGGGATCTTGACTAGCGTGTTTCTTCAAGACATCGTTCAGGATGGAGAGGAATTTCGGGTTCTCGACGAGGGAATCGGTGGTGGGAGGGAGCTGGGTGGTTGCACCTATTGAGAGGCTTTCGGTGGGAGGATTGGTGGAGAGGAGGGAGAGGATGTGGGATTTGCTGTTGGGTTTGGGGAAGACGTGCTGTGGAAGGGTGAGTAGGTGTGTGGCAAGTAAGTCGCATGGAATGGCCGGGGGGTAGCATACGATATGAGGATTTGACTGTAGTGTGGATATCGACCGAATCGCCCACCGTAACGGCAATGCTGTAGTCGCTCTTCGGAATGTGTTCAAAATCATGTTGATTCCTGTGTTGTTGTAGAAAGTTGACTTCAGGACAAACCTCCAAACTTTTGAAAGCTATGACTTCCCTAAAAGGAAATGAGCTTCATCTGCACGTCATGATGTCAATTCAGGAACCAACAAGGCTGAAAGTCCGAGAGGTGCACGACTGAAACCCCATGATGAGAAAATGCGGATATCTGCTTACGGTTTCCTCTTACACGAATTCCATTTGGCAGTTGTTGGGTGCGTGGGGGGTTGTTGGGGGTTGTTGGGGGTCTCAAGACCGGGGTCAACTTATTGCGAATATCACGAAAGCACGTGGAGCGCGGGGTAGTGTAGACATTGTTGGAACTGTTTTTAATTTGGTATCGTATTTGATCCTATGAATCCTTGAATTTACATGGTAACTCTTGGAAAATGTGGACCTATCATAAAATCATTCGCTTGCAAAAAGAGCAGCCATTCGCCGAACGAATCCCTCGCACCACTGTATTACAAGCCTTGTGGCATTAATGCGTCTATTTCTTCAACTCGGTGTCCTCAAGTCCACCATACATCTGGAGAGTATTAGTATTAGAACTTTAAGTGAAGATGGGAAGTAGCTTACCGTCTCCATCATGATACCGGTGATTTGATATGGGTCAGCATTTGAAGCTGGTCGTCTGTCCTCAAAGTAACCGTAACCCTTAGCGCCACACTCTCTTGGAATGCGGATGGATGCGCCACGGTTGGCAACACCATATGAGAAGGTATCGATGCTACCAGTCTCATGTCTGCCGGTCAAACGTAATGTGTTGTCCTCTCCGTAAACCGCAATGTGCTCCTTGTGGCGACCCTCAAGCTTCTTGATGGCAGCCTCAATGTGCTTCATACCACCCTCGACACGCATCTCCTTGCTGGAGTAGTTGCTGTGGAGACCAGCTCCGTTCCAGTCGCCCGGAATTGGCTTTGGGTGGAAGGAGATCTTGGCACCGAATTCCTCGGCGATACGGTGAAGGAGGAAACGAGCGAGCCAGAGGTGATCACCCACTAGAGTTGCTATTAGTCGAGTTATGAGATGATTGGAAAAAGGCGACTTACTCTCAATGCCGGTACAAGGACCAACCTGGAACTCCCATTGAGCCGGCATGACCTCGGCGTTGGTGCCAGAGATCTTGATACCAGCGTTCAAACATGCCTTGTAGTGAGCCTCAACAATGTCTCTGCAGTAGACCTTGCCAGCACCAACACCACAGTAGTATGGGCCTTGAGGACCTGGGAAACCGTTTGTTGGCCATCCATATGGTCGGTCGGACATGTCGAGGAGGGTGTATTCTTGCTCCAGACCGAACCATGGCTCGTGTGACTTGTGTGCAATCATCAACTTGGCGCACTCGGCACGGTAGTTGAACTTGTTGGGGGTTCCATCGGGATCCCAGCACTCGGTGAGAACCAAGATGTTTGGGGCACCACGGAATGGGTCGGGGAAGATGGCAACGGGGCGGAGGTAGACATCGGAGTTGTCGCCTGGAGCTTGACCGGTGGAAGAACCATCGAAGTTCCATTCCGGGAGGTCTTCGAGGGTGAACTCGCCAGATTCTGGGACCTTGAGGAGAGTCTGTGGAAGAAAATTGACCCGTTAGTTTCTGGTTGACTTGGGGGGAAATGCCTGCGAGTGGGGGTGTGGCGGGATCGGAGTTGGGCAGAGGGAATGCTGCTCACCTTTGACTTGGAACGAACACCACCGGTTGAGTCAATCCAGATGTACCTTTGAGGGCAATTAGATGAAGCTCGCAGATATCAAGATTGCCCAATACTCACTCAGCCATGGCGCTTCCCTTCTGGTCGAGCCTCATGTATTTAAGGAGCTATCTCGGAGTCAGCCAAAGCACGAGCGCGGGGTCAATTGAGGGACATCGGGACTTACATTCTCCGTGTAGGAGACGGTCGCTGAGGTAGCCATGATTGCGGTGTGTATGGGGGTGCAAGTGAGAGAGAGGAGAGGGGTTGTTGACAAGCAGACGAGGCTGTGTGTAGAGTTGAGGGTATGAGGAGGGAGGAAGAAAAGTTGTTGAGCGACGGCGACTGTTTATATGAAAGCGATAAGGATGGGGGGCATCGCTAAAGGTGAATGGCCCCACGCGCCTTGGTCACTGCAGGGGGCTGTGCTGGGATCAAGTCAGAAATGCGACCAGTGAGTGGAGGGCCAACCAACAAAGGCCCAGTTACAAGGCCCCATTCGACGCACTTTGGACTCTATGGGGACCTTGTCACCGTCGTCGTGCGTATTTTTGGGTCAAAGAAGCAATGTCTGAAGCAATGTCTGAAGCAAGCAATTGAGGCTTTTACTAGGAGAGAAAACTCTTCATTGTCTCTTGACAGCGAGGGCAACGCTTCGCCAGGGAGCGGCAGTCTGAGGAGGCGGAGGAGGCAGAGGAGGCAGAGGAGGCAGAGATTTTCCGATGCAGACGACCGCTATGGGGAGGCTTTTGCGGTAATTGCAGTTCGTGGTGAGCCTTTTCTGCACTACCTAGACCACCGAGACTCCTGGGAGACGCCTCTCATGCGGCTTCCAGCCACATGGCATTGTACCGAGTACCTTGACACGAAACAAAATCCCTTGATGAGACTTTGCACCATTTTTCGGTGCTACCTCCAGATACGAAACGTATCTTCGACTTTCCTCGTGTCCGTACCATATGCGAGAGTAGATTTGAGCTGCTGGTGAACAGTGCTGGTGAACAGTGCTGGTGGAGAGGGCTCTTGAGATAGCTTCCCGCAATTCTACTCGATCTCAACTTCAGTAGACAGCCACAAATAAGCAGAACGACGAAAGCTACTACATGGACACGCTCTATATAGAAGTAGGTCCGGCACGCCTCTTCGACCTACGCAGCAACAACCACTGCGAACACTCAACATTCAAGCCACAGTCACTGTATTTGAGAATACCCGACTCCTCCAAGATCTGCCGTCTGTATCAAAAGACATTATCTCTGTGCAAAGTTACATATATATCCACTGCAAACCAAGTAGGGAAAAGTATACAGTACCTGGAGGGTTTGTCACACAACACCCGCCTTTCCATTTACACGGCAGAAATAGATTTGGCTGCGTTGCTCTTCCGATTTCCCAATCCAGGCTTCTGCCTCATACGATGCTTTGTTGGAACACTTCTCGAAATCTGGTCCCCCACACGGACGCCTCTTAGTTGCAGTAGCTGGCTGCAGCTAGAACACTTTTCTTTTTGGCCCATATCTATCAAACCACAAGCGCACCACAGTTCTTCCTCAGCCCAGAATAGCATCTCCCGGGTTTTTCTTAGCATTTCTACTGGTTGAATGTGAAGATATTTGCTGTAGGTACCAGGCCAAGGTTTGATAGAGACTCGAAATGTTCCCGCGGACGCCGTCTCCGCCATTTCCTGCAAGATGGCGGTGGTGCTCCTCCAAAGCTAGAACCTCCAGCTATCCAGGGTCCCTTCGATCCGTTTCCTTCCTTTTGCCGCACTCACCCTTTTTGCCGCTCACCTTCTAGCTCCCAACACATCCAAGACACCGTATTTCCAACTCCCACGACTCATCAAACCCATGGTTCCTCGCAAACCCCTTTCTTTACGAACATCGTACCTCATCGCATTACCTTCACATTGGGTAATCCAAACCCCTCTCATTCGTCCTCCTCCTCGACCCAGATCGGCTTCCAGGGCCCTCAGACACAATCAGCGGGGTAGTCCCTCTCGATAACCGGCATCCTCTCGCCGAGACACCGCGCCGAAAGCTGGGCTTGCGATAAGGAATTACCAACTCTATGATTGGTGGTTGGGCCAATAAGCATGGGATGTGAAGTAAATGTCGGTGTCAGCCGAAAGTTGAAATTCCGGGGGGAGCGCGGCGGGATGACCGAGGGAAACTATTGGATGAACATGTGAACTGGGGAGAGCCCTGGCTGGAGATTCACGCGGACGGATTCCCCAGAACTTGGTGCTTAGATCTGAGAAGTACTCTGTAAGGCGTGTATGTACAAGTGTACTACATACCAACCGCGTTGTCAAATCTTTCTTTGGGTCGTATCTCTTTCACCATCTTTGAACATGTACGCTGGACTTGTACGCTGGACTTGTAACCTTGACTCAGTGAACTGGAAAATCATCCCGATTTTCAAGCTCATGTGAGGAGCAACGTCTCGAGTCACGAAGTGCCTACTTAGTGTTCTGGAAACTTGTCAGAGCGGTCGTATACCGTTGAACAAAACGGGCAAGGACCTTTTTTCCGATCAGTCTCAACGAAGAAACTCAAAAATGTTGCAGTGAATTTGCCAATGGACCGATATCGAGGTCATCGTCATGGAAAGCAGCATTCTTGAGTGTCAACTATGAGGGCCCTAAGATTGTTGTTGGACAATTTAGTAATTTTACCGTGTTTTGGAGACGGGAATTATCAAACTTGTCACCCTCGAAATGGCGGTCTGAGTGGAACGTTTCTTTCTTGCCGTTGATAGTACCAACAAGTTGGGTTATTGACATCCGATCTTCGGTCCTGTTTATGAGGATCTGACTGAAAAGTCTAAATGTCATACGCAAGATTGATTTCACGAGAGAGAGAAATTCTTGAACAAGAAAACACCCCAAGTAGAGTAACACATGTTTTCTCAGCATCTGCCTCTTACCATTGCGGTTTCACGCCGAGGAGGCAAAGTCTCTCTTCTTTCCTTATGTCGATATACTTCTCTGCGCCTTTCTTCCTCGATTGTTGCGCGATCACCATGGATATTCATGTTCAGATGTTGATCTTTTCACTATCCAATTATAGCAACGAGTTTTGAAGAAAGAATCATTCATTTTCCAATGGTAGTCTCTCATTTAAGCTCCCCTCCAATATCGAAAGCAACCAAATAACCGTATGAGAATCCATACACGTTGCTATGTTTAGAAATATATATACTCATATCTGTTTTTAATAAAAATGCAACGAGTGTTTTACCATGAATAGAAATAAGGATGTGTCTTTTGCTCTTCTTTCCGACCACTTTTTTACATTCCAGCTTTTTTCACTACAAACTGTGGTTTGTCTACGATCTCTTTAGACAAGCCTTCACAAGCGTAGTATCTTGCCAGTTATTCCCACTACCAGTAGGTGTCTCATTCAACTCATACGTAGTTGAGAAAGACCCTGCACTCCATCCAACATATCCCAGGTATACATCGGAATTTGCACTAAATCAACAGTCAGTATTTCCCAATCAGAGGTTTCGCGAGTCAACTTACTTTAAAAACGCAATTTGCTGTAGAAAATCTCGGAGTCAGTTTTGCCATTTATAAAAGTGTGATTGAGGAAGAGGAGAGAGTTGTCTGAGGAGTTCAATCCTCCTGAAAAAGAAAACAAAATGCCTACCTGACACATATACTTAGAACAACTACTCGTATTCCCACCCCCCGTCTCCGTCAGAATTGCTTGTCGGTTATTAGTCCTTAACCAAGTAGCAAGCGGTTGAAAAGCCGAATCGACATTATCAGTCACACATTCGGTGTGGGTACCGCTGTTGTCGCTGTCAAGGTATTTATGCACGTCGAAGATCAGATTCGTATTTGTTCCATCCGGGTTCTTGATGGGGAGGAGGGCGGCGCCTGAACCGTTTGAGATGAATTTTCCGGCACTGGTGTAGTCGTTTCCTGGGAGGAAGACTGCGGGTGTTTTGTTAGGCATGGAAGGGTATGGGGGATAAAAGGGGGGTGGGGATTTAGGCGGACGAACTCATCTGTGTAGTAGCACCCGCCCCACGAATGGCCGTAACAACTTGTTGTACTGTATCCGCCCATTTGGTGATATCTACTTCGTGGGGCTCATTCATAATTCCAAAAGCTATTTGAGCCTCCCCTTTATACTTTGTCGCTAATTGTGTCCATAGACTTACGAATTGCGCATTGGTTGGTCCTCCTTGTCCGATGATCTGTTTATTCCATCGAGCGTAATTGTGGATGTCGATTACGCAGACTGTGTTGGAGGAAGTCTTTAAACAAGCTTGCACTAGTTGATCGTATTTTTGTAAATTCCCGGAGTTTAGGGTTCCGCCTGGGGAGGAGACAAGGTATTGCCAGCCGACTGGGAGACGGAAGATGTTGAATTTGTCGTCTTTGACGAAGTGGGACACTGTGGGAGATTTTGCAGTTAGTATTGTTATTTGCATTTGAGAAGGACGAGGAGAAACAGAGTTGCCGGGAGACGAAACAGAAGTGAAAATGAAAGAGGAGAATACATACTTTGTCCAGCGCCGTCGGGGCCGCCGAGGGCGGAGAGGGGAGGCGAGGCTTTGATTGTGTCTTGGGAACCATCTGTTAGGCAGCCGAAGTCGAAGCCTGCTATGTTTACTCCAGCTGGTGGGGGTGTCAGCTTTTTCTGTTCCTCCTTTCGTTTCGGAGGTATTTGGCAAGCTATGTTTGTTGACTTTTGCCTTTCGTCCTTGATTTGTTTTTACCAGACTATATTGTACGAATTCGGCAAGGTGAAGAAGTAAGTCATTTACCGAGTTGTAAATTCTTCTGCTGAACCTGCTCGTAGGGATCTGTGGTTACTCTGTACATACTGGGCTGTCTTTCTTATTTCTCTCGTAACCCCCAAACAATTACAAATATATCTGAGAGTACTTGACAGAATTAAGAAATTGGGTTTCTAATTCTTCCTGGCTTTCTCAAATAGTATTCACAATTTTCTGAGAAAAATTGAGCTGATAAGAAGGGAGTATGAAGAATATGAATCCAGGAGATAGTAGCTGCATTGAGGCGACCTCCACAAAACGTGTGCTCGAGAAAACGCGAGTAAATAAATTTCATACCGTATTGAACACTCCCACTCGCAGCAACAGCTCGTTCCGTTACAGGCTCAACTATACTCCTTACTACTTCAACAATCAGCATGAATTTCCAGTGCCCACTCCCACTTTCAATGAGAAGCATACCATTTCTAGGATGCGCAACAACACCCACCGCTAACAATATTGTTGAAAACTTGAAGAACTTCATATTCACGACCAAGTTCACCAAGTTCACCAAGAAGCTTCCAAGAATTGGCACAAAGCTTGATTTACTGAACCGCGAGAGAGTTGGGAATTATGTACATGTATATATACCGAGAATGCAATATGGGAATACCGGTGATGGGTTTAGCCTCATGGTCAAGGGTGCTTATATGATCTACATTCATATTGTGGGAGTGATATCCTAGGAATGATTCGCGGGAGGTAGATAAATTTTGTGGAGGGAATTGGTAATGTAATTTGGGAGGAACATATTTAAAACTCTTGGTGTTATTTGATGTGGATGGGCGGTTTTGGTTTTTGCATGTTGTGTGACTATAGGAGTATACGGAAGTGAAATCGGGTTTGTCACTAGTAGCGAGTTTGGAGACCATGGACATGGAACTGATCCAGCTTTGCGAAGGGCATTAATGTAGAAGCTACTTAAATTCAGGCTCAAAATGATCTTTCAGTTATCTCAATCAAGGTTCAAGAGTTCGGAGAAGATGGAATCTCTCTCCCTCTCACCGAAGTATTGAGGTAATTGTATCAACGAACTTCCTATACCAAACCAGGAAACTTTCAAGTTCCAACCCTTACTTAATATAAACAAAACGCGGGGAAAGCAAATACCCATACCTCCCCAGTCCAATTCTCCCATTGGTTGTAACACGTCCTCTCGCTTAACCCCACCCTTCCCCAGAAATACCCCAATGCCCCAACAACAGCGGACCTTCATCCTCCGCACCTCGTCTTCTAATGCCACAAATCTTAATCTCCACTGCGGTATTCTACATGCCGTGGTAAATGAAGATTGTGGGGTATAGGATCTTGGGAAGTGATTGGTGGAGTAGGAAGATGCAGTTTATGCTTAATTGAGGGTGGTCGTGTGGCTTGTTTTGGTTCGGTGGATGGATAGTTGAAGGAAAGAGGATAAAACGGAATGAACCCGTTGGACCGAGTCACGGGGGGGATGGAAGTCTACGGTTGAGGGTGTAGTGATGGGGAAGTATGGTGCGGAGAGGATCGTGCTAGAATTTATGGCTTCATAAACTCACGAAGCAAGTCCGAGCTAGAAATAATTCGATATGATCGTGAAAAATCCCCACTTGTTAACCTAGGATGATCAATTTCGACGTTTTACTTTAGCAAATACAACGATGGTTTGGATATGGGTGTCCATTCAGCTTTATCCGTCCCCAAATTCTCTGACACATTAATTACCTTCCGTTTCCTGATATTTTGATCAACTCTTGTGGCATTGAAAGCAAACAGTATATCTCCCAGCTTTTGAAGAATTGACGTGGCTATGTTTGACTCAGCAAAAAAGCACAGAGTCCACCAAATTCAATGAGCATCACAGAACATTGAACAGTACAGGATAGAATTTCTATCCCCTAGCACCTCTTGAAATCTTTGGCATATGATAGGATAGCGAATGACACAATCTATGAGCTGAAGTCCCCCTCGCATTAACCTTTTCAATGCCCATCTTCCATATCCAGTATGCAATCGACAATTAGGCAAGAAAACCCACTAGCCGAGAACACTTGCTGCTAACCGGTGAGAAGTGGCTCTGAAAGCGAGTTTTGAAAGCCAAGAAGAATACAATATATCTTCGGTATGCAGCCGAATCCTAACCCGTTTCTCGGGATGAGATAGATTGTTTTAAAGCATGGTTGAGGAACGGATATGAGGTGCCAAGACTGAAAACTTGACGACATGCTTTTGGAAAAGACATAGGAGACTTGTTGTAAAATATATACAGAGAAGATAGATATGGACAAACGAGGAAGAAAAACAAAACCGATCCTGCACCACTGTACTAGCTAGTCAATGCCCAGTGACGCCCACCCAGTATCAAAACTTTAGAATGCCGGGTTGGCATTCGTCAAAAGCTGCTCAAAGTAAGCTTGGAACCAGGTGCCGGCTTCTGGAGCAGGCTGCAATGCATCAGAGAGACCACAATGAGCATCATAACGGGTGGCGGAGGAATCAGAAGTGCCATCGCACTCTCCACCTGGCTTGACCCAAACAAAAGCATCTTCCAAGACATCTCCAGTGTCTGTTGTAGGACGAACACCGAAACCGGTACCCTTTACGTTGCACCAGTCACCCCAAGCTTGTTGAGCAGTTGGTTGAACACCATTTCGAGCTATCTCGAAGTTAGTAGAGGGCCCGTGAACTTGCGAGAGGAAAACTTACAAACGTCGGTGATGAAGTGAGCTGGGAAACCGGCTGCTGTGAGAAGAGGTGCTATGGCATTGATGTATCTCTTTTCATCACAGGTAGCAAGTCCTTGTGTGTAGGATGGGCATGTAGCGATACTCCAGGAGTTGTAGTTGGCAACGTTGGTCGCTAAACCACGAACTGCTGCTGGACTTCCGGCAGCTTTGTAAACATCTGCGAACTAGAAGGGAGAGTCGTTAGTTTCTAATTATGAAGAGAAGTTCCAGAAGTCACAAACCTCTTTTGCTGCAGGACCAATATTAGCTGGCCATCCCAACCATCCCGCGTGTCCAGCATCGAGGTACATTGAGACGTTTGGCAAGTTCAATTGAGCGATCGCGTATTGGGTACATTCTCGGTAAGCGGCAGCAGCATTGGAGCATTTGGATACACTCAAGTTAGTCACCATGTTAGCTAGAGAGTCAGGTTCTATATTTTATTAGCAAAATAGACCAGAAAGATAAACTGGTCAGGAATAGAAGTCTTACCGATAACAAGAATGACTTTGACATCCGAGTAAGTCACAAGAAGTGCTTTAATGGCGTCAATGTACTTTTTGTAATTCGCAACGCCGCCATTGGCAATTGAATATTCTCCATTGGATGCAAGAGCCGCACAGTCTCGATCTGGTAAATCATATACAACGAATGTACCAGCTACTGGTGGGCTAGCACCGGCTTTGTTTGCAGCTCTGATGTTTGAGAGAAATTCTCCCATAAGTGGAACTTTGGCAGCGGTGTCACTTTCAAGTCAGTATAAATCCCTTGAGTTTTTTGGTGGCAACTTACAGCCACACGAAAGTTGGCACTTTTGCCACTGCAGCAGCTTTCGTTGCCATTGGACCAGTAAGAGACGGCATTGCCAGGCTGCTAATCTCGGAAGCATAGTAAGGATTGGCGTAAAGAGCAACACCAGAGAATGGATTTCCGGCAGCAGCAACGGTTGTACCTCCAGGTGCAGCGGTTATTGTGGTGCTAGGGCTTGATGGTGCGGTGGTTGTTGCGGGTGCAGTGGTAGAAGCCGCGGAGCCTGGAATACATTGAGAATAGTACTCGTTTGTTTTTACACAAGTATACCCAGATACACAAGTAGTTCCACCAGTCCAGTTTACACCACCACCTATTGTTATTAACTTTGTGCTGAAAATTAAAGAAGCAGAACTCACACTGTCCATACGCTGGTTCATCGGCAAATGCTGTAGAAACTAAGGCGGCGATAAACAAAAGACTTTTAAGACCCATTTTGGATTGTAATTGATTATTGAGTAGAAAGAGAAGTACTTTGATGAATAACGAAACAATAAAAGTGAAGTCCCTATTCTTATAGTCATGTATTCAACGATGCCATCATGAAGAAAGCTAAGACTGGAGACGGAACAACATGACCGCCTGGCAAGACGTTCCGAATAGCCTGATTGAGAATCTAGATTTACTACTATTATTTGGTGGGCCGCGCAATCTTCACCAAGAGTTATAGTGTGGAAAGCCATGTGAGGAGACTGCATAATGAATAACAAGCAACAATGATTGGTGAGAAAATACAGAAAGCGGAAAAACAGGCGTATTGAGACTGCTACCAAATATCAACGAAGGGAACAGGTACCATTTTCGGATACCGAGAACAGGAGTAAAGTCGAGGCTCCCCGATGTACAAAAAGTGCAAGGATACCTCTAGAACGCTCCTACTCTCTTTAAAAATTGGCATGGATGGATCGTACGGGCCGACAGAAAGGTTCTTTCAACACAACGCCACTTGGCGGACCTATCAAAATCGACATTTCTTATCACCTGCTAATGAAACTCATAAGAAATTGAAGGACGCCTAGCTTGAAAACATGCATATGAGAACTCCGACCTTTGAATCCGAAGTTCCAAGCTCGGATGACCAAAGCGTACCCGACAACTCTCCAAGTTACTCCAGTCAACTTCCCCTCAAAGTGATCGAGTAATAATTTCGAACGAAATTCATCTCGTGAGTGTTATCCGGAGACGAATTTCCAAAGCTCTGGCACGATAAATGAGGTACTATCGCACCCGCAAGCCAAATGCAGTCTTTCAGGCAGGTTCCGACTTGGCCACCAAGCATATGACGAGAGGAAGATGTGTAATCAGGAATTGAATATGTTCCTGAGCCAGGATCTTCTCTCTATTGTACCTAGTAGCAACTGATAGTGTTAGTGGTAAAATTGAAGATGGTGATTTAGCCGGGAACTGGTTGAAATGAGCTTGTCCATTGTATATCTCGCTTAAAGACGCGCTAATCTACGATGCCCCCGCGTATATTTCTTTTACACCTCGGCTTCTTCCCCAGTTTTTCTCCACAGCCTGAAGAGCGCCACCATCTCCCGGAAGACTCATCCCATGCTCATATGTCGTTCGTTGTGGATGAGAATTTATATTACGTTGTATGAATTCGACTGACCTTGTGAGTGCTCGGTCCGAACTCCCACTGTACCCCTCATGCACTGCTCAACTCTCGGGCCATAGCAGCTGGTGACCGTGAGATGTAGATTGTTGACGAGATCGAGAAGAAGCAGGAGCTTTAGGAAATATGTTATAACTTGGAACGTTCCCTTCCCTTATCACCGATACATACTATCGCCGTCAAAGCTCTCAACCAATTCGTAACGCCTGGGCGGCTAGTGGTTCATCTGTTGGTCGAGATATTTTCAGATCAATATTCAATCAAGCTCATATATTTGTTTGCCTAATATGGACATGGAAATGATCACGGATATATTGTTCTGGGCCACTTCATAGCCTGGAAGTATGCAGTGGTAAGTTGTCAAGTGACGGATGCCGAGTTGTATAAATTGCTTTTGGCCTTAAAGGTGTCTTCAATCACGATTTGGTACCCTTGGTTTGACCAAACCAAGATCATTTACCCCAGGATTGAAGACCGCATGTACATTCGACACCAAAGATAGCCATAGTTGGTGATTGGTTCTGTGCTTTCAAATCTTGGTTCCTCTCACCAGCTCTGTCTGGGGTGAAAAATATAAAGTAGTAGTTGGGCGCGCCCCGGAGTAATACACACAAAAATTGTTTTTGAACATCTTCTCAATCGTTGCCCATATCGTAACTTTTTGTACATATTTCAATATGAAGAGCTTTACTCTCTATGCGGGTCTTTTGGCTCTTGCTAGCCAGGTCTCGGGTCATTGTATGTCATCACTCTGTTTCCAGCAGAAGAACCAATATTAACACCTATCTAGATATTTTTCAACAGCTCAACACCAACCCCACGTACCAATACATCCGAAAGAACACGAATATGAATTCGCCTGTACTTGGTAAGATCTATGGCAGCTACGAGATCCGTCACGACTACTAATCCACAAAAGACCTCGCAAGCAAAGATCTTCGATGCAATGTTGGAGCAACTGGTGCCGGCACGGCAACCCTCCCAGTTACTGCTGGATCTGCCATTACTTTCACACTCGATCAAGCTGTCTATCACCAAGGTCCCGTCTCTGTTTATATGGCAAAGGCGCCAGGTGCTGCCTCCGACTTCGACGGCTCTGGAGATGTATGGTTCAAGATCTTGGATATTGGGCCCAAATTTCCCGGTGGAACTTGGGATTTGAGACGTGAGTATCCAATATTCGTGTGTATCATCAAATCTAACACTCTGTTGTAGAAAAATACACTTTCAACCTCCCCGCATGCGTTCCAAATGGAGATTATCTCGTCAGAATCCAGTCACTCGCAATTCACAACCCAGGATCCACACCTCAATTCTATATCTCCTGTGCACAGGTCACCATTACTGGAGGTGGATCAAAGGATTTGGGACCAAAGGTCGCAATTCCAGGTGCTTTCAAATCCACTGATCCGGGATACACCGCAAACATCTACAATGGAGTACGTCTATTAATGTGAAATTGCTTGGAATGAAGACTGACTGCAAAATAGTTCACAAGCTACACGGTGCCAGGCCCGCCAGTGGCTACTTGCTAGGTCTATAATATGATTGGGTGGGACACGAAACAATGCATGACACAGCAGCGTATTAGCGGCTATGTATTTGCAATGAACCTATGGCACGCTAGGTAAGGCACTGTCCCGTTCTGATCGAGGGACACTATTCGACTCCATACTTTGGGGAAGTGGGGGGTTCCGCAAGGCGGGAAGACTTGCATACTCGGTCCAGCCTCTCTCATGGATTTTATCATGGAGAAGCTCTTATCTACCACGTGGAATTGTGGAAATTTCTTTTATTGGGTAGAGCTTCATAGTGGCTATATCTTGAACTCATCGAATAAAAATATGGGAGCTAGATCATATTCGTTACAGATTCCTCTTTTTGGTATTTATTCTGCTTTATGATTTTGTTCTTCGTCCCAACTTGAATGTGTTGTTGTATCAAGCACAAAAGCCCCGAAGTTTCCAATTCTTTTTCGTATCTCAATACTTTCTTCACAAAATACGGTGCCTCGCGGTGGATATTGAAGGTGGTAGTAAATTCTAGCTTCAATTACCCAATGCTTTGGGACAATTAAACTTCATTGTTCTAAACACCTGGGTTAATATTATAAATGATTCCGAGTGTTTAGAATAATTGCTTTCAATTGTCCTAAAAAGCTGGAACAACGAAGGCTAGGTGGGTAGGAAGGTGCGAACCTAATATATTTACTGCCACTTTTAATGTCCATCGCGAGGGTGTGACCAGGGGAGAAATATATGAGGTGGCTGGGGAATGTCTTGATTTCCAGAACCCAACAACGAGAAGTACTCTCGCCCAATTCTCACACCGGCTCAGATGTGATGAAACAATAAAAACGCTTCTATCTCATGATGGGCTTGGACAGATTTCTCTGAACGAGAGCGAATCTATTATTTATCGGGGAAGCCGAAGTGATCGCGTGCAATCAGTGACCCCAGTCACCGGACGAGCGAATGAAGGAGCAGCTGATTTTCCCCGCAAATTCATTTTTACTCGATAGGATCTCGTTTTCACTTCACATCTGACAATCTTATCTTAAAGATATCTTGACTCACGCCACCAACTCTTGCTATGCACACCGGCGATGCCACCAAAACCCGCGGCTGCAGCGGGCCCTGCCTAGAATTGGATGTGTTAGAAAGATAGGGAGGCTCACCAACTTTTCAAAGCCCATACATACAGCCATTGCCCTGCTGGAGTTGCCTCGCACAGAGGCCGTTACACGCCGCGGCCTCCTGGCCGTACGCCGTACAGGTACCCCACGCTGTACAGTAGCTAGGAATCTTTGGGAGTTGTGGCGGTCATGCTGTCGTTGACCATGCGATAGAGCTTCGTGACTTTCTTGAACGCTTGTAGGAGTTTACGAGTGTACACGAGTACCTGCTACTAGGAAAAAGACACCGAGTGTTGTCTTCTTACTCTCCATATAATCTCAGCTGAAGCCTTGTATATCGAAATCTAAGACTCTGGGCCTCTTACGTCGAGGGTGAGATCATTGATAACGTTCACCACTCTGACTACTTGCGATAAGGCAAACAAGTACTCCTCCATTCACGAACAGCTCCGTACCGGAGAACCTGTCCAGCCAAGAACGATCCCAAGTCAAACTTTGATCAACGGCTTCCCGCTTTCTGCTTCTCTAAAAAAAATAATCCCTTCCTTTTGGCTGCATGCAGATTGCAGATTTCGTTCGCTTAGGCCCCGAGACGATCCTCCCCCGCCCCTCGAGCTTTCTGATCAAGAAAGCGGCCCTATTTATTACTTCTGATGCCCCCTCCTAAAAACAATGAGGATTCATCATCCCACAATTTGATTAATTCTTTAGCCTCCGCTGCGAAAAACGAGCGTGCACCCTTACTTACAGCTGCCGGCCCATCAAACTTTAGTGAATTCGGCAGGTCCAGACGTCGTCATAGTACCACCACCTTGGACTCAGCTTTCGATCAAGCTTATTCCGACAGCGGTCAAGAAATAACATATCATTCATCCGACGAACCATCTTTTTTCGACGAAATAATGGAGAAAGTCAAGGGAAACAGGGTGGCTTATTATATTGATAAGTTGGCTGTGGAGAGCGAGCCGGGATTGACGAACGCGCAGTTGATGTTGAACAATCATGACTTGAAGCCTGGTAATGACCAATTATCACCAAGAGAGGGATCAGTTTCTGATAAATCACAGTTGAACCAGCACGAAGACAATGGGGCCCTTGGAATTTTGTCGGTTTTTGGGTCGCTGATTCCTTCAATATCGTAAGTAACTCACAGTTCGGTCTAAAAGCACCCGATTAATAAAATACTTCAGAACACATGGATGATTTCAAGCAGCATGATCGTTTCCTCAGGCTTGAGTTGGTGGCAATCTTGGATTTGTGTCTGGCTTGGCTATTCCATCGCAGCAGTTTTTATTTGTCTCACAGGACGCATCGGCGCAACTTATCATATCTCCTTCCCGGTCGTATCTCGCTCCAGTTTCGGAATATGGGGTGCTTTGTGGCCAGTTTTTAATCGAGCTGCCATGGCATGTATCTGGTACGGAGTGCAGTCATGGATTGGAGGTAAGTTACATAATGGCTTTCATTGTTCCAAAAGTGCATCGCTGATTTGAGTAGGAAATTGTGTCAAACTCATGATTTCGGCAATTTGGCCCTCCTTCCAAAGAATCCATAATGGTATTCCCGAGTCTGGAACTACTACTTATGATTTCGTTGCCTTCTTTTTATTCTGGGCGGGATCCTTGCCCGCGATTTGGTTTCCAGTACACAAAATCCGTCATCTCTTCACCGTCAAGGCATATGTTGTACCAGCAGCAGGAATAGCTTTCTTTATTTGGGCTGTCGTTCGTGCTCAGGGAATTGGTCCTATCGTTCATCAACCAGCGACAGCAACTGGTTCGAAGTTGGCTTGGGGAATGGTTACTGGAATCATGTCTTCGATTGCCAACTTTGCCACACTTATAGTCAATGACCCAGACTTCTCTCGTTTCGCAAAGAAGCCAAAGGATGCTTTCTGGTCTCAACTCTTCACTATTCCATGTGGATTCGCTATCACTTCCTTCATTGGTATCATTGTCTCCTCATCCTCCACAGTCATCTTCAAGGGGGACCCAATCTGGAATCCTCTCGAACTTTTACAATCCTTTCTCAATGAAGGTACTTCTAAGAACCGCGCTGGTGTATTTTTTATCGCCATGGCCTTTACCCTTGCTCAACTAGGAACGAATATTGCGGCAAACTCCGTTTCAGCAGGAACAGATATGACCGCTCTTCTACCCCGCTACCTCAATATCCGTCGTGGTGGTTACGTTTGTGCCCTCGTTGGTCTCGTAATGTGCCCTTGGAACCTACTCTCCTCGGCAAACAACTTCACTACCTACCTCTCGGCGTACTCCGTCTTTCTCTCGTCCATCGCCGGTGTCATTATTTGTGATTACTACTTCGTCCGAAAGGGATATCTCGAAGTCAAAGAGCTATACTCTGCTCGCAAAGCATCGCCTTACTTCTTCACATTCGGTTTCCACTGGCGTGGATATGTCGCTTATATCTGCGGTATTCTGATCAACATTGTTGGTTTTGTCGGTGCTATTGGGAAACCTGTTCCAATTGGTAAGTCACGAAAACCCCTCCCCTATTTTCTCTATTCTAACATGGTTCTTAGGCGCAACGTACATCTACAATCTCAACTTCTTCTGCGGTTTCATCGTAGCATCAGCATCCTACTACGCCCTCTGTAAAATTTCACCCATCCCGGCTGTCAGCGAGGTATGGTGCGAGGTTGGAGAGGATATCACGGAGCTTTCTATGGCGTATAGAAATTCGAATGAGGGGAGTATGTATGAGGATAGAGAAGCGGGTGTAAAGGGGTTTCAACAGGGAGAGGCGAAAGTTGATCTTGAAAGATAGGTCGGGTGTAGATTGATGGTGTTTTTGAGGGGTTGTGGAGCATTCGTTTGAATTGCATTGTGGATTTGATTAAATTGGTTATTGGGTTGGGGTTTTGAGAGCGGGAGAGATATACCATTGTGCGTGATTGCTTTTTTTACTGCTGGAAGGAGAGTAGAGTTTGAGAGTGAATTAAAGGGATAGAAAGATATTTCTTTTGCAGAGAAGTTCAATTGTCTCCTTTCAATAATCTTTGTTATGAATGTGAAGAACCAAACTCTCACTAAAACCACCTGATCCAATTTGCTTGATAAAATTTGAAGGTCAAAGGAGCATGGCTACAGAACCCCCACTAGTCATCATGCGACGAGACAGTGTTGCCTCCTGGTGGTCAATAAAAGCGGCAGTAAATACCAAATGCGTACCTGCCCTACCTAGCCCGTTGTTCCAGCTATTTAGGGTAATTCAAGTAAATTACCCTAAACATTTAGAGCAATTAAAAGTGTTACCCTATATGGTTGGAACAATCAACTTCAATTACTCTAAAGAGCTGAAATAATAAGCTAGGTAGGTAGGTACGCACTTGATATTTAATACCGCTTTTATTATCCACCAGGAGCCTGCCTACCCAGCCTTCGCTCTCCCAGAGTTCTAGGGTAATTCAAGCAAATTATCCTGCCTACTTGTAACAATTTGAAACTATTATTCCAGGTGGTTTAGAAGAATCGAGTTCCAAAATAGTACCAGAAAGTTTAAATTATGAGTAACTTATATACTACCGCCTTTAATATCCACCGCGAGTGTGCTATCTACACCTCAAGGCCTATTTTTGTAATTTGTTGGTGAGGGTCCTGGGTTCAGAGAAGGCTGGGGGAGAGTGATGGGTGTTGGTTGTGGTTTGATGAGTTACTCCCATGTGCCTTGTGGGAATGTAGATATGTACTGGCTACTTTGTGTTTGGTTAGATGGTCTTTTTGTTTGAGTGTTGGCTGGGGTAAGCGCTTATACTATGAAGGTGGTTGGGATGAGTGCGCAGAAGATGGAGTAGCAGCTAAAATGAATGGTCTTGACAGGGCAAGAAATGACAGGAGTAAGATTCTACTCCACTTGGGGTTTGCTGAGAACTACCTTACTCTACTCTGCTCTACTGTGTTCTGAGGGATGCTAAGTAATTGAGTAGTATGATCTCCCACTGTGAATGAGCCAGGGGAGAATGGAAGAATCCCGAATATTATGCATAAGATCACTGTGATACAACATGAGTGTCTATTTCGTTATTTTGGGAAGAATTTTGGGTTATACATTGGGCGATATCTCGCTCCTTTTTCTAACACGCCATATTTTACAAGTATTCCGCTTCTTGCGGAAGAGATACAAACGCGCCTAAGCACCCGGAGAAAGAGTTGGAGCAGAATCAGATCCAGGTATCGTTGGCATAGGAAGAGGAACCTTCCGCCTTGGTCGTTTTAATTCTTCCAGTGTGATTCCATCCAACTTCGTTATTCCGACGACCGGAGGGTCTCCCTTCTTTACGAATTCATACTGGCCTAGAATATAATTAGTAAATATATTTATGGGGGTATGATTGGGAAAACTAACCTGGCATCTTGTTGCCAGCTAAACGAAATGCGTCTCTCGCCACTTGCTCGTGAATATCTCCCTTTAATTCAAAAATGATCTTGCTGACAGCAATTCTGGACGCCCAATGATCGAAAGAACCTTTTCCTTTTCCCATACGAACCTAACAAGAGGTTAGTCCTACAATTTATACCAGACTTCCAACCAATTCCAAACATACTTCGTTACCACTGCTGTAAACACCAATGCTCGCACACACTCTCTTATATAGACGATATCGCATTCCCTTTAGACGAACCTTAATAGCCTCCTCCCCATTCTTCAATTGCGAGGCGCTAACTCTTCGATGGTGGTCCGACATTCGCAACCCGTATTCCCCCCATACCATCGTTGTTCCTCTCGCAGATCCTCCCGTCGGCACACGAGGTCTTCCCTTTCGTGATCTCTTCTTTTCTGGTGCTGTTGGGAGCAGCCAATCGCCTGCCCGGCTTGCAGTAATGGAAAATAGTCGACTGGATATGGGAGTAACATTTTTTGAGAGAGTTGGTCGGAGGGATGACCAAGGGGTCAAGAGGGAGGATATGGGTCGGAGTGGCGTGGAAGCCATCGAGAGCTTCTCGAAGTGAGCGGTGAAGCTCGAGATGCTTCGGGAATTCATGGTGGTTGTGGATTGCTCTGATCGAGCTCTGGGTTCTGTAGAACTTCAATGTCTCGCAGTTCTTTAGGAAGTATGACTAAGCCCACGGCTTTTGATACGGAGAAGCGGCGGCCGCAACCCCTGTACATTATTATCGCCGCTTTATTGCCCCTGCGCGATTGGCAAGAAAGTCGCGTTAAGTGTTTTTAGTCGCGTCACCATTCTGGAACTTCGAGAGTTCAACTTCATCAACGTCAACCGCTCAACATGCCCGCCGACATCAGGAGTTTCTTTGGCGGCAAGACTTCCACTCCTATTAGGGAGAAGGAGGTCAAGAAAGAGGAAGACCCCAAAAAGAAACGAGGCAGTAGGTTTCCCTGCCTAAAATTGCATGTGAGATCATGATGGCTAATCCTGGAGCAGAGAACCGCAAGATTCTTGATGACAGCGACGATGAGGAGCCAACGTAGGTCGTGCAAGCCACCGAAGGCGATGTGTGCTAAATTTTAGCAGACCCAAGAAAGCTACGTCAAAGCAATCAGCCATTAAGGAAGTAGTGTATGCCTACCTAATCACATGTGGAGATAACCCCCATTGACGAAATTATAGCAAGAAAGAGTCGCCCAAAGGCCAAGAGACTACAACCGATGATTACTTTGCTTCCACCAAATCAAAAGCGAAGTCTAAACCCCCCAAGGAAACACCTACCAAACCTCTAGCAACTTCGAAAACCGAGAACACCAGCCGAGTATCATCTACTCGCAAGAACAAGTCAAAGACATACAGCGAAAATGTGGATCTGGATGAATTGGCATTTCTGGATGACGATGACGATGCAGGAGATGATATCTTTGTGGCCGATGTCAAGAAGGGTGGCAGGGAGAAGGATGCATATGTCGAGATCGATAGCGACGATGAGCCAATGATAGTGAAACCCAAGAAGTCTGCTACGAAGAAGAAATCAGCAATCAAGGACGAAGATGTTGAGATGAAGGATTTCGTCAATCTGGATGATAGTGATGATATGCCCATTGAAAAGCCTGCAGCGAGGGGCACAAGCAAGAAGCGAAAATCCGTGGACCTGGAATCCGAAGACGATGATGACGATCTCGTGCCCAACATCAAATCAGTAAAAAGCAAATCAAAACAACCTCCAGCCAAGAAGCGAGCTCCAACGAAGAAGGCCGAAAAGAAGGAAAGCGCGGCAGTCCAAGCTATCCTCGATAATATACCTCTCGTACGACCCCCAACTCCTCCTCCAAAAGACCCAGATGCGAAACCATTCGATTGGAGAAAAAATGCTGCTGGCGGTGGTAATGCTGCTGCTGCCCCTCCAGCGCAAGGTTCGAAGGAAATTCCACAGGGTGCAGAAAATTGTCTGGCTGGTTTGACGTTTGTTTTTACTGGTCTACTGGAAACTTTATCAAGAGACGACGGAATGGCACTGGTAAAAAGATACGGCGGCAAAGTCACAACTGCACCTAGCGGAAAGACGGATTTCGTGGTTCTCGGTGATGACGCTGGTCCTTCCAAACTCAAGAAAATTGCAGATCTCAACATCAAAACAGTCGACGAAGATGGTTTATTTGCAATTATTGCAACGATGCCAGCAAATGGTGGAGATGGAAAGGCTGCTGAAGCGAACACGGAGAAGAAGGCAAAAGAAATGGCCAAGATCCAGCAAGAGGCTGAAGAGATGGAAAGAGAGGAGCGAAAGAAGGCTGCTGAAGCTGAGAAGGCAAGAAAGACTGCTGAGAAACTGGCTTCCTCAAAGGGCTCTAACTCTAGGCCTCCACCACCTTCTCCGCCACCAGCAAGCTCCTTACTGTGGACCAGCAAGTATGCCCCAACACAAATCAACCAAATCTGCGGTAATAAGGGCAATGTAGAAAAGATCCAGACATGGTTGAAGGGATGGTCATATGCTCACAAGTACAACTTCGAGAAAAAGGGCGCAGATGGTCTCGGTGGCTATCGAGCGATTATGATTCACGGTCCACCTGGCATCGGAAAAACTACTGCTGCACATCTGGCTGCTAAATTGGCAGGCTATGATACCTTAGAGAGCAATGCCAGTGACACTCGCAGCAAAAAGCTCGTCGAGTCGGGCTTGACAGAAGTATTAAATAATACCTCCATGCTTGGATTTTTCTCTGAAGACGGGAAATCTGTCGATAAGAAGAAAAAGAAGATTGTTTTGATCATGGATGAAGTTGATGGCATGTCGGCCGGAGATCGTGGTGGTGTTGGGGCTTTGGCAAAATTGTGCAAGACGACTGATATCCCCATGATTTTAATCTGCAATGAGCGCAAGCTACCAAAGATGAAACCATTCGACCATGTCACGTTAGACATTTTGTTTAAACGACCCACCGTCGAGATGGTCAGATCTCGCATCGCCACTATTTGCCATAGAGAAGGCATGAAACTTCCTATGCCTGTTATCGATGCCCTTATTGAAGGCAGTAACAAGGATATCCGCCAGATCATCAACATGATATCAACTATCAAACTTGATCAGAGCGTGATGGATTTTGAGGATGGAAAAGCCATGTCGAAGGCCTGGGAAAAATCAGTGGTATTGAAGCCATGGGATATTTGCCACAAGATTCTCGGCGGTGGAATGTTCGCTCCATCAAGCAAAGCTACCCTGAACGACAAAATCGAACTTTACTTTAACGATCACGAGAAGAGTTTCCTAATGGTTCAAGAAAACTACCTTGGCACAAAGCCCATTTTGGCTCAAAATTGCCACCCCGGCCGCGAACAGAGGCTAAAGACATTGGAACTCATTGATAAAGCAGCAGAGAGCATCAGTGATGGAGACCTGGTGGACCGAATGATTCATGGCTCCCAACAACAATGGAGTTTGATGCCAGTCCATGGAGTTTTCAGTACAGTTCGACCCGCTAGTTTTGTATCTGGTTTGTGCGGCCAGACACAGTTTACCTCGTGGCTTGGAAACAACAGCAAGCAAGGCAGACTGGTTCGTTATGTCAAGGAGATTCAATCCCACATGCGACTTCGAACGTCTGGAGATCGTCATGAGATTCGACAACAATATCTACCTATTCTCTGGACTCGATTGATTGATCGCCTCCAGAAGGAAGGAAAGGATTGTGTTGAGGAGGTAATTGATCTAATGGATAGTTACTTTTTGACAAGGGATGATTTTGACTTCATCATGGAACTTGCCCTCGGACCACAGGATGAAAGTAAGGTAAAGATTGAAACTCAGACCAAGTCTACCTTCACACGATTGTAAGTTGAGAATCAAATTTCAAATAGGACATCACGCTAACAAATCGAAGGTACAATCAGAAATCACATCCAATGCCTTTCATGAAGGCGGGTAATATGATGGCACCTACAGCAAAAGCCAAGGCAGAAAAGCCAGATATTGAAGAAGCGCTTGAAGACGACGACGAAGAAGTTCCAGCTGATCCTGATCCAAAGGTTGAGGAGGATCTGGAGAATGAGTTGAAGAAGGATAAATACATCAAGCAACCAAAGGTCAAGAAGCCAGCAACCAAGAAGGCCTCGAAGAAGAAGGGAAGGAATTACGAGGATGATGATATGGATTCTGAGGAGGTGAAGCCCAAGAAGGCAAAGGCGAAGGCAAAGGGCAAGGGCAAGAAGTGATTCATTATTTGGTGTTGATAAGATTTTGTAATGTACATAATAATAGGTTTGGGGCCCGATTATAGCTTTGCTTGCTTGCTACATGATATTTGGTCTTCATGGTGTTGATGGAGTTGACGAATGAATAGATATGAAAACAACGCAATATATTTCAAAACCCATACTTTTATCTATTTTAACTCTAGCAATTGATGCCGAGGTGTGCTAGACACCAGAAGTGTTAGTCCCCTGATCCCTGCTGACGACCCCGCGCTAAACCTATTACAGGTTAGAGATAAATCGTGATAAGCGAAAACTCGTGACCCGCACAAACAGGGCTCGCTGGAATTGCATCCAGCGAAATATTTGTCTCTCGATAATTCCAATTCCGCGATTGAGCAACCAAACACTCAAGATGACCGAGTGAGTGCCATTAACTCCCCCCTAATCGCCCTCTGGCTAACGAATAATGCAGGCAACTCATTCTCAAGGGCACCCTTGAGGGCCACAGCGGATGGGTCACTTCGCTCGCGACCTCCCTCGAGAACCCTAACATGCTCCTCTCAGGTTCCCGCGACAAGACCTTGATCATCTGGAACTTGACCCGCGACGAGAGCTCTTACGGATACCCAAAACGATCTCTCCACGGTCACTCCCACATCGTTTCTGACTGTGTACGTTTTTGCGCATATCCTGGGGGGTGGAATGGAACAATCGATGGTGTATGAATAATGGTATGGGAATTATGTGCTGAGACTCGCTCTAGGTCATCTCCTCTGACGGTGCCTACGCCCTCTCTGCTTCTTGGGACAAGACCCTCCGTCTCTGGGAGCTTTCCACCGGTACCACCACCCGCCGTTTCGTCGGACACACCAACGACGTCCTCTCCGTTTCCTTCTCTGCCGATAACAGACAAATTGTCTCCGGATCGCGCGACCGAAGCATCAAGTTGTGGAACACTCTCGGTGACTGCAAGTTCACCATCAACGAGAAGGGACACACCGATTGGGTTTCGTGCGTTCGATTCAGCCCCAACCCACAAAACCCAGTTATTGTCTCCTCCGGATGGGACAAGCTCGTTAAGGTATGGCATAATCCCCTTTTTTTCTGGCATACGGAGCATGCGGATTTTCCATGATGATTTTTAAATTTTGTATTTGCTACTTCAGAGCCTGGGAGACCTTGCCATGAGACCAACCTTCACCAATTTGAACTGATCAAGATTCGCATGCTTCATATTCAGTTACTCGACTTGAATAACAGACAGAAGCTAATAATGTGCAATAGGTTTGGGAGCTTTCTTCCTGCAGATTGCAAACCGACCACATCGGACACACTGGATACATAAACACCGTCACAATCTCCCCTGATGGATCTCTCTGTGCATCCGGTGGAAAGGATGGAACCACTATGCTTTGGGACTTGAACGAGTCAAAGCACTTATACTCTTTGAACGCTGGTGATGAGATCCACGCCCTTGTTTTCTCGCCAAACAGATACTGGCTTTGCGCTGCCACCTCTAGCAGCATCATCATTTTCGATTTGGAGAAGAAGAGCAAGGTTGATGAGTTGAAGCCAGAATTCCAACAGGTTGGCAAGAAGAGCAGAGAGCCAGAGTGTGTTAGTTTGGCATGGAGCGCTGATGGACAGACCCTGTTTGCTGGTTACACCGATAACATCATCCGGGCTTGGGGCGTTATGTCAAGAGCATAAGGCGTTTGATGATTGCAGGCATTTGGGAAATCATGGTCGGGATGACTTTGTGGGGTTTGCGGACTCTTGTCATTTGACAAGTTGTACTCCAGATTATGGCATCTCAGGAGCTCAATCAAAAATAGAATTCAACAAAAAGGAACAAAATATCATGTGATCATGCCACTGAACGGCCGACGACCTAGATATCAAAGTGTGGGCCACCACAGTTTTCAGAAGCTATTCAAAATACATTTGCAATTGACATTTCCAAAGAAAAATGATTTCGAAATCTTGGGACCGGTTGCCTATTTACGTTAGTCCAGCGCCGCTACTTGGAGGAGGTTACCATAGTAAACATCAGCCTAGATTTGATGGCGGTCAACCGCTACTGGCTTGTTGTATGCAACTTTCCGTCCCATTCGAGGTACCTTTTACTTTTTAGGCTTATTGCATAACTACTGACTTATTCGCAATGGGTTACTCGGTGATTGATGGCTTACTTACAACTCTCTTTTAGGCCCCCAAACCTGGTTGGCTTACTCGGTATTTTATGGCTTACTGAATAGGTACCCTTCGCATTACATAAAAACTCGTAGATCTACTCTGTATGGATAGCTGCGTCGCACTTTCCTGGAAAGAAAATTGCTCTAGGAAGGCTCTGGATAATTGGGCTGATTTTTTGAGTAGGTTTGTTCAACAGGTGGATTCTATATAGCCTTATGAAAGGGAGTAGTATTGACGGAATAAGAAACTGTCGCACGCTCCAGTTCAGCTGAGATGGCTTGGCTGAGTGAAACATTGGTTATGATATCATTCAGTGAGTGAAAGAAAGAATGCAGCACTTCCATCTGGTTTACTCGTTTTCTGGCATTAGGTCTCTTTCGACGCAGGCCGTGCAAACTGAGCCTGCGGAACACATGCCCACCCCCCGCGATTTGATTTGGATGACAAGAATCCATAATATGGAAAAGAGGAGGCGGGAGAGAGGACGTGAAAAAGTCGACCCTTCCCTTCTTAACAACGACCTACTTTCACTCATCACCTGCATAGTCACGCAATGTCAAGGTCAAGTTAAGAGAGAAGGAGCGACTTTGTTTCTAAGCCCAGACTCGCGCTGAGGTAGTTGGGTGGAGAGTCGAGGCCAATGTCGAGTTGAGGTGAGGAAAGAGTGACCTCGAGAGTCTCGTCTAGAGTTGCATGAGCTAGTTAAGATATGGAAGGAACGAGAGACCTCGCCCTGAGCTTGTAATACATCTTAACTCTTGAATCTGTATCTACTGGCAAATTTGTGCCCAGTCCAAGTCAATAGTAACCTTGGCGACGGCGATTCTCTAGCTTTTCGAAGCTTACGTGCAAATTTCGTTCGTCAAACTTTTGACGACCTTCTGCAAAACTATGAAAGTACAGTGTGTGAAATGAGTGGAGCAGAGTAGAGTAGTTGTTACTACTCTATTCTAATCACACTACTCTGAGTAACTCAGAGTAGTACTTAAGTAGTTCGGACCGAGTCGGGACGAGCCGGCCCGTATCTCGGAGCTGTATCGGGAGTAGCGCTACTAGTGCGCCGGAAGCTTGAGCGAGAATATTCTATCTACTATTTATTACTTAATTCCTATAACAATAGGCTTAATAAATTAACATTAATTAAATAGTAGTTTTTTATCTTATATAGCTCATAGAAATACTTACTATCTACTTATATATCTATAATTTCTATTTATAGTACTACTCGGAGTACTACTTGAGTAGTCTCGAGTAACTACTCTACTCTATTCAAAGAAGTCGCTACTCAAACTCTACACTACTCTACTCAGACTACTCAGAGTACTACTTGAGTGCTTGAGTAATTTGTTCTCACTGCCGAAAGTAACGGCCAGATTGAATTGATTCTCTGACAGATCACATATGTATAATCTTTTCCTTTGCCTAGTTGAATTTGCTCTTTACGCTATGAATATTCTGGACTATCGAAGCTAGATTGTGTTTTTCTACTACAGTTTCTCAGTTTCATCTCCTTCATTACCGTGCATTCAAAACAAAATGCATACGCAGACAAGGAACTGTTACATCAATACTTACGAAAATTTGACTACAGGACCTAGGAAGAAATAAAGGGAAGGATAAAGCAAGCGCAAAAAAAAGTTCCCTCTATGATTTTTTTGGCAATTCAGTGCAACGATCAGCTTGACAAAATAACTACAAATGTAGGAAATGGAAGTGATCTAAAGTTTTCCGGCGAAATCATTCTAAGTACAAGAGGAGAGAAGCGAGAAAGAAAGTACATCTCTTACCTCTTACACTTTCGAAAAAGCCAACGACGATAAAACTGAAACACCTGAAAGCAATTCCAATAAAAGAAAAGCAAGGAAAACACCCGAAAGGTGCGCATTCCACTTGATCGTATAATTTGGAAAGTACCTCTAACGTTTCTCCAACACTCCAACCCTGGTGTTTCATTCCTTCGCCGCTTCACCATATTTTGAAGGCAGGCTTCAGAAAGGCAAAGACCTACTTCTACTAGGTGTCTCAAAGGTCGCTCAATGGATTGAGCTTGCACTTGCTAGTTCGACCAATAGAATTTGAGTGGGAAGTATGAGAATATGTGTGAAAATGCCAAGTAGAAAAGCTAGGGGTAAGGGGGGTGAAAAAAGACGTGAAAGATATCGCATGGTGTTGCTCTGGGAAATAGGAGAAGAAATTTCATGATAATGTTGAACTTGGATCCAAAAGGGAAAATACACTTCAGAGTGTCCTAGTTATTAGCGAATTTGAGGGTCTTGTGGGTTTTGTTGGCTGCTTGCTAGCAAAGAATAGTAATCATTAAGTTTAATGCAGATTAGTATTCCTGCAAAGTGCACCCGGATGTCTACCATGAACATAGTATAAAAGAACTTCTTCCCCGCTCGAAATACGAATCGCTTTCCTGGAGACTGCCAGCACTTTCTTCTTCATTGAGTTGCTAAGTACTTCAATTCAAATTCCTCATGATGGTGTTGTAATTGATCCACCAAGGCTAGGAGAATCAGATCAATTGACCCAGTCTTGTTGAGACAAATATTGTGCGAGCAGGTTTGGGATGATCAAGTTGATTGTCCCGAACTTGTTCGTACAGTAACTTTTAAGGAGTTCACTCTCATCGTCGTTTTGAAGAGCCTGAAACAACCTTTACGATCACTTCTTTCGTGGCTCCTTCGAAGGTAAAGTAGATCCGAAATGCCCTGAATTCAATCTAAATGTCTCTTATTTATGTCTTTCAAAACTCTACTTACACCCCATTCTTTCCTAACCGCCGATCCCAGCTTACTGTCATCCTCTATTGACCCCATCCTATCCCATTTCGGTACTGTTTATCGTCTCTCGGGTCCTTGCCACCAATCCAGGCAATTTACCCCGCGAAATGCCAAAGCCGAGAACCCCAAAACCATCTCTCCGAATCCCGATTTCAAGCCGAAAGATTCCAAGCATCCGATGCGCATCGTATGTACTTTCCAACACAAATTCAGGGATCTCCACTGGATAGAAAGAGGAGAAAGTCCCACTGGATGCTCCGGTTGTCGATATTGTGTACAGGACAAGGATCTCGATGAATGTGGGGTTTTGGGTACTGGAAAAGCAGCGACGAGGAGAGGCTTCAACCTTTTGGATAACGACGATGAAAAGCGAGCATTATTTTTCTGGAATCCGGAATCGAATTGCAAGTGTGAACGATCAAAGAATTAGGATAACAGAAGGAGCAAACCAAAAACAAAACACCCAAATTACCCACCGAAACAACAGCACTCGATATCCAAAGTTCACACCACCAACGCCGCTTTCACCTCCAGCAAGGATCAGAGTTAAAAAACACCAATGTACTTCCGGAAATAAAATATCAAAGGATATGGTGTACGCGACAAAAAGGAGCCGGAAAAACTATCCATTCCTCAGCAGTTATCAAATTAGAGCCCGCGATGCACACCTTTAGCCTTCTCCTTTGCATTGGAATTCTGCACTCAATTGCTATTCCCAGAAAAGCCCCTCATTGCCTGACGTAACATGGTTCACCCCTCTTTTCCTGCTGCTAGCATATAGAAGGTTCTCTCCTCTTTTTGAATCTCGTCTCTTATCCTGTTCCTTTTCTCCTTTCCCGAAAATTTCAATATCAAAACTGAAAGCCAAAACTACTACTCAGCGCCAAAAGCAAAACCAACACCGACAAGATGGAACAAGGAAAATGTCATTGCGGCCAAACAGCATGGGAAGTCAAATTGAATGATAAAGTTCATATCCTCTGGTAGCTTTTTTCTCTTCTATCTCGGTTTCCACGTCACTAACGGGAAAACAGTCACGTACGCATTGCTCTCAGCTCCCGATTTTGTGAAGAAACCATATACTAAATCTGAAGGTAGTGCGATACCTGCAAATTCCTCTCCGGCGGTCCAGCAACATTAAACCAAATCGTCCCAAAATCAAACTTCAAGCTCAAGAAGGGGAAATTGAATGTCTACACTTACTACGGAGACTCCGTTCGTCACTATCCTTTTCCCCCCTACTTCCATTCCTTCAATACTAATGCCAAGTGACTTCAAGGGAAAAGCGGTGCGATGTTATTTCTGTCCAAACTGCACCTCACATGCCTATCACCACCAGGAAATCATGGGCGACGATATAGTCATTCGAACTATGCTTCTCAGCTCCGCAAAGAGCATGCTACCCGGCGCGGAAATATATGGAAAGGCTCGTTTGCCATGGGAGAAGGAGGTTGCTCAGACATTTGATACTATGCCACCATCGTAAGGTTACTTGAATATGTTGCATGTTAGTTGTTGGAAAATATCTGACTTCATCAAGTGAACCGGAACCTAAATCAAAATTGTGAAGCTGTTGCTGCGGAATATGAAGAAAGGGTTTGGAGTTCATTGTTGGTTAACGTTGTGGGTAATGGGAAGAAATAAGGGAATCTTTGGCCCCTAGATCAGTGTCAAGTGTGATCATTATATACCTATTCTCTACAACCCTTGCTAGTAACACAAAGAGGTCCAGTGCCATAAAAACAGCATACCGACCCGTCGGCCTGGTTGACCATTCGCAATCCAAATCCTTAAATAAGATGCTTTGATCTGTATACCCATTAGTACCCATCCACTCCATGTCCAATACTCTGAAAACATACCTGAAGTACGCCCTCAAATAAATAACCTGCCATGCTCCCAAAGCGACCAACATTCCCATCGTCGAAAACGCAAACCATTTAACTCTGTTATTCGTACTCTCGTTGGTATCTCTGAGCTTCTGCTCACGACTTCGTAGGTAATCCATCTCGGAGACGATTTCTTGCACCATCTCCTCAATGCGCCGTAAGTCGGTCTCGACTGGCTTCAACTTCTCGGTGGCTTGGACAGCGGACCAATCTTTTGCATCTGCTCCAATATCGATGTCGAGTTCGACGTGTCTAAATGGGTGGGAAACCCCAGTTCCTGGGACAGAGGGTCAGTATTGACATACAACCAAGGGGAATTGAGGGTAGAACTCACTGCCAGTAAAGTGGTTCTCGAAGCAGACGTCGAATGATGAATCGGCGTGGGATGTGAATGCCATTCTTTGCTCTCCAACTACGTCCTTTGGCTTCCCGTATTCGTTTCCAACGGCATCCTTGATCTGTTTGAGGAATTAGTACACATTGCCCAGTTTCTTGTAGCTTCCTAGCAGTAGCTAAACTCACATGCATATCAACCTTCATTCCATCTCCTCTCTCTCCATCCAGAGTCGCAGTAACGACAACCAAAGTATCCTTCGCAACAAAGTTCCGGATACATCTCGCCCGACTGTTATCTCCAACACTTCTGGCCTCGATATCAAACTTCAGGGCTTCGGCGCAGGCAAGTAAAAACAAGAAGCTGCACCAGGTGCGCAGCAAAGACTGGGAATACGCCATGTCGTCGAGTATGGTCGTGTAGGTGGAGGAAGGGGTGTATTGCAATTGTCGCGTAAGGCGTAAAGGGGAAAGACTTTTAGACGTGGCACTTTCATGAGCATTCAACAGGGATACGAGCACACTGTCACGTGCCGAGCTTAAAGTCGCGATGTGAACTTCAAGAACTTTGAACAAACAACTAGAATCAGTCTGTTACCCAAACACTTTCTATTCACCACATCTGCCAATATGCCGAAATGTAAGTCCTACATACGCGATCAACACTATGATGCATCTGCTAACCTCTGAATAGTCTTCTGTAAGCCACCTCCGCGCAAACTGACATACATGTCAGAGAAATACTACTGTCCCACACTCCCACGATACTGCGCGTGTATACGTGCTAACCTCAACTCATAGGCGATTACTGCGATGTCTACCTCACGCACGACTCGATGAGCGTTCGCAAAGCGCACAACAGTGGAAGGAATCATTTGCGAAATGTTGTCGATTACTACCAACGTACGCCTTCACATCCTCTCAAACGCTGGAGAACATATTTGTTGACTTGTGGAAATAGAAATCGGTCATGAGAAAGCGCAAAGTGTTATCGATTCCATCACCTCTTCTTATGCCGCAGAAGGCCAATCCTCATCAAATCCCATGCTCGGTCAAAACCCAGGTGTCCATCCACCTCCTCCATTCGCATTCCCAGGTGGTGCGTTATTCCTCCTTTCCCTCTTCTCCCCTTTCCAAACCATAATCAGAAATCTAACTATATAATAGGCATTCCCCCACCATTTCCCATCCCAGGAATGCCCCTCCCACCACCAGGTTCCCTTCCTCAAGGCATGATTCCCCCACCCGGTGGTCGCGGTATGCCACCAATGCCACCTTTCCCCGGCGGTGCAGGAGTTCCCCCAATTCCAATTCCAGGAATGCCTTTCCCTCCACCGGGAGGCCTTCCTCCAAACTTCCAATTCCCTCCTCTACCTGCTGGATTCCAACCACCGCCGGGATTTCCTCCGATACCTGGTGCGCCTGGATTTGGTGATCATCAAGGAGGACCTCCTGGGCAACAACAGGGTGATAGGAGATAATGAGGATGGGAAGTGATGGGAAATCGAATATTTTGAGGAATTGGATGGAGAGTTACGGTGTATGGGGACGAAGTAGGGACACGAGAGAATGAAGGACGCATATTGCTGCACTTTGGAGAGGAGTGGGAAGAGTGAAAGATGTAATTCTACGACCGAGAAAACGAAGTTAGGTCTGATGGCGTTTAGGGAATGGAGTTGGTGGGAAAATACGCCCGGAATACTTTGTATCAACAATCCAAATTTAAGAGAAAAAAACCACGCGTGAATACTTTTCAGTAAAAGGCCCAGTGATGTTCCATATTTCCTGTTGAGTACGCAGAGCTCCTCCCAAAAGATCTCCGAGAAGTCTATAAAATATCATTCCTAGAATGGCCCCTGTGTTTGAGAGTTCGCCATGAGAATATGTGATATGTTATTTAGACAACAGCTTCAGCTTTCGAAAATCTCCCTATTTCAACAGAGAGTGCTGGTTTCATCGTCCTCTCTAGAGGACAGTAGGCCAAACCATTAAACACTCGACATATCACAGCAGCTCAGGCTCAAGAAAATGGGCTGACAGACCTTGCATTATGGCTTGAGCCTCAAAGTCGATACCTCAGTTCTCGGCTCATGCCCCCCAAAATGCCCTTCAGATGAAGGTCTCGCAACATGCTTTTGCGCCTAGAATGCCCATCTCAAAAACGCCCCTCAACACCCCGACTCGAGATGAATAGTCTCAAACCCAACCTAATCAGATCCAGAATCTTCAGGCGGCTGTTGAGTATCCTTGAGTTGCTGTATAATCATCATATTAGCCATCCATCACTCATCAAACTCCATCCCCAACCCTCCTCTCCCATCCCCTCAAGCCCATCTCAACTACTAAAGGTAGGAAAAGGGAACACATACTTCATCCAATCTCCTCTTCAACTCACCCAACTGATTCTCCTTAATAACTAGAGTCTGATCATCGAGTTCCTCGACGACGTATTGGTTGTGTTCGCTGTCGATTTTCATGATGATGGCTTTGATCGAGGGGTCGCATTCGACGAGGACGCCTGGGGGTTGTTAGATTTTTGTTGGATGTAATGAGATGAGGGGAGTGGTGTACCTCTGATTGCTCGTGGCATTTTGGGTGGTTTTAGGGGTTGTGATAGGGGAGTTTAGAGATGTTGGTTGTGGTTTAGTTGTGGTGAGTTTGGGCTGTTCTTTGATAGCTCAACGGTGTTTCCTCCTGCCCAGAAGACTCAAACCTCGGAGAAAGTGGCGTTACGTTTTTACTGGAAAAATACAATATTCACCTACATTTGTTCATCTGACTTCATGTAGTTCAATCTATCAAATGAACAATATACATCGTAACTGTTCATTTCATGCAAGCCACCTTACGGCTTCGCTGTCTTAAAGTTGCGACGGACTCGGTGGACTTTTCGACGTGCACTCCGCTCTTCCGGTTGTACAAAGTTGGAGCTTTCTGATTGGTTCAAGCTGTACTTATCCAAGATTTACGTCGAAGTAGTGAAAGCTTGTTTTTGGCGGGATACCGAGATGCCCAGATGCCCAGATGCCCACAGGCGTTGGGGTGAGCTATGGAGGAGACGGACTAGAAACTACGGGATTAATCTCAATATTGTACAAAAACATCTGTCTTTTCTCAATCCAACTTGATTGTTTGAAATAGCTGAAATAGCTGAAATAGCTGAAAGAAGTGGAATGATGCTCTCATAAAGAAGCTCCAGTATTAATAATACCATGCCGCTATTCTTGTCCTACACTGACGTTCCTCTTCCATATCCTCCGTGCTGACAGCCAACCCTCAAACGCATCATTGAAGTTAGATTTCCTACACTGCATTGCCACCCATTCTTCATGTCAGTCTGATATTCTCGCTCTCGAACCTCCAGCTTCCTCCGCTGCAGTAAGTAAAGAGTCCAGAAATACGTGCATGCGGCACCTTAGCTTACATGCAATCCTCCTGTCCCCAAATGGAGGGGTGAAAGTCCTACTCACACGAGCATACGAATCAACTCACCGGAACCTCCGCGTTTTCTTACCTACGCAGAAATACCCTCTTCATATCTCTCAAACACTTCTCGGTCGATCGATGCTCCATTGATTTAATTTGACATGGCGAAACGACGGATAGCCTCTCAACGTTCGTGTTTCTGTACGAAATCCGCCCTTCCATTTTCTTCCGCTCTCCTCTTTCTATCGCTCATCTTACCCTCAACTTCCTATGCTCAAATCACCGAGCAACCATCGTCAACAGCACCCACAAGCTCCATCCCATCAACACTCTCAACATCCACCCTCTCCCCTTCTTCCCAACCCTCAGCAACCTCCATCCCGCCTCCCCAAAACCCCAACGACAATGACGACGACGTCACCGACCCCGCCGCAGTCTCCGACCAAGGCGCCCACGTCTTCCGCTTCTACTTCCTCATCATCGCCTTGGTCGCAATCCTCTTCGTCCTTTTAATCCTCTACCTCGGTCGTCGTCGGAAACGGAAAGCCGCCATCTTACGCACGAACTCGCAGAGAGCTTTGGCGCAGGATGTAGCGGGATTTCATCAAAGGTTTGGGAGGGGGAATAATATGGGTGGGATGGGGACCTTCTTTAGTGGTGGGTATGCGGCTAGGACGAGGGAGGTGAGAGTTGAGGGCCTGGATGAACGGGGAGAGGCGCCGCCGCCGTATATTCCTGGGACTAAGCCGCCGAGTTTGAGGAGTGCGAGGAGCAGTAGTGATTTAGGCACTGCGAGGGTTAATTCTAGTGGGAGTGGACATGGGGAGGCGGTGGAGTTGAGGGATATGGGTGGGAATTCTGGTACGCAGGTGGTGGGACATGGTGAACCGCCTGGGTATCATGAACACCTCGGCCATAATCAGGGAGAAGAGGAGGATTTGGGGGATATGACGAGACCTTCTGCTCCTACGACGGTTACCAGACCGAATAATGCTATTGTTGTTGAGGAGAGGACGGCGGGGGCTCCGACGAGGACGTTACTTAGGTCGAGCTCGGATGTTGCATAAATTGGATAAGTTGGAACAGGTGGATACTGGGATTGTCGAGTGGATCTTGACTAGGTTGGTTTGGCTTGGGTATAAGATCATGAGCAATGATAATGTCTTTTTATGGTTGGGAGTTTTGATTCTTTGGGGTGTGTAGGACTGGCTGGTATTATGCTGGATATAATTTGGTAATGCAATTATTGTATGAGAATCAACCTTTTACAATTGTCCCAAAAATCGAAACAAAGTTCAAAGTAACTCAATGAGATCAAAGGGTCGAGATGATATATCAGTCTAGTAGATACTGGTTTTCAAAGTTTTGCACATCGCAATTTTCCAAATGTCCCAGAAGTATAACCATAATTTCAAGTACCTTGATAAGACCAGATGAAATCTAATTATATTATTAACTGGTATAGTAAAGAAGTGAAAACTGAGTTAGAAATTGAGTTTCAGAATGTAGAGCTTCAGGTCTACAAAGACTTACGAAGCGAAGTGAAGGGTGTAATATAGAAGGTTTTGTTGCATGTCGTATTTTTTTTTTCTTTTCAAATGGCTCAATTGTTTAAAAATAAGGAGTTGAGATGAGATGACATTTGAATATTTGGATCGATGCGAGTTTTGTTGTAGGTCGCACTTTTGGAAATGTCTCAATTTATTAGGAATAACGAATGTAGATCAGATGAAAATATTATATTTTCAATAGATGGACTGATATGACTTTCGTTGCACATCGCACTCTTGAAAATTTCCCAGACTTTTGAAAATAATGAATTGAGATCAGACGAGACTTGTTTTGAAAAGTAACTTGCTTAGGAGCGAAACGAGGGACTGATTTGAGTTTTGTTGCATGTTGCATGTTGCATTTTTGAAAATGTCTCGATCTGTAGAAGTAACGAGTCTGGATCAGATGAACTTAAGCAACTTAGTGAAGTAAATTACAAGTGATCAAGAAGCTGAGCAAAAAGGAATAGAAGGCGGAGGATTGGAGATATTTCCTGACTGCAACTTGTGGATAGTCAAGTTCCGGACAACACTGAAACAAAGTGTTGATGGGAGGTAGACTTGAATCACAAGCGACAAGAGGAAGAGTACAAGGCTTTTTTCCCGTTGTTTTAATCACCTATCTTTAAACGCCCTATTCCAAGTTGACCACCCAAGTTTATCTAAAAAACTCTAAAATCTTCTAACCAACTCCGCAGGCTTGTTTCCCAAGATGGCATCGATCTCCTCGATTATCTCAGGAGTCAACTTCTTCACAGCCTCAAAAGCCAACACACTATCATAAACCTGCTGTGGTCTACTCGCCCCCGTAATAGCAGAACTAACCCTCTTATTCCTCAAAACCCAAGCCAACGCAAGAGTCGCCTGCGTAACCCCCAATTTCTCAGCAACAGGCTTCAGTTTCCTCACAATCTCAATTTCCTTCTCCCATTTCTCATTGCCAACACTCTTATTAAATCCCTTAACAAAATTATCACTACTAGTACCAAGTCTAGAATCCTTAGGTATTCCGTCATTGTACTTCCCTGTGAGGATACCGATTTTCAAAGGGGAGAAGGTGGTGAGACCGAGACCGATGGATTCGTAGAGGTGCTCGAATTCTTTCTCGACTTTTTGACGGACGAGCATGTTGTAGTTTGGTTGTTCCATTACGGGACCGATGAGGCCCAGACGGTCGGCGATGCGCCAGGCTTCGGCGATTTCGTCGGCGTCCCATTCGGATGTTCCCCAGTAGAAGGCTTTGCCTGTGCTGATTAGGTGGTTGAAGGAGCGGACTACTTCTTCCATTGGGGTGTTTCTGTCCGACCGGTGGGCGTAGATGAGGTCTACGTAGTCGAGGCCGAGACGCTCGAGGGAGGCATTGGTTCCTTCAATGATGTGTTTTCGTGACAGGCCCACGTTATTGACGCGGTTGGTACCGTTTGCTGCTCCCCAGTAGATCTACCACATGTCAATTAGCTTCTTCATTCCCTTCTCATCCTTTCTTAGAATTAGGACCGGAATTTTAATCTCACCTTCGTAGAGATAACAAGATCATTTCTCTTCCATCCAAACTTCTTGATCGCCTGTCCCATAACTCTCTCAGATTCTCCGCCAGCATATCCTTCTGCACAATCGAAGAAGTTGACTCCCACATCGTAGGCAGCTTTCATACATGCGAATGTGTTTTCTATCACGAATTAATTACTGAATTGAAGAATTGAAGAATTGAGGGGGAAAATTACCATTTTCAACGTGTCCTCCGTATGTAAGCCATCCTCCGAGGGAAATAGCAGATACCTGAAGCCCTGAACGGCCGAGGAATCGATATTCCATCTCTGGAAGGCCTTCTGGTTTGGTAGACATGATGGAGAGATGTAGAAAGTTGGGTGATGGCTTGAGATGAGTTGTAGGATTGAATTGGAAGAATTCAAGTTTATTTATCTGCTTCAAAGAAGTTGAAATGAAAATAATTCGGGTCACACGGCGTTAATTGAGGAAAATGAATTGGGAAGCTTGCGGAAAACTAAACATAATACCCCGCCATATTAGCACGTCACTCCATAAATGGGGGAGTGGGCTGGTGGGGTAATCCTAACCGACGGAAGTGAGATGGCACTACTTCGGATACACTGCTTTAAGCTTTTAGCCTCTGTGCTTTGTAAGAAACTGGTTTAATTTCGGTTGTGAATACAACGTGTTGGAAACATCGCATTGATGAATGGCATCACTGAGCGTCAACAAAGAACCTCTCCTTGTTTTCTTTAGCTCTCCAGTACATTATGGCTCTCATGAATTATGATTACAAGTTTGACGATATTTCAAAAGAAATCAAACACGCAAACACGCGGGAGAAATGGGATAGTATGAAACTCGATATATTGCTCTGTATACTGAGTATGCCCTCTCTTTTCCTGTTAATTTGCGAATGATCACCAATAACCTTCAAGGATTTTCAGCCGAATCGAGAATTCTAAACCTGCTCAAACAAGACTTTGAAAATTCTAGACCAGTTCACACAACCAGAGTGAAGTGTGCGAGGGGTAATGGCTGAAGCCTCTACTTTGTTCTACTGCTATACGAGAGCGAAAGGAGTTCTTGGTTGAGACTTATCTCTACTGGGAGATGTGTTGCAACTTTGGAATATATCTCTCATTTGAGGTGGAGCAACATGGGCCTCGGTTGTATATGAGCTGAGTGTATGAGGGCAGTCGATAAATTGTTGGCATAGCGTATTCTCGATATTTCCAAGAGTTCGTGGCATCCTTCTATACATATAGACAAGAACACATTGTGCCAAAAGGTGCAGAATAATTGATTCAATTATGTTAAAAGGGTTAGGATAATAAGTATTCGCAAATCTTCAAATTCCAACCCTTCTCGCACAATCAAGTCAATTGCTCTGCACCCTACGGGACTATCCCGCCTAAGAACCTGCTATTTATATGTGTGCTGATAGTCTCGATCCTTTCATGGTCAACCCCCGAAGGTCTTGACCGACCTCCGTGCCACCAAAAACTTAATTGCTTCGGCCAATAGCCATTGTGTCGAACTTTGAAGTGTGGGATGATTGGAGTGCAAAGGCAAATTTGATATCCAACCCATCCCTCTTGAAGCCAGGACCCTTGGAAGTGGTTACCAACAGTGTTTCCTTCCACATAGCTACGGCCGATTGCTATTGAGTCCAGAGGTGTGTTTCCTTCCGAACTGTTGAGGCAGAAGTAGCAGCAATGGTCGAAACAAGTTGGAGAGAAGAGTCGATTTCTGGGTCACAAAGCCTTGAAGCCGACAACCTTTCTGTTGCAAATAAAAACAATCTACCTGTCCATTATACAAGGTCTCGCCTATCCAAGAGCCTTTCCATTGCTAGAGCCTCCCATGGTCGTCTGCTTAGGCAATGAATAGGCAGACCAAGGGTCTGGCCCTCAACAGCAAGGAGGAGCCTCGCAATTGACATGAGGAAGTGATGATAGACTTGTTAAGAATTCTTCAGCAAGAGTCAACGAAAGCTGTATTGGGAGGTTGTTGCCAAACATCCCATCTACCTATGGCCTTCCACTTTGAAGAGAACTGGAGCGCACCTTCGCACCTTCGCACCTTCCCAGTCTATTGCCGCTATATAGGTTCTTGTGGTGCCGAGGTGGTCAGTGTTAACCTTCGCTGCTTTTACTTCAAATACTCGTCCTTCGTTCCTGCCTGCACTGTCTTGTCCGTCGCCTTTAATTTTACCGCAAATGAGGAAAGAGTGATCCAAGAAGCGGCAACACTTTCGTCTACAAAGGCTCGTCACCCACCCCGCCTTGACCATCCTCTTCTTCTTTCCCACAACAACCACTTTGAGGACTTCAAAAGGCTTTCGAGTTTCGACTTGAGGACCTTCCAAGTTCATCAATCCCGATGCAGAATTGATTCCGTGATACCCTCGCGAGTCAATTGTCCTTGTCAACAGTACGAACAAGAGTCAAGTCCAGGTAAGCCTCACGACCCTCTTCCTCTCCGTCCGACTTCCATCAATTGCGACACGCGCACAATCCCTCGAGTCTTCCCAAGTGCGAGCATCCTTCACACACTTCCCATCCTCTACCTTGTCTCCATCTTGTTTTCGCCATCAAGGCCGAACTAAAGAAAGATCGATTGATCGTCGCGCCTCGCGTCTCGATCTCAAGCTCTCTTTGCTCTCGCCATCAAGGCTAAGCCGAGAATCCTCTGGCACTTCATCACGATTCATCACACTCAAGCATCGTCATCAAGACGTGCTATCAATTCGTTATCAAGAGTACGACGGCACAATTCTTTTTCTTCCTCTTCAACCTCCTCGACTCGAGACATCTTGGTCGCGGTCTCGATCTTGACCTTGAGCTTTGACATCTTGTCTTTGCCTTCTCGAACTCGAAGCTGAACCTGGTCTCGTCCCATCGCGTTACTTTCCTTCACCTCCATGATACACGCACTGTTTATCTTCACCTCGAACTTTCAATTACATCCTCGACTCTACTTCACTCTCCTTCCACAGCTCTATTGCTAACTTCACATTGTTCCAGCCTGGTTTGATAAACCATCCATAAAACTAATTTCGCCAGCAATACCAGAATGTCCTGGGATCCTGTTCCAGACTCGACGGGAGGTGGCGGCTGGGAGGCTTCTGGCGGAGGCGATGAATTCAGCGGCGGAAATGTCCAACTTGCGGACGAGTTTAGCGGCGGTAACGTTGAACTTGCTGAAGATGGGTTCGCGGGTGGCAGTGCTGAGTTTGGAGGTGAGGGTGGTGGTAATGGTGGCAACCGCGGTCCATTTTCTTGCTTCAATTGTGGAGGGGAAGGGTAAGTCTTTGGCGTTATTGAATTATCTTTGGCCTCTTGGCTAACATCCCCAGAGACATGCGAAGGCGGATTGTACAAACCCAGCGGTTCTACGTGAGTTCACTGGTACTTGCCGAATTTGTGAGGAGACTGGCCATCGTGTAAGTTCTCCTTGGTCTGATCAACATCAAGATGCTAATCGCAATTAGGCTGCTGATTGCCCAACCAAGCCACCAGCGATGTGCAACAACTGCAAGGAGGAAGGCAAGTCACTCATCTTGTCTCAAAATTGCAGCTACTAACGCGAATGCATAGGTCATATGGCCAAAGACTGCAAGAACCCACGCAAGGTTGAATATCCGGATGTCGACGACGTTCCTGCGGAAGTTGCATGGGAGCAACTCCAGGAGGCCGCCAATGATCGTGACATGGACGACATCATTGAGGCAGGCTGGAAGTATATCAAGGCAGTCGGTCCTGAACTTACCTATCCCGCCCTTGAGCAAGCCTTCCGCTCTTTGAACATTGGTGTCTATCTCATCGCCATTGAGAAGGAGTTGACGACCACATATACCAATATGGACCTTCAGGGCAATCTGGAGAAGAAATACTCGGTCACTTGGCGCCTCTCCGACAAGCCAATGCGTCCTCGTGAGAAGGACTCTTGGCCAAGCAGTCCCGAAGAGAACTTGGAGCGACTTGCCGATGCTGGTACTCCAGTCGACCGAGGCCTTCCAAAGTGCAGCAACTGTGATCAATTGGGTCACATTTTCAAGTCTTGCCCTGAGGAGAAGCAGGAGAATGCCGACAAGGCCATCGTCAAATGCTACAACTGCGAGGAGATTGGACATCGTAAATACTTCCTCAATATCAATCTACCTTTCGTACTAACAAGTTCCCAGGGATGCGAGATTGCCCCAATCCACGACCGGATAAGTTTGCGTGCCGCAACTGCAAGCAATCTGGTCATTCCTCCAAGGAGTGTAAGATATATTTGACATTTCTCGATTTGAGATATGATGCTGACGATCACAGGTCCTGAGCCAAGATCAGCAGAAGGTGTTGAGTGCAAGAAGTGCAATGAGAGTATGTTGATGCTGTTCTTATGCATGTGTTTTGCTATGCTCACGTTTTTCAGTTGGTCATTTCAGCAAGGACTGCCCACAGGGTGGTGGTGGTGGAGGCGGTACTTGTCACAACTGTGGTGAGGAGGGCCATCGAAAGTCTGAGTGCACCAACGAGCGCAAGATCATCTGCCGTAACTGTGACGAGGAAGGGTAAGTTCCGAACATCTCGTATCCCGCACCCTTCATGAGGCTCTCCTTGTCCTTTGCATTTAAAATTGTTTTGATCGGAAAGGTACTAACACCACCTTTTTGATAGTCATACCGGCCGTGAGTGTCCAAAGCCTCGCGACTACTCTCGTGTCAAGTGCAGCAACTGCGATCAGATGGGTCACACTAAGGTCCGCTGCAAGGAGCCACCCCGTGATGAGGGCATGGGCGAGGATGGCGCTGGTGGTTTCTCTGGTCATACCAACGGCGATACCTTCGGAGGTGGTGACAACTTTGGTGGTGGCGGCAGATTTGGCGGTGGCAACACTGAAGTTGTCGAGGCAAGTGGTGGTTGGGACAACACAGCTGGTGGTGGTGGTTGGTAAATTGGTCTTGGTTAAGTTTCCTCTATTTCGTGGATTCTTTTATTTTCAAAAGATATCATGTTGGGGAGGTTCTCTAATCAAAAGTTACAATTTCGATAGGGCGATGAACAAAATTGGGGAGCAGAACTGGAGTGCATTTGTGGATAGGTAGCTAGTCTCAAGTATTAGCAGTGCAGCTAAACGCAAAACGTATTTAATTTACTGAAGTCAATCAAGAACATTTTGTGTCGTTGTGATGAGGCATGTTAACTAGAATGATGAAATAGAAGCAAAACCTTCAAGTGCGTGTCGACTCAGTACTTTATATCGTTCAAAGTGGCTTGGAGTATCTTCCATTATTTTAAATAATTTCGGACAACGGCAGCTGTTGACCGAGAGTCCTTGGAGCAATTGAGCAGTCACGATGGGTTTATACCCTCTGTTCGGGTCAAGTCATGCCTTCCTTCTCAGCTCTCTGCCAAAGGCAAGTCGACCGGCCATTTCAACCTCGTCAGGGAAGGGCCGATCTTGAGCTCGACCTTGTGATAGGCTTGTGGGACCGTGAAACCCATGACCTCGTGTCTAATTGATGCCGCGGTCAAGTCCAGGTGGTTCCAACCTGTCTTGATTCGGACTTTCAAGTGCGATCATCCTTGGGAGGACTTCAGGTGTTCAGTGGTAGGTGGGTAAGGCGCAACTCAATCCAACCAGTTCCCATGTATATTCCTCAAAGTCCTCTTGACCCGACGAAGAGGTAGATTGCTCCATATTCTTATTTACTCAGTTCAATTGAGTGCACTTCTTTTTTGGTGGAATGCTCATGTGTCTTCTTCTACTCGCATTATGGATTTAGAGATATGATATCAGATAAAGGAAATTCCAATAGGACCCTTCTCAACTTGAGCATCAGAAGTTACGAACATCAGCAAGTTGTCCTTGCTCTGCGTCGACAGTAAAGATATGTTGTTTTCGGCTCCTCCTACAAACCGAATTAAGCTTTAATCAAGCTTCCTCCTCTGTTTGGTGGGGAGTAGCAAGATTGTATTTGCTGTTGAATATGTGACTGGTTTCGATTCTGTATACTTGTTCGGCGGTGTTGATATATTCAGATATCCTTCCATCATTGACTTTGCTACTCGCTATAGTACTCACATCAAGTAAGTGACTTTGAAATATCTTCTCCAACCCGTAAGATCCTGTGTTGAGGGACATACACTGGAAGGCGAGACTCCGACAGGAAGGAATTTTAGATGACATATCTTCTCTTATGTGCAAGATGCGTAGCATTCAGAATGGAAGCTTTCCGTTTCACGTGCACTCTTCAAGTATTTACTTATATCCTGGGTTTGCTATAACTGTAGATATACGAGCTTCCGCCGGGCCCTTTCCATCATTTAATAAAAACTTCGAAAACTCGCTAAAGTATTTTCAACTTTGACTTTTTTGTGAAGTACGTCTTTTGATCTCTTCTTCGGACTGTAGCTTGCCATGGGGATTATTCGCTTTAGCCAAGCACTTTCCTAGAGCTCTTTTGGGTGGAGGGCCCTGAGATCGGATTTGCTGTCGAAATAACTTTTGTTGTCGATTCTGTCGACCAAGTTAATGGTATTGATAGACTCAGATTTCATCAACAGGAAGTTTAGATGACGTTTAAAAGAATGAGCTTGTTGAATATCAAATTGCATTCTTTCTTACGAAGTGCGCGGGGTCAGAGTCGTAGTCCCAGAGCTTGTCGGAGAAGTAGAATGGTGGTGGAGGATTAAAACCTAGGTCTCTTAAAACCAGATCTACAGACCAAAGTATAAGTTCTCTAGTCAAGAAGGCATGTATGTTTCTTTTACAAAGAAGATTAAAGTTGTTAGACAGAACGTTGGAGTTTACAAAGTAGCCTTTTACTCAGCTATTTAGACTCTTTTGAATTGCCAAGATAAAGTGAATTCAATCTTGTTGTAGCCTACTTTAGATTTAAACCCAGCCTGGCTTTAATAATCTGCTCCCAACAGACAAGGAACCTACACCAGGGGCTTCTGCACATCACAGCCACATCATTCTGTCTCTTGACGCCATAAAACCTCCAAAGCAGATGCAAATGATTCTCTCTTATGCACCGCTACCCATTCTCCATGAATAACTCACCCTCCAGTAACGTTCTATCAATTGCATAAACACCGGAGGTTTTTCTGCTGTCAATATATTCTCTATCGTCAATTTGCTCTACATGCTCAGCGAAATGGAGACATTCAGATAACTTGACTTCGTCAACTCTCGACAAGAAAGAGTTTAGATGACGAATAATAATTTACGTTAACATATTGAATAGAGTGATTGTTCTGCTTCTGGCCTAACTCGTTTTTTGGGATATTATGCACTTCCCAGGGTGCCTTGGCTGCCTCTCGACTTGCCATGATGCTCTCATAATCAGGCTCTTTGTTGTCTGCGACGAGGTGCAATGAGATGCGATAAGGATGTTGAGGGGAGACTGCCACAGAAAAAAAGTAAACAACGGGACAGTTCGCACATTAGAAGAAAGAGTTTATTCGAAAGAATGATCTCTTCAACACAAAGCTTACAAAACAGCTTTTCCATTATGTGACTCGTTTGAAGTAGTAAGGTTTAAATAGTCGATATATACTTTTATTCACTCTCAACGATTAGACTCCAGGGAGTTGGTATCTCCAACTATTTTATTATGAACGTCTTCATAGTTGTATAGAGTCTTCTAAAGTAAAACTAAGTTCTACAATATTACTAAATAGAATACTACCTTCCTTACCACCCGCTGATTAACAGCTATGAGACTAGTACATCCCTACCTACTCTTCAACTTCTACTTGTATCCTTGATTTACACTTATTTATTAAGATACAGGTCTTTCCCATTACTCTCTTGCCTTTACTTTAAAGTAAATACTAGTTCTCGTCACAACAGTATCCGCCCCCTCCAACAATTACTAAACGAGGAGAGGGGAGAAATATATATACGATCACAGAATTTACAAGGCGTCATATAGAAGAATGGAATGAAGCTAACATCATGCCAAGCTGGTATCAAACTAAGCGAAGAGAATCTCTGCGTGCAAATTCTAACGGGCAACTACCAGAAACCATTCTTTGTATCACCCACTCACCATTTTCCTCAGGTTTTTATCATTAAAAGGTAGTAAAAAGAATATACTAGAGGCTTTTTTGCTGTTGAAAAGGTCTCTATCTTCGCTTGAATTTATGCTGTCGATAGTTGCGAGAGGAAGGAATTCAGAGTAAAAACACACCTGGCTTTGACTTCAGCTGTGTGGGAATGGTTTTGATACTCGAGAGTTGTTTACAAACACATCTTGCTCTCTATCTTCTCAAGACTCAAGTGGTACGACCCTTGAGATTTCAAGGTACCAAGTTCCTTATCATCAACTTACTTGTCATCAGCTTGTTTCCATATATACCGCTTTGTAGGTTCTCAACTGAGTGAATAGATTATTCACGTGTGTAGTCATTTTTAAGAGTTCATTGGCTATTATTCCGGTGAGTCTCTCATTATTCCTGGTTCTTTCGATGTAACGATCAAAGTGGGGCATCTGTACTTGGATGTGGCCCCACTGAGATATGTTGACAAGTGAACCTTCAATTCAGTAATTGTTCTCAGAACGCCCGCTTTACGAAGTATTGTTCGAAATAGCCTGAGATAAGCAGAACATTATTCCACATGGTTAAAAGAACCAAACCTCAATCTCTTCATTCTCCTAAACACTTGGGACAATGGCTAAGAATGTGAGAAGCAATGATTGTCCAGAGCAATTGCCTAACCTATTAACTACGCCTTCTATCAACAGAAAAAGATAACCCAAGAGTACCTATCGCGACCCTCAATTGGGGTGGAGTAGGTTACTGAAGAGTACAACTAATACCCTCAGCTGCTGAGTTGAAAGCTCGCTAGATTACTGCTGAAGAAGAGCCAGTACCTTGAGTCCCCAAGAGTACTTTTTCAAACACATGTTTCTGCCGAAGAAGCACCCATCTTTCATACGATATACACTGTCGAAAGTACCGACAGGCAAGAATTCGAATGAAAATCAAAGCGCTTGGCCACCTCTTGGCAATGAAGTTATTGAGAACAGGACTTAAGCAAAGATTTCGATAAAGCGTTTTCAAAGTGGTGGGGTATCTTGCGGAAAAGGAATCTCGGACCAGCGGCCAGGATCAAAACACAACCGTTGTTTAGACTCTTTTGTAGGTGTTTCACGCTGTGATGTATATCTACAAGCCGAATTCATCTAACCTCTTACTCCTAGTCAAAACACTATTGATAACCAAGCTATATTTCAATGGAAATCTGATGCGAGTAGTGTGAGAGATGCTTGTAATGATTTCGCTCCACCTTAATTCATCTTTAAATCATAAGGGGGGCGCTGACTGAACACTTGGAGAGTATAAGGAGGTTACGTCGGTTTATGCATGGTATTGATCTTTGTTTTTTTGTCAGCTGCACCAGCTCAGCCACTTTGAGCAATTAATCATATTCTATAGCAACTAACGGCCGCAAACAGTCGTTTTTTGCTTGACATCGTAGATCTACTTGAATTGCATCATTTACTTGAAGGGGGATATAATCCATCTTGCAGATGCCATCGAGGCAACAGGACTGTGAAATTGTGGCTGTAATCACGTGACAATCACTAGAGCATCGAAGTTCTTTCTCCCTCGCAAATCGCACTTGATAATGTATATGCGCTCACCTTTTGCTCTGATCAACTAAAGTTTTATAAGAGGCCTGTTTATTATACTATTCTGAATACTTTAATTAGACAATTATATTAATATCTAATAACGTGGATTACCACCGAGTCGATCATATCACTGAGTCGATTACCTTTCTCCACCCTACTACTTATAAGATGAGACTGCACAACCACAACATACAGTATTAATTGAAACTACTCGGAATCTGATGAGCTAGAAGTATCTATAGCCTCTTGACATGTTCGTGCATTATGACTAGTCTTTCCGTAAGTACTACATTGTTGCCCAGAGGTTGCCTCTCATTTTGCCCACCCCTCTTAAAACGCTTGTTGCGTCGAGCCTGCTACTCTGCCTCCTTTTGAGCTAATACGTCCTCTGCATCCTCCACAGTAAGTGCATCCCCTTGACAGACCCGAGTCTTTTTTGCCCTACAGCGTTTGCTAAGTGCTTTATTTGCCTTGCGAAGAGTACGTACTTTAGCTGACAATAAAGTCATTTTATGAGCTAATAGTTCTGTACCCTTAGCTAATACAGCTACTGTCTCGAAAACAGGGGTTGGCGAGCTTCCTTGATGACATGCAATCTGATTCTTAACTAAAGTTGTTTGTGAAAGAGCATCCGTTGGGTTGTGAGGGGTCTGTGAGACCTAAAGGTTAGCACTAGTAGAAGGGGGTGGAGTAGGGGTGAGAGTTTGTAACCTTACATCAAGCTTAGAAAGGATAGCTTAAGGATTAAAGGCACTGGTTCAGCTCCACGGAATCTAGCTTAAGTGTTTTAGGCTGTTATTGATTCTGTATATGCTGCTTTGAAGGCGAGAAAGAAGTCAACCTTTGTGATATAGTCAATATAAGCCTTGATAAAAGTCTCAATCTAGCGACTATATGCCTGATTTAATACACTAAAACATCTAACATTAAGTGGCTGGGTTAAATGAGAAGAGTGAGGAGGTAATCTAAGAGTAATAATGTTGTGTGCTTTATAGTACTCTTGGAATTTAGTAGATTTGTGACTCTTATGCCTATCAAGGACAAGTATTTAATATAGACCCTTTGCTTGAGTAGAAGTATGCTTGATAAAGTGCTTGAGCTATTCTAAACCTGTCTTATTGTCTGTCTATCTGTTACTTGTAGGTTTGATAACCTAGTTGTGTAGAAGGCTGTCCTTAGTATACTAATTCGCAAGATAATTCTTCCCTTGAACTACTAAAATTAGAGGGATATTCCAACCTTTGCCGTTGATAGAAGTAATTGTAGCAGCCTATTCTTGATTGCCTGGCTGAACTGCCTTGCCTCTACTACGTTGATCTATGTGTGTTACTACTATTCCTGGACAAATAAAACCTATCATAAACCTAGTTTTGTTAAAGTTATAGAAGTCGTAATCTAAAACACTATATTTTGCCCTTATGTTCTCTACTAGTCGAAACTACACGGTAATTTGCTCATGATCTTTGTGCCAGGCTCTTTGGAAATCGTAAACGCAATTAAAACGTGTTTTTAACTCTAGACAACGTTGTACAAATCAATGCACCTAGTTCTTGCTGACGCGTCGTGCCCCTCGAGATTCAAGTAGAAGATTTGCTATATCTTTAACACTAGCTAGTCAGGGCGCAAATCCTCTTGAATCTAAATTAAGTATATATCGAATAAGTGTCTCCTTTAAGTTGCTTAATTTATAACAATTAGGTTTGAATTTAGAGGGATAAGTTCAGCTAGCCATTCTGTTAGAAAAGGTAGTGTATAGTACTTTGTAGATCTTTGTAGCAGAGCGTTTGCTAATTTTTCTAGATGATCGAATAGCTTCGATAGCTAGAATAATTCATGCTTCTTGGGTTTGAATTTCCATGATAAATTGTTGGGAAAAAAACGTGTTGAAGTTTGTAGGTAGTGGGGTGGGGAAAAGTAATCGACTCAGTGATATGATCGACTCGGTGGTAATCCACGTTATAGTAGATTGATGAAGGTAGTCACATAGGTAATTTAGGTGTTAGGTATAGCTAAGTCGGCAAAAAAACAACAACAGGTTTTGTCTACTACTTAATCACTTATTTATATTGTTGGTATGACTTGGTAGTCATAAAGTGTGATGCAATAAGTGGTTGTATTCCTGTATCTTTATTGCATGAAGAGTAAAGGTAAATGTTGGTCTTGACTTCAGCTAGGTTTGTGTGCACACACGGTGGAATATCAATGTCTCTTGTATTCCTGTAAATTATGTGTAATCTTCTATCTACAAGTGCTTCGGACAATGAGTAAAAGGAGTGTTGAGAAGTGATACAAAACATGTATCACTTATGTGGAGAAAACGTGACAAAGGGAAAACGTGACTTGTACTCCTGAATACCCGACTCCTTGGCAGCATCAACATGCCAGTATTCTAACAGTAAAGAGGGGTCGGATCCTGTGAGCTTAAGTATGTGAGTGGCAAGCCACTCACGTGAGCTAAAGCACGTGGATCAACTAGGCTGTCGTGCAAGGTGCTATTCACCAGAAATATGTAACGACATATATATTTCACTTCTCTTGTATACGTATATATATATACTCTAACTTCGCTATAGTTAACCTCTATAGTTTAATAAATTAAATGTTTATTTTAATAACAATATTAAAATTAAATAAGAATTACTTAGATAAGTAATTAATAGTTTATACTTTTATAATTGTAATGGGTTGGTACCCAAAATAAATCTCGGCTACTGAGTAGCCGCGCACGCACGTGCCTTTCCCCTTTTTCCCTCTTATCGCCTTATCGCTAACGCTTGGAGCAAGAAGCTCTGACCAGGCATCAGAGACTTCACTTTGTACGAAGAGCTCTCTTTCCTTTCTTTTCCTCCCTCTTCAGCTTATTCTCTTTGGAAATACAATACCTTTTACTTGCATTGCACACTTTGCACGTAACCCGTGACAATAATATTTAAGACCTTATTTAACTAGCATAATTAATTATAAGACGAAGATATAGCTTATATTATATCTAATTCACACTCTGGACAAGTATTTCTCCGATGTCCAACCTTCCTACACTGTCCACAGCGACGTTGAGCTGCCATGTTCCCTCCTTGTCGTATATAAGACTGACGTGTTTCCTGCTGAGTTTGCAACTCAATATTAGCCTGATCAATTATCTGTGATCCCTCCCCCTTTGTTAGAGTACCTTGTTTCTAAATTCACTTCTTTTTGCGTTGTTTTCGTTGTGTTGCAAGCTCATTTGCCCTACTAAGGGCTATATTCTCTGCCTTCGGTAGTTCAAACTAAGCAGCCATACAATGTGCCCCTTTTAGGAACTGATCTACTGCATTAGCAATAGGTGTCGGTGAGCTGATTTGGTATCGAAAGATTCAGTTTTTAATAAGCTCTGTTTGACAGCCGATTTCGACCTAGTTTCCTGGTGTTCTCGTCAAAGTTATATATGTCGTCGTCTGTGATCCTGTACTTGGCCTTGGTGTTGTATACAAGCCGAAACCAGTCCTCCATAACCTCTGGATCTTCCATCTAAGCCCTCTGGTAGTCGTACTTGAGATTAAAACGTATTTTAAGTGCTGGATAACGTTTAACAACTGTATTTGGCCAGTTGGTACCAACTGTACAGCTGCTACGCCAAGCAAGGATATTATTTGCTATATCTCTTACAACGCGAAGGGTAGGAGGGTATCCACGTAAAGGTAGGTCCAAAATACGCTCAACTATCACAGATTCCTCAATATCTGATAAAAGCCTTGAATTGGGCGTACAATCGCGTCTCGAAGGAATACCGGCGCGTCGGCTGCGTAGTGTGCTCTCAGCCGCCTTGTATGTCTTTGCTACAACTCGATTACTATAGAATTGGCCTTAATCGATAGCATGCCTTGCAAGTTGTATTTTAGCTTCATTTGAAGCTAAACTAGTATGTTTTTGTTGCTGCATTATTTATTTGATGTAGATGGGCGCATTTTTTTGGTGGGGTGCGCAGCTCGCCCGTTGATGACGTTAATAGAGAAAGATACTTTATAGTCTTTTCAACTTTCTATTTATATAGATTCTTAAACAAGAACGTAGATATAGCATAACTATTCTATCCAGACTTATGAAGTTCTAAAAAAAACATGCACTTGAAGTATATGCTTTTAGGGCTAGAAAGAGCACTTTATTAAAGTTTTAGACGCCTCTCGGCTTGTACACGTACTATAACACGATCGATGCTCTCCCTCGGAACCTACTTTCAGTGCACGTATTTTTAGAACCTCGTAAGTCTGGATAGAATAAATGCCCCCCTTTACTTAATATTATACGATGCACCCGACGTAAATTTATGTAGATCTACGATTTCTTAGTTACTACTTAGTATAATTAAAAGTTATAAGAGATACATATACTTGTACTTCTAAATTAGCTTCTAGGCTATTGCGCTTCTTATTTTATAAGGTAGTTGCTCTATACTATATATAGGCGTTTTACTGTTCTCGGGCGTAATGTATATAGTTTACTAAACACTTACTTCCCCTTACTATGTAATAACTGCTCGATAGAATTAAAAGTTTTAAGACACCTTGCTACCTAAGAAAACGCTCTGTCTACTCGGAATCTTAATTTAAAGCGCTGTTGTTCTATAATTCTATGGGCCCCTCAAAGTTCGTGGGTCCGACTAGTAAAACGATATTTCTCCAAAAAATTAGTGTACGTGCCACCCGCGGGGATGGACTGGAATATCGCTGTACCACTTCACATCAAGTCACAAACAAGCATTCATACATATATACTCAAATTTAATAAACTATACAAAATGAAAATCATATATACCCAGACACGACCAATTAATGAGCGTTCTTATAACGAAATCCGAAATTTCTAAAAAAATGCTAGACAAAATTGACGAAGAAATAAGAAAACATCTAATAATGCAAAATACCAAAAAGCTATGACAACCCCCAATGCAAATTTTCAACCAAATTAATGAAAGCAAATAAGAAATACTTTATACCAAACAATGAAGGAATCTTTTTTATAAAAAAAGGAAAATTGAAAAAATAAACCCTCACACCCTCTGAAGCGCCACAGTAATATCCCTAACAAAGGTATCTTCGCCCATCAGCGGTTTAACCTTCACAACGGAAGCACTTGAACTCTTTCCCACTTCCCGATCCCATCCATCACCTTTCGCTAGAAGGGTGACTCTTGCGGGCATCATCTTCTTGGCCCCAACAGGGGTGGTAGCATTCCCATTACCATGGCTATGTACCCCACTCTGTGCCCACAGAGTTGAAGCCCGACTTCCACCCGTACGATACCCACTATCAAAATGACTTCTAATTTCAGGACTCATCAAAGTTGTAGCTCCAAGCGAAGGAACCATTAAACTCGAAGTCTGAGTAGAAGATAATTGCGGACGTACAGCTGGTGTAGAAGGCCCCACACCTGCTGTTCCCCATACATTTGAGGGGATTGGTATACTGGGCATATGAGGACGCATTTCTGGTCTCTTAGTTATCGTGGGCTTTTTGAGTATATCATAACGCGCTTTTCCTATCCAGAGCATCTGTTCGTGTTCTCGGAGATAACGCTCTCCACCAAAGGATTTTTGGACAATCTCTCGACTTCGCATTCCCAGAGCTCGTCGTTGCTCTGTTTTGGCATACATGCGAGCAGTGATTGCTGCTACATCTTCGGGTGTTGGCTTATCGGTTATAGTTGGTGCTTTGAAGTTGGAGGGGTCTTCAGCGTAGGGTGCCCATTCATCAAGGAGGGCTAGGAAGTTTACTTGTGCACGGGCGAGGTTGCGGGCGTCGTTTGGAGCTACGACTGCGCTGTAGCATGCTCCGGTATCTGGATCGGTAAGGACACGAAGTGACGCTCCTACATCTGTGCAGACGACGGGTGCACCTGTGAGTGCTGCTTCACCGAGTGCCAGAGGGAGACCTTCTGAGATGGAGGAGTTGAGGAAGACCCATGTCTTTTCGAGAACGCTGGTTGGATTTGCTTCTCCGCACATATTGACAAACCGAGGAAGTGATTTGGATGCTATGATTTCGAAGCAGTCTGTTGAGTAGGATGGAGATTTGTCAATAGCGCCGTATATATCGAGACGATAGTCGGTAAAACCCCACTCATTAACAATGATATCAGCTGCTAAGATGGCAGTTTTAATATCCTTTGCATACCAAACATGCGAGAGCATCGTTACCGTTGGCAACTTGGACTTGATCTCTTTGATTGGTGCGAATTGAGACATGTCGGGAATACCATTCACAACGGGATCAATCTTTCTCTTGAAAGTGTTTCGGTGCTCGAGTTGACCTTGGCTACTACCGATTTCTGTTTCCCATCCGGGATTGAAGAAGTCGGCGCAGGGGAGGATAGTGTCTGCGTGATGCAGAATCAATTGACTGGTAATTCGCATGAGACCTAAAAGTGCATTCCGTACAAAAGGAGCCATGGCGCAAAGATCAGAAGAAAGATAGAGGTTCGTTTCACGCCAACTTATGGCGTGGTCCCAAATTTGAAGCGTCGACCCGCGTTTGATCTTGCAGACAATTCCGTATGAAGCACTAACACTGTGGTGTGAAGCCTGGAATATTGCTGGGATGCGGTCTGGAATCGGTATTGAGAATATGAACAAGTAGCGATACCAGAGATCGAGGGCAGCATCGAGTTGGGCTATTGTAGGTATTTCCGTTTGAAACCAAGAGTCCGAAGGCGTTGGGCTAACCAAATCCTGACTTATCCATAGATTTCGCCAGGCGCATTTGACTATATCGCTTGTCCATATTGCGCCCCAGTGTTTGGAGTCTGAGAAGTAGGTATTTAGGTTTACTAAAGCCCGAGTGGTTTGGGCAATATCACTCATCGTGAAATTGGTAGTCCTGGCACCTTTGACCAGCGCGTTCAGAATTGGGAGAAAATTTCGTTCAACGTCCAACTTTGTTGCATCTCTGGGGACATGCTCAACTTCGGTATCAAGTTTATCCTTGAAGAGGCCATGGGTAGGTGTGAGGAAGTCCAAGCCCCAGAGTGGAATTACCTTCAGACTTCGAACGTTCATTTCCGTCTAATAAATATTAGTATGATCTTTTCACCCAGATAATGGAGCCCTTACCTGATGCTTTGGGAGACCGGAATCGTTAGCAGACTCAGCAATCATGTGCCAATTGACAGAACGGAGATTATTGATCATGTCTCTTCGGCAAGCTGATACACCACCACCTTCATTTGGCCAGGTTCCTGAGTCCACCGCGAGAACCTGCAAGCCATCATTGTCAAAGTCTGGAGCTTTCGATCTTGTCCTACTATTTGCATCACCGCCTTGCCCAAAGCTGTAAAGATCCGCAATTTTTATTGCTAGAGGTGCCCACCCAGATATCGAATTGTCTAAATCGACAGTCGCCATGATACCATCTGCATTCTCATTGAGGAAAACTTCCGCACCAGCAAGATCGCCCCTGTCACGCCTTCGCCAATAGGGTCGTAGTAGTGGTTCTCTCCTCAGCAGTTTCTCGTCAAGGTACCTCACCATAACACCATCAAATCCTGGTATATTTTTCCATGCGCTCCAAAGCTTTGATCGAGCTCGTGAGGTAGAGACGGGGTTGCGATGTGTATTGAGCCCTAGCCATCGAGGAATTGCATGAGAAGTGAGAGTTTTGAAACCGACAAGTTGATCATCGTAAGAAAAACTTGAGTTTGTTGGTTTCTTCAAAACACCCAAGTGATCCCATTGTATGATAGGTGGTGTCTCAATAACCTCGCCATTTAATGTAGTGTGAATAGTAGGATGAAACTTATGATCGTAACTCCAATGAGACTCGTAGACATCAGAACCAAGTACGAAAGTAGCTTCAGTAACTTGGGAATGTGGAATCCATTTGTCAAGCTTCTCCTGATGAGTAGCTGGAGGTGCGGACCAAGACACCGTGCAAGTCAAATGAGGTAGAACAAATTCGGCTCTTAGCAGCTCATCTTCAAAGTCGCTCCCCTGTCGATAATGGCAGTTGAAACGCACTAAGCTACCATGAAGAATGTAAGAACCACTTTGAATGAGGCCCCTGAAGTTGAAATTGACCTCTTCAAATTCATCTTTTCCTTCTACACACTTTCTCAATATTGGATATCGAATATTGTGCACTTTTGAGAGAGCTCTTCTTCGTGGTAGTATGCTGGTATCTTGGTATTCATACCGGTAAACATTGCCTTTAATGCCGTTAGAGTACTCTTCTCTTCGAAGCAAAAGTTTGGCCTTGTTATAAGTACTGATTCTCTGGAGCTTGGCGTTATCTTCAGGCTCTCGATCAAGTTTTCCAGCGTACTGATGGACTTTGAAAGTTCCTGCTCTACCATAGGGTGAGTGAATAAATGCAGTAGATAAACCATCTGTGTTTTCAATGGCAATCTTTTGGCGTTTGAGGGAGACAGTCGTGCCACCAATGCGATCCCACAATGTGCTGACATTTTTGCGACCATGGAAGAGGAATATGGGCAGTACCAGATCTTGAAGAAACTTCGTGTACTTCCAGACCGCAGTAGCAAGAAACATATTAATACATCGAACAATTTTGTTGCTTGAGTGAAAGGCGTAAGTGAGCTCACGTTGGAACTCGGGTTCGGCAACAAATGCGATAGCCACCAGCTTGAGGAAGATTCCCACATGATGGTATACGTAGCTGAAAGGGGCTTTCCAGCTGCGAAGAACTTCTCTTGGTGTTCTCTTGGAGATATTCGGTAAGACCCTTAAGAACCTGAGAGATTCGAGGGAATCTTGATGGTATAGCTTTTCACCCGGGTTGTCGTCTCTCGCACCCAATGCATAATTTCTGCACGCCATAGCGATGAATGCTCCGTAATTACAACGCGTGAGGAACGTTTTCTCAGGTATATCTCGAGCTTGGTTGAATACAAGCCATTCTTGTTGTGACTTGGTCAACGCCTCTTCTTGACCCGCACACCTAAGAATAATCAATTCACGAATATCTCGAGGGAGCCGGTCCCACTGGATTTCAACATCAAACCGCAGTGCGAGGTATTTCAGACTTTGGTTCTCAAGGAATCGAGACAGCTCCTGAGCTTTTGGCGAAGAAGATTTTTCTTGGCGTAGATAGTCCTTAACACAACTTGGGACAGGGGGAGACTGCTGTAGGCGTCCCGAGATCGGGGCCGCTGCAAGTAATGTCTCTGCTAGACACGCATCTTCATGGCTCATGCCCATGAGACTTTCTGCCACTGCGTGAATGAGAATTTCGGCGGTACTAGAAGATCACGATGTTAGTTCAGTAGAGAAATCGGAAAGGAAGGCACCCTACCTCTGACAAAAGTGGCTGATAGTACTTTGGTCTTGTTCTTCATCCATCATCCCACACCCAACCAAAATATGAAGCTGGCCATCTAAGAAATGACTGACTGCCTTCACATCACCGAAAGCGTCACTCATCGCAACTACAGTGACACAATCAATAATTACTGTTCCGCGCTCAAAAGCAAAAGTGGCAAGTTCCAAGATGTTTGCGGCTTGAGGAAATGCTTCAAGGGCAAATCTCGAGAGAGTAGTTCGAGGCTCTCGATAATTTCCTAGTGCATGCAAAAGAGTAGATTTGATTTCCAGGCCAGGATGATTCTGAGGGTCAACCCGGTAACGTTCTTCTTCACGCATTGCCCGAAGGTTGTGAAAGATTATCCGGAGTTCGTCTTGAGACAGCAATGGATCTTTCCCAGGGTTGGTAAAAGCGTGATAGTCTCCGTCAGGGGCTAGTTTACTATATCCGGATCCAGATGAGCCAGGAGAACCGGAATGCTTGTGTATGGATTTCATCTTGATTCGTGCGTAATATAGGGAGAGTAGCGCTGCAGTCCAAGTAGCAGTACCCAGCGTTACCGTGTCGCAATACATGAACTCCGGGAAATAAGCTCTGAGAATTTGTCCCAGGGGGAGACCAATTATGACAGCGACGAGCAAAGGTTTGAAGCTTCGTGGACCGGCAAAGATCTTGGTATACTGTAAGAATTGTCAGTGCCACCACCAGGATACGTGTTTCTCCGATGAAGTGAGCTTACCTGATACCAGAGAAGACCTTGGATGAGAGTTAGTCTCTGATTGTTTTTCATTCGAGGGGTGGCTGGAACTTACCTGTATAAGCAGCAACATATGAGATGAAAAGAATCGTAGACTCTCTCGTACTATCAAATATCCACAGGAGACATGAAGCAAGAGCCAAACTCCACACGTGTAGCAGCAGATAGCGGCCAAGCATTGTCCAGTAAAGAGAGCGTCTGGCTTTAACTTCTCTTTTCACTGCTTCCGGAATTGATCTAACATCCCCGATGAGCATATTCTGGCCTTTAGCTGTCATGGTATGAAGTTTGGCGGCATTGAAATCAAGGAGCACTGCTCCAATCAAATAATATGCAAGAGAAAATCCTACTGGCATCCGGTACTTTGTGTTCAAGGCAGAAAGACCTAAAAGCTGCCCCCCGTCAAGAATAGATGACCATTTATCCAGAAGGGCCACGATGAAATACAGAAGACTGCATCCGACCTAAGACTCATTTATTAGTACCATTTCCTCGTTGTTGAAGAAGGAAATATATACCTCGTCTCCAGCCTGACGCCAGTGTATGAAGGCATTGTGAAGTCGAATACCCGTCTGAAGTTGTTTGAGTGTCTGTAAAGCCACTTTGGTCTGCATATTCCAAGTCGAAGAATAAGGCATGGGAAGAGGCGTTCCAGAATATCCACTGTACCATTCAAGCAAAAAGATTGTTGCATCATAACTTTTAGCGAGTGAGGACACCAGAGGGTCGTTTGACTTTTGGCGGAAGCGTTTTCGAGCATCTGTGACATCCCTTATCATTGCAGCTCTCGCAAGTTTGAGAACTGCAGGATCTGTCATCCCAGCCAAAGCTTTCTCGTCACCATCTTCTTGGGTCTCAATATACCATTCCCGAAGGCGCTTGTCGGTAAGCTTTTCGATATCCAAGTACCAAGTTGTCCACTTAGAGCCTGTGTATCGTACACCGAGAACTAGCAAGATGAGGAAGGTATATATCACAGATATATATACGTAAATATCCCTGTTCTCAACCCACACACAAATTATAGGTGAAATAAATAGGAAAGGAACAACCATAATGATAATTGGACGTCCCTAAAAGTAGCTGATGTTAGGCGAGAGTTCAAAATGGAGTTTTTGGTAACTTACAGATTGAAATGCGGAACCAGGATACTGGAAATTCGCGAGCGTTGCCAATAAACAAAGATAAGAAGTGAGCGCTATTAGGTAAAGAAAGAATATTATCCCTGCCCCGATGCCATTAATAGCACCGACAGCCACGAAGCCAATGACGGCTATTGCCAAAGTAAATGCTAGTCCACCAACCAATCTTGTCAATACAAACATGTTCATTGCCGAGAAGGCCATTGAAATGAGATAGTACGATCCACCACATGTAATCCAGGTACCCACTGATCCTGAAATCAGAAGAGATATCATCAGCGCAAGAGTTGCAGAATGCTGTTCGTCGTGACTCATGTATCCGCTGAGATACAATCCCCTCCCAGTTGTGGTAAGTAGAATGATGTCAAGCAGAGCTGGAATGGCGAAGACGCTCAAAAATGTGAACCTCTGGTGAGCGGCCATGTTTGTCCTTTTGGAATTGGGATCCACATCTATTTTCGCTGCAGCGTATGCTGATTGTGTCGTAGGCTCCAGATCTGACCAAATTGGGGGTTCATGGCCAGGTCGGTGATGATACGCTCGATATCGATCAGAAAGTAGCTTCCCAAATGCGCTTGGTGTGGTGTCAAAATATGCTTCACATCGAGCCCCAGTTGCGAATAACTCCGCGAAAGCAGCTGCCTGGTCGCTCTGGTCATTGAACAGCGTATTTCTATCTGTGACTTCCATATATGCCTCGTCAAAAGCGTGCTTGCGCATTGCGCAGAATATGGAGAACGCAATGAGATCAACACGTGAGTCAATTTCGTTTCTTTCGAGGGCGGCAGCTAGGCTCTCTGTGATTTTTTGGAGTTCCTCGATTCGCCTTTCTCTCAGTAGCCCAGTGATAGTCCTATGTATCTGGATAAAATTATCCAGTGCTATTGCCTGACTCTGGTGTTGACATCTAATCTGTCGATACCATTGAATCCTGGAACCAATCAAATCATCTGCTGTAGCTCGACCACTAAGATAACCAGTGGTGCTTATTTCCCTTAGCTGTGTAAAGTCGGTTGAGTTGAGCAGTTGCGACTCGCAGGCTTTGCGGACCAGGTTGGCGAAAGAAGGGTCCCCTGTAGCAGGGGACAAATTGAGGCGTTGGAGGAACTTGAGGAGCTCCATGGGCGACAGAAGTGTCAAGTCGTGAAGAACTCTTGGTGATAAACCGGAAGGCTGTAAAATACTTTTTGACCACTTGGAGAAAAGCATTTCAACCTGAAAGCATTCGTGTCTTGGACAGCCTCGGCTAGACAAGTATGTATGTAAGATGGCTCCGATAAGATCTGGCGCATTTCTAGATACGAACAGACTGAGAATTAAATCCTCATCCAATGCGTATACACCCCAAAAGTTGAGGCCAGGCTGGATTTGGAAACCTTGATCGAGACCAATATATGCCTTAATTGAGTCTGGTGCATCGGGCTGGACTTTTGTGAGCCTTTGGGCGAGACCTTGCACAGCGGCCATCCAATCAAACATGTTCCCCTCATTCTCTTCGCATAGCGTCTCGCAAAAATTGTCTAGAATACCACCAATTTGATGCAACTTTGACCGTGGTATTTCATCTAAGAGGCTCATTTCTGCGAAGCGCCGCTGATTTTGAACCACGTCAAAGAAAGCCTTCTTCGTCACATCAAACCCAAGTGGGAAACAGCCCAGGTAGTCGAAAGAGGAGCCCTTTGGAGAAGTAGATATCGCATTCCCCATCTTGTGATCGGCAAGGGGAAGCCAGCTCAGTGAACTGATGGAGTCAGAAGAGTTTTCAATCGAGGCGGCTGGAGACGAAGCTCGGCTAGAACTCTCGGTTTTCGTCGTATTCGAGGACCAGCCATGCACAGCGGAGTTATCCGAACTTCTCGCAGAGCTGAAGCTTGAGCGTTCGGTATAAATTGGAGGTTTTGATAACTCATGGCCTTGGTCCGCGTATGTGGAAAGTAAACGGTGGAGACGATTGACATGCTGAGAGTTTTCGATAACGTAATGCGGAACAATCTTGAAATTTGGTATTTATCAGTATTCAAACAACATCAATGTCACCTGATTGAGGACTTACCAATCGGTTTGACCGCCATCTCTCATGAAACTTCATGACCCTGAGCTCCTTCAGCCAGTCAAATGCCCCAAACGGCTCCCTCTGATAAAGTGAGAGCTCGGCAGACGTGAGAGCAGATGTGGACCCAACCCACGGCAATGCACTATAGAACCTCGACCATTGATAGCACCTTTTAATGATGGCATTCGAAGGCACTGCGTTGTCGTCGATGGTTTCCCATAGCATGACTACGAAGCTACGCACACAAGCCTGGGAAACAAAGGCTTTTATTGTGGGCCGCATTTCTGCCATTTGGAATGCATCTCGTTCTTCGCCGTTCTTCGAAATTGTGCCATTTCGAATGACGAGTCCTCGTACCTCATCCAATTCTGCAATTTTGGGATCCGAAAGAAACAAAGGAGCAGAAGCTTCGAGATATGCGGAAAGACCGAGGGAGTTGACCAAATATATGAATTCTTTAATGATAGGAACATTCATGTGTCTTTCCCAATTGGCAATGAGAATACCGTTGACAATATTCTGGTGGCTTGAAATCACTTTGCAAGCTCCCATCAATCTTATGAGCCACTCTGTGGCAGATACTATCGGTTTTTCGGATATCCCACCCGCCACCAACTCAACATCAATTCGAGCAAGTGCCTGTGCTGGTAGAGTGTGTAGACCGGAGAGCATAGCTTCGACGACACCCCGCTGCAGCGGGTCGAAAACAAGAAGGTCCCATTGTGACAGCAATTTCTCCTGAGATTCGGTTGGTGGACATTCAAACTCTCCAAGATAAACCCCAAAGCTGCCCGGCCTGGCTTGTATGTTTTCGATTCTGCAATGAGCGAGACTTTGTGCAACTTCTGAAATATATCTCCGAACCGAAGCCGGGGCTTTTGACGGATTTTTCCTGTAATTCTGTAATTGAAATATCAGCAACGGAGTAAGGATGCGCAAGAAATGTCGAAAAAGTTTGAACAAGTAGAAAATGCTATTGGGCGTGGGAGAACTTACGATCCATTTTCGTTGAAGCTTTAAAAAGAGGTTAAACGATATGAAAGACAACCCCAATCCTATTGAAACGAGGATAAAAGCGATGAGAACCTAGTTTGAGTCAGCAGCTGAAAACTTTCTTTTATCTGTGTGCAGTGAGGGTTACAAATTGCCACCAATCTATGAAAAGATCGTGGTAGTCGCCAGAAGCAACACCAGTAATTACAGCCATTTGGACGCACAATTCATCTCAACAGAAGTCGAAAACACAAGCACCATATAAGAGACAAAGTACGAAAAATATGGCAGACTGCAACCTTTCCCGGGGAAAGATTGCCGTGCCAAGGTCAACAAACGTCAGCAGAGAGTGCTATGGGTGACGGTGACCCCACGTGGGTGGAAAAGTGAGAGAAAATGGGCTCGGTGGAAGAGACTTTGGTACAAGGGGACATTTTTTGACTATCACATCCGCTCAGGCGAGGCTAGGTAAGTATTTGGGCTCGGGTAAGAGCCCCAGGTTGACGAGCAATGAATAGCCAGGATCTTTGAGACTTCTGAATACTTCAAAATCGGGCCGCCTTCCAAGTCACTGCCCATTGGGGGAAGGATGGGCATCATCCTTCCGTGTTGCTGGTGGTGGGGTTGACGGCTCATGTTTGGAGCAACGGGAAACGCAAAGGGCCTAAAGGCTGAATGGAGGATAGCAAATCGACAGGGAGAAGAGTTTTCCAGAACAATGATAGAAGGCGGGGAACACGTGGACCCCGAATTCATTCTGCAGTCAATATAAATATCGGATGGTGTTTTTTTTTCCACACGAAAGCGGCCACGACGGCCAGCTCTCGGGCACTGGAAATGAGGTTGAGAATAGAAGACTCAAAAACCTGCAACTGCAACGGGCATATGATATTGCAGCTATACGAGGACAGTCGTACGGCCCTTTGGGGCTGCATTCACTGCCGTCTCCACTCCCCCCATCTCGACTAGACTATAGAATATATCTAGGCGTGAGTGGTAGAGGGTGTCTGGAGGAAGCGGTGCTGATTTGGCGTTTGACAGCAAGGGGAGGGAAGAAGGGCTGTGGGTAGTGAAGGAGGACGACATGGGGAGGAAATATGGAGGCGACTCAGACAAGGCGTGGTTGAGAGAAGATGGGAATGGTGCAACTGCAGGCCGTATTATCGTATATTAGATACGTAAGCATGTCTGCACATGCAGAGAAGCTTTGCTCGGCTCGTGGGCTGAGGGCATATTGAGATGCAGGAATGGCTGAGGAAGGAATGAGGTTGATGTTTTGGGTAAAAGGTGTGCGGTCGTTGATGTGATACTGGGGTAAAGGCGCTAAGCCCCGGGCCGGCACTTTCTCCGGAATTAGTGGAGAAAGGGGCGCGGCCTGCCTCTTTTCCAAAGCTAAAATCAACCTCGCTCGCTTCCGTCCACCTCAGAACCAACGTCCAACAGGTCTCCTTCCTCTTCCATCGCCTGTCCGCATCACCTCATCACCACCTTGTTAATATGGAGATAGCGTCAAGAAACAACTCGATTGCAATATCACGGCCACAACTAACTCCCGTCTCTGCAATTATCCTTCGCCATCGACGTGTTGCGCGGCTTGAGAGTCGGATCACAGCCCGGGCCAGGAAACCCAATTCAGCCAAATCAAGCAACCACCTCATAACCCCATCCGATCCTGAGATCTACGACGGCTCTCTGTATTCACGAGTCCAATGCTAGTCATGATGTACTCTGCAGCCGGAGAATTGGCTCTGACTGGGCGACTGGCTTTTCAAACTACCAGGAACCACAATATCCAAATTGGGTCACATTGTACCGTGACTCAATTGGCGAAAAAGTCCCTAGCAATTTTAAAGCCTTCCATCAGATCATTATTGGCAGGTCCGAATTCCGGAGCCGCGAGCTGCAAGTGCAAGCTGGTGGGTGACGCGGTCCATAAAGAGGTCCTAGGATGCCCTCGTTTGTATCGGTGGGTGGCAATTCATCCATAATGACCCATGGCGGCTATTATGCGAAATCGCCAACAACACCACAAACAAGCAATTTCATTCTCCGGTATATCGTGCGTGTCGCTAGAGCAAGTCCTGCAAGTGCTGAGGGATGCGACTTCCAGATGTACACGTTATTCATTGCCGAGCACCCACCGAGTGCTCTGGCCATACGTCTCAACAAGTCCATTCGCTCAAGCCGCATTTCCCCAGATCTCCATTCTATATTAGCAGTTCCTGGCGGCGCTGCGGAGAGTGAGATTTCTGGGGAGCTGTCGTAACATGGGCTTATACTTGGGCCCAACCACTTTGCACCAAGTAACGTTAAGCTTGTGGTCGAGATGCCAAATCAATATTTAATTGCATCTGTTCTTCAAGTCCACTTTGTGATGTGCACGCGCCGGGAACAAAAATCTTACACGATACCTTACTTTCACTTTTCGAGAGTGCTAACCGCGTCAGCTCACTGGAGCTCGAAATTTCTTGCTCTATATATTCCGTTGTCTGTTCTTACTTGCCGTCAGCACATGTTCCCTTAATCCACGAATGAACTGCCGATTTCGAACCTGATCTCACAATCACCATGTTGACAATGCAGGTGACGGCCTACTTGGCATTCGCTCTAGCGCTGTGCTTGCCTTTGGCCCACGGATGTCGCGATCACCGATTAAACCTACGACGATCAGCAGGTGATGGGCCAGTCAACAATGACCAATCCATTGTACCTAAACGCACAGATTTGGCTCCTCTGGTCAACATTGCAGTGGGCCCGATCACAATCAGTGTGAACACCTCTTCTGCGGTTACAGCTCCGCAAGAAGCTGCACCGCCTTCGCCATTTGCTGCCGCCTCAGTCAGCAGCACGGTTTTGGTTATTGCTCGGGATAAACCTTCGGCATACTCTGCATATTCGGGACTTAACGATCTCGGCATACCCTACTCGGTCTTACTCGTCCCAGCTAGCGGAGCTGCCCTGCCAAGACTTAATGATTCTGTTACACAGGGCAATTTCGGGCTGATTGTTGTCCAATCAGAAGTCAGTTACCTCAACAGCAAGACAGGAGCATACGCCAGTGCTCTCACAGACAGTCAGTGGGCATCGATATACAGTTATCAACTTGCGTTTGGTGTCCGTCTAGTAAGATTAGATGTGGCTCCATCAGCGTCCACGGGAACGGTATCAATCGGTGGTTGTTGTTCGAAGGGAGATCAACAAGTTTCTATTTCTAATGATACTGGATTTACCACTGCTGGCCTCAAAGTGTAAGTCTTCAATTATCAATTTCCCTCAAAATATAATTAATGACAACCCTAGTGGAGCGGGTGTTACTACTACTGGCCTGTGGCATTATCTCGCCAACATTACAGACAGTTCAATTGCAACAGAGTTCGCCCAATTCTCTGCTGCAACTGCAGATGGCTTCAAGACCAAATCGACAGCAGGTGTTATCAATAGAATCAAAGGCAGAGAACAAGTGCGTCTCTTCTGAATTTTTGTCCTGCTTAAAAGCTTATTTTACTAGATGGTTTTTTTCATAGGATTCTCCACTGATTGGAGTTTAACTTCCAATTTTTTGCAGCACGCGTGGATTCATTGGGGCACTCGGGGACTATGTTAGAGAAATCGTCTTAATATTGAAGCAATCGCTGATTTTAAAATAGATTCCGGATACCGTAGAGCAATGATGACTCCTCAAAGTAAGTTTTCATACTCTCAACTATTGCTTCAAGCGAACCTCGGCTGACGAACTTATGAGTTGATGACATGTTCCTGTGAGAACCCTACTCCTAGTTACAATAACTGTACTAACGGAGGCAGTGAAACTCCTCTTTTCGATGCAAATACTACCAATTTCAGAGTTCTCCCTGACGACTTGGATATGCACGTGCAATGGCTCGAGACCGTAACCTCCAAACTCAACGCTGGGAGTGATTGGTTTATTGAAATCGGACACAATGGCAATGGCAACATCGAGGTTAGTAAATGGATATATTTAACGCATGCCTTTTATTAGCTAACAATATGAATACAGGACTCTGAGAAATCTAGACAACAAACTTTATGCAAGCCAGGACCAAGTGAGTGTTTCCTGGTCCTTAGTTTATACCACGTGACTTCTTACACCTCCGGAATACTGATTTGCGAATAGTTGAATATCCCGACCAAATAGATACACCACTTGAGTTTGTCAAGCCTCTTGGTACTGGAACAGATCTATATCCTGCCACTCCGACCGCCTATCCAAAATATTCGTCACGTTGTACCGCCAACGATGAATTGATGCAGTGGTTCCAAGATACTACGAACCTCAATCATTTTGCACATGTATCACATACTTTTACTCATCAGGATGAGAACAATGCAACATATTCAGATGTATATAAAGAGATCACGTGGAATACCGCATGGATGAAGGACGTAGGTATTTCGAAAGCGAAGAAGTTTAGTCCTATTGGATTAATTCCTCCCGCTATCACCGGAATGCACAATGGAGATGCAATTAAAGGTTGGGTTGATGGCGGAATAAAAAATGTCGTTGGAGATAATACTCGGACATTACTTCTAAACCAGGTATGTTGTTCAATCTAAGACTTCCTTCCTATACATATGCTGACGTATACCTAGCAAAATGAGCATTGGCCACTCTTCTCAACTGTTAAAGATAATGGCTATGAAGGCGTGCAAATCACGCCACGTTGGGCTTCCAACATTTACTACAATGTTAGTCTAAGTACACCTTGGAAATTGTGAAGCTATTACTGATGGAATTTCCAGTGCGATTTACCAAAATGTACGACAGCGGAATGGAAACAATTTTCCGCCGGAAAGGGAACTTTTACGGATCTGTTGGCTCTCGAACAAAGTGTCAACGTGCGACATTTGTTGGGTTTACATCACGATGCTTTTATGTTCCACCAAGCGAACATGAGAGTTAACGATGTTGCTGACACCACTATTAATGGCGCTACCGGCCAATATTCTCTTCTCATGTCGTGGGTAGACACTGTTGTACCGGAGTTTATTCGCTTGCAAGTCGATCAGTGAAGCCTCACTACTTTTTCCAAATGCTAACATTTAATAGGGTGAAATGGCCTCTGATATCGATGAAGCATGACGATGTAAGTCCATTTCGAGAACCATAAACCGCATCACTGTTCTAACCCTTCAATAGCTCGCCGCATCATTTCTCTCACGAATGAATCGAGACAACTGCAAACCAAACATCAGTTGGATCATCGATAGTAATCGACAAAGCATCACCGGAGCAACTGTCTCCGCCAGCGACTTGTCCTGCAAAGAAAAGCTACCATTCACCTTCCCAACATCCGTCAAAGATGTCCAAGGCGCAACCAAGGAGCAACTTGGATCCGATCCACTAACACTCTGGGTGACATTGTCCGGCAAACCGATAACTTTTACCTTCACAACTGCTGTTCCTATTTACGGATGATAATTCCTGGTGCTAAGATGAAGAAAAGAGGGCATGGTAGAGGCAAACTAATTTCCTGAAATTTTTCTGCATCTCTTTTCTCATACCTGCTTGCCGCTGCATTGCATAATTGGGGTCCATCAAAAACACGAGATTTGGCATTTTCCTTACGTATAATATATTAAAAGATTCATGGCTCATCCTTTCTAAGCCAATTCCAAGAACTTGTCACACTTTATATATGAAAGCCCATCCCGTTCGAGCTCTTTCAATACATCTGCTCTTCCAAGAAAGGGAAGAGATTTGCTGTTTCACAAATACTAAGACGCGATGCGAATGAAGGGGTCCACAAAATAAAGAATGGTAAATATCATATAGTCTAAAAAAGATCTTGCATTTACTCAAAAGCATGCACTCCGCCTCCGCTCCGGCCCCCAAAACACACCAGCAAGATGCTCAATAATCAATCACATCATCCTCAAACCACAAAAGCCCCATACAAAATAGAGATCTACATCCAAATCCCCTATTTCGCGGCTAATATCTTGGATATTGCACGGTGCACCGCAGGGCTGCTAGGGTAAAGGGACATTCAACCAATACCCTTCCCTGATTTATATCAACGACTTTCCCCATCCGGATATACGACTTGCGACGAGCCAGTCGGAAAATTCTTTCTTTCCTTTTGCACTTCTCCGGTTCTTGGCTGTTCTGTCCTTGTTCACCGGTGTCGATGGAGAGGAAGAGGGGGATGCTGGTTTTTTATACCCCTACCAAACTTCTGTTTCTAGAATGCCATTCTGCTCAACTTTCCCATGTCCGATTTCCCACATCACCACACCCACAAATTTCCCCATATCGCCAAGAGGAAACTGTTCCTGAGCGGCGTCGGGGGTGGATGGGGGTGGTGTGGAGTCGGGAGGTAGGATGATACCCCAGCTCATCACTCTCTCTGATGTCGCTATATTGCGTCCGGGGAAGACAAGGGACACTAGACGTTGCGATATGAAAAACACAAACCTACTTAGGGCTCAAAAACTCAGAGAGTATTCAGTACCACGCCCCAAATATCTTTCTGGGGTCACCTGTCTTAGTTTTCCTTGTTTTAGTTTTGATTCTTCGTGTGCTTTCCGGTATTTCTTTCCAACTCAACATTACCTTGTTTGTCGGCCATCACATCCCTTTTCAGCCTGATACATAGCCATCCCCATCAACAAAACTCCATCGGAGACTCGGAGACTTTTCTTAGTTTGTGGATCCATCCACTCACCGTAACAGTACCCGTACCTCGTACATGCGAAGCTATGTGGACATCCACAACGACAGACTAGGTCTAGGGATGGCGGTGGCGTAATGCTACTGTTACTCCTTCCCCTTTCCCGTTTTCTCCCCGGCTCGGTAAATCCGGATGGAGTAGGTGCTGTGAGTTTTAATGTGTGGACTTTGTGTGGGTGAGTGGTTGGGAGAGTGAACCTTAGCGAAGGTCTCTCAGCATCGGAATCGGGTGATGAACAAAATCCATGATGGTGATCATGAGGTAGTTTGTGGTGGTGGGGGATTCGCGATAGGGGCAGGGGTACATGATTCTTTGTGTTTATGCGCACCTCTTACTCAAACACCGGATCAAACGCCGGAGAGAACATAGAAATGCAAATACAACAAAACAAAACACAAATTCTCGATTGAATTTTCATCTAGAAGCGATGACGCGTTCGTTATAAACAGAGCAGAAAAGAAAAATTAGCATGAAAATACAACAACTAATTTCCCATACTTGTTTTTCTATGGTAGAGAGTACAGACAGGGATGTATCTCTGTAAACAAACAGGCTCTTTGGGACTTCACCAAGCGAGAACGATCCGTAGACACTACCTCATTGGGCTTCAGCCTCGAAGGTACCATTCTTAACCAAACGTGTACTGCTACAGTACTTTTGAGTGTGATACCAAATTTCTCAATCGCGGGTATATCCTTATACTCTAAACTACGCTATCACCTCAAAAGTAGCCGCTTTTCTTGATAGAAGATGACAACTAGTCCACCTACCTCTTTTTTTTTCGTCACCCGAAACAAAACCAAAAGAAGCTTTTACTCAAAAGCAAGGCGTGACGATATCTTGGTAAAGGGTTAAGCGAGAAAACCTACCGGGTAAATAGTGCAAGCCACCTGAGTCTAATGCTTCTTATCTAATCAACTATCAACTTCCTATATCTGGAAACGCCCCGAACAAGTCTTAACACCCACCGCCCAACTCCGTAATTCCAAAAGAAGAAATTTTAGTGCTGGTATCAAGACAAAAATTACGCGTCCCTTTTCTCCCTTTTCCCCCTTTTCCCCGAGGCTATTACACCCATTGCGGCTGTAGAAAAATTTCACACAGGGTGCCCTTGGGAAAAGGGGGGTTGTTCAGCCTCATAGAAATTAAACATGGGTATTCTCCTCCATCCTGTGACCATGTAACAAAGTACCCAGGTATATTTATGTGTCAAACCATCAATAATCTCACCACCCACAGCCCCCACTCAAAATTAAAAAGAAAATTTCCCTCGCTCGTCACGTTCAATTTCTATTGGCATATGAAATTCTCTCACCTTAAATTCAAATATCTCTTCCTACAACCACCGACCGCAACCGACTCATTTCATGAACCTGGAACGTCAGTGATCACGACATCCGAGATTTTCCATCTTCAAATTTCAAAAAAATCATATCACGGCAGTCAGCATTCACAATTAAACTCACACAGCATCATGTCGTCCGGAGGCATCTTTCCGCATACTCATCCTGTTGCAGAGTCAGCACCGAAGAAGAAGAGATTCAGTAATCGCTGCAAGTACTTCACCATCACAACGATTGCCGTTGTTCTGGGTGTGGCGGTGGGCGTTTGTTTCTGGGCCCTTGCAAATCGGAATATGCCTCATCCGATTGAGAAGAGGGTGGATTGATGGAAACGGCTGAGAGTTGTGAGATTCAACATGTGCAAGTTTTGATGGATAAGACTTAAAGTTGGAATTGACGGGAAAGAATTGGTTGAGTTTCTGAGCGGCCGAAAATGTCGGGAAACGTTTTTCCCCTTCCGAATACGATTCTTCGTCAACCAGTCTTTATCACAAGATATTGAAGATTCGCCATCACCGGTCTGTTGAGTTTTCCGGAAGGTCTATAAGCCATATCGAAATAACACCCTTCGGATTCGTAAAAATAGTACATGCGGTGTCCAACTTTGGAATCGGTGTCCGACAGTCCACAGTGTTTAAGCTTCTAGAAGCTTGTTTACAAGCCTAAGGAGAATGCGCCCCGATCTCGGATCCAGGTTTTGATTTGCCGTAGTGATAATTTTCCTAGATTAAAAGACATTGAGTTGGCAAAGGAAGAGACGGGGGCAGTTGATAAATTGGCACAGGGATGAGACGTTTGGCGAGTCTGGGGTTATGGGGTATCCAAGTTTATGTGCAGTATTTCTCAGAGGGTTGGTAGTTGGAATTTCTAGCAGTGAGAGATGTCCATATCAGAATAGCTGCGATTTCAATATGTTCGGAATAGGTTGCATTATCGGTGGTTGTATCTCAAGTGGCCAAAGACATATCCGAACCCCAGTTTTCAAGGGTCAACACAGGGTTTGCTTCTCCATTAGCTCAAAATTCGGCACCCTTCATAACTGGCTCGGGAATGTATCCATACTTTATTTCAAGTAGTGGATTAACTTTCTTGCTGATGAAAGGATTCAGCCTGTAAGGGTCGCATATAGGCTGCATCACGTCCGTAAATGAAAAGAACGCCATGAAAACGCCATTGTTGTTTGAATCGACGTGTTCAAATGCACAACATCTTCGAAGGACGCACTTCGTGTGCTCGGATTTGACAATATGGCGAGCTGAGTTAGAATGTGTTGATACCACCTGATATTGGGGATATTGAATTTCTCGAAAGGATGTCTGACCATCCAGATATTCAGCCAGAATTTCTAACAAGGAACGCCCACAGAAGGTGCGGAAAAGCACTCGCCCCAAGGTTTGTTGCTTTTGAGAAGAATTCGGAGTCCGACTGAACTTCTGAACCGCAGGATCTAAATTTTGTACATGCACCCACGCACTGCAACAATCGGGCTTGCATATGCGTGGGCACATCATATGCAGATCATCTATCTCAAACCCTGAAATGCTGCTTCCGAATGTGACAAGACAAATACCCTGCTCAAAAATGATCTAACCTCAGTAGAGGTGTTGTCTCCGTAGATCTCTTGTTGCCATGCTGCCCCACCTAGCAGTAACCTTGACCACATTGTCGGAAACGTGCCGCGCGGTTTGAGTAGATCCAAGGTATCCATTAATGCCTGCTTTGTGGGGTATTATCCTTGTTGATTCTGTCGTTCGGAAATGCCATGATTCAAGAATTTTCTTCATGGCAGCAGGTCAAGGTGGGACGAGGTCAAAAGCCACCACCTCTTCGCAACGAGCAGGAAATTATAGATTGAACACAGCCCAACTGTAACGTCGATGCCGAATTCTATGCCCGTTTCTCGTGATTGCGACGGTAAACCCCCTTCTGTTCGGCTAGTAGGGCCGCCGAATAGATTTGCGCTGAACTCCTGTACATCTAGAGTGGCTTTTGAAGTAGTCTTGAGAACCAGTACTTTCATGCATGCATCGCACCCTGATGGAGATTTTCGAATACGAAGCTACAGTTGTGGTGATGATCGACAATTGAAAAGCACTATCCTAGAGCTTTGATAGCTATGCCAAGGACGCACTAAGTGGACAATCGATTTCTGCGGGCATGGGCATGAAAATAAGTCGATAGAGGAGGCTGAAGAAGCAACAGATGTCCAACAAGATTTGCTTTTCCCCGATTAAATCCCGGCAGACCACACAGCTACCGGCTCAGTATTAGCCTCAATCAACGCTTGATTTTCCAGGAACAAAATGATTCTAAACCAGGAATTCGCATATTTCCAATTCAGGTATCCTTTCAACGGGCGAAAAAATGTGTTTAGTGCCTCGGAGAATCCGACTATTCAACCCATCGCTTGGGTAATCTTGCACAGTGTTCCCGCCACACCATGTTCCCCGCAAAATCCTTAAATTTGTTTGATTGCGAATGCCACACGGCATATGTTATGATCGGGATTCAGAAGGCGGGGTGCATCAGATTGAAGTTGCCGACGTCGGTGTGCTTGAGAGGAGAAAAAAAGAGACAGCGATTTTAACGAGAAGTAGGACAATTCTTGCAACAATCCATTCGACGAACGCGAATTGCACCCACACCATTACCCCAGATAAAAGTACAATAGGCAGTGCTTTCCGGAAAGGAAAAAAAGCCCTAATATTTTCTCAGTATTGGGACACATGATCGACAGTGGCAAGCCAATATTCCGAGTGGTTTGGGGGCGGTTGCGCTCATCCAGGGGAAAACTCGTGGTGGGAGGGAACCGCTGACTCCCATACCAGGTTGCCAAGCAATTGGATGTTTATCGATTCCACTGACTTGGGAGGCAGAGAATTGTAAAGGTGAGCCATAAGTGCCTAATTGCTTTCGGGTCAAGGGCGTTGCGTCAAGAGAGCGCAAGTATTAGAGACCCGGTCACGGTATTTCAAACTCACTGGGATAGACTTAGTACAATAACGAGATGTCATGGGAGCTAGCCGAGACATACCTTATTCCACAATCGATCTAATCATTCCCCGAAGAATTCCGCAATTGAACGTGGCCGCAAAGTTGGCTCATTTCGTCAACAGACCAAACAAGGTATTCCGTCACCTTCCGTTCTAAAAAAAATTTGGGTATCTTTTAAGCATAACGCGCGGCTTCAGGTGGCAATGATTGAAGCCTGGCTACAAGGATTAGCAAAGAGTTTCCATGGAAACGACCTTCTGAAAAAAGAAACTGCTCAGAGAAGGTTGTGTGGGGAGGATTACATGGTGCAATGGACAGGTACCACGAACAGACGCAAAGAATTCCCCGGACTGAACCCCATAGAGAAAAGAACGCAGCAACGTGCCCGATTCTCTGAAAAATTTCCGTGCGTGCATTTCAAGGGGCTTCTAGAAGCAGAATTTCAATATAAAATTCCTTCCAGCAATATACCGCCAAATTTACCACGGCTGAGCGGGAACAAGAAGGCAGGAGCGGTGCCATATTGGCCAGACCAGCATCATCCGGGACCAATTTTTATCACGCGAGAGAAACACGTTCTTGCGAGGCTGCAGTAAGACGCAAGACTTTCACTCCCGTCTTCCAATGCGGGAGTATAAAGAGATGTAGAGTGTGAAACCCATAAACTTTTCTTGACCATACATCCAAGTCTTTGATTGCAGGGTTATATTCGACTTTTCAAAAATGCCTTGCAGCACTTCTTCTGGCGCCTCAAGCCCGGGTCCATCCCCATATGGATCGGACTGTGACGATGTTTTTACCCCTTTCACTGAAAGGTCAATCCTTTTTGACGAACAAGACATCGAGGCTGCGGTCCAGCAATCGACGACAGACCAGCACATACTTGTTGTTGGTGGATGTGGCTTCATCGGTTCGCACACTGTATGGGAACTCGCAAAAGCTGGATATAATGTAACTACACCTTGCCCCTTTGCATTTTTGGAAAGAGACTAAGTGTAGAAATATAGGTAGTCATCATTGATAACCTCAGCAATGCCTTCAGTTCGGTTTTCGATAGACTCGAATCAATGGTTACCCATCATTATAACACTGTGAAGATTGGATGTCGGCGGCCATCGCTCAAACTGTACGAAGCCGACTTCAGAGACACCCAGAAATTGACAACAATCCTCGAGGCTTTCGAACTTCCACTTGGTTTACAGAAGACATTGGCGGGAAATCAGCGGCAATCGCTGATTTCGGGTGTTATACACTTCGCAGCATTCAAAGCAGTAGGAGAAAGCATCCAACAACCTCTGAAATACTACGCCAACAACGTGGGTGGCCTGATCGATTTCTGTGGCCTGCTAGGCGACTTTGGGATCAAAAACTTCGTCTTTAGCTCTTCAGCGACCGTTTATGGGACCGTTGCCGATATTGGAATTCCTCTGCGGGAAGAATACTGCAGTCAAAAGACAACCGTTTTCATTGATGAAGATGGACAGAAGAAGGTGGTAGAGTCAGGATGCGCTGGCTTAACAAATCCATATGGCCGGACAAAATGGATGTGCGAAGCAATCCTCAATGACCTGGCGCATGCCGATCCTGACTGGACGATTACAGCACTTCGATACTTCAATCCCATCGGCTGTGACGAATCCGGGCTTCTTGGTGAAGATCCTCGAGCTGCGGCCACGAACCTTATGCCCGTCGTCCTGCGAGTGATCACTGGCGAATCCCCCGTCCTCAAAATATATGGTGACGATTATGACACACCCGATGGAACTGCCGTTCGAGATTATATCCACGTTACCGACCTTGCGTTGGGGCATCTAGCAGCACTCAAGTCGCGAGCGGACAGCGGGTTCCGCGTATACAATTTGGGTAGTGGTACTGGGTACTCGGTACTTGATGTGGTCGGCGCCATGGAACAAGTATGCCAGCGCAAAATTCCGATGATGCTCGTGGCTCGCCGCGAGGGTGATGTAGGCATGTGTGTTGCCCGAGCTGGACGTGCCGCTGAGGAACTTGGCTGGCGGACTGAGAGAAGCCTGGAAACATGCTGTCGCGACATCTGGCGATTTCTTGAGCGGGTTGCTGCCGAGTCGAAGTCAGCAACTGTATAGAGCGAGGCTATCCTCAGACGAGATATTCTGCATTTTTACCGGCGTCAAGGGTGAGGTTCTTCGAGGTGGTTTTGCATAGGGGTTGCGAGGATTGAGACATGACTGCTTCAAGTGCAGTTCAAGGGAGATCCGCACTCGAGCGATCGAAGGAATCCTAGAACCAAAAGTTGTTGAGGTTTGAGGAGACAGGAGAGAGGATGTCATGACGTTGAATTGTGATGTGACCTGGGTAGGTTGCGAGCTCAGGCGCGCCAAGCTATAGGCACGTGGTATCGACTACCTCCTTCCATATTTTGAAAACGAAGTGAGGGGTAGGTAGCAGTTGGGTTTATTTCAAGTATTATTAAATTGCTTTCCACACGGTACGAGATGCTAAAATCATCTAAAATGCATATAAATTTTGGTAGTTACGTTACAATAGTTACATAGGTGGCTTGCTTAACTCGGTTTATCTTACAAAAAGGGTATAACAAAAAAAACCCCCCCAAGTTGGCATATCCAACTCTCGTGCAACTGCTAGAAAAGAATGTACTGTAGCCCCTAACCTCCCTCGCGATGGACATTAAAAGTGGCAGTAAATACATTAGGTTCGCACCTTCCTGAACACGCCCTCGTTGTCCCAGCTTTTTAGGGTAATTCAAAGTAATTGTTCTAAACAATTGGAACAATTTAAAATATTCTTCTAGGTGTTTAGAACAATGAAGCTTAATTGTCCCAAAGCATTAGGTATATGAAGTTGGAATTTACTGCCACTTTTAATGTCCACCGCGAGCCTCCTCCCTCCCATTTCTTACCCTCGAGGGGTTTCATTATAAAAATCATCATCAATATCTGAATTCAACCTTGTTGGTCTTGACCTTGACCAACCAGTTTCTTGGGCTCTCTGGAACCGATGTCGAACGACGCCACATTTGGGTGCTCTCAATGATCTGGAGCTCCACCGAATCCCTCTTCTTGCGGTCCCATGGAGCGCTGTGTGGGTTGGAGAAGAGATCTGAGTTGGCGGCATTGGTCACGCTAACAGTTTGCCACATGAGACCGTCGTGTTTTGCCGATCTGATTTTCGTTGATGGAGTCCAGGTGACTGCCTTGGATTGGCTCTGCGAGATGCTGACAGCCCGGTGTTGTTCGGGTTGTTTGCAGGTAGCATGGAGCCAATGGGTGTTCTGGGATGCCGTCTCAACCTTTGAATCGAAAAGTTTGATTGAGGTTAGGCGTGGTAAGGTTGCTTGAGACGCATTTGAAGCTCTCTTAATCGACTCGCTTTTCACGTGGCTGAAAAGTTCGGGTTTTGCGATAGATTGCACAGTTGGTTTAGCCCACATTGTCATGCCATCGTCTTTAGTTCGTGCTGGAAGTGCCACCATGGTCCATGTTTGACTCCCGGCACTTCTGCTGGTGGTCGTCGATTGTCCGCTGACGGTCAACCAATTGATTTGCTTGGTGGGGGCTTCGCTTGATTTCCAAAGGCTGGATGATTCCAAAGTTGGGAGCTCAACAGCAGTTGGGGTTTTTCTGACGCTGGTTTCCTTGGCCGTCATGAGATTTGGGATGGCGTTACGGTCGAAAGCGTTACCCCTTGACCACATCATGCTTACTTGGACGGCCTCCTTAGAAGAAGAAGGGGCATGAGGAGCCCAGGTGAGGGATTTGACAGAAGTGTTCGCCTTGGAGCTGACTGCCAGCCAGTTTCGCTCTGAGGAAGCAACCTGCGTTGGCTGCCAGAATTGGTTGGATTCAAGAGCTGCAAGACCCTTTGCGCTTGACACTTTCCTCACAATCTCTGGTGCGGAAGGAGTAAGTTTGGCAAGAGCGTTGCGGTCAAAGACATTTCCGTTTGACCACATGGACTCAGTCTTGGTTTCGGTAGAGTTCGCGACTTGAGGGGCCCATGTAAGCGACTTTGTCTTGACACTAGAATTGGCAGTAGTGCTGACAGTGGTGCTGGCAGTAAGCCAGTTTCGCTCAAAAGTTGCAGGTGCAAAAGCTTGCCAAAATCTTGTGGATTCTAGTTGTGGAAGCTCGACAGTGGAAGCACTTGTTGCCTTCCTGGACACACCTTCAGTAGATGGAGTGAGAAGGGTTGGAACACTACGGTCAAAAACTGCATTTCGAGACCACATTAGGCTATCAATCTGGACTGGTGAAGCGCTCAAAGTTGGGGCCCAAGTCAAGGATCTAATATCAACATTGGTAGCTTGAGCAGTTGTGGCTTTCGAAGTAGTGGCCAGCCAGTCACGCTTCACAGTTGTAGCTTTTGGCGCCTCCCAGAATTTGGTCGACTCCAATGTTGCCAACTCAGCGGTCCTGGTGGTGATTGCCTTTCTCTCATTTTGGGAAATAGGCGAAATTACCGCACGATTGAAAACAGCATCTTTGGACCACATAAGGCTGTTAACCTTGACAGGCGAGGACTTGGGTTTTGGGGCCCAGGTGAGAGAAACAGGGGTAGCACTAGTAACTAGCCAATCGCGCTTTGCAGCGGGAACTTGAGGGACCTGCCAGAATGTGTTCGACTCCAAGGTTGCTAATTCCGTGGTTCGAGTAGCAGTTGCTTTTCTAGAGCTCTCGGAGATTAAGGCGAGAGTTGCTACATTACGATCGAAAACGTTGTCTTTGGACCACATAGAGCTCTCAACTTTGACTGCTGCGGACTTTTGGGAGGGAGACCATGTAAGCGAGCTGACTTTGGACGAATTGACTTTGGTAGTAGTAGCTAACCAGTTGCGCTCAATGGAAACAACTTGAGGTGCCTGCCAGAAACTAGTGGATTCTAGAATTGGTAAGGCGACTGACTTTGTGCCTTGAGTCTTTCTGGCAGGTTTCTCCTGAGGGTGAATAAGTGATGTCGATACAATCATCTTGGCGGATGGCCCTTTAGACCAGAGCAGTCCTGTGGGTGCGGAGGCCTTCTCCTCAATAGAGCGAGTCCACATAAGGGGCTTGTTAGCGCCTTTGAAGTGCCCAAGAGCTGCTGGGTGCACATCCATGACGGAGGAAGAGCGGCTTTCAGTGAAGAAAACTGGATGTAAGACAGAAGAATCATAGCGTAAAGGAGTTGGTGGAGCCACCATGTTGGCATTGGCTTCTGCTAGCGCTGCAATCCACATATCAGGGGAGCCGGTGTAGCGTTGCATGCGAGGCATAGACTTGATGATTGCTACATTCAGCTCGGATTTCCACATGGCTGGAGATGTGACCTGGCGTTGAAGACGAGGTGCGGACTTGATCATGGCTACATTCAAAGCCGACTTCCACATGGCTGGAGATGCGATCTGGCGTTGAAGACGAGGTGCGGACTTGATCATGGCTACATTCAAAGCCGACTTCCACATGGCTGGAGATGCGACTTGGCGTTGAACCCGAGGTGTAGACTTACCCATGGGTACAGTCAACGCGGCCTTCCGCATATCTGGAGTAGAGGTTTTTTGACGCTGTAAGCGAGGCGCAGATTTGAGGATCGCAATGTCCAATTCTGAATCCCATTCCGCAGATGTGGCAGCAGATCGTGCAGAAACCGGCTTGCGGGCTGACTTTGCAACGGGCACAATGGATTTCCTAGTTACCTTGAATCCACGACCCTTGACAGGTGCGCTATCAAGTTTCAAGGCCTTGGACTCGAAGATGTCTCGAGCGGATAGCACTCTTGACTCTCTGAGCGGAGCCAAAGCTCTAACTGGTGCTGGAATCTTAGTTTCCTTTGCGGATGCCTCGACAGGCTCTTCAGGAGCTTTCAAATCTTGTCGTACTGGTAACTTGGAGGCAGGCTTAGGGTCAGGTGATTTCTTCCCAGATTTGACACTCCATCCCATGGATGAACCAATGGACCCCCAAATCGAAGAAGCCTTCGAGCTGTTGGATTTAATCGACGACGAATCTGATGCTGGGGAAGTTTGTCCAGAAGAGGTGGTAGAGTAAACGGATGGACTTTCGGGTCTGATGGATGATTCTGAGATCCAGTGATGTTCAGACTCGGTGGCAGATGGGCCGCTCCAAAGCTCAGTGGAGGCCAATGGGCTCAATAACACATTTGTTGATCGAGGCTTGCAGGTCATGCTTAGAGCAGCTGGCGACATCGATGTTGTGCGAGTGACTGCTGTGGAATTTGTGATGCTAAAAAGACCTGTAGAAGCGACTTCAACAACGTTGTTGGCAGGGGTCCACATAGTTGTGGTCATGTTTGAAATTTCACTCTTCTCGAGGCTCATTGGCAACCAATCGATTGAGCACTGAGTTTTCTTATCGAATGACCACATGCCCTTGGAAGAGAGAGCTGGAAGGGTGCTGTTGCTGGAACGGGGAGCCTTGACCATGTTGAGTGCTGCTGGAGTAGCGAGCGTGGTGCGGATAACCATTTGATCTTTCTGGGCGGTGAAGAGACCACTCTTTCGGAGATCCTTCTTCTCTGCTTGCGCCTCCCATAGTAAACTAACAGTGTCAAATTTAACGCTTGCAACTTGCCACATTGACGAGGAAGCTGGGGCGTGATTGTTTACGACTGGCGCAGACCATAATTCGGTCGACTCAATAATCGGAAGAGTCTCCGAGAATCGAGGCTTGGGTCTAACGAGCTCTGATGTCGAGGCAACGAGAGAGCGCCAGACACTTTCTTGGGGTTGTGGCAATCCGGTCATGCCCACCGAGATAACCTGTCGGTCACCTGTCCATAGTAAAGATTGTCTGGAGGGTGTTGAAAGTGGTCGAATGGGCACTTCCGCAACAGTTTCTTGGTTGTCTGATTCGCTCTCCTCATCGTAATCTTCGATAATATCCTTGGATGGTTGGTATAGAGCAGCGGGAAGTAGGCTATTTTTCGAAGGAACGTCGTCCGTCTTTAACAAGCTTGCGATTTCCCACAACGTGGTCTCGTCAAAATCATCTTCGCTTTCTGCGTCCATGTCTGAATCATCCTCTTCGTCGTCATCAAAGTCGTCAAAGAACGATTCTGAATAGCTCTCCAAGTCCGGTTCCAGTTCTTGGGACCTTGCCTGGAGACTCGCGTTCAGGACTGGACCAGCCCCGAAAAGATTTGGGTTCAAGGTAGGATGGTATTGGGCAGAATCGGATTTCTCACCCCAGGGAAATTGATAAATGCCGAGGGTTTCCCTCTTGTTGGGTAGAGGAACAGGACTCTCGACTATGATCAAGTTAGCATTATACCAATGAAAATACCGAAACTAGTTTACATACCAATATCTGGAAGGAAAGTGATGCGCTTTGACTTTCGTTGTGGTCTTTGCGTGACGGGTCGGGTTACAATACTTTGTGGTCTTACAGGCTTGGAACCCCATAGACCAGTCAAGGCACGGCTTTGAGGCGATGAACGAGGTTTCGCCCACAATTTAGAGGTCTCAATGTTCAATAAAGGTCCTCCCTTACGCTGTGCTGGGCGAACGTCCTTTGCCGGTGGGTCAGGAGAAATGGTGCGCACCACCGAAATCTCATAAGGTCGACTCCACAAATGGCCAGCTGCAGGCTTTGGTGACAGTGCAACGGACTGCCAGAGATAATTTTTGTTTTGGCTAGTGGGCTCGATCATTTCTCCAATGCTCTCGTTCCCGGAATCCGAATCGGAACCGAGGTCGGTGTCCGAATCAACGCTGTCAGGGGGTGTCGGACTTCCGAGTTGTTGGTTTGTCCTCGAAACAGCAAGGAAGTTCAAAGTCTTTCTGCTCAGTAAAGCGGGCGCATGCTCAAGATATTCTTGTTGTGCCTCTGCAAGGCGTTGTTGCCAGACGCTTGCTCTCGAGTTATCAGAGGAGTTTGTTGAGACAGTAGCACCGCTTCTAATTCGCTCGCGTCGGGATACTAGACGAGAAGCCCGAGTTGAGTTTTGGGAAGATTGTCTTGAGAGTGTGTTTTCTGAGTGCACTGAAGCTTGCGGTGTCATAATTACAGACATCGAATCACGATCGTTATTTTGCATCTGTTGCCACTGGTTTTCCTGTTGTCCCATTTCTTTCTCGAGGTTCTCAAGCAATCTGAAACGGCCGTCAATTGACTCGACTGACCCTCGGTTCGGTGCTTCAAACCGTTTTAGTTGTGCTTGAATTTCTTGGATAGCACGCTCTGGAGAATCGATCGGAGAAGGCTCCGCGGTGCGAACAAGGACAGTAGCTCCCCTACCATTGCTATTCAATAGTAGTGGAGGTGGAGGTGGCATTTTTCGAGCCCTGATATTTGAGTTTCTTTCTGAGAAGGTGGGCAGTTCGTCGCCAATACGGCGATGCCAGCCAGGCTTTCCAGAAAGCAATTGCACGTTTTCGGTTGGTTGAGAAAGTATAGGCTCCATGGTCTCCTCCGCGTCAAGCATTACGGTCATGGATTTTTCCTGGTCATTGTACTCTAGCGGAGGAACTTCTGGGATGATTGGGGGTTCAGCGGGGGTTGAGCGTTTGATCAATGTCGACCGCGCATTTTGTCGTGCTTTTGAAAGATCGACTGGTGGAATTTCGGAATGCACTGATCCCCAATAAGTGGTCGCATCGTCTTGAGAGTTTTCGTCACTGGCTTCAGTCCATACAGACTTTCTCTCGTCATAAGCAGACGGCCCTTTTGGTTCTGCTTTGACAGAGTTGCGCACATCAATGTTTTCAGCGGAAATTCCTGGGATCCAGGTCTCGCCGACATCGTCAGCAAGGGTTCGATAGGTGGTCGCGCTGAATCGATATGTTTTACTTTCCAAGGTTTGGTTCTGTGACGAGCTGGGTCGATCAAATCCGAAGGATGCTAAAGTCGTACGTCGGGAGTCACGGTTGCTCACAACAACATCTGGCGCACCAGATATGAAGGTAGATGGGACTCGAGGGAGCGAAGGTACTGATGATCGACGTTTCTGTATCGCTGGAACTCCTGGTGGTGCTGGGAACAATAACTCAATCTTCTCATCAAAAGTCATGCTTTTTGTCTCATTCGGAAGCAGGCGTCTTAACTTCATTGCACTAGTCGGTGGTGGTGGAAGCGGTGGAAGATCAGTTGGGCTTCCTGGCTGTGACATGAAAAGTGATCTTCTCAAACCAACGGAGGAACCGGACTTGCTGCGTCTATGCTCACTAGGAAATATATGCCTATCCTTCTCAGAATCTTCTCGTTTAATGGGACGTGGTCGATGTATGACAGAATTGGATGACTGGAGGGGTTTGTAGTACGATGAGCTTTCCAAGATATTTCCAGCCGTCTTCGGTCGTTGGGTCGAAGAATTCATAATATCCTTGACCATGGCAGGGTTGTCATAGACAATCTCATTGATCAACATGACTGTCTGTTCTTTACGCTCCAATGGTGGTGTAACACGCTTTCCTCCGGCTCTAGGGTTCGATGGTAACCCTATCGTGGGTTTCCTTTGGAGCTGAACTGGTGGTTTTGGAGGAGGCTTCTCATCTATGCTCCTTTCGAAGCTCCTCGAATTTTTAGGCGAACGACGACGAACCTCCTCGCGGCCTGGGGAGAGAGAAACAGATGTCGTGCTTGCGTTTGTTGGGCTAGTAGACAAACTTGAACCATTCGATCTAGGTATCGATTGAATAGTTTGACTGAAAGTCTCCTTTTGCATTTGTGAAGGTGGGACTGGAGCTGCTCGACTAGCAACAAGGCGGGACCGGGCAGCCATTCCTTCACGTCGCTCTCGCTCATTTGCAGCTGCTGTGGCAAGGTCAATGGTCGGAATTTTTGCAAAGGGTTGGGCGGAGTTATCCTCGCTGTTGTTTGCTACTGGGGCGGAAATTCCTCTACCCCGGACTGTTGGTCTTGTTGGTGTCTTTGACCAGTTGAAAAGAGACTTTTTTGGTTGGGTTATTGGAGAGGCTGAAAATGAGCTGCCAGACACGATATCTGTAGTGTTGATTCTCGCAGGTCTGATCTGTGGGGCCATTATTGGCATTGTTCCAGCTCGTCCAGCTGCTCCAAAACTTGTGGGAAAGACACCACTGGACCCTCGATACCCAGGACCCTTGGACTCTGGCAGGTTGGAAGCTTTTCCTCCCATAGCTTGAACCGATACCTCTCCATTCAACTTCGTGAACCCACGGGCATCTCCTTGAAAGTTTGATTGAAACCTTGCTCCTCCCGAGTCGCGGGGAGTTGATGATGGGTTAACTACAAAGAGACCTCCGCTATTGGTGTAGTTGTGGCCTGATATCGGGGACCCATCGCCAATGTCCTCGTTGAATATTTCCCTAGTTGCAGGAGGTGATGGCGTTATGAATGGAGATTGTGCTTCTGGAGTCTTTTTCTCCTCCTCCTTGATCATCAAGGCGCCCGAAAAGATTGTCACAGTTCCTACGTCTGTTAGAATCAATTTCAATACAAGCTCCTTCGATATACTGACCGACAACTATAAGAAGTCCATTAGCAGGTACTGTAGTTCTGATAATTAATGCTATGTCCGTTATTCCCAGAATCATGGGAACGCTCATCTATACATGTTAGTATGCTCCGGTCAATTTGGTCTATAAACTCACTCCTGTCCAGACAGCGAAAGCTAGAATACTAAAAATGAGGGCCCTGTTTTTGCTACCCCGGCTTCCTCGAATCAGCAAAACCCCTATGATAATAACTTCGAGTGCGAGAACAACAATGGCGATGGGAAGAACCGATGTATTGGCGACACAAACTGGTGCAAAATCCGGTCTCGTCAATGCCACTAATATACCTCCCGCAACTAGTCGCAAACCCAAAATTCCTTGCAGTATTAATTGAGAAGTCGTCGATTTCGTCCCTTGATTCATTGCCCATAAGAAGAACTGTTCTACGCTGACCCGTGCCAATTGATCGAATGATGTCGTGAAGACCAACAAGGCCTGGCAAGTAGTTCGTGCTGTCGTTACCATAAGGTTGAAGAAGCTGATTTGGGCCCATAACGCCGCGAATAATAGGAACATAATGAGGACCAGCCTCCGGCCGTCCTTGGAAAGATTCGTTCCATGCCCCTTATAATAAATAAATAACGCGCCTGTCGCTGCTTGAAGAAGAATACCACTGTAATGATCATTAGCTTGAGGGGGAGTAGAAACCTCGTTATACTCACAATGAAAAAGCGGCCGTCAATGTCTGTATGCTACTTGGGAGCGACATGATTGCCAAAAATTATAATAATAACCCAATCTATGGGGAAAAGTGGAAGAGAACGGTAAAACGAAAGAGCATCGTGGACGATGATAGTTAGCAAAATCCCATGGTGGTCGCGGACGACGGTTGCGGGGATGGGGAGAGACGACAACGACAACAACAGAAAATCCGTATGTATACAGCAGAGTAGAGCAGGAAGGAAGAGAGGAAGTCACGAGAGTCGTTGGACTTGAGACTAGTGGAGGTTCGAGGAGGAGCAACGGCGTAGCGGGAGCCAAGCCCAGATGGCAGCTGCAGATTTCGCAGAGACAAGCACATCTCAATGTTGGTCTGGGCACCATGCTGGATGCTGCCAAGCTGGTGATTGCGGTCCCGGCGCACTCTCCATTGGACTGTCAATTAAACATTTGAACCTGTGGTGACGGTGGTATCGTCTCGATTCGGTTCCTTCTCCCGATGTGCAAGAACTGGAACAAGATCTCTGACGGGAACAATTGCGTTGTGGCAGGAGGTGGGGTCAGCGCCACATGATGATTGGCGAGGGGAGGGATGTTGTCCATTTTAGGTGCTGCCGTGCGTGGAAGAGCCTCCTGCTCCTGTTTCACACGAAACCCTCTCCAGTTTCGTATTGCACAAACCGGACTGGCAGAACTCAGAAAACCCAGAGTTGTAAATTCGAGAGGAATTCTTGGTGCGAGAAACTTTCTGCATGCAAATATAAATAATAAGGTTATAAACAGCTTGCATCTGTGTCCTCGGCCAGCGCCGTAGTCGGGAAATTTCAACAAGACGTGTATGAAAGCCTGGGAAATAAAAGCCAGCTCAAAGACCAGACAGCCTGCGTCGAAATAACATCGTAACGACTTTAATAGGAAACTCGTGATGCAAGAAAGAGCCAAGTTCCATCTCGGACAAATACCGTGGGCCTAAGCAGCTTTGGACAATTGGGGTTCCGGATGCATTTCAACCGGTCTATCACCGTGTAACTCGCTTATAACACCAACAAAGTGATGTATTCGGTACTCGAGAACGACCTCTTTTTGGTTTCCAAAACATATCCAAGCTGGTGATTTGATGTGAAGTAATGCGACCATCTCATCTGCGAATCTTAGATATGGAAACAGATTCAACAAGTAGCACTTGAATTCGTAGATGTGTCTTCGGAGCTGCGGTGATGTCCTATTAATTGCCGACAATTTGGTGAACACTTTTTGACACCATGGAAAGCTCGTCCTCGGTTAGTATGGTCTGGCCTGTCATTGGGAGAATTAAGCTATTGGCTTACAGGAAGTCTCTGGAGCGCCTGCCGCTTCTTTCAACGGTACCTGGTCCAGTGTATTCCGGATAGTGGGCATGAGACGAACTTTTTAATGCGCTGTTGGGACAGTTCCGTTCATGTCTAGTACTAGATTTCATCAGACTAGAATACGAGTGACAAATATGGCTTTCTATGAAGGCGGTTCGATACGTGTAAGAGCTTGCCTTGCTTCATTGGTCCCTGAAAATGAGCCTCCCATGTTCACTCCGAGTAGATCTTGGCGGATATAGATACAAGTGCGATCCCATCAAGATAACTTCCGTAACGTGAAGCAAAACTCAACCACCAAGTGCAGCGAAGAGGAGTCAGATCCTAGTAGCCCTATCGTGCGAAATATTCAAGGAAATTCTTCCAGACTTTCTTAGACAATCATAGTTTTGATTGTTCAACCACAGCCGTACCTCCATACCAAAACAGGCCTCCCCATCGCTACCTGCGGAGAGGAAGTCCTGCCAGGCTAAGAGGGGAAGGAATTCTTGACTGCCAATAGTACAGCACCTCTCATCTGCTCCTTCCATCCTTCAACCACGACTCAATGAATCAATTCAATAATTCAACAAGGCTCGAATAATTAAGGTTGTGTAGCCTTTATTGTTCTAGAAGACTTGGGAAGTTGTAGGAGTACAGTCACGAATTCCTGCAGCAACTAGTGCTACAGCCGTACAACAGACCGAAAATTCGAAATCTGATGCGCACCCATCTTGAAAGGTGGATGCTGTTATTGAAACGGAAGACATATAAAGAGGAAAATGCATGAAGATTGGTGGGCAAAAGAGTCAAACATGGGAGAAACCTTAAGGCAATGTCAGTGAAAATGAGGCGAAACAAAATTAGATTACGCGCCACCAAACAAGTTAGAGACAGCGCAACGAAAGCCGACGCAAATGATGCAAAGACCAACTTGAGATTACCAGACACAAATTGATTGCCTCATCTCCCAACTGTGTAGGCCAAGACACAAGTGAATAAATCTGGCCCTGTTGACTTCCGATGTGCGAGTGCCATCTTTCCTCGCACTCTTCAGTACCTGAACTCCACATCTGGTGCATGACGATGTTTTGTTCCTGTTACTGTAGTTTACCGGTAGACGTCAGTATATTTGGTGGGTACCTTTTCAACTCTTCGTGATGCTTTTGAGCATTTAACGGAAGTTGGATGTGAGAAGGCTGGAGGGGCAAACTCTCAGGGTCTCAGCACGTGATCACTATCGTCTGGCGCTAACTGGATTGGGAGGAATCAGGCCATATCTCGGGTCGTGGTGCGAGAAACCTTTCGACAGGCAGATACAACCGCGCAGATAGCAATGCAAACTCCTTCACCCTCTCCTTTTGCCGTCTTCTCGCAGTGTGAACTGATCAGATCCCTTGAGCCCTCCTCCCCTACTCCTACCTCTACTGCTCTCTACTACCCTCCCGATCCAGGCTTCATCCTCGCTCACCCTGCCCATCGCTCCCCTCCTCCGATGCAATCGAACAACTTACGAGAAAATCAGGTCAGACTGACAGCCCACCTTGCCCAGGCGCATTCCTTTGCGGCCAGCAAACTGAACACCACCAACACCAACCGTCCTCTCCCCTAATCACGACTACTGGACAATGACGTCCAAGAATACAGTCGATCCAGCTGCATTGTCAGGCGTCACAGCAGGCTTTGGCATCAACGACTTCGACGACCCAGTGGCCTTCACCGATACGCTGGACCAAGAGCCTCTCTTTCCAGCTGATTGGGATCAGCAGGAAACCCCCCCTTATGACGGCAACCTCTATTCCACCCCTCTGAATTGGGATCCTCCAGAGCCCAAAATCGAACCACTTCAAGCCGCACCATACACCACCATGAATACCCTCACGCCAGCACAACAAGAGAAGTTGCGCAACATTGCCATGCCTAATCACCTCCAATATCGCGGTCACAATAGTCCCAACTCCACAGCGAGCTATAAGAGCAATTCGGTCTCGTCGCCGGAGACAAACGACAACAGCCGCAAGCGCAAGTCCTCTGCCTCCGGCGATGATGAGGAGGACGAGGATTCTGCCGAAGGCCACCCACCAGTGAAGAAGACGGCGCATAATATGATTGAGAAGCGATATCGAACCAACTTAAATGACAAGATTGCTGCTCTACGAGATAGTGTACCAAGTCTCCGGATTATGACCAAGAGTGCTCGTGGAGAGGATACCGCTGATGATAGAGAAGAGCTTCAGGGATTGACACCTGCTCATAAATTAAACAAGGCAACGGTTAGTACCTCCTTTCACTCCAACCACGAATTGCCCCTAACTCACTCTCGCCAGGTCCTCAGTAAAGCTACCGAGTACATAACCCATCTCGAGAAACGCAACAAGAGATTACTCGAGGAGAATACTGAGCAAAAGGCTCGTCTTGCTGCTTTCGAGACCTTGTTCCGCTCGGGCTCAATGGGCTTCGCCCCTACACCTCCGATAACCAATCCATTCCAATACCCCCGAGATTACAATACACCAGGCCATTCGCCAACTGTTGACCCTCAAGGAATGATCCAAGTCCCAGAGGATATTCGACGTCTTAACGCCCAAGCAAACCAACAACAAGCTTACGCTGTACCGCAACAGCAACAGCAGTTTAATCAAAGACAGCCAATTGGGCCCAACGGCTGGCAAACTGGAGGTGGATACTTTGGCAAATTGATGGTTGGATCCTTAGCCGGTCTTATGATCATGGAAGGATTCAGCGAAACCGAGCAGACAACTGACACCCCTGGAGGCCGTGGTCTCTCTGCGCTCCCATTCCAGCTTCTTGGGAGCATTGCAAAGACCATCTACTCGTCAATGGACGTTAGCCTACTTGGTTACCATGTTCCAGCGGTTCAAACACTACATTACCTGAAGATGTTCCTTATCATTGGCGCCGTTGTTTCCATTGTTCTTCCCTCGATGTTCACGAGAGCCCCAAAAGCAAAGAGCGGCAAGACCCAAACTGCTGCCCTATCCGCTGCACCATCACTCGCATCATCAATTCAAGTACGTCGACAGGCTTGGCTCACTGCTGTTCAAACAGTCTGGGTTCCACGCCATAACTTCTTCCTCGAGGCGGCTGCCCTTATTCTCAAGATTGGAAAGCTTAGCATTAGAAACTTCATCGGTTCTGATGGCTACGCTTATTTAACTGGTATCACTCAACAAGAAGAGGCTGCTCGCGTCAAGGCTTGGGAAATTGCTCTTGATGCCCAATTGGCCGGTGGTGATGTCGAGGTGAGCAAGAGTCGACTCACTTTGACCTTGTTAGCTTCAGGCACTTTGCCAGACACACCAGCCCGATTGATGCTCAAAGCATTGCATATCCGTGTCCTTCTTTGGGAGGTAGGTAACGCTGGTTTTAATGGATTCTACATGTTTCATGAGGTTGCTGCAAAGATGGCTCGATGGAAGTGGAATGAAGCAAAGCAGATGCAACGGATGGCACTTAAGACCAAGGATAAGCGACAGGGTGACTTCCCGGAATATCTGCAAGCTCTTCTTGAGGAGGATTGTGATGATGTTCTTACGGATTGCATTGGGCAACGCGCGTACAACCTAGCTTGGAACCTTCCAACTACTTACAACGTCCTCGGTTCCAGTGATGGCATGAACGGAGTCATTGATGACTTTGCCATTCGCAGTCCTCTTGATGCCGTTGCGGCATGGTACTCCAGTCTCGTCCTCCAACGAGCACTAACCGCAAGCCTCGATACCAAGACCGAAGACACCGAAAAGCTCGCTTTGATCACCAAAGGCATCTCTCTTGCCATCAAAGTAGCACCAACAGGATCTCGGTCTCAAGCTCAAGCCTTAGTGGCTCGAGCCCTTCTGGTAAAGGAAAAGCGCGGAGCCAACATCGCCAATTCTCTTCACGTCCTAGGCCCTTTCAAACCAAAAGACACCAAAGATAACGACTCCTTGATCCATTCCACATCATCCATCTCCACCCTCCCAGATATCAAAATGTCCCTGCGCTGCGCAATGGCAATCGCATATCTGGAGCGCTTTCCCTCCCCACATAACCCAGTTGAAGCACATCGTATCATCAACAGTGTTGTCCCTGCTAATCTCAGTCTTCTCGGTTTCACGGCTGCGTTCCATCTTATGGAGCGGTTAGATGGGCATGAGAAGATGGCTGTTTCCTGCTCTGGTGCGTTGGAGAAGTTAGCGGGTAATTTGAGGATTTGGATTGGAGGTCCCGAGGGGGAGAAGAGTGGATTGGAACGTGGGGTTAAGAGGGGGATGGTGGAGAGGTGTTTGTGTGTTACTAAGAGGATTGTGGGGATGGAGAGGGATGCCGGGTATGAGAGTATGAGTGAGGAGGGGGATAGTGAGGGTTGTTGATCGATTCTTGCTTTGATGTGGTGCGATTGTGGGTTGAGTAGTGGAGTTTTTCTTCGAGAGGTTGCTTTGTACATTGACTTTGACTTTGACATTTGACGAATGGGTGGATCATGGGTGGCTTTGGGCTTTGGGGGCGTTTTGATAGTGGGCCTCATTGCGATGGGATATGTGTATGGGGGCGTTTTCGAGAACAAAATACTTTGCCGAGTTTTCATTCTGATTGAATGGTTCGACATATCCTTGCGTGTTTTGGTTTTAAAATCCTATATACCGCTCTTCCATTGTTATTATTATATTATACTCTATACTCTACACACTTCTTCTATTTTTCTATGTTAGGTTGTTGGGGAACGGGAATGAGATAATATATATCGTCGCATCTAAGTTCTTAGAATGAAAGATTGCTCTAATCAGTCGTATCTATGAGTCTCATTCCTTCGTTCACGTAGCTTATTTGCGTATCAGTCTTGACTATGTATGCCTGTTCCCATATGTCCTTACTTGAAAAGAAGTCCGTCTATTACATCCTACCTGAACAGAGTAAACTTGCGCCAAGCCAGCCACCACCAAATGCTTCAAGATACAAGCTCTCATTTAGCGGAAAATACTACCTCTTTACAACACCCGCTGTGATATATTTTGAGAAGGTTTGGCCTCGTTAGCTTTCTCGTAAACAATTTTAGCACATTAAAATAGAACTCAACACCTACTATCGTCGAATTTTCATCTACTGTCGAGTTAAAAAGTTTCGCAGGTGGAGAGTGTTTTTCTGTGAAAATGATGTTGCTTGATTTGACAGGTTTTCTATCTTGTGATGTCTATATTTTCTTGACATATTTTTGCCATCTTAGTAAACACTGAGAGGAGCTAGGGTTCAGAAGGAAGTAAGGTTGGTTTGGTTTGGTGATGGATAACCCTTTCTACGACACCCTAACTATTCCTTCCTTTTAAAGCAACATGGGTGGCGGGGATAAAATACGAGTAGATTACATTGTCTTGTCTTCGGCAGCTTTGATGACTCTTCTTAGTAGAGTATGTGTTGGGGATTTTTGGGCAGGAGAGTTTGATGGAAACTTTCTTTTATTCGTACTATTTCCAGAAGGGACGGAATTTTCAGGTCAAGGCTGGAACGGACAGGTTTAGTAGGGGTGCAAAAATACTACTTTGAGGACGAAGATGGAATATTTAAACCCTTCTATCGACATGGTATTTCTCACTCATGAGTACGCTAGAAAAGACCCTGGTGAGAATGATGTGTTGCCCCAACACCGCATGATGGCAAAATACAGGCTTGGTTTCCTAGATTTAATGATTATGTAAATTTGGAATATAAATCTTCAAGTGCTCGATCACTCACTGCTGGCAAGTAATTTGAGATGGATTGGGGGGGATTTGTTGTTGGGGGTGGTTTTGCTGTCGAATTGTTTTTAGAGATTTCTTCTAAAAACTACCTAATAGTATTAACGTGACTTATGGGGATTCCTGACATATGGGGATCTCGGACAGGTACCTTTACACCAGTATCTGTATGCAAAGGTACATCGGTTGCCAAATATAATTTCCGCAAGAATTGATAACAGAGCTTAGTTATTTGAAAGGGAAGTATCTTACATACTTAAAAATCAATTTTATACATGTACATGTTTTTGAACGCTATCGTTGAACTCTTGTGGCTGATTGAAATATTCAAAGATTTCCAGTGCAAATTCGCTAATATTTTTGTATAGTGAGAGCAGTTAATATTTCAACCAAATGTAAATATTCCACACTGTCCTCGAGTAAAATATAATATCAACTAACCAGTGTATAATTAGGTTAAATAAACTATTATTAAAAGAATAAGTATTAGTATTATATGTTGTGAAATTATTGAACCTCAAATATCGGAGCCTGGTGTACCTTTGCATATAATTTTTGGTGCAGAGGTACCTGTCCGAGTTCCCCATATGTCCGGAATCCCCATAAGTCATGTTAGTAGCCGGGAGACGATAATTTTTGCAACAAAGAATGTGCTGTGACTCTGCGAGTTGTGAAGAGATTCAGACATTCGGAATGATTCCGCCCGAAGTTTTTGAAGACATTCTACGGAGTAGTTCTCTCTATCCTAGATATTTTGCTTGCTGGGCTGGGTATTGATATAGAAAGCTACTCTGTTAGACTGTCATTGAGGATTTTAATTTTTCTTGAAGAGTGAATCTTGTATTAGAATTGTGGCCTTTCAGCCTTTTTCAATAAACGTACATTGATATAGATAATTTCTGAGGTTCAGAGAATTGCTTTCCGCACTGTACTTGATTGGTTTCATATATAGTTTATCAGAGCACGATTTTAATGATAGGACATTTACTTTGATAATAAGACAGTATTTCCTATCGTAGGACGATATATCTGAACTTTTTAGTTAATACAAGCTCCGTACAAAAAAAGAAGCAAATTTGGGACAGTGTTCCTGCCCCTCATGAAGACTTCTGGAGCGGCACATCCTGAAGAGGTGGTTGAGCATGCTGTGTTCGTCCTGATATTATACCCATAAGTTGGATTTTTTGTTTATGTAGAGGAAGAGATTTTAATTACTGATGAATTATCGTCGAAAAACTTTTTACTGTCGAATTTGAGTTGCATATTCTTTAGATGTATTTCAAAATCCTGGAATGGAAGTAGGAACTTACGATCCTAGTATATCCGCAATCAAGAAAGTGATGTTCGTCGTGACTTGAATATAACAGCCTATGAGTGGACTCCGGGAAAATATTGGATTGTGTGCTTCATGTTTCTTAGTCTGTCTATCCTGGAAATTTTGCTTGTTGGTTATTGGTATAGTAAGGGACTTTTAAAAAAATTCGGTGAATTTCATTTACTTAGTAGATGTACAAAACAAGTGGAGGATTCGAAATTTACACACTTGGAAACCAGCTGTACTATAATATCCGCTGAAAGCCTACGAGGCTAGTACTAAAAATCAGACATCAGCCCAAGAAAATTCCCAGCAAGTTTGTCACCCAAGACGAGACATGATATAAGACTACCAAATTGGAACTTCCAGACTGCAAGCTTTAGGACAAAGCTGTGTAGAAGCTATCGCCTGTGTTCGTGTGTGACTACTACCCAAGATCAAACAGCTGCCTTGAATATCACCAAACAGTTATGATGAACTCTTGAGGGAGAGTGGGCCGTGGACCTACGAAATATTTCTGGGAAATCTGAGTTTTCAATGCCAAAGTTGAGATGACTTATTGTCGAAAAGATTTCTGCTGTCGAGTCTATTTATTATAAGTAAGATAACCTCTTAATAGATTTTGGGAAACGGAGTTGGCTAAGAGTTAAGGGTACTATAATTCTAGTATTTCTATTGTCAAGTTGAGGTTTCGATGCTTGTTGGGAATCGATTCCGACCATCCATGCAAAAAATTAAAAATATGCCAAAAGGCTTCTTGGGCCAAGTGCCTAAGATAAAGATTGGGATGGTTTCTTACTCCAGCTCTCTGGTTTTTGCAAGTGATTCTCTATTGAATTTAATCTGTTATCGTAACCCGCTCGAATAAAGATTTTTTTTAAGTCCTGTTTAGATATCTGAACGATATACAGTGAATGGCATTATTCGAAAAGGCTGCGACAACTTAGTTCGTTCATCTAGTATAATTACTCGAGTTGCTGAAGAAGGATGAAGACAGATTATTTTTCAGTTGTTTAGTAAGGATTACGTTTGATTTGGAAACTTGAACAAATATACGACAATATACTCTGTGCAGGCACTTTATAAATAGGCTCTCTCCCAACTATTTGTACTTAATTCTATTGTCGCAAAAGTTAAAAGAACCGAAGATAGTATTATAAAGTCAAGAGTCTCGTACATTAACTATCCTATCATTCTATGAGTACCCCCCTCTCCACAACCCTAGCACAATCTATTTCCTTAAACACGAGATCAAAAGCAATCAACAACACTCTAACTATAATTACCACTCCACAAATTGCTCCCAATCCTTCAATTCTAGTTTCTCAGTTCTTGAGAGGGCTCCTCTAAAGATGCTCTCAACAATCTGTCTATGGAATGGTGTATTACACTTGTCGCTGCAAGCGCCAATAATAACAAGTTTCTCCAAGTTGAGGCATACCATTCTCATGCCCCCTTCTAGAAGTATAAGATAAGCGGCGAGTGCAGATGGTCGTCCTGGGAATTTCTTTCGATGGTATATAGCTCTGAGATCCAGATAGAGGGTCTTTAATTTAGGGAGCGTTGTCCACTATGAGGTGTTAGTATGTTGAACTGTGAGATTGAAAGGTGCTAAACTATTTACGTCGACCATGAGTGGCCAGAACCAGTCTAATTGTTTCTTGTCTGGGGTGATGTGAGCATGAACATATAACACTAGGTGTTGGACTGAAGCTCGGAACTCCTCTGGACTATGGAGGCTCTTGAATTGCTTAACCGAGTTCTACAAGTCGACCAAAGTGAGAGTTTCAGTGGAAACTGAAGCGAGAGTTGATTCGGGAGCAGCCTCTGCTGGCATATCGATGAATTTCAAAAGATGGAGAGCTCGCGGGTCTCGGATATGAGTTGGCGGTTCAGTTCCTTTGGCTGGGATACGTGTTGGCTCCTTGTTAAAAACAAATACATGGTATTTGTAGAAGTTTTCGTAGGTCTCTTCGTAATAGACGCGATAGACAGTGCTGAGCCCTACATCTAAAGTGATAGTCGGTGTTGTTTCTATCATACCAGCGCGGGTAATTTGTCGACAGACATCGCAGCCCCACTTATCATGGGTTTCTTCGAAAATGAGCTCGAGACACCAAGTAGGTGGTAGGGAGGCTTCTTTTAAGATCTGAAGTTGTATTTCCATAGGAAGCGTAGGTAGAGGTCCCTTGTTTTGAATAATATCCCCCCCTTGAGAGGTCAGTTGCGCGCTAGAAGGAGGACCTATGGGTTGAGACATATTGTAATGCCCGGACTCGAAATTTGGGTTATTACTGTTGTACAAACACCAGAGGAGTAGTAGTTTGAAGGGATTGTGCGAGAAGTGGATTGTTATTTAGGTTTGTGTTAATGACTAGAAAACATGATAGCCAGAGAAGGTTGTTGAGTAATATATGTAGATATTTTGGAGCCCCAGCCTCGCGTATGAATCAACATAACTGTGATGAATGGGATAAGTGCACATCTGGTGAAAAGCAGTTGGTTATTCTCAGATTCTTATTCACTCGAATTTTATGAAATCTGTCTCTACAGGCCTCCCCCATGGCACTTGTGGCGTGTGAAACCAAAATTGACTCGTGAAAAGCGCGGACACATCCGTAATACACACATGGAGAAATTTGAAGATGAGTAATAAAATGAAGCCGGAATCTTGTTGACCGAAATAATATCAATCGATATAATTGTTGCCAAGATGGTACCAATACGAGAGGCAGGCTTTTCTCTCCTGCTCTTGTAAGTAATTTGTAAAACTTCTAAAACAACGACATCCATTCTCCGAGAACGTCTAGAAGAACTAGAAGCCAAATTTCTACTTTCTCCTTCGCATTCCTGGAGAATGAATGTCATTGTTCTAGAGTATCTGAAGCAATAGAGGGAGGTGTACGAAGAGTAAATCTCGTGATTTCTACCTCCGAACCCGACAAATAGAGCAACAAAATGGAATGCCAAAAACAGGACAGAAAGTCAAACTATCAAACAGAATATAAAAATGGAAGCAACAAGTAAGGTTGTCTTGTATAACGATAGCAGTAGCCAATAACCAAAGGAAAACGAATTTCAATCACAGCTCTTAGAGAACCACTCAAACCTGGATGCCTTCCATCAATACTTTAAAATCAAGGCAGTGAAGCTTGTATAAAAGCATTTGATTCATCATTCAACCTAGCCACAAGTCACATTCAGAAAGATTGTTCAATTGAGAGGCAATATTCGGTAAAGGAGGATCAAGATATTAGAATCGAGTATAGACTGTCCTCTCCTGCTGCTCTGTCAAACTCTCCTAGTCGCTCTTGTATAACGTTCTATTGAATGTCGTTTGAGTAAGGTTGTGACGGAGATTAGAGTATGCTATTTTGACAGTTGACATTTTGAGCTAAGTCACGTGCTAGCCCAGAAATGGCGAACCTGCCTTCACCAATTTTGGCGCGAACACCAAAAGACGCGACAGAACCTACCTGGGAAATTCTTGAAAGATACTACACCAACCAAAGTCTTCTAGCGCGAAACACGCTCCAATTAGCGCATAATAACTGGAAAGAAGAGCATGCGACAAGGACTTTTCTGAAGCTTGAGCTTTTGCAGTGTACGATTGCGCGCACCCCCCTCCCAGCATCCCTTCATCAAACCAAACCATCACCATTTCGGATATGATATACGCCCGCTGTCACAATGGCAAATAGAACCGGAAACCCTCCACAATCCTTCATATCGAGCTATGCCCCAAGACTGCGAACGTATGCGAATTCATTGCTCACGCCAGTGATCCCCCAAGCAAGCCTACCTGTCGCATTATCTAGAACTACGAAACGAGGAACTATTGCCATCAACTACGCGGAAGATGGATATGAGGATTACGATGAGGACGATGATGATAGTAGGAGGAGACCTACTGGACTGAGGAGTTTGCGCAGAGATGATCCCGGACAGCAAAAGCAGGATCCATCAGAGAAAGTAGGCAAGGAAACTTCACATCCAGTCGAGGTACAGGGAATTTGGAGAGACTGGATGAGCAAGGCACGACCTACGAAATCGGATATACAGAATCATGCGCAATCTGCGTTGCCTTATACACTGATACCAATCTGTATTGATCTTGAGATTCCCGCTTTCGTTCCACAGGCGCCTTTACCACCTCCTCAAGGGGTCGGATTCGGACAAATCGATACTTCCCTCCCAGTTTATCGGCAGCAGGAGACGACCTTGCCATACCGGTTGAAGGACATGTTCCTGTGGAATTTACACGAAACTTTGACAACCACGGATCAGTTTGCCCAAGTTATGGTGCAGGATCTAGACCTTCCGAATCGAAACCATTATGCCAACGAAATTAGCAAGCAGATCCGAACACAGTTGGAAGAATACGCAGGGGTTGCTCTACATCCGCTATTCCATGCGCAGCACACGCCCACAAGCAATGGTGTGGTAACCACGATCAAAGCAGTTTCTCGAGACGCATCGACAACTCCAGCTGGTAGCGGAAATGCCACACCCATGAGAAACGGTTCAAGTCAGCTAGCTGGCCCACCGACTCCTTTCAAACCAGATACCCCATCCCCTTTGGTCACAGCTACTGCGGCACCTATCCTCCCCGAATCCGACGATTTCAACCCAGATGACATGTATCGATGTACTATCAATCTGAGCGTCAATCTCTCGAACAACCTATACCAAGACAAGTTTGAGTGGTCGCTTCTCCACCCACCTGGAACAGCGGAGATGTTTGCAAAACAAACATGTGGAGATTTGGGATTATACGGGGAATGGGTGCCAGCTATTACACATGCAATCTACGAAGCTGTGTTGAGGTTGAAGAAGGAAGCCTGCGAAAGTGGCGGAATTGTTGGTGGGATCAGTGGAGAAATCGCCAACGACGCTGCACATGGAGCTGAAGCTGGATGGAGGTATGATAATGAGCATCTTGCAGATGAATGGGAACCAAAATTAGAGCAGTTGTCCAAGGAAGAGATTGAGAAGAGAGAAGGTGATCGGGAGAGAAGAATCAGAAGATTAAGACGTGAGACTGCAAGGTTTTCGTCAAATACTGGCATGATGGGAGGATTACCTCAAGCTACAGAAAATAAGTATGATGATGCTGGGGAGGAGCGCATGGGTCGCGGGGAGCGTAGTAAGAAGAAGCGACGATTCAGAAGTTTGAGTCCTGTGGGTAGATCCGGTACGCCTGGTGGAAGAGGTACACCTGATGGTGGAATCGCTGGCTACGGAGGCGGAGGTTCTCTCACAGATTATGAACGATCGACTTGGAGATGTGCACACTGTCATATTTGGGGAACTGCAGTTTGGGCTGTCAGAGATGGGCCTGAACCAAATGGTGCTCGAGTAAGTTTGATTAATTCTGCATCCAAGTTCTTGCTAACACAATTTCTCAGACTCTCTGTAATAATTGTGGCTTCCTCTACGAACGCGATCGCAAGCTTCCCAAAATTGCAAAAGACTTGCACAAGGAAGATAAGCGGGCTTCAGATTATAGATGAATGTAATGGAGAGTCCCGGTATATTCAACACATGCTGTTCTTGTTTTCTTTTTCCAAGGAATGACGACGCGAGGGGTAATTTGGAGTTTTTAGGGGCGTATCACGTGAAATGGAAAACCCACGTCTGCAGGGGAAGGGCTGCCTTAACCTTTGGATTTACAAGAAAGGCGAGCGAGAAGATAGAATTCAAAGGGGATTCATTGATTTGTATGAGTTGTTGTACAGTAGTAGGAAAAAGCTACCCGAGTGCGAAGAAAACAGTTCCTTAACATCCAGCTTCCGTTGTACGCCAATTACCCTCATATACCCTGAGTGATCTTCGAGAGAAAATCGATCCCCGCACTCTTCAATTCTGAATCTGAAAGTGAAGAGAAGTCCATATACAATCCACCACCCTTGCGAAATGAAAACCATATCCATTCAAAGTTCAAAGCTGACCATTCTAGAGATTCCCCATCGCTCAACCCAGGTGTTCAAATGAATCTAGGTTGAAAGTGAAAGGAACCCATATAAAGTCCATCGATGCAAATGAAAACCATATCCGTCCGTTCAAAGCTGACCATTGTCTAGATTCCCCATTATAGCAGACCATTGGCGAGAGATGCTAATCACTCAAACCTCGCTTTCGAAGACCATGTATTCAAAGTAGACCGTACCCTTGCGTCCTCTTATTCAACTCTAACCTTCTTCGAATCCATCTCAAGCGGTTCACTTCCAGATCTTTCCCTCTTGATTCCCCTCCTCTCAGCAGCCGGTCCCCCCTCCTGCTCAGGATCAATCTTCTTCAACGCGCCCCCAACAACAGTCTTACTCAACACAGCCTTCTCACCAACCACATTATTAGTTCCCAAGACTTCAACTCCTGCCTCGACACTAACACCAATCGGTCTTGGATTGCCATCTTGATCGATCATTGGGACGCCACCAGAAGCAGAGGAGATTTGGCGGAAGGCGCTGATTACTGCCATTGTGATCTTAGAGGCGTTTGTGGCGGGGTCGACGGCTACGAGGTTTCCGTTTCCCTTTATGGTGAGGGGGGTTTTGACGCGGAGGTGGATGGCGGAGAGGCGGGTGTCATTTTCGTCGTCTGAGTCAGAATCGGTTACTGAGTGGGTGGTTGTTGATATGTAGTTTGAGGGGAGGGGAGGTGGTTGGAAGGACATTCCGCAAGGAGGTGGTGGGGTTGCTTGTTGATTGAGGGCGAAGCGGTTTAGAGGCTTGAGCTTTCCTTTGTCAGTGGAGGAGCGTTGGTTTGGGTCGCTCATAGTGTGTGAGGAAGTGTTTGATTGTTAAGAAAGGTGATGATGGTCAAGGGTTGTTCAGGGGCTGACCGAATGTGTGGTTGAGAGGGTTTTGATGGTGAGGAAGTCGTAGATCAGAGATATAGATTTTGAGGAAATGAAAAAAGAGAGGGGATGGGCCAGTGCAGCTGTGCTGAATTATATAACAATCTAAAGGCAGTGAATTCTCTTCGCTTAACAGTACAGGACTTTGGTGACAATTGTTTGTAGTGAGACAATGATATGAGTGAATCTTCACAGACAATTCTTTTTTGAAAAGGTAAATATGGCAGAGAAGGATGGGTATTTAAACAAACCTAAGATGATAAGCACATGTAAAACATTTTGGTGTGGCAGAAAACCGATCCTATTGTCATTTTTTGACAATAAGAACTCAGCGTTTGTTACTATTGAGGTGGATGAGGACAATAGGAAGCAGGTCTTGGCAACAACAAAAACAAAAATTTATGCAGACTGAAATGCATTTAACTGTGAAGCATAAGCCAATTCCACTAATGAAAATGATTGAATTACATTTTGTGGTGAAGTTTATATTGTGGCTGCAATGGATGGTGGTTTCATTTTTAGAGGTGCGCTTAGGGGTGCGACAGCACAATGGGAATAGCTTTCTTTCACCACATTAATTGATCACATTCTTTCATGCTACTATGATCCAGTTGCATTATGTTGTTTTTGCTGCTTGAGGAAGCAAGTCCTTGGAATGAAGCTACTGCTGTATCAGATCTCTAATTGTTGCCAGTTTCCAAAGACCACACAGCCTTTTCTATTCATACAGATTCCTTTTGCTGAATGCAAAGGAACAATCTCGCTCCGATATCGCACTTCTATCAAGTACTGTCCTCTACAGTTTTCTTAACACCCTCTACAAATGCTTCAACCGCCTCACCACCACCAAGAGGAACATTGCCACCTTTAACTAGACCCCCATTCTCTAATCTGACCCCCAAGGCCTCAGCGATACTTGGTAAACCACCATCTCGAATTGCCATTGTGAGATTGCCTAAACTTTGGTTGAATTGCGGACTTCTTAGAACACGTTTTAAAATTGACTTCTTCTGTTCTAGACTGAGAGCTTCCAGTGCTGCGCTTGCGGCGGCTTGACTTGGCTCAGCCATCCCATCTGGCTGTTGCGCAATAAGTAATATGGTTGGAGGAAGGTAGCTGAGGAGGTTATCGATTTGACTTGGTGAGGCAGACTCAATCGTTGGTATGGTGGTAGAGAAAGGTAATAGGTCTGGTAATGTTGTGAAAATCTTCCCTTGAGATTGTTGCGCCTGACCGCCGCCTTTCAAGGAGTTGAGGAAGTTTTGGACGACTGTAGCAGCATCTGTTGGACCTGACCCGGGTCTGATCACAAAGTCAGCATCAATCCAGAGCTGCCGGAGTCCCATATGAAAGTTCTTAAAGTTCATTCAGTCGCATCTTTTTAGCAGTACATGACGCTGTGCTTGATTCCCATTTTTGGCCAAAACGCCTTGTTTTACAATGCCCAACCAATGCTTTTTTATTGTGCGATGAAAGTTGACCTACGCTCGCCCGCCATCAGCTCCACCTTCCCGTGCGCCTGCACCCTCCTCTCTGATATCTCCACCTGTCGCACCTGGACCCGCGCCTCCGCTGCCTCCTTGGTGTTGTTCCGATGAGTCTCCATGACCTTCGACATCCTCCATGGGTTCGTCATCGTCGCCTTGGTGGTCGCCAAGGAATGGCCTAATCTCTTGGGCAACATTGACCTCTTCGCCTTGTAGCAAGCTATCGACAATCGCGGCAAGCTTCAAATCTCGGGGACCGTAATAGCTAGCATCGCCATCCCTTGCTTGCGACTTTGATTGCAACCAGAATACGTATCTTTGGGAAGAGGAGGAGAACTTGAGGACGAATATGCGACCGTTGGTCTTGGAAGTAGGTTGTTCGGTGGGGAGGTGATCGTATTGCACGAAATGACCATCAGTTGGGAACATGACCAGGTCAAGGTTGTCTTCGTCGGTCAAGGGTTTGCTTCGTTCGCGCCAGCAGAAGTGTACCAAGTCTGAAAGTTATTAGTTGGAGGGCAAAGGTTCAGGGGGAATGCCTACCATCTTCAGAGTAGAGGTAGATATAACCAGGTGTAGGATCCGGTTTGACTTTATATGGCCGGCTTTCTATCTGTTTGATGTATAAGTATGATTCCCAGTATGCAATAGTTTTGAATGGGGTTTCTCACGTTGACATCGCATCTTCCTGCCTTGAAGGTGATTATGGGGGAGATGGGCATCTTGAATGATTGTGGTGGTTTGGTTTGTGGAGGTTGTTGTGTTTGGAAGCTATGGATTGCCTAAGTGCTTTGAAAGTCGCGAGGCCGCAACGGGCCGCGAATGGGTCTACAACCTTATAGCCTTAGGTTTGAGGCATAAAATATGAGGAGATTCCTGACTAATCAATAGATGCAAAAGCGGCAAGAAGTATGTATCATGGTTTGTATGGATAGGCAAGCTAGAGAGTTGACACCGTTACAGTTGCATTTTAAACTAGAAATATTCTTGCCATCATGCTCCATTGTTTGATCAATTGATTTGATCCTCTCAAAAATTTAAATCCTTCCCAAACCCTCAAAGATTGTTGTGAAGTTATACCAAAAGATACATTCACCAGGGGTTGAAAGAATTCGTGACTGTAGCCTACGATTGTCCTAACACTTCTAGGAGAATGAAGATAATACATATATGATTGTTCTAGCTTTTTAGGACAATTGAACTGATTTTCCGAGTTTTAGTTGAACAATCGGGGTTAGTTACGAATTTCTGACCCTGGTGATTGATTATATCTCCGTCACATGACTCGGCAAGAACAAATCTATCCCGTCTTAGCGTCCCGCACACAACATTCGCAAAAAATACATCCCAAATTTTGCCGGCAACAACACCATCACGGTTTCCGTCCAAGAAAGATGTCGACCAAAGTAGAAGAACCAAAGACCAAGACCTTCGGCAAGGCATCGCGAACGGTCCCTGCCGCCAGCCAGAAGGCCTCAAAATGGTACCCAGCTGATGACGAGGCTCAACACAAGAAGGTTGGTTTACCCTGAGAAGAATACCCTCGAATTTTATACGCCGGCCATGAGATCGCAATCGCGGAGGAATTCGCAAAAATACCATTTGTGCAGTGGCTGTTACATTTGTTTGGGTCTATAGCTGGGATGTGGGACAATTTGGCGGGCAGTAACATGGCCATGGATCAGTCAATCTTGAATGGAAATGGAATGCTAATTGATTGCGCACTCAGGTCCGAAAGTCCATCCGTGCCACCACCCCTCGCTCTACCCTCACCCCTGGCGCCGTCCTTATCCTCCTCGCTGGTCGATTCCGTGGCAAGCGTGTCATTCTCCTAAAGAACCTTCCCCAAGGTGTTCTCCTCGTTACTGGTCCATTCAAGGTTAACGGTGTTCCTCTCCGAAGAGTCAACGCTCGTTACGTTATCGCCACTTCATACAAGGTTGATTTGTCCGGTATCGATTCCAAGAAGGTCGAGGAGGTCTCTGCCGAGAAGTACTTCACCGCAGAGAAGGGCGAGAAGAAGAAGGGCGAGGAGGCATTCTTCAAGCAAGGAGAAAAGCCAGAGGTAAGGATTTAAAATATGGAAGCATATTGGAGGAACAATTCCTAACAATTACAACAGAAGAAGAAGCCATCAAGCAGCCGTGCCGCAGACCAAAAGGCAGTCGACAAGGCTCTCCTTTCCACACTCAAGAAGGAGCCATATCTCATCAGTTACCTCGGATCTACTTTCAGCTTGCGAAAGGGTGACCGGCCACACGAGATGGTCTGGTAAATGGATGGGATGGTTCGGGCGTAGAACAGCGAATGTGGGACATGGGCTTGCAATTTTTGACCTCGGGGGCATATGGTCATTACTGCTTGGGCGCTTTGTAATTCAGATTTGCAAATAACGAACAAACTCACAAAGCAAAAAAAATGGACTGCGTGGATATTACTGTGGAAATCGTGGAGACTAATCAGCAAGTTTCAGGAGCGTACTTCTTCGAATTTTGTCAAATTCGAGGTTCCGGTGGTTTGGAAGGGTTGGTATGGTTTGGCAAAAGCGGATATCTTTTACGGAATGGTTTGGGGCTAAGGATGGTCCAATTTGGCTATGTTTTGTGAGACGGAAAGCCTAAGTGGATTCGCCTCCTGAGATATCAAACCCAAATCTTCCATAACCTCAACTTTGTTACCTTTGCGACTATTGTGATACTTTCTTGGTCTCCAAACTGCCATGTCCATCGATCAGACAACTCTAGGTAACAAGTCTAGAATCTCTCGCTTTGGCACGGGATTTCAACGAGAGAAGGACTATTATTGAAATGTATTTTCCACTGGAGCTCAGATATGATTGCCCATGAATCTTGTACTCTGCTTCTACGTAGTCATATCACTCTTGTGACCTCCAACCAAACTCCTAGTCTCTTATGATCAATTCCCCAAATAGATTTTGTATGTGGTCCGTGTAAATAAATAGGGGTTCAAGAATTTCTAGCAGCTACACCAATCCATAGAATCATTGGATCATTCTAGTTTTCCAACAACCTAGTGATTTTATAAGTGATGCTCAAATGGGGTTCAAGGATTCCCGGGGGGGCAGCGAAAGCTTCATCCCATTGGACAACCCCACCTCCTGCAACACAACCCCGCGTCAGCCTTGCGCTAAACCACGCCGTGAGAGCTCACTCCTGCAAACGCCCAAGTATCATTGCCCCTCTTCAATGTGTTAAGCTGAAGCCCCTCTCTACTCTCAAACGACTACCTCAGCGAAGATTTCTCACAATGAATACCCAAGAGTTGAAGAATTTCCTCGCGGAGTAAGTGTTCCTGGCCCCTCTTCTGTGCCCCTCCTCTCCAAGCTCCTAGCTAATGGTGTGTTTAGTTCCCCGCCTAGTACCGTTAATCTGGTGATTAAACCTCATTTCGATGCTTTGACGGATCAAGAGGCGAGATATGCACATTATATCAGCAGGTAAATATTTCCCAAAATCGGCTGAGGTTTGAAGTTGTAGTAACGAGACTTAGATCTGCCTTCACCGGCACACGAATCACTCTCCGACAAGTCTCCCCCGAATCCGAAGACATCTTCGACTTCATAATCTCCCTCTACAAGTCAAACAACGGCGATTGGGCAGCAATCCAAAAGAAAGCCGGAATCACCGATGAAGAGTTGCAACATTTCCTAGAGTACTCTGCTCAATTCCTGGGAAACTGTGGAAATTATAAAGGCTTTGGGGATTCGAAATTCGTTCCTAGATGTGCAGAAAGCGCTTTTGATAAGTTGGCTAGTGTTAATACTAAGGCGGGGGAACATTATAAGGCTACGAAGGGAGCGATATTTTCGAGTGATAATGCGGGGATTATGCATTTGGGATACCCGGAGGAGGGACATATGACGACTTATTATCCGGAGAGTGAGGGGATTACGAAGGTTGATATTACGAATATTTCGAAGTGGATGGAGAAGAAGGGGCTTCTTGTTGTGAGTAATTTCCCTTTTGGGGTTCTGGGTGTGGTGCTGATAACTCTTAGGAAAACACCCGGTTGAGAAAGAACTCGGATGGTAGTTTTGATCTTTTGATTGCTTCTGCTGTTACGGGGGTCCCTGCTGCTGGGGGTGATATTGGCAAGGAAACTGAGTTTGAGCTTGACGGTAGACAAAAGCTTCGGCTTGTTTACGGCGACCGTGAGTTACCTAGGTTCTTATTTCTACAAATCCAGAGATTATTTTTTCTTGTTCTCCATCCCTTCCTCCCTGTTTAACAACGTCACTTTACACGCCTTGAAAGAAAACTTCCAAGTTGGCCTGAACTAACTTTTTCCAGACTCCAAAGAGATGAAGATCATCGCAGACTTCCACAAGAAAGCAGCCGAAAACGCAGCCAACGAGAACCAAAAGAACATGCAACTTGCCTACGCCAAATCATTTGAAGAAGGCTCACTAGAGGCTTTCAAGAACAGCCAAAGATTCTGGATTCGTGACAAAGGACCTATGGTCGAGTCCAATATCGGCTTCGTTGAGACTTACCGAGACCCTCATGGAGTCAGAGGTGAGTGGGAAGGATTTGCTGCTACAGTAAATCTTGAACGTACTCGTGCTTTTGGGGCTCTTGTTGATGCTGCGGAATCTATGATTCCAAAGTTGCCTTGGTCTACGGATTTCGAGAAGGATAAATTCTTGAGCCCTGACTTTACTTCTTTGGAGGTTTTGTCATTTGCTGGTTCTGGTATTCCTGCTGGAATTAATATTGTGAGTTGCCATATTCCAACAGTTTCATTTTTCAAAATCGTTCTTGAATTCTCCGACTAATGGAGCTACTCGTTTTACTGATCTAACGATCGAAATAGCCAAATTACGATGATATCCGACAATCCGAAGGTTTCAAGAATGTCTCTTTAGGCAACGTCCTCAGCGCCAAGGCACCAAACGAGAAGATCCCCTTCATCTCCGAGGCAGATCTCCCAATCTACCAAAAATACCGTGACCCCGCTTTCGAGGTTCAAGTCGGAATCCACGAGCTTCTGGGACACGGAACTGGTAAGCTCCTCCAGGAAACCTCACCCGGTACATTCAACTTCGACAAATCATCGCCACCAATCAGTCCAATCACCAACAAGCCAGTTACCACATACTACAAGCCAGGCGAAACTTGGGGATCTGTATTCGGCAGTATCGCCTCAAGTTATGAAGAGTGCAGGGCGGAATGCGTTGCCATGGCATTGAGCTGCGACTTCGAGATCCTCAAGATCTTTGGTTTCGGCGATGGCAAGACCGACATGGATGGCGAAGCAGGAGATGTTCTCTACGCAGCTTATCTGTCTATGGCTCGAGCTGGTATCGCCTCCCTCGAAATGTGGGATCCCAAATCTCGCAAATGGGGCCAAGCACATTCCCAAGCACGCTTCAGTATTCTGAAGTGTTTCTTGGAGTCCCCCGAGAAATTCTGCGAACTATCGTATAAAAATGAAGATCTGACCGATCTCACTATTTCTCTTGACCGTTCTAAGATTCTTACTGCGGGACGCAAAGCTGTGGAGGCTTATTTGCAGAAGTTGCATGTTTACAAATCCACTGCTGATGTTGAGACTGGAACTAAGTTTTATAACTATATGACAGAGGTTGAGCCAGTTTTCTGGGGGGAGAAGATTCGAGGGGAGGTTTTAAGGAATAAGCAGCCTAGGAAGGTGTTTGTGCAGGCTAATACTGTTTTGAAGGAGGGAGGGAAGGTGGAGCTTGTGGAGTATGAACCGAGTTTGGAGGGGATGGTTAAGAGTTATGCTGAGAGGGGTGTTTGAGGGGTCTGTGTGGAAAGAGCTATACTTTGGTCGCGATGGTGTTTAGGATTTGGGGAGAGGTCGAGACAAAATAGAAGGGGCCAGTCCAACAAGCCAAGCAAGAATTTATAAATGAGGAATATTACAAGGGAGCTCCATTTGTGAATTGATGAAGTGAATCTTTGCTGCTGTTAGCAAGAGACTTGATACTTGATCGCACAAGAGTAGCGGTGGAGAAGTTGCAGCCAGTCTCCATTCGTACTTGCCAAAATCACAACTCACCTAGCCGTTGCATATGTGTAGTGGATCCCAGATTCCCTACAAAATACAGTTTGGATCCACTTAATGATGATATTTGGTATGTGATTACATCTTTAGCGGGTCTTGAGATCCAAGAGAGTACAATCACAAACGCAAGCGTCATTCATTTATCATGGAACGAAGATGGAAACCGAAACCCCTCCTCATGTGGTAGTTTGGTTAGCAGAGTAGGAGATGTGAAATCAGAATCGTTACTTAAGTCACTATTTTTGATTAAGCAGTTTGATCTGGAATATCAAATATAAATAAACGAAGTTACGATAATAATTTATTTTTATTAAAAACAACTTAATTTCTTATAGGTTGTTATTGATTTCTTGAACTTCATTATTCTAGCTATTTAGAACATTCAAAATAATAGAACGAGAGAAGAGGTATCTGTTTACTGCCGCTTTTATTTTCCACCAGGTGATAAAGCAACAAGTGTTTACAAATTACAGAAAATAGGAATTATCCAACAAGTACTAAACCGAAAATACGTTGTATCTACTCCATCCAATCGACCTTTACCAGGTTTAGTCTTCTATATTACTTTCTAATTTCGACACTGGAGCTGAAATCAATCACCAGTAAATAATCCAATATGATCTAGAACGATGACAGTGAAAAGTGAATTTTGTACTACGCAAAAGGGTTTTCAAGTTATTCACAGGTAATTTACAAATATCTCGACATCTTTATAAGATTTTTTTAATAAGATGTGGGTATTAGTAGGTGACCTACAAATAGCGAACTAAAAAAAATCGTGACTATTTCCAGGCAACACCCAACCAAATTCATATAGTGAAGCCACATGGAATCAAAAAATACAGCAGAGATTGCACGACAATGCATCTTGAAAAAAACATTCAATTGATTGAAACAGAACTAGATCTAGTACCTAGAACTCTTCAAGTGCATGTGTTTGAATTTGACCGCGCCACTGGCGTCCACAATCTCGTGGTAGACAAGAAAAGGGGCAGTAATAGCTCGTTGTGCCACACCTTCTAGATATTACCCAAATAGTTTGAACTTCATTGTTCTAAGCCATTTGCGTAAATATTAAGTTGTCCCAAGTATTTAGGTTAATTATCTTACATTACCCTAGAAAGTTAAGACAATGAGCTAGGTAGGCAGGTGAGGCAGGTACAAACTTGAAGTATCTACTGCCGCTTTTAGTGTCTACCGCGAGCTGGGCTGGGGTAGAAAGCCAACGAGGAATTGCCTCGCCAGCTTGTCTTTAAGAAAAGAGAACAACCATATGCATCATTGAAACGGAGGCCACTAGCGAGCGAACTGGAAAGAACGTAGAGATATAATAGAGTGGAGGTCGACGCGAGAGCAAGACGACTGTTTCTAGCTGGAGATTTGATGTTGCTCACGTGAGAAGGAGGAAATATTGGCGGAAAAACCACGGCCCGCTCGCCTAGACCGCACACATTCTGGAAATTCATCTATCGAAAAATCGCGCGCCAATTCTTCAGCACAACCACGACGGACTGAATCAAGATGCGATACATTCATTCCGAAGAGACCTTGGCCGTTCCTGAGGGAGGTAAGTCAAATCAGAAATCCCCAAAGAAATGCGCTCGCAACCGCTTTTTCGCGAAGTCCTGGCCACGAGTAAAGGCCGAGGGGCAGAGGAAAAGAAGAATTGCTAATTCAGAAAACAGTCAAGGTCACCATCAAGTCTCGACAAGTCACCGTCACTGGACCAAGAGGTTCGTTTATAATCCATGGTAGGAATTGGAGGAGGAGGGGCTGACGAAGGAATTCCAGGAACACTCAAGAAGGACCTTTCGCATTTGGCAGTCAACTTCTCCCTCCCAAAGAAGGATGTCATCAATATCGAGCTTCACCACGGTGCCCGCAAGAACGTCGCTACCCTCCGAACAGTCCGAACTCTCATCAACAACTTGATCATCGGTGTCACAAAGGGATTCAAGTACAAGATGCGATACGTCTACGCACATTTCCCAATCAACGTCAACGTTGATCAAAACAAGGAGACTGGTCTTTACGAGGTTGAGATTCGGTACGTTCAGAATTTCATAAGGGCGGGGGATGGATATTGGGGCATGGAAGCGGAGGGCTAGGCAGATGGAATACGGATAGAGGGGTTGTCAAGATCGATGTGCTAACATTGTTTAGAAACTTTATCGGTGAGAAGATTGTCCGAAAAGTCATCATGCACGAGGGTGTCGAGGTCGAGGCATCAAAGAACCAGAAGGATGAGCTCCAATTATACGGCAACTCCCTCGAGAACGTATCACAGAGCGCGGCGGACATCCAACAAATTTGCAGAGTACGAAACAAGGATATCAGAAAGGTAAGGATTTTATTGCGAGGCCTCGTATGAAATTCAACTAATATTTGGATAGTTCTTGGACGGTCTCTATGTTTCGGAGAAGGGTAACGTCGTTGAGGAGTCCTGAGCGTTTCGACAAATATTTCCTACTTACATGATTGTTTGGGGGAGCATATGGGGAAATTGCTTTGCATGTTAGGTAGCGAGAAGATCTGAATGAACCTCTTGCAAACCGTGGACTTGTCTCACGTCAAGGGACTTCTCTTGTTTTTTTCTTCGGACCAGGACATTTTAGTGCTTAGCCTAATGCAACTCCTTCCCGGGTTACGTAGGTAATAGTCTCCAGTAAGAATAAAAACGGCACTGTTCTCACGAATTTGGGGTTATATTTCGCTGCGAGGGATGATAAGTGTATCAAAAGTGAATGGACCTCAATCCTTCGCAACATTTTTTGCTTGGTTTTGGGATCGGCCACGCATGAAAAGTTCAAGAATGAATTGATGGATTCTAACGATTTCGAATTTCTCGGCTGCTCAATTCCTAAATCCCAAGTGTTTCAACTTCTCAATGTCCCGATATATCGATTTCAGGGTTTGACTTGTCATGCTTTTGAAACAGGTTCCCTGATCATAATCCTGTTTTGCCCCGGCTCGTCCTTTCCCCATTTTGACATATCGATACTCAAAATATCGACCTGTTCAAATCCAAGTTTCTTGTATACCTGGCAACGAATTAGCATGTGATTCTTTTAAACAGTCCAAACTTCCTCTCGCCTCTTGACTAGTGCTGAAGGGCGAACTTACAGGAAACCCAGCATCAGTAGCTTCAATATAAACCCTTCTCCCCTCCACATCGGCCATATCAAGGACATGTTTTAATAACATCTTCCCTAGCCCCTTTTTCTGGTGATCTGGGTGGACTACGAGGAGGGAACAGACTGTTTTTTTTTTAGTTCTGGGTTTGCCGTATCATCCACCATGTCCTTTCTCCCTTCTCTTTTCCATTTCATTTTCTCCAAATCCTTTTCTTTTCTAATGTTCTGTTGGGGAGAGAAGGAAGGGGGGGGGGAAGGGGGACAGAGGACTTACCATAATCTTTCTCAGGATCCACGTATTTCTCCCTCATCACATCCAACCCCCCAAATTTCCCCTCAACAAGCTCTAAATTCGTACCACTAGGCCAAGAGGAATCCGGTATCCCATCTTCTTTCGCCTTCTTCTTTGCTGCTTTCTCGGATTCTCTCTCTGCTTTCTCTGATGCGGTTGGTATGTAGGGGAAGGAGTAGCGCGCGAAGGCTACGATTTCTCCTGTCGAGGTAGTGACTTTAAAAGCATTAACCTCTGGTTTTGCAACCATTTTTTGGAATCGGGTGTTGAACCAGTTTTCCATTTCTGAGGGGGCCATGGCGGAGCGGGGGAAGGTGGCGTTTTGGAATGGTGTTCCTGCGAAGGCGACGTCATAGATTGGATAAAAATAGGGGATGTCGGTGGGTGTTGCGGGGTGGAGGGTGTAGGACATTTTGAGGGTTTTGAGCACAGGTTTGAGAAAGGAGGTTGTTGTTGGAGTTTTGAAGATGAGGTAGGTGTGTGTGGTTGTGTGGTGGTTTTTAGGAGTGGGTAACTTTATATCATGTAGCTTTTGAGTTGTTGATGTGTTTTTGATATATTGAGAAGTTGAGGTCAACACTGTCAAGCGTGGCGCTTAGAGGTGAGGTGGTGATATGGAGGTGAGTGATTTGATTGTATGGGGTGGTTGAGCTGGAGAGTTTTGGATTTTGGATTTTTAATGTAGTGCTATAACGAGTAGCTCAGGGGCTGGGTTGTTGGAGAATTGTAGTTTTTAGAGTATGAGATGGAGATGCTGGCTCGCTAATTGATTGAGACTTCAAAAATGGGGTACAATAGCTGAAGAATCGAATATGGTTCAAGACAACAACATTCTTTCCCCTTCTTTATATAATGATTTTTAGCCATCCCACTCCCATTCAGGAAGTCTTCGTCTACGCCTTTTCTATGGCTATTCCGTACGGAGTAGTTTCGTGAGATCTTAGTTAAAGAATGACTCATTCCCCGAGTAAGTGCAACTATCATGAAATAGATACCACTTTTGAAAAAGAGTAGTTAATACTTCAGGCTGTACCTTCCTAGCTAGCTTTCGTTGTTCCGACGTTTTAGGGTAATTCAAGTCAATTGTTTTAAATAATTGGAACAATTTAATATTACACCAGATGTTTTAGAATAGTCAAGTTCAATTTTACCGTTTGGTTTATGCTTTTACCGTGTGTTTATCGTCCACCACTAACCCAACGGAATTGATACGATACAGTAAGTGAGGTTACGCTTACGGAATTCGGGATTGAGCTTAGCTCGGAGTTTGACAGGTTGAAACGACAACAAAATGTTTCTCGATATCTCCCCTCCCGTCTTAGCCGTCTGTGCTGGAGAAACGTCCGCTTACGAAGGAAGGGAGGCGTCCGAAGATCTCAAAAGGGGGTTGATATATCATTTTAGGTCATCGATGTCTCGCGGAGGATGGCCATCCTCATGTTTACCAGATTCCTTTCTGTCGCAGATTGATGACACGAGCGAGCTGCGAGGTAAAAAGAGCGGACCTGGGGACTTGCATAATTTGATGCTGGGAATGATCCCCGGCATAAAGGCATTTGTAGGGATGGGATGAACGTCATGCCGGTCACCAGGCTATCGATGTTAGGTCCCCAAAACAGTATTTTCCCTGTATGGTCGTGGTGTTTTCATGCCAGCAAGAGCTGTTCGGTTAAGCGTCACTACTTCTAGACCTTTGAGGCCTTCAAAGCGAAAGTCTTTCCAATATCAAACGTCGCCTACCCTCGATCGTCAAGTGTCTTGGTCAGAAAAGGGAGCAGATTGCGACGCTGCAAGATTGATTGTGAATTTATTTTTGGTGGAGTCAGCCGTTGAGCCCTGGAATATCCCCTCCAGTCATTTCAGGGGCCTCGAAGTGATCTTAGCGGGATTCTAGTGTCTTCATTTAAGGCGGGAGAGTGGAGGTTGACATGATCAGGAAGCTCCGATAGGTCGTAGGGTCATTCCACAACGGTGACAACATCCCAGCTTCCGCTCGCAGGCTTTCCAAGGACCAAGGTTGCTGGTTGCCCGGAAATCATTGGACGATGCGGGCAATTTGGCTCAAAGGTTGGTGGGAGGCTTGCGTTTTGGGCAGTCTCGAATCTTACTTACTCCCTGACACCCTGTAGACTGAGATTCTTTTCAACGGCTGGCCAGCTTGGAGATTTGCGAAAAGTCAAGACGATTAAAAAGGAGGCGAGTATCCTAAGTCAGTGTCAAGCGAATCCGCTGGGTGAGCCTCTTTCTCCGGATCCCGCTATTCCATTTGTATCGCGAAAATAGTGTAGTGCCAATCTTCCGAGCTATCAAATCAACCACCACCACGATCACAACGGACCACACACTACAATGCCAGCATAATCGTCCCTACAGCATAGCCATGCTCTATGCTCCTTCCCGACTTCTACTCGACCCCACAGAAGAGCATTCTTATCCACCACCATCCACCACCATCCTCCACCATCCACCACCCTACCGACACCACCACCGCCTCTCCTGCGTCTGCTTCATTCGTTCAGCAATCGCAATTGTACCCGTCACACACCACACCACACCCCGTAGTTTGCAAGGTTACCAGAGGACCACCAGAGGACCACCAGAGGACCAAACACCTGGCGATAATCTCACCATCTCCTTTTGGCCTCACAATTGTGCAACCAAGTGGTGAAAACCGCCATTTTGACAGACACCCGACGGAGTGGGAGTGTTCGTCGCAGCGGACGGGTCTCTGCATTCGTTAAAACCTAAAAAGTCACCAGCTCACCCGAAGCTTCCTCAAACGAGAAGCCGCACTCTGCCTTGCGCCCACCCGGAAAGATGCAGATGCAAACAGGTGGTACAACTGCCACCATGGCTTTTTCCGAACGACCAGCCTCTCCGACTTTGACGAATCCTGATATGATCCTTCCCTACGGAGGGGAGTACGACTCCGTTCCTTCCCCTCCTCAGAATCCCTTCTCTGCGCCCAACGAATGGAGAGATCCTACCGACGAGAACTTCTCCTTGAGCAGCCCATCGCAAATGGGATCGAATACACCTACGACTCCGATAATATATGGAAATGGAACGATGTTATCAGATATTGGCGAAGTCACCGAGGCCGAAAACACGCCAGGACGCAAGCTTCCCGGGCCAGCAGAAAGGAGAATGTTGAAGCAACAGGCGCAAGCTCTCAATATGCCAATTGGATTGAGTCCAACAATGGGCCGCCGGGCGACATCGAGGAGGGCGAAGATGGGAAATCATCAGAGGAGTGTTTCCGTAGAGTCGGCCAGCACAGTTACGTCACTGGGACAATCGGCGGAATTTTTCAAAGACTTTGACGACGGGGTTAGTGTGGACGACAGCGTTTTCCAAGGAGACGACGAAGAAAGCGTAGCCGATTCATACAGAGACCCATATAGAGAGGAAGTAATCGATCAGGAAACTCAACGATTGGCGCACAAAAAGAGCACGATTGGGGAGGGGGAGGAGGAAGACCTAGATTCGAGTGCTAGGCGTGCAGAACAAATTCTGCTAAACGCAAAACAGCGACTTACCGTGAGTGGAGCTATTTTCAGGTGAGGGAAAATAATCGCTAATGAAATCAGAGCATGGAGGGGAATCTAAACCGAGCCAGAACCTCTCTCATCACACCTTCTCGATCGATGTCTTCAATACACAGCAGCAGCCCATTATCGAGATCTACCCCATCGCCCCCGACGAATGGCCTCGCGAATGGCCCCTCGAAACATCGACAATTACATACGCCCATAGATTCTCCAGTGGGAACACCAGGGCATTCGAGGGTGTACAGCGAAAATTCAATTGTATCACCCGTGGGGAAAGGCAGGTTTCCAGTCCGTTCAGCGAGTGCGGCAGCACGGTACATACCAAACAACCAAAATGGTTTGGAGAGGAAACTGGGAATATCACAAAGTTACGAAAGTCTGCGGGAAGAGGCTGCATTCAATGCCTCCCGCCCGGCACTATCTTCCCCCTTGAGCCGAACTTCACCTCCTCGCCCGGTTATTCTCGAGCCGTTGGACGAAGATGTTGTAAATACGGAATTTGACAGGGCAAGCATGGCATCAAGTCAGGGTGGATATATTACTCCGGGCGGAGAGCACACATTGAGCCGTTCTGCTTCTACCACGCAAATGCGAGATCTTCGGGATCAGATGCACGATTTAAAGGGCAGGTTATCAGTGTTAAGAGACCGTGCCAGAGATGATACCATGAAACGGAGGAGCCTACAAAGTCTGAGAACTCCTAGTCCATTTACAGCTGCCGAGCAGTGGTACACCAACTCCAAAGGATACGGAGAAGAGCCCCTCAGTGCTGATGCTGGATTATCTCCTACGAATGGTTTGTCTCCTACATGGAAACAAGAGGACGAAATAAAAGAATCGCTTTTGAGTCCAAAGACCGACTCCAGTAGTCAGGGGAATTCCCCACAGGCACCGGATTTTGAAGGATCGGATGTGACTAGTGTCTACGAGGATGTCGACGATACACACCACTTTTCTGATATCCCTAAACGCTCACATGAACCTCAGAATCTGGATGACGAAACAGCGTCAGTTCAGGAATCTCTACTTTCGGAGAAGGAATTTCAAGAGGAGGTCGATGATTATAATGTCGAAATTATCAGTGTGGATGAGGCTGATGATTATGAGAGTGATGCTTCCTCTTCTTACCACGACACTTTAGATGCCCCAATTTCTCACGAAGACCGTGAAGATGCTTTTGATTACGAACACTTTTTCCTACACAGCGCTATGGGTACAATCGGTCGGCAAGCAGAGCGAAACCGTAGGGGTAGTGCTGGAAGTTTTAGTTCGGAAGATTCTGTGGAAACTACTCGTGGGCCAGTACAAACCTCAAATCAAGCAGACGAGGAGGAAATTTTCAACCCTAGGGCATCTTTCACCCATCTCAGATCTACGAGCCATGGGTCTATTTCGACGATGGCGACTTTTGCGACCGCAGAAGAAAATAACAGCTCAGACGAAGACCGAATTGAGAACGGAGGGGACGATGAATTTGCTGTTCGCCAATCTAATGCCCCAAAATTACGGGTACCAACTCCTGTCACTGCAAAGCGATCAACATTTGGGGGTACACCGATGGATTTGAGGCTTCCCGAAGAGGCAACAGCTTCACCAGAGGAGTCAGAGAGATCTCCTGCAATTGCAGAGAGTACCCATGAACATAATGTAGATGAGCGAAATGGAACAGGTGGCCACCGACCCTCCGTCTCATCCTTCGATTCTTGCACCTCGAACGGATCAAGGAGAAGCTTTCCACTCGTCAACCCACCCAAAGTCCCGGAACAGCCTGCAGTCAATGGATCAAGAGGGTCCGGCGAATCGAAAAGCTCGGTTCTCACTAGTGACTCTACGCTTATTGATCGACAGAGTGCCATGGATGAGGAGCGATTGCAGACTTCTCCTGTTCACATGCTTGCAAGAGATGATCAGGCTTTGGTTGAGAGACTTGTTGCGAGTTTGGGGAAGTGTGTATTGGGTCTTCAGGAGTCGGGGAGGGGGAGTTATGATTCAAGGGTTTGGAGGCGGAGGTTGGATGCTGCGAGACGGGTGCTGGAGGGTGATGAGGGGGCTATCTGATGATTGCCTTCACGCTTGAAGATATTTTTTCTTTTGTTGCACTTTTTTTTCATTTGTTCCTATTGCACGACATTCGCGACACCTCGGGCGACTTGGAAATTGCGATATTGCGACCTTGTTGTTCTTTATGGGCGTTCTTGTTATTGGGTTTGTGCGGCTTCTTTTTTATATTTGGTGTTGACCTTTTTTTGATACCCCCCCTTTCGACAAATTATTTTCTTCTTTTTATATTATATTTTATACTTCGACGACGACGAACTTGTAATTTAATTACTCATCATACTGGACATGCTTTTTTGGAGGGAAGGAGGAGAGATTAGGTTGGGCTTCTTAGTGATGGAGATGGATGATGGAGCGCAGTTACATAGGTGGGCGCGCAAGGAAAATTTATAACTTGTGGTTCGTGGGTTTAGTTGGAGCATGAGAAAGAGAGGTATCTTTGCTAATAAATGAGGGAGCCCTTGGGTTCTTTGCTTTTAATTTTTTGTGTGTGTTATGGTTACCACGTTTTAATGTTTGTGTCTGGTGTGTGGTTGTGCTAGCTTAGCTTGTATGTATGGACCTTAGCTGGTATGTCTGCCCTCTATTTGGGATGAATGGATGGATGATAAGGAGAAGGATAAAATTAGTGTAATGTATTATATAATTGAGCTTGAGGAGTATTACTCCTTGAGGTATTTGAGGCTGCTGGATAATTGAGCGAGAGTTCAAGTGATTTTTGGGGGGGTTGTTGTGCTTCATGCCCGTTACGCTGCCGAGGGAGGGGAGTGGTGAGCGTCGCGAATGCCAACCTAATTTGGTTAACGAGAGGTGATTCAGTTAATTGCTTTAGCAAAGCTCTTGAGTTGATTGATTAAATGAATAGCTTTGTTTTGGGGCGTGGGTTGAATGGGACGATTGTGGTTGATTGTTTCTTTGTTTTTGGTGGGTGTTTACGGTCATGGAGTTGCGGGGTTGTAAGCCTGGGACTCCACTAAATATGGGTGAGACTTGGTATTCAAGTCATGGATAGCGTTTCAGAATCAGGGTCTTTTTTTGGTTGTTGTCAAAATTTCTTTTTGCGTCTCTTGGAGGTAATTTTTTTTCAGTCCTGGTGATCCCGCTGTGGTCAACCCTCATATTCAGCCATTATCGCGAACGCTCGCTAAGCCGTCCTAGCGGAGTAGGAGTCCCTACCAAAGTTCCTCGTACACCCGAACAATACATAATCAAGAGACAGTATGCTAGAGCGCCTAGAACAATCAAGTTAAACCAACTGAGTAGTATATGATGATTAAAATCAATGAAAATCCATTAAGTGAACTCTTCTTGTAAGTTTATTCATTTCATTTCATTTCCTTATATTAAACTTTTAAAATAATATATTTACTCAGGTTTATCGCTTTTTGTCATATACACGTATTTGAGGCTATTTTGAGAATTTCTGTATCTGCTGGCTAGCTTCAAGTACCTCAACTCTGCACTCTCCATTGGCCAATCAGGAGGCTCCCTGAGCATCTCACTGAAGAAGGGGTGAAAAGAGTGAGTACTATCGGCTATCGCACTGATTTAAGAGGCTAAAGTACTATCTAATCCCGGCGAGCGTACCGCGAGGGGTATGAGGATGGGGTCAAAAGAGAGCTCAATACGATGCCGAATGCGTATGGTGGTGGTGTTGATGGAATAGAGGCTACTCGGTGCGAGAGGAGGTTAAATTACCCCCCGCTTAGTAAGCTAAATTCCTCAATTTACCACTTCCATGTACGAAAACGATGACAGGGACTTTTACAATAATGAAAGAATGAATGGATGAATAGCTTTCGAGTTTCTCATTCTGAATTGGAGAGTGGCTTCGTTGAAGGGGACTGGATTGATTGTGGGATAATTTTCTTTGTTAGAGACGGGATGAATGTGCTGCTTTCAATCATTCCTGAGTGTTGCCTTTGGTTTTCCTCAATTGGCCATTACCATGAGTATAGAAACTTCCTTGGATAATCTTCTCAGCTATATTTCAAGTTCGGAGTGGAAACCCTTTCTCTCAAATTGAGGATATGGGAATGCAGTTTTGAATGAATCTTTTAATGCGATGCCACCTAAGAGGAAACGCCCAGCTCCAAAATCAGGCTTACCTGTGAAGAAGAGAACAAGAAGTAGTGTAGTGTGATTACCTCGCTTTTTCGGCCCTTTTCTTCCTTACACCATTTCTACTCAAATGAAGGCAGTGTCAGCTAAAGTTGCGAAAAAATCAAATTTACAAGCTGTTGTTAAAGCGGGGATACAAAAGAAGGAGCTCAAAAATAATGACCAGGAGAAAAAGAAAGCTGAAGAGGAACTGAGAAAGAAGCAGGCTGAATTTCAAGAGGAGCTTAGAAAGAAAGACGGGGAGATCAAAAGACTTCAAAGAGAGCTTGCTGCGGTGAGGCGACCACCAGCTGCTTGGAATGGAGGTGCTTAATGTTTCTTGGATTTTGATGTAGCGTAAGAAATACTTAGGGGTAATTTTTTCAATTGTCAACTTACGCGAGGGATATGCACCGCATCATGCTAGCCAAGATTTGCCTCTCTCTCTTGACCTTTTTCCTTTCTCCCTTCCCATCAAAAAGAAAAAATTCTAAGCAGCATTCACATCTTTGGTGGCAGAAAAGCTATATCGAAGGCATCCAGCATCTCGATAACCACCCACTCCTCCATTATAGCCTGGAGCAAATCATTTAGCAATATTCAAGATAGCAAAGGCGCAAAGGTAGACTTACAATGCATATAGTTTTCTCTTACTAGTAGCTCACAGTTTGCTCCAAGTGCATGCTCAGGGCCAAGCGGCATATGCACACTCTGCTCTGTAGCTGTAGTCTTACATCCAGCAATCCAGCTTACTGTAAAATGGTACGGCTTCCATGCCGACTTGGCACCAAATCCAGCGTCATAAGGATTTCGCTTCAATGATTGCGATGTTGCTGTCATCTTTTGATCCTCCCAATCTTTGCAAAATTTGATAGCATAATTATTTTGTGATTTTGAATCGATGTCGCCAGCTCCTGGAAAATCAGAATATTGGTAACAAGTCTGACCAGAAAGACCAGGCGCAGGAAGTGGAGGGGGAGGAGGAGGTGGAGGTGGCGGTGGTGGCGTTGATGGAGCGGGAATTGGCGCAGGTATTGTTGATGGAGCTGGGTCAAGAACTGGAGCGATTTTGTTCACAGTCCACGATGCGCTCCCACACACAGTATTCAAATCCGCATTAAGGGATGGGTTGCCATCATTAACGCCTTTTTTTGTTAACAGGTGTTTAGTAATTCAGGAAGGGCTTCATTCACTTACAAGAATGCTCTGCTAAAAGCGTAGAAAAGACATCTTCGCAAGTGAGTAAACATTCCTCGCCTTCTTTTTGTGGTCTCCATAGGACAGCGACATCTAATTTCAATGCTTCAAGGAGCATAGAATTTGCTATTAGGGGGCTGGCGCCAAGTAATTGAGTTTTATTTTGAGTCAAATCAAAGTCATTGCAAAATAGTTGGAAGACACTATGGATGAGTTTAGTTTGAGGGTAATAAGTGATGGTGCTGGTTCTTACTCAGGAAACTTGGTCTTATCATTTGCTGTCTCCTTCAGTTCGCTGCAGTTATGATTTTCAGGGGTGAGCTCAAGCACTTTTGGTAAGTTGGCAATAACCTTTTGAGCATTGTCGAAATCTGCTTTATTGATCATGTATGGCTGATCATCTATTTCTTGAATGCAAGGGCAACTATTATAAAACATGTTAGCTTCAAAGTTCAAATCGCATGTGCCTTTGTTCTCACCCGCTCCATAGCTCATTGTAATCGGGAAACTTTTTTCACAAAAATGTTAGCTTCAACATCCCAAATGAAGAATTTAGTGTAAAACTTACCCCTGTGCATCTGGAAGTCCCACTCTCGCCTCCGCAGTTATCGCAATATGGGGTGATATCCTTGGCCATACAGCCATCTGAACAGGGGCAATTGACATTTTCCCCAACAGTACAAAGACTATTTTCTCCGTCGCATCCCGCATCGCTACATTTTAATGCAGAATCAGGACAATCTTTCGTTTTCTTAGAAGTTTCCTCGAACAGTTTTCCACCTAACTTTATGATAGACCCAACTGTAATGCCAGACACTCTAACTACCACCAAGGTAAGAGTCATTATGCCAACTCGCTGTAAATGCGCAGGGGTATAGCCAAGGTGCCTTAATTTAGTAGCAGCTTTTTGAGAAAATCCCACACTAACAGCCTTCGCACCAGCTGCTCCAAGAATGGGCGGTACAGTTTCTTTGACAGGCAGTAGGGGCGGGACCGCAAGCCGTGCTGCAGGTCCGTCTGGCATGTTTGCAATGATTTTGTTTCCAATTGCAGTGATACAATTCCAAAATTTATCTGTAGAGTTCTCAAGTACTTTAAAAATCCTGTCAGTTATCTGTGGATCTGATGCATCAAGCTGCAAGAGTGTGCCATCAAAATCACGCTTTGCTTTGGCGCAACCCTCATTGATGGCAATCAATTCATCGAGTATATTTGCAAATTCCGGATCAAGATGAATTGTAACGTCACCGGTTGCTTCGTTTGTGATTGTAGGACTATTAAATTGTTAGTCCATGTATAATGTTGAAGCAGTCTCGAACAATTGCGAATTGTAAAGTGTTCGCAATACTTACGTTGCTACTGAGGTAGGGGCAATTGTTATAGTAGGCACGTTCTTATCATCTGTTGCCGTTGGGAATACCAAAAATGTGTTTAATGCCGTGTTCTCCAGTTTGGCAACATCCGTAGCTGGAATATGTAGGTTCTGAATAAGATCGGCGGACTTGGGTACTGCATTATCTGGACCAGAATCCCGAAATGCCTGCATGATGAAACCAAAAAGACCCACCACTCCAGCAATTATGAAGAGGAGTGGATTTTGTCGCCGTTGGAGCTCTATTGACTGTTGAGGAATTAGTTTCTCGATACTGGCTTGACAATTCGCCCAGTTCGTTGTCGGGGTTAATGGGCAATTTGAGTTGACTACCAAGTTTTAGCACATATTGTACGAGAGTCGTTGTGTTTTGAAAATATATAAGCATACCCGCGATTTTGAGGTCTTTTGCTAAGTCCGGTCCGAATAGTAGATCCAGCCCATCCCCAGCCCCATATACGGGCTGTATTTGAAATTCTCTACCAACGAGGGTTGTAGCAGCAGACTATGAAGAATAATTAGATGGAACCCTTGTGTTTGGGAATTGAGATTTACCGTTGGTTTCAAGTAATTCGTCAGTGGTCCCAGTTGAACCGTGAGAGTAGCCTCGTTACGCTTCTCAACTGCTGTTGATGAAGTTATTTCTCTTGACGTAGGTATGATAACAGCAGAAGCGCCGAGAGAAATGAGAATCGAAAAAATGAAAGGAGATGGAGCTATCATCTTGAGTGTGAATTGAGACTGCGGTTGATTGGGCACTAGGGATTGAAAAACTTGTATGGACTTTCTTCATTATTATTTCGCTTCTTGAACTGATATATAAGTCAAAAAATAAGCTGTGTGCCTTAAGAAAGCCCCTTCTCATCAAATCACCAACTGTGCCAAGGGCTAAGCCATCCGGCGAGGTTGTTGGAATTCTGAAATAACACTTCGTTGGGATCCTTCAGCCCGATTCCAACAAATTATGGGTATCTATAGTAATTTGTTTCAGGCAAGTAGGGCTATTGAAGTTGGAGAATCGTTGGATAATCCCCGCCAAGTCTGCGGGTCAGCTGGAAAAGCAAATTGAAAGGAGCACGGCTCTGCGCCTCCAATTGGAACCCAATTGGGATGAAGCAGTTGGATCATACTCCATTTCAAAAGTTCCAACTTCTGCTATGTAACTCTAAACAGGCAAAGTCACCAACATTCTTCGCCCTATGCGTCGAGGGTCGCTAAGCGGCCACTCTTATGTTGGAACCAACTTGCTACCTTGAAGTGGATCGCATCAACTCCCAGCGCTAATACTAAACCAATCAAGCGACGCAAAACCTTTGAAAGTTGGGTGGATGTCGTTTTCTTCAGTTGGCAGGATTTTGTTTGCTGTACGCGGATCTAGCTATTGGACCTTGACAGCCTTCAAAATCGAGGTCATCTTCGAGTTGGTGTCATCTTCACCAACATCTGACTACAGAATACACAGCTTAGCACTGATTTATTCACGTAGGGCTCTGTTTTTGATGATTTAAAAGGTCAAATTGAACAAAATCTTCTCGTATGAGTCAACCCAACTTCAAGAATAGAACCGAAGTGTTGCAATCCCCACATGCGTAGCTCCTCCGCGGCCTCAGTAAACAATAGAACACATATGACCTGTAAGACGGGCTTTGAAAATTCAATGGCCTTTATCCCTTATAATCACATTTTTCCTTGTTTGAGTAACTTGACCTCGAGCCTCCTTCTTTGCATGATATATTTTTTTCTAAGCGCATCAGCTGTCAACTTTACATACAAAATACTTGCTCCCAATTCATCCAAGGCATCCGTCACCTTTCTTACCTCTAAAACATTACCCGAAATGGTATCTGTTGACAATCTCTTTGCATCCATCGGAATAATGCTACTAGTTGTAGTAAATGCAGATGTTGGTGACTATACATACTGGATTGATCCCGCTTCATGTGGATCATCGGACGTTACCTTGGGCAGCTTCAAAGAAAAAGCCAATGGAGACAGAAACGTGAAAGCAAAGTTTGACGAAGCACTCAAAGAAGCCCAATATCTAGCCAAACGCACATACGAAAGGATGGATGAGATGTCAGCATCGGCAGCGCTTGACATAGCTGCAAAATACAATGCTGAAATATTTGAGGCTCGATTTAAAAAACCATGGACCGACATTTCAACGCGGAACTACGTGAAAGGTACCGTGTTTCCACACCCCACGTATTTTCAATCCCAAATGCTTACTTTGAAAACTGCACAGAAATTTTCAAGGGTGTTGCCAGCTACACACAGACTCAATTTCAAGGCCAGGCTTCCATCCGATTTTACTGCGATCAAGACGATCCAAGCTTCGAATCCCGATTTGTAAAGGTTCCGGACGACGAGTCTTTGAACTACAACAATAAAAAGTTGATTGGCAAGAACATAACGCCAAATTCCCAAAGACCAGATGACAGGACTGAATTCAAAGACACGAAGAACGGAGTTATGGCGCAAAGCAGTATAAGAAATTGCAACCGAGGAGCAAATACAGAGAAAACTCCGCTCGCTTACACGTTGAAAGTGTTAAGCTTAGCCAAAGAATTCGATGACCAGAACAAAAATCGAGCTACAATCACGGTATAAAATACTCAGCCCTTGAGTGAATTTGTACATTGATACTAACTCTTGTATTAGTTTTGTGCTCGTTGGCATGAGTACCAATATTCCAGTCTCCCAGAAATGAAGAAAGAGGGGAAGGATATATTGCAAGGCAAAAGCATAGATACGTTGACAAATACAAGGAGTTTTGCATTGCTCCACGAGGTAAAAAAAACTCCCTAAAAATTCCAGACAGTAATTAACAGGAAGGGAATACAGATGCTTCATGCTTTTCCGTTGAAAGGTAAGTCTCTATCCATAACCCCAATGAATCTTAAGGCATGGAACTGAAATGTAAATAGCAAGAGATGTTTTGATGGAAAATCCCACGGGAAGCCCCTTACTAGATGCCCAAGGGAGACAACAATTGGCCTATCAGTGGGAGAAACCCATGTTGCTTGAACCCAAAGAAGCTTCCGAGAATGTCGATACCTATACATATTACGCACTTGCAGTTTATCTTGCAGATTCAGGCATTGCTCTGAGTAACAAGGCCGGGCCAGGCTTCAAGAGGGGTGATCTAAGACCCGCCCCGAAACTCCGACCGAAAAATGCTCCACCTTCGAAAAGATCACTGAATAAAAGAGACAGTTGCGTAGGTGAAAATGTGGCTGAAGGATGTTTAAAGTTTGTCGCATAGTATAGAGACTTCTAGAACGAGTTTAAATAGGAAAAACGATGCAAGACTAGTTTACCTGAGTGCAAATAAGCCTAAAATTTACGGTCAATAAACATTTTTTGATGACCGCGAGAAATTCATGTCTGAAGATACCTCTAGCGAAGCTTTCCTAACACATTGATTCCAGCCTCCCTCAGCATGTCCCTTAATTCACAAGGGGGCTCCCACAGTATGAAATCGATTTCTCCGATTTCAGGTTCATATACATCTTCGTCCTCAAGATGAACATTCGTTAGGTGAGGAATATAACATTCCTTATTGATCGCTAATTCGGAGAGCCACAAAAAATCGGTATCGTGATTTTTTGTGATACCAGATCCGTAATCAAAATACATCTGCCTCATAATCAGCAAGGGGATTCCAGAGGACTTATTTACTTACTCTCAACTCCTCTATACCTGCAGGGAGTAATTCGTAGAGTCCAGGCCTGGATGTATAGATTTGACCATATGTGTCGGGAAAAAAGCACTTTGCTGGACAGCTAATATACTTGAGTGCAGGCATCATGCTCAGGTTCATCCTCGTCTTGTCAATAACCGGCAACTGGCAATCACATACCAGAAGGTCTAGTATTTGCAATGAGCCCTGGGCAATATTCAATGTTTCAGACAATCCAACCAGCGAAAATGATGTATTTAACCTTCTGTGTAGGTCATTTTCCTCATCATGTCTCTCCAATCCGGGGGGGTTTTTTCCAGGAAGTCCAAGACGAAGACTCTTTATCCTCGGGCAGATCTCCAGAATCTCATGAAGCGAGTCCAAAGGAATATGGAAATTCTCATCAATATCCAAGCTCAAAAGCGGCGATGTCTTCCCATTCATCTCCGCCGACTTTGGAAAACTTCCCGGAAAATACGAAGCAAATTTCATCTTCTCCACACTCTCAAGGACCAAGTACTGTTGTATATTTTCCATAGAAAGTTGCTCATCGTCCAATGTAACGTTTTTCAAAAGGGGCATCGAATTGACTTTTAGAAAGTGTGGCTGGAAAGACTCCTTGTCGTCCTTGGCGAATAGCGACAAAGATTTTAAATTCGTTAAGAGACCGAGGAGTTCGTTGATGAGGCGGTGTGTTTCTTGATCGCCATGTTTCCATTCAATTCTTATTTCGTGAATAAGGCTTGCTAGGCTTGGATTCTCTTCTAGGCTGCGCATCAGCAGGATGTGTTTGGCGGGGTTGACGAGTTCTATGGGTTGAATTTCGAGCTTTATCTCGACATTATTAAAGATGAATGATCGAAGTGTTTGGTAAAAGGCGCGGCAAAGAGTTGACATCGAGCAGAGAAAAGGGACTGAGTTGTCTTCGTCAACCACAACTGACATGATGTTTGTGAGAATTTCGATAGGAAGGTTTGAAAGTGCCGTCATTGTGAATATGGTGCCCGCTTTGCTAGTAATAATTGATCTCAAGAATTGGATGTCTCAATCAGCGAAAGAGACCGACCGTCCGGACGGGCATGCTATTGAAATGTGTTCCGCGACCAACATGAACCAACCTGCTGTCCAATGGAATTGCGAGCTCTCAGAGTCACATGATCCGTATGCACCAGCGATGTTACTGAGAATAATTATTTATCTTCTTTACTTTTAAATATTAATATTTCTTTAGTTAGTTAGTAAAGGAAAGAAAAGAGAATAGAGTTACTAAATTAAATAATATAAAAATATTAAGTTCTTATTTAAACCTTTTATTTTTTCTATTACTTTAATTAGATAAGATAATAAAGATAAAAGAAAACTTTATTATCTTATCTTTTTAAAAATATTTATAGTATTAGAAAAATAAAATAGGAGAAACTATTTACTAAAACATATAGTTATTTTATTTTATCTTTATTAACTCTATTATTTATACTTTAAACTCTTCTTTATTTATCTATCTCTATTATTCTATCATTTTAATATAAACAAAATAAGAGCTAAAAACTAGACATTCCACGAGGGTTAATTTCAAGATTTAATACATCGTGCCTGGCTTATAGTAAATTGTTAGATTCAACTACTCACGTGACATACAAACGGAACCTTTTGAAACGGCAATGGAAACTGATTTTATTAGAAAAGAACGAGTTCAATTAGATATGACAGGGAGTTATCTTACCGGCTGTAAAATTTAGAATATTAAGAAGAACTTTCACTATATTTCTATAGTTGAAACTTATGAATCGAATATCGTAAGTACCGTGACAATTTCAAAAGTCAAGCTACTTATCTCCACTTCCTTCAGATGCATAGCAGACCAGGAAACCTAGATTATACTATGTTTTCTTAGGAGGTTCCCGAGTTAAGTTGAACCCAATACAAACAATAAAACTTCCAATTCTTCCGTTTGCTTTCTTCCTCGTCATCTGACTACGCTTCTCCTAGCGCCATCTATAGGATACAAACAGAGAGATGATCAATTATACAAACAGCAAGTATTATTTGGGAACCCATGAAGCAAAATTCAAGTCAACTCATCAACGTCGGAACGTCCTCTCAACAAAATCACCAACTCAACCCCACACATCCCCACGAGGGTCTCAGCAACTCCCTCACGCAATCGCCTCCAAGATTGCCTTTGACATGTAAGTCCACACAAAGTCAAACCCACCTCTTAAACAACATGAGCACCCCAAATCCCTGTCCCATACGCCATATCAGAAACCATACACCCAAAGTCAATCTTCACATCCGAAGAAGAATCCAACAAATGCTTCAAATACCCCCTAAACAACGAGCTAAACTGCCAATGCAGAACCTCATCACTTCCTTCCAACCAGGTAGTAAGGACAACCTCATCGCCTTCCACGCCGAAATTCATATATTTGTGAGGGAACTTTGGTTCTTAGTTGTACTTCTTCTTGTATGAATCAACGAACCAGTCTTGGAGTTTTAAAGTGAAGCGTGGGGGGGAGTGCCTTGGATGTTAGGGAATTTCTTGTGTACAGCCTTTGTCTCGAGGAGTCGAGGGACGAGGAGGACGTGAGTGTTGGCAACGTAGATTGTGTAGGGGATGGAGGGTGTGTGGTTGCGCATTGGTATTCTTTTTCTTCGACTGGGACTAGGTTTAGTGATGGCTGAATGAGGGAGGGGAGAGAGTAAACTCACAGATGACAGCCATCGTAAGAGATTGCTTTCTAAGATGAATGGTCTTATTTTGTTTGGCCTGATGAGGTGGATTTTCTTCTTCGTGGGGTTCAAGGTCCGTATCAAAAGGTTCTTGAAGGTGTGGACCCAAGCTAGGCGCGTGGCCTGGCCTTGAACCAATGATGGGCAGCGAGTTACTTTCATGGCCGAATATAAGACCAGTTTCCCTCAAAGCAGTAAACAGGCTGAAGAACAAATTACATTTGGCTTCACAACTTAATAAAAAGGCTACAACTCGATAACTTACATACATACTACACACAGCAAAAAAACACATGATATTATTTCATATCTATAAAACCAGGCAACGAGGTGGATGAGTTGTATACGCTATAAAGGGATCCAACCTTCTAACCCTAAATCTCAAAAGACCTCCACCACCCAATCCTGTCAGCCCAATCAGATATAAAGCTTCGCAGCTAGACCCTTCCTTTTAAAAACATAAAGTACGCCTTTCATCCCAAAGCCCCCCCTCTTCATCACATGCCCCTCACCAACTCATGCCATTTCCGAGGCTCAATCCCCAGTCACTTATTCACTGAAGACTTCGTTATCCTTTATTGGTGATTTCGAACCCCTCCAGGCTCGATAGGCTCTTTCTTCTGATATATACCCCCACCATCACCCATATAACTCCCAGCTCTCATCACCGCCTCAACTTACTCCCCCCATTCAACCCCAGTCCCCCCTGCCCCATTCCCTGTGTCTGAAACCCCCCTCCACCTACAGGCATCTGCTCATATTGACTCCCCATACTCATAAAACTCTCAATCTCCTCCAACCCATCCGTCTCCAGCGTCTGCATAAGTTCAATTTGCTGCTGCTGACTCAGACTCCCCTGTCGCATATGGACATCGTAATCCTGCTCGCCAAACTGGTAGCCGCCAAAACTAAATGGAGAATGATGCATCATATACGAAGGATCAACCACCGGTTGAGCTTGTTGTGATTGAGAATGTGCTTGATTCTGGTTTTGTGCCTGGTTTTGCTGGGATTGAGTAGTATCCATAGGATTCCATGAGTTTGCGAGGTTGTTTGTTTGCGCGAAATCCGGCGGGAAATAGGAGAAGCGACGGTCGGATTGTCTACTACTCCCAGACATGAAAATGGAATTCGACCGAAATGCAGGTTGTGGAGGTGGCATGCTATAATCGAAATGCGGGATCTGCTCCGGCATCTGATTAAACACATATCCAAACTGCGGGGGGGGTTCCTGGAAATGGACTTGCGATCGTTGAGCCCCATTAGTAGCTATACTATGTTCCGAAGCACTCGGAGAATTCCCATCCGTAAGCGAAGCCGGAGAGTTCGTCGCTAAACTAGAAGGAGCGAGAGAAATATGTTTCGGCGCCGGAGTTTGAAGAGCAGGTTCTGGGATAGTATCATAAGATCGCAAACAAGCTTTTGCAAGTTTGGAATACAGGTCTGAGGCAGCTGCCGTTCCGGGCCAGCGTTCGCGACAGGAGGCTATGATTTCGAGGGCGATGTCGACGTTTTCTTCGAGCTCGTCCTTGGTGTGCATGCTGCGCACTTCGGGGTAGGAGATGGACCAGAGCATGGTGTTGATTGCTTGGAAGATTGTGAGGAGGAAGATCCAGGTTATGTCGACTATGCCGGCTTGGATTTGTTTGCTGGAGCGTTGGACGTTTTCGGCGGATGCTTCGTAGCACATTAGGGCAGATTGGGCTGAGGGTTTGGGGACTTGGGGTGAGGGTCGACGAAGTGTTACAATCATTGTGTTGTATCTATCGCTGAATCTAGACATTGTCAGCGTATTTCAACCCAAGCATATGTGACACATACAAATACCAAGCCTTGCTCCAAGTTGAACTTTGAGGGCATGAGTCCAGCCAGTCTTTCAACTTCTTCTCCATTTCTGGGTACCATGGGTGATCTTCATTTTTTGGTTCCGGTCGCTTATTTTGATAAAGAACTCTCCGAATCTCAGCCTGTAAGAGCCTCATTCTTAGGAAATGAATGGCCACAACCTTCTTTTCAGAAGCTGGGCCAGGTAATATACCATCCTCAGTTATATACTCATCATCAACAGTTTCGAAAAATCCAACATCGAAATGATTCTCTCCAGTGGCAAAAGCATTCGGTCGACCCATGCTATGAGCAAGACCTAATTCCATCGAAAGAATGATCCACGATAACCTTCGTTTCATGTCAAGCTGAAGAGGAGTTACCATGCCCAATGATACTCCTTGGGTGATGGTTTTCTCTTCTGCTAAACCAAGTTGCTGCGAAAGACGTACGGCCAGACCTACGATATAATATATAGCTGTACGAGTTGGCGTCAACATGGAATACTGTGCGACCAATATCAAACATGTTAGTGTTTTGATATCTTTCGGTCGAATAACATCTTCCATATATGCCATGGCAGCGAGATAATAACTATCCGCTAAACCAGAATATTGGGTATCAAGTTTTTGCATGCTAATCGCGAGCACCATTCTCAAAACGAAATTTTTGTAGGAGTCCAAACTTCCATCATAGACTTCTTGAAGGTCTTTGGCAAAAGTTGGCTCGTGCAGCGTAGGGGCCAAGTATTGGGCTACTCGAAAAGTAAGTCAATGTTACTTTAAAGGGAGTCAAGGCCGAAGATTTCTCTACGCATACTGACCCTTTTGATTAAACACCTCTATCAGCTTGTCTGTTACCAAGCGACTTGGTAACGTAGGAGCTGGCACGGCACTAATCATGGGATATGATTTTTTCCTCCCCGACGCGGATTCTGGGGATTTCATAGGCGGTCGTCGCTGGCGGATCTCAGGTACAAGTTCACGAATGGTCCTCGAATCGGTATATTTCTTAGCCTCTTCCATCACCAACCTTGTCATTGCAATCCCACTCGAGGGACCCAGAAATCGCGGTGTCTCATCGTCTTCGTCTAATCGAATCAATCCTCCCGGCCGCACAATGTCCTCGGGCTTCTGGGGAAATCCTTCTTCCTCTGTGTACTGGCTAAGCTCCGCTTCCAGGGCCCGAACCTTGTCTTGCAGCTTTATCACGTATGTCCTCGGTATCTTCTTTCCCTTGGAGGTATCGTAGTATTCGCAGAGGGCGCCGGCTCGTTCACATGGTGCGCAGCGGGGGAGGTTTGCATCGCATCTCGTCTTTCTCTGCTTGCTTGTCAGTGCTTGACAACTGCAAAGGGGGCCTAGCACTGCACGAACCTGGCGACAGCGGCAGCACGCAGTCAAGGTGTGCGCGATCCTCGGGGAGTGGTCATCGCTCTCATGGCTACTCTCGCGCAGCTTGACTTCGCGCGCCTGGTTGACAGAGCTTTGCGCCCGACGGAAAAGGTCCACTGCGTCCATAGACGTGGTGTTTATGAATCCAGATTTATGCTGGGCTGTGTAATATTTATATGGGCTGGGCTTTCGTTTGCATTCATCACCATTATAGACTCAAGGCTGGCGTTGGAAGTTCTATATTGCTGTAGCCGGGTACCGTTTCTCGACCGTGTAACGTCAGGCTCGATTGGAGAGGCAGCGCAAGGCGGTGATAGTCGCGATGGACGGTAGGATTCAGGGGAAATTGTTTCAAGGCTCCAAGGCTCTGGGGTAAGGCTGTGGTCAAGATGGTTGTGCCTCAGGGAGACGTGAAGACATAATGGAGAATGGGGTATGGGCAGTTGTACTCGAGTATCGTCCGCATAGGTGTCTGCGAGCATCATGGGTCACTGCACTGCTGGAGTGCTAGAGTGCTACAGTGACTGGGCAGAGCCGACAACCTCCTGATTAAGGAAGGAGAGTGGATAATATCGACAAATCTGGCCAACGATGGACCTATACGTACCCCCAAGTGACCCCAAGAGCCGTTTCTAGGTCGTACTGTATAGGCCGAGGGTGGGGTGGGTTTCCTTGTCTTTTCACTTCTATCAGGCTTTAAACGGTACAACGAAGTACATACAGTTATCTACTTAAAATCGGCTCCATAATCTTGTATGCTACCGAACTATTCCTCCTATATCTTAAGGATTATATAACACATTGTATAACACATTGTATAATACATTGTATAAATAGCAATGGGTATTTCTCGCCCTTGGAAGATATCCGGCAATGCTGTCGCTTCTACACCCACGCACTGACGAAGTGAAACAAAGGCCTTGTTCTCCTTGTTCGTTCCAGAAGAGATGCCCGTCAGACGCGAGTTTCGTCAGCGGTGAGCGAGGGGTAGCAGAGTCACAACGTTGCTCATCGTAACTGGCCACGGCTGCAGAAAAATCTACAATGACCCCTCCATTTCAACTTAATCTCTCCTCTTCCCTGTCGCTCCTTATCGTCGCGTTGGTCACGGGATCACGAATCCTTCCATTTCCTCATCACCACCTGCAGCCTCCCCCTCCTTTTCCTTTCCCCCCCTTAACCGCGTCTACCATGTTAAGCGCTGGCATCAATTCGGCCTTGGCGGGGTATTGCCGATCCGCAGAGAACACTAAACCTCTTCTCCAGACCTTCCAATCTTCCCTCTGTCAAGTCTCCTCCAAGGTTCCCCATTTGCTTGCATTGCCGGCCCGTTACTTCAAGTTTGGCTGCCATTGTGAGCCAATGCCCAGATCTCACGCCACCAACCAGCATCAACGGCTTTCGAACACGCCCAATTGGAACCCCAGTACAATTCCGTCGACAGAAAGATCGAGGGAAAAAAGTAAGGCTCTCGGTGCTACTTGTAGCCTGTCTGGTCCTGTCTAGTCCTGTCTGGTCCTGTCCAGCAGGCAGAAATCCCCGACGAGAGGCTCAAGTGCCACAAACACAAATCTAAACCCACGAACATCACCACCATCGACATTTCAAAGTTGTACACATCAATCGCCCCCAAACCGGCGCCACCAGAAAGAAGCTCACCGTCTCCATATCAGTCTTACCCTCTCTCTCAGTTCAGACGTCCCGGCCACTCCACGGGGCATCATACATCATCGGTGAGGCGCTGTGCCGCGTGGTAACGACTGCGGTTGTAGAGTTCCGCTTGTCCAAAGTATATCGAATCAACTAGTATTCCACCCGGGAATCCAAAGCGGCTTCTTTTTCAACCTTTTTTCAATTATAAAATTCTTTTGACTGCTATAAGACGACTTGCTACCACCACCCACAAGTTGGCCGGCTATCTGCAGGATTTTCCCTGTCCTTCTTTCGATTACTTGTTTGTGTTTGTATAAGAAAATGTAAAATACCAAGTCATCTCAACCATTCAATCAAAACCGCCTTGCTACGCGATCAAAATTAAACAAAAATGCCTCGATCACATCCCAGCTTAGCAGATACACCTCTGCTGAGGGTTTCGAGGCCCGTTTCGGCTTGCTCGAGATGTGAGTGGAACTTCAATGCGAATTGTTTCAATATTCTAACCTATCTCAGGTCGCTCTGCAAAAATAAAGGTTTGAAGATTTTGCTTCGTTAATAACATCCGGAAGCTAATATGTGACAAGTGCGATGGCAAATTGCCAGCATGTACTGCTTGTGAAAAATCAGGGAGGGTTCTTGAATGCTCAAGTGCCAATGACCAATTTGCAAAGGGGAAAGAGAGAAGGTTGGTCTGACCTACCTTAATTCTCCGATCCAAGAGACTAATAAATTTGTCTCGCAGTTACGTTGCTTCCCTTGAATCACGTGTGGAGAAATTAGAACGGAAAATCGCATATGCACGATCTCGAAAAGCATCAGTAGCGATGCATGATGTCGATATGCCTGTTGCAATCCCAGATCGCAAAGACTCACTTGCTACCATACGAGCTGCAATTCATGGCAAAGCAGCAAGACGAAGAGAGGCGGCTGATGTCAACGAATTGGTGTCGGATTTTGGATTTCTGTAAGAAAAGACTCATTTGCTTTTCCTCCTCTACTAACTACATCAAGGTCTGTCAATGCTACTACTCGAGATTTTGAGTCTTCTACAACAAACATGACATTCGGACGTTTGATCCTTGCAGCTACAAACTTGGAAGCTATGCCCCAACCAGAACAATTTCAGCTACCATTAAGACCGGCGGCAATGGGATTGGTTCAGTATTATCTTGACAACATATATACACTATTCCCGGTATTCTCGGAAACAGCTTTACTCAACGCCCTTGATGCGGTTTATCAAGAAGATGGTCGACCTGTCACTGATTTTGAACACTGGCTACTATATATGGTTCTTGCAATTGGAAACACCAGTCAGTCACGGAGCAACAGAGACGCCTACTACAAAGAAGGCGTAACTTGGGTTAGTCGAGCGTTACAATACGCAGACAAAGTTCTTATTCCTGGTTATGTGGCACAGATACAAGCCCTAGTATTGCTTGTTAAATACTCGATGCTAGACCCCGCTCATTTTGATAGCTGGCAGTTAATCGGATTTGCTTGTCGTGCAGTGGTAGACTTGGGCTTCCACCAAGATCCACCAAGCGAACAACAAGCAGACAAGGTAACACTAGATATGCGACGCAGAATATTCTACTGCGTCTATTCCCTCGATAGGTAAGTGCTGCCTCCGTTCTTGGCGAAACTCGATATCTGTTCTTGAGGAAACAAAACTGACAAAACACAGGTCCATAAGTATGGTCCACGCACGCTGTTTTTCCTTCACAGACGACTCCACAGCTGTCGACCTCCCCTGGATCCCCGAAACCAACACCGCAGCAACTAATTCCCTAACCGGTCAACACTCCCTCGAAACAGCCGGTCTCCTATTCCAACTCCGTTTCGTGCAATCAAGTTGGTACCAGGAGCTCTTCCAATCTTCCCGCACCCTCCTCCAAGATCCCACAACATACATCTGGCAAGTCTGTCAAGAAATGCGGGATTGGTCTGAATCTTTTCCTGACAGTCTACCTCTATCGTTCAAAGAATTTTTCGATTTGGAACTTCTTTATAGTTATGTGTACTGTCTTGCGCCGAGTTGTAGGATTCAGAGTGTGAGTCCGTATGGGAGGACGCTTATATTTGAGTATAGTATTGCGTATATGCAGAAGATTTTCCCTATTTGTCGGGATCCTGTTAATAAGGCTTTTTATACTTATCATGATGCTTTACGGGTATACTTTGTTGGATCTCAGTTTCTTGCTGTGTTATCAGCGGAGCAGGACGTCCTTCTTGGTGGGGTCATTCCTTTTAATTCGTCGACGGGGGGCACGCCGCCGCCGCCTTTGCCGGGGAATGCGGGTGTTGACAGCGTCGAACGATCCATAAACTGCGTTAGGCATATCAAGGAAACTCTTAAAACTTTTGGGGCGAGGTGGGAGGATTCAAAAGCTCTTTTGAGTAGTTTTGAGGCTCAGAGTGAGGGGATTCTGGGGGAGTTGCATGCGAGGAAGAGGGAGACGGCGAGGAGTAGTCATAGTCCTCCTGGTGGGTTCTTGGGCCAGCCGAGTTTTGGACATATGAGGACGCTTTCGAGTGAGGATTGGGCGAAGAGTGGCGTGGGGGTTGCGAATCATGGGCTGCATGGGGCTTATGGGCATGGGAGGGCGCAGAGTGGGAGTGGGCATGGGTTGTAGTTTTCTTTTTTTTGTTTTTGTTTTTGTTTTTTGATACCCGATGTGGTAGTTTTTATGAGTTTATGATTTTTTTGACGGAGATTGTGGTTGCTATGGGTGAGAGATCAGTGTCGTGGTGCTTCGGTTGGATGGACTGCTTGCGGTTGTGGTCTAGGTTGGTTGCAATATTCCCCAAGAACTTGCTAATCAAGTCCCGAGAAAAATGCTCGTGGAGAGTAGGCATCTAGTAGCGCTCTGCTCTGGCCTACTTCTTATTAAGGTTGAAGGTCAGGTACGAGGTCGTTCTTTCCTTAGCTCGACTGGACCACCTTACCACTCTATCGCTCTTTCCCTCTTATTCTTGCCTTGTTACATTACGACGAGAGAAAAGTCAGTAGGTATCGCTCCTTCTCTCTCAACATCACAATTCCAAACCACTCTTTCCTTCAGTTATACCCACCAGTCGCTCCTTCCCCATGCCATTCTCCCCCAAGAATTCTTCCTTCGTCTGTCTTCTCTTTCTTTCTTCCAGCATCATCACCCAACAAGCTTACCCCCATTCACAACGTCATAATTCTTCAGCGTCTCTTGCAATTCCATCATCATTTCGTTATCAGGAGTGCTCCAAGTTATCATTACACTTGCTTGCAACACAACTTGCTCTTTGTATTGCCCTCGTTGAGCTTTCGGGGTCCATTTCACGGAGGCAGGAGGACATCACAGAAGGACAAGCCACCACAGAGTTCCATCCATTCGTCTCATCAAGTAAGTATCCCGTCACTTATCACATGAAGCACCGGCTAACCATCAATACCCAGCTACTTCCCATCAAAAGACAGTGCCCACTGCTGTATCGACCCGTCTCTCTTCATCAAAGGCAAAGTCCATCAACACCACAACTCACAAACTCCATCGACATCTCCACTCTCCAATCCTCACACATTCACCAGTCTCCCTTCCAAACTCACATCCGCATCTCGTCACCCAAAAAGCATGCCACCAACACAAACAGACCTTCGTCCCTTGCGACCACCCCCGCAGCCCTGGGTACCACCCTACCATCGAGCATCCGTAGATCGAAAAATGAAACTCATACGTTGGGCTTTCTTCACGTTTTTTCTGTTGCTTGTTCTTTATCCTTCCGCGAGGGTGCTGGGTTCCTCTACTGGGAGCTCTGTGCTTGGATCCTCGAATGATGCCTTCGGTTCCTCGCCTGATGGCTCGGTGTGTTATATTGATGAGTTTGTGAAGCAGAAGGGGAATGGAGTTGAGATTTTGAAGCCTGGTGGTGGGGGCATGGTGGAGGGGATTCTGGGAGATGGGGGGAGGGGGTTGGCTGCGAGGCATGTCGCCCCAATACTCGAAAAAACCGTCAACATCAGCAACGACCATGTATCAGTCAAGTACTGGGTTCTAACTTCGCATCAAGACAGGCTCCCGTTAAGTGCTGAGCTGGAGGAACTTATCTTGCACTATTCTGAAAAGCTCATTGTGGTGCTCAAGGATTGGTCGGGACCCCGTATCACACAAATCCTCGGCGAGGGATTCGTTGACAAGACTGATCTTGAGTGGAGTTGCAAAAACAACTTGTCAACGTGTCTTCCACCTGTCCACAAAGATTGTTTCGCGCAATTGGACACAATAACCCTTGATTTTAACAAGCAGCTTCAAGAGCATTCAGTAGATCACTCCCTTGGAATGCAAATCACTCTCATCGATGAGGCTTTCCTGGCTGGAGAGTCTCCTGAGATGTCTTTGACTGATATTTACTCGAGCCTCATGAACTGGAAGTACTCGGAAGCTTATAAGTCCAAAGACAAAAGGGATTTTCAAAAATACGTCGACAGCAACCTTCCAGAGGATATTGAATGGTTCCTGAAACAGCAACCTCTTTGGGAGTTTTCCTCAAAAGACTTGGATGCGATGAAAAGAAGATTGGAGTATCAAATGAACGGGACGTATTTTTTCAACGGTTCTCCCACTTTCAGCAGAGCGATCAGATCTTCTGATCAACCCGTACAGCCCTGCCAGTCAAAAAACAAGGATTATCTGAAAGGCCACAAGGGCCAAATTGATAGGATGATTGAGAGTGATGGTCTAAAACTCGATGAGCTTGTTAGACTGTATCCTAATAATCTTCCTTGGGGTCCAGCTAGAGGAGAAGCAAAGGAAGAGGTAGAGGAGACTGTTAATGGGACTCGAACTCAGCAATTCATGGCGCCGCTACGAAAACAATGCGTTTTTTGGGCAGACTGTTCCATCGAGGACATGGACAAAATCGCAGCGCAACATCAAGCTCGAGTCAATCGCTTTACTCCATTAATGCAGCATGGTTCACCGTCAAAAAACTGGTCAGATTTCGACAAGTACATTGAAGACTCAGCCAAATCCCTAGAATCCGCCGCATCGATGATAAAAATGACATGGCCGATAATTGAGAAAAAAAATTGGGATTCAAAGATCAAGATAGCAATCAATCAAACAACCGCTGCCATCGAGAATTTCTGTAGCCAATTGGATTTCTGCAACCAGAAGGACAAGGAAAATGCGATTGGGAACCTTCAAGCCAAATATCAGAAGGCTATAGATTTGCTCCCTTTTCAGGACGTTGGCCACTTGACGAAGAGAGCGGATCCCTCATGGCAAACCTGGTCAGATTTCGACAAGGACATTGAAGGCTTAGTCAAATACTATCACTCTATCGCACCACTGTGGCAGATGGGAGTCCCGGGACTTGGCAAGAAAGAGTGGGACGAGCAAATGGAGACTCTACTCCGTCAAACTACCGAGGCCATTGGGCAGTTTTGTCTTCGTCTTCCTGATTGCACCGAGAAGGATGTGGAGAATGCAGTTCAAAAGGCTGAAACCAAATTGCGATCGATCAAGAGTTTGATTCAATCCCGTGGCCTTGAACAGTTGTCGACGAGGGAAATCTCAAGGGATATTTGGGTAGTCATTGATGCGTCCATTGAATCTTTGGTGGCTCAAAGTCTCGGATCTGCCAAAACCGGACAAGAAGTGATGATAGGTTCATTTGAGGGCAATCTCAAGGTAATTTGCCGTGATCAGCTCGCTGGTTGTACTGAACAAGATGTGGCAACAGTGATCCAAAAGTTGAGAGCGAGACTTCAAAAGTCGACCAGTTCTCCTGGAGCACGAGCAACCAAAAGGGACGTTTCAAAGGACGAGTGGGCAGAATTCGACAAGCAGACAGAAGTCTTTGGCAAAACCATGGATGATCTTGCTAGAAAACTCGCCACATTGGATCGATCAAATCTGCCTGAGCTCGGCCGTGAGACTTTCGACCAGCAGGCTGGAGATCTAATAAGTGCAAATGCCGAGCACTTCCGGGAAAAGTGCCTTGGTACCAGTGGATGCACTGAACACGACGTACTAACGATGGTTCAAAGCATGAAAGACCGCATTCAAAAGTCTTCAGATTTGATCCCTTCCCCAGCTTCACCACCGATGGCCAGGGACCTTTCATCTGCTGAGTGGGATTCGGTTGATGGGAGGATTGAAGCCTTTGGAAAATCCGCGGACAATCTTGCACAAAAGCTCGCGACAACAGGAGATCCTGGGGCTAGGAAAGCCTTCGATCAAACCGTCGATGAGTGGATACGGGTGATCGACCAGGGTACACAAGAACAATGTGTTGCGGTCGAAGGATGCAACGATCAAGATCTGGCAGCCATCACTCAAAAAATGAGGGATCGAGCTTCAAAGTTTGCTGCTTCTATACACTCTCGGGAAGTTTCGATAGACGCGTTTGACCGAAGTCTTGTAGAGATTGGAACACAAATGGACAATTTTGCACGGCAACTCAACCAAATGGGTTTGCCTGGATCTAGGAGGAACCTGTTTGATACAGTTGCCGATGCGATGTTCGGTGTCGCGGAAAAGGTTGCCCACGACCAATGCATCTTGATGGGAGGATGCGACGACCAGTTTCTAGCGACGAGACTGCAGAAGTTCAAAGATCGAGCACAACAGTCTGCCGACTTGTTACACTCCCGGGAAGTTTCAATCTCGCTACTTAGCAGAGACATTTCGAAAGAAAGCTGGGCTCTTATTAACCAGATAATTGAAAAATGGGGACAAAATATGGACACTATTACACAAAACCCTGCGCAGATTGGGCTACCTGAACTTACGAGGAAGGATTTCGAAGCATTCCTCGATGAGCAGTCATCTAGCCAGTTGAAAGGTCTTGGGGACATGTGCCTTGTAATCGAAGGATGCAATGAACAGGTTTTAGCAACGATACACCAGAAGTATAAGGATCGGGCGCAAAAGTCCGCCAGCTTGCTACACTCCCGAGAACTTCCAGCGCAAATGATTAGCAGGAACATTTCGACAGAATCGTGGGCTGAAATGGACCTCATTATTGATGCATATGGGAAAACATTCGACAATTTCGTAGGAGTTGCACAAAAGGTTGCTCTTCCTAATGATGCGAGGAAGACTTTTGACGAATTAGTGGCAAATTTGGCACGCCCGTTTGAAAAGAGTATACAAGATGATTGTCCCACCGTTGAAGGGTGCAACGAACAGGTTTTAGCAACGATAAAACAGAAGTTCAGGGATCGAATCCAACAGTCGGCCAGCTTGCTACATTCCCGAGATTTTCCAGCGTCTGCGAGAAGAGACTTTCCGGTTGATCAAATGGCGGCAAATGACATTTTTCTTGATGAGTTCCAAAAAGCTTTTGGTGAGAAAATGAAAACAGAAAGCTGGATCAATGTTCTCAATTGGTCTTTGCCAAAGCTCAACCGATTTGAAGAAGATATTGGAGAAGAATGCCGCACGAACCAAGACGCAGAAAAAGAACTCGATAGGTTGAACGACAAGTTGGAGAACGCCTTGAAGCGCCCTCGAGATGTTCATCAAGACAATCCCGAAGACAATTTCTTCAAGGAATTCACCGCCGAGCCCTTGGAATTCGATGGCTTCCATCTCGAAACTACAACCAAAATTTTCCGCGCGGCTATTCAAAAGATTCGTGAACTCCATGCTCAAAAGGTAGATGTCCATCGGATACGTGAGTTCCTGGAAAAGGTACAAATGTTCGAGACACAAGCAACAGCTGATGCTATCATTCAACATTGCAAGGAGCCCGGGAATTGCGGTATGGGGAATCTTCAATCTTTTGTTGGGCTTTGGGAAGAAGAGTCTTCGAAATTTCTCTATTCGACTATTCCTTACCTCCTTCCTGATGACAAGGGATCGAATTACCCCGTTGAATCCTCAGATCTTCCCGGCGAGCTGTCGACAGTGGGTGGTGGGATAATCGAAGTTATTAGCCAATCTCTGGAAGCAGTCAAACCAGTTTTTCGTATGTTCTACCTAGACAAAGGGGATGTCGAGAGTATCCTTGAATTCGTGGCAGTGCAAGCGAAAGAAGCTGCTTCCGAAAGGTGCAAGGCCCGGAAAGATTGCACGACGCAGGACTTAGAAGAGTTCTCGGCAGACTTTGATCTAGAGGTTGAGGACTTTTTGAAATCATTGGAGGATCACGTTTTTAGAAAGAGATCAGATGGACTTCTTCTCCCATTCCTAGACTTGAAGGGGCCTCCAAGTCTCACAGAGGGTTCAATTCCAGCAGACAAAAGAGACAGTTCCAAGAAAATCTCGGAAATCATGGACTCGAAGGTCTTTGTTACTCGTGAACCTACAAAAAACGACACGATTCTCCTCTGGATAGAAAGCTTAATGCTAACAAAGGCAGAAGAGGATCCTGAGCAGTGCAAAAAATTAGGGCAAAATAATTGTGGCCTAGAGTTTACAGTTGTCATACAAGCTGGAGATAATGCGACACTCCCCGTCGCTCATGAATTCACAAGCGACAACATGACAGCCATTCTCCTCTGGGCAGAAAAGGAGTTGAAAGACCAGGATGATAGATTAGATGGGTTGTGTAAGGTCATGAAGGTAAATCCCTGTATATCGACGTGGGTGTACAAGGTAGGTTGGCAAGGGATCAACAACATCGTTCTGGATGGAAACGGACACCAAATAAACTCGAAGCGCAACATCGGGGAAGTCTTCAAAACACTGACGGAAGTTCGTGACATCGTGGAAGTCGTTAATGCAACCATTGAATTTCTCCATGAGGTCCCAGAAGTCGTCAAAACACTGGCGCAACTTGTCTCGGAACTCGAAAAGCCTGATGTCATCGAAAAGCAAGTCAGATTCATTCGTAAACTTGATGAATTTTTCCTCGCTAATAAAACCACGAACGACACCATGCCAGTCGGCCAGGAGCAAGAATTGTACAAGGGCGCCTTACACATCTTAAAGGACATCTTGGAGAAATCTTCTCAGTTATTGCCAACAATAAATCATCGAACAGATGATACTTCTACTGGCATGAAAGACTTTCAAAGATTTGCTGAGATGGATCAGGTTGTTGATCAGGGCTCGAACCAGACAGCCATCGAAGTCGATTGTAACGTTGATCCCACAGACGAACACTGCAGTCCACCCATCCCGACGCCTGACTCGACGCCCAACCCAAATCCCCTGAAGAGTGATACCCTTGGGGACAAACGTCTCGCTGCTTTCACAAACTGGCTTCCTTTTATTGCCCTGTTTTCCATCATTAGTCTACTCCTTCTCTTACTTGGACTCAAATGTTGTACTGTTTGGTCCCGAACTCGTCGCACGGTACCTGAAGAATCAGATGAGTCTCCAACACCGATAAAAGCAACATCACAACCGTTACTGGGCCCAGCGGCAAGACCAGATGATGAAGAGGCACAGATGACTCAAGTCCGAGAACCTGTTGCTCCTATGGGCTTGGATGGAGCAAGTGAAGGGTGGGCGAGAAAGTGGATCCCCAATAAGCGTGGTAATGAAGTAAGTAGCAATTATGATTTTTGTCTGAGTTATTTCAATGCTAATTCTTTGTAGTTGAAGGTGGGCAAACGTACCTCCCCGGATCTTTCAAGTCCTCATTTGCTACCAAAGCCGCCAACGAGGGCACCGCGTATACCTTCTTTGCAACTTCCCAAGGCTATCTTTCATACTGTCAGAGTGGCTAGTGGGCTTGGATCGCCAGCTGAGACTGAGAGTCAGAAGAGGAGAGTTAAATGGGGGTCTACTTTATGAGTGTGAGATGATGTGTTATGGTATGATGATGAGATGAAATGGGGACTTGTGGTGTTGATGAGTGGGGGTTTGCTTACATTCGTTGTTTATTGTTTCGTGATCATTAGCAGGGTGTTTATGGGGTTATGGGGAAGGATTCTAAGGTATGAGGTTAATAAAACGGGGGTTTGTTAATGGTGTGTCATTCTTTATGGCGATAGAGTAAAGTTGAAGTAGGAATTTCAGTCATTCTTTGCTCATTTTGAGGCTTGAGGTCTGATGTGAGGTTGAGGCTATAAGCGGTGAAAGAAAGTATTTGAATTCATTTCGCTTTTTATAGGTTCCTAGCAAGAGCATATGCTTTGATGCTGGGACTGTGCTACTCGTAGGTTATCTGCGAATAGCCTGTGTTTTGGGTAGGCCATTTGTAATGTTTTGTTAATACCTACCAATAGCCCATATTCTAAGAGGGATATTTGGAGACGGGTTTATTCGTTTGGTTTGCGTTGCCTGTATGTGAAGTTATGTCCTTTTTGGGGGTTGGTGTTGAGTGAGAAGTGCGGCAGGCTCGGCAGGGCAGGCAGGGCAGCGACACCCTCAACTTCTATATCAAAGTATACCGCAACACAACGCCATTGGAAAAATATGCAAAAAAAAATATGGAGCGCAGCAGAGAGAGTTGCTTATTCATTCTGTGCTCGCGACTCGTTGTTTGAATACGTTGTTGCTGAGATATCTGGTTGTGGAGTTGGTGGTAATGTCGTGACGGCGTCCGATATATGCATTGTGCAACAAAAGAAAAGGAAAGCCTGGAAGTGGGTTAGCGCTGGAGGCTAGTGAACGCTAGTACAAGGTTCACTGGTTACCTGTGGGCATAGCAAGTGGCAGTAGATGGGCGAACTCAGAAATGAATATTACTGGACAAAGAACAGTTGTAAAGATAGAATGAAAATAGTTAGTTTTCCATACTACCGCTTGCATTCAGTTGAGAATGAAAGAGAGAAAATGCGTTTATTATGAAATATCCTATGTGAATCTATTCGCCTTAGGGTAAAAGAAATAGATTGAACAGGCCGCTCGTTCATATTCCGATATTCAGGAATATCCTATGCAATGCCTTCCAGGTTCAGGAAAGTAGGATCACCTATACCTAAAGAACCCCCAATGCTGCCTATGTACTAGAAAAGTACCATTTAACATCATAGACCAACCCAGATATTAATGCTCCCATGTACCATGCAGCCCCGCCCACAAGTCACCTCAAACCCAGATGTGCAAGACCCATCCCGAACATTTTTCATAATCCATATCGCGATCCGTGATTGTTTCCTGAAATTCCCTCATAAAATCATTAACTCCCAACAATTCTTTGCTCCGGTGGCCAATAAGGAACACCCAAGGCGGCAAAAATCTTCTTCTCATCTCTCCCCTCCACTAAAGTTCCTTCGGTCATCTTGGCTCTACCCGGTCCTCGCATAACATCCTTATACAAACCACGTTGATTGAGACGCATCTTCTTCGTGCTAGCGAACAATCTCAGGCTGCGATTGAAAATGTCGTCTCCGGTAAAGTAGATGAGTGCTGCGCCCCACTCACTCGCCGGCACCAGGAGCAAGTCAATGCGTCTCCATAGGGGATTTGGTATCTCGGGTGTGACAGGGTGGAGACAAGCACCCATCCACTTGGAGGCTGAATCATCATTCTCACCGGGGACTGCGAGGGCGGCTACGAAAAACCCGGTTTTCTCGAAATGGTCAACTAGTTCGCCGAGGAACGGGAGGAGTTGAGATGTCTGTGTTGTATTTGCCTTTGTGATCTACAGGATACCGGGGTCAGTATACTTCTTTGAGAAGGTTTGAGGAGTAGAAGGAGTAAGAGCTCTTGCTGTAAGGCCAACATGGAAGTTTTGAGAATGAGATACTTTACTTAGAAAATTTGAATACTCACCATGACATCTATATCCCCCGATGTTTGGGCACCCCTTCTATAAGAGCCTCCGATTGTGATCTCAATTTCTGGATCCAGTTTCGCGACTGTATTCTTGATGATTGAGGCCAGAGAATCCATTTCAGAACGAGGAATACGGGTGTTGAAATCTTCATAGTGGTCGAATCCAATTTGTTGAACTGGTGTCAGTTTAACCTTTGTACGGATATCCTCGAGTGTACGATGGCCTGCGTCGCACCACTGCAGCATATTAGCACATGATCTTCCCGTTGATTTAGCAGCGAGACAAGTGATTAAGGATGAAACTTGCCCCCGACCACTGAGAATAAGAGTTTAAATAGGGGAACAAAGGGAAATGCTGCTTACTTTCTCTGCAATGCTGATACCCACACCATGCATCTTTGTAAATATCTGGACAACCTGATCTCGTGGTTCCAAGCGCAGATATTGCAATTTTTCAATTCTCCCACGCTTATACATCTCCTCGATCTTTCTGGCCAAGGAATCCCCAATACGAGGGATTTGAATAGCCTCCTCGTAAGTCTTGATACGACAGGTTTGTTGTCTGAGAGCGGAAATTGCTTTTCTATAGGCCATGCTGCGGAATTGTTGTTTTGAGCGATGGTAGAAGGTGGCCATTTCTTCGAAAGCCTTAATGGTGTCCTCGTTGGGGTTTGGTCCCGATGCTGCGCCAGTTTCTCCTTTCATACAGATGTAATTTTGTGGGTCGAAAGCGGCCTTCGTCTTTTGTTTCTTCTTGATGGGCTTGCGGACGGGGAAGCGGTTTCCTTCCGAGTCGGTGTCAGAGTCGACAGCGTTATCGCGGCTGGTAGGGCTCTCGTCGTCAGAGTCGTCGAGAAGATAGGGGGTTTTCTGGACTGTCTTGACGGTTTTGTTGAATTCGATGTTGCCGAAGTCCTTTGGCGGTTCTCGAGGAGCTAGTTCATCGATGTTTTCTGTAAGATTCGATGTGTTCGCCAGTATCCCAGAGGTATTTTCGGACTGCAAAGCTGAGTGATCCTCTGGTGGCTCATCATCATCACTGTCATAATCTCGAGGTGGTGTCTGTTCTCGTTGATCATCCTCTTTCTCGCCGTCTTCTTCAAGTTCCGCAACTGATTCCTGGCTCTCAGGAGAATCACTCTGCCCTTCAAGTTCATAAATCTTTTGAAATGGGTCGCAGAGCATCTTGAATTTGATACAATCAACTGGATAATCCTCCTTGACCATAACCATGCTATCTGGAAGGGTACCGAGGCCAAATTGATCCTTCAAGAAATTCTTTGCATCCTTGTATGTGAGATAAGTGTGGTCGACCATGATATGAGTGATGATATTAATGTCGAACTTCCTAGCCCATATTGCCCCGTAACTTATCGCATTTTCGATTTTCTTCTTTCGATACTTGACTACATCATCATTGGGGATATAGAAGAATGTCAGGCCCTTGAAGATTTGTTTCTTTTCTGGCTCGCGCTTTCGCTTTTGGTTCTTCTTGAGCATGTTGTCGATTCCGTTGCTGTTCTTTAGAATGAGAGGGTCCGATACAGATCTTCTTTCAGACCCCGGTCGTCCTTGAGAAGCAGGTTTCGTTGTTGGTTGCTTACCACTGAAGGATGTATCTTGCGATGGCGGAGTCGAAATGTCGTATCGCAGTAATGAGGTCTTTCGTGGTAGTGGTGTTTCTTTTACCACACTGGGACTTGATACTGGAGCAGACTGTGTCCGATGGATGCCAGGTATCTTCTTTGTTGGGACTTCTGGTGGTATACTGCGCTCCTTTGAAGGTGATTTTGGCATAGGTTCAGATGGAGGCTCAGATGCAGTGGTTGTTGGCTTACATTTCCTAAGAAAGTCTCGTGTCTCTGTGGATGCTTCCTCAGTCTCCTGTGAGCGTTTGGTCAAGCCATATAAATAATTGAAGTAGTCAGCTTTGTCGGTTTCTTTGAGACGTTCATTCTCCAGGTGAATTTCCATCCGTAAGAGGCCATCGGTCTGGTTTTGTTCTTGACATTGCTGTCCACAATGATTGCAATCAGCCATGCTAGGCAGACAATTGCAAATGTCCGGCGACTGTGCTCCAGTTCCCTGTTTGGTTCAATTGGCCATCTTCTCTTTGTGTTCATCACGTGTAGCTGGAGCCTGTTGAGGTTGATGATGTTGGACTGCTGATTGGTGAAGAGGAGGTTGCATCAAACCCTATGGCAGCCAATTTCGGCCAACAACGCAGCCCAAAATAGAAATAAATACCTTGGCACTCTCCCCTCCCTGCGCACGCTTACAACATCAGTAACCTTCCTTTCAACTTTGATGGTTAATATTCATTTACAATAATGATATCTGAGCATTTGAAAGTTTCAGTCAAAACACAGAGAACATCGAGGACCTAAATTTAATACCATTCACCCGTAGAACGCAAACAGAGTCAATCAATACTTCAAGTACCAATTTTCCAACGCTAACAAGCAATAGATCTGAACTCCAACCCCAAATCCACAATGAAGGTTCTTTCAACAATCAACAAAAAGCAACAATAATAACAAAAACAACGGCAACTATCCCCATGACTGAATTCCATTTTTTCCCTCTGCTCCCCACAGGCTTCGTCTCAAAATTTGGGAGTACGCTTCAGCAAACGCTTATGAGCTAGATTAGTTGATGTACTACCTTCCCATTCAAAAATCTTTTGTATTTCAACACTTACTATCGGTCCTATACACCTGCCGCGAATCAAGAGAAATTGGGTTGTTGGTTTGCCCCGTTCCTCCCAGAACCGAGCAAAATCCATTAATCAGATGTTTCTCGACGAAGTTCAACTCATCAGACAATATTTTATATTTCGGGTCGAGGCAGTCTTTTGTTGAAATCTCCGAAGTCATCAGACAATTGCGAACGAAGAGAAAGACGCATCACATTCGTCGAATAGCTATCACGGAACATCACTAGAACACTACCATGAAGTGGGATTTCCATCTCCCTCTTATCCGCCGTTCACCACATCTGGAGGAAATAATACTTGTTAGGCACAAGGGTTGGCAAGTCTTGTGCAGTGGTGTCAAAGCATTACGCTATAAGATTTTGAGCGTGAATACCACGTGAGATGATGCACGCACGTAATTGAAGAGCATTTGTTCAGTCTTGCGGCCTCAGTGTACTACAAAAAACCGCAAATGGAAGTAACCTGACGATGACAAATGTAGGCTTTCCATGAACTACTTTTCTGCATGAAGAGTGCCCTACTAATGCCTACCTTTTTAAGAATGATCTGTTGAGCATCACTGCCAAGCTATCGGTAGCTGTCTGTATATTTCTGGAAATTCCAACTTTCCGGGTCTGCTAAGCGATCGGCAATCCCTCAGTCGCAAAAAACGGAAGCAGTGGTCTCATGCCACGCTAATGTACAGCTCTCACCCTCCATACTGAAAGTCCTAGGAAATCATTTGGCATTTGCAACCTGGTTTGGGATATCCCTATGCTATTGGCCGTTGGGCAACACAGTAACCGCCAAACATGCAGGTTCTATTTCTCTCACACAATCTAGCTAGTCTAGCAAGTATCAGTGTTACGTTCCATTTTTATCTGAAACAAGTCTTCACGTTGTGTTGCTCAAGTGAAAGTGTGGCGTTCAGAAAACCGAGCGGTTTTCGGCATAGTGCATTGAAAATTATCGGGGGCTTGAAAACTTGCATCCACCGGGAATTTTCTATTTCCTTCCGTCCTCTGAAGACCTGGCAAACAATTCATGGATAGCATTTTGTTTTAAAAGTGCTAGGGTCTCCTTCGATTACCGTTTTATTTTGACGCTTCTTGGGATTTTTAAGTGCTCTGTTTTCAATTCTTGCTAGCCGAGCACTGCACCGGGGTCGAGATAATCCTCCAATCTTCAATTCAGGTACACTTCAAGGGTAACATACCGATGGAGTGGGAATGTGCACTGCTTTGCTATTCTTTCATTCTATTGGTCTTCATATACGCATCCTAGTGTGATCACCACATCCCAGCGAAAAGTGTTGCTGCTCACGTATGGTGTTGAGGTGGCCTTGCAGCAAGAGGGGTACGATTGAAACCTTAAAGGAGCAGGATTTCCTCTCGGTGGTCTGTTTTTTGGTGATGGTCACTTGTGAATTTGATTTTTACTTCGATATACCGTGATTTTCAATTGCCAGAGACGAAAGTGTTCTGCAACCAGCAAAATGATGGATAGAACTCGGGCATACAATTGGCAAGTATTCAATTTTCAGTGTGAAGTTGTTTTGATTGCTAATTATAGATCAGGTACATTTCTCTGGTTGCTGCGTCTTGTATGGTTTTGTACGGATATGATGCTTCTGTTTTCAACTCCGTTCAAGGATCAAAACATTGGGTGGCCTACTTTGATAATCCGGTACGAGTATTTTTCTACGAGCAAAAGTCTGGTGGTGATTTCCAAACTGCCAAATACCAATAGTTGTTTGGACAAGCGGCTAACAACAATGCAGAATCCACAGTTGACTGGTGCTGTCAATACCTCTTACACAGTTGGTGCTATCATTGCGGGGTTAGTTCAATCTTCAATTCTCATTATTCACCTTTCAAAGTCAACAATACCCAATTTTTAGAATTGACAGAAGTCAGATTCTTTCTTGGTGGCCCATTATCCGACTTTTTTGGACGCAGATGGGGTATGGGTATCGGTTGTTTCTTGACAATTGTTGCTACCATCATGCAAACCTTTTCTCCCCGAGGACAGTTGGGTTGTTTCATTGCTGGACGAGTTGTGATCGGTTTGGGTCAAGGAATCGCATTGAGTAAACGTCTCACACTGGATCATTCGAACTTTTGCTGACAGACCTGATAGCGTCGGGTCCAGTCTATATAGGCGAGCTGGCACCAGCAAGTATTCGCGGCAAAATAATGTCCTTTTGGCAGATGTTCTACTCGGTTGGCTCGTTTATCGCTTATTGGATCAACTACACTTGTTCTTTGCATAGACAATCGCTGGGAGAATGGGATTGGAAGGTAATTCTTCTCAGATGTTGATTTGGCTATTATCCTAACACTTTTCAGATCGTGGTTGCATGTCAAATGCTCGTCCCAATCACTTTGATAATCCTCCTTCCATTTATTCCCGAATCACCTCGCTGGTACATCCAACACGGCTACCCAATCTCGTATGCACGAGCATCTCTCTCACGCGTGCGATCCACATCAGCCGAAGTCGCAGATGAAATCATTCTCATACACGAAACTCTCCAGTCCGAAGCCTCCAACTCAACTTCCTACTCCTTACTCTGGAAGGACCCCTCAATTCGAAAAAGGCTCATATTAGCTTTCATCTTGAACATCGGACAACAACTCACAGGACAAGGGACTTTGAACACCTACTCAACTGCGGTATACAAGAAAGTCTTCAAGAGTACGAATAAAATCGCATTGATCAACGCACTAAACGCCACATTCGGAGTCATCTTTACCCTCAACGCAACATGGACAGTCGACCGCTTCGGCAGGAAGGTGTTATTGATCTGTGGTGCTCTTGGGATGGCAACTTGCATGCTTGGCGTTACGCTAGTTTCCTCGCAAACACCTACTCTGGATGATGGTTCGAAGTCTGAAAGAGTGGGGATTTCCATTGTTTTTCTGCTCTTTCTTTTCATATTCTTCTATAAACCCAGTTGGGGTGCTACGACTTGGATCTGGACGGCGGAGGTCTTTAGTATGAATGTGAGGGCCCAGGCAGTAGGAATGAGCAGTCAGATGCAGAATGTGGCCAATGCTATATTTCAGCAATTCTTCCCAACCTTTTTGGAGAATTGCGGGTTGTATGTTGCTTCTCTTTCCATTATCTTCCCTCTCCAGTTGTTTGCCACCTCTCTAGTTTACTGACTTGATGGCATCCAGTAAGACGTTTTACTTCTTCTTCACGGTAAATATATGTCTTGCAGCATATGTTTACTTCCTAATTCCGGAAACGAAGAGGGTCACATTGGAGGAAATCGATATCTTATTCGATGGCACTCACCACGGTCTTCCGGAACGAGTATTAATTGACAAGGTATGCAGATGTAAAAACTTCCTTTGCTCAATTGGAAACATGTGCTGACAGATTGAGAAAAGAATGATCAAAAACTTCCTCCTAAAAGTCCTATTCATATTCCTATCTCTACTTTCAACCCTCAACATCCTCGACATCGAATGAATACTCATCGGAACAGCTGATGAATGGTTTAGAGTCACATTCTGTTAATGGACCGCAAACAATGGTAACAAAGTCTGTACTGTTTTTTCTCCTTGGGGGTTGATGACGAAGTAGTCAAAGTGGGTAACATGGAAATCACTCAGAGTTTGATATTTTAGTTCTTCTCACTCAATAAAAGCGCATCTTAACATTCCATCCATCCTTCAATTCATTCGCCAAGCGACAAAAGGTTCGTACTTGGTTCAGGCTGCTAAATTAATTTAGCTCCCGTCTTGAGACCAAGCCTACTGGCTACTTTTTGACTAGTGTAAATGTCATAATTCGTTTCCTATGACTATATTGAAGCTTCCGCAACTAATGCTAACTAATAAGTAAGTCACAAACACCAAATATTATGACAATTCCTCCCTTCCCTTCTCACTTCCCTCAAAACAGCCAACTATCAAAACTATACGACTACAAACATGACCCCGAACACCACCGCCAAAATGGTACCGCAATCCACCATCCAACCAAATAAAAAGCAGAAACTCTCAAACGAAAGACCTAAGAAAAATAAACGCGCAACCAGCAGTAAACTACTTTCATGGCGCTCCTATCACGGCCTGGAAAACACCTCAGTCAAAGATCCCAAAGGAAAGGGGAGGGAGGTTCCCAACTGGGCAGATGAGCTTCGAGCTACCTTCGAGGAGGCCGAGAAGGAGCGTGAGAATGAAATTATGAACGAGATTCTGAGTGAGCTTGAGAAGATGGATAAAGAGTTGGTGGAGTGTTATACAAATCCCGCGACATCAGGAAAGGTTGGGGAGAGTAGTGCGATGGGTGCATTGTTAGGTCAGGGGTGGTGCGGAAGTGACGATGGAAATGAGGTGGGAGAAGGATTTGCTTTATAAGGTGAAAGGATATTGTTAAAAGGATTGGATACCGGAGTTTTTGTTGTTTCTTCGAGGGGTGTTTTAAGGCGCTTGTGTTTGGATGCACCGGGGAGCGAAAACTAGATACTGTACAGGAAATAAAACATTACTTTCCTTATTGCACATCCGGTTCCCACACCAGTGATCATATAGATTTCTTCCTTCTCTCCCCGTTGCCTTGGCATACGAGATTAATTGAAGTTATTCACAACTTTCAATGGTGTTCATGATGTGAACTAACCCATTAAATTCTCGCTAATTTTTCCAACCTCAATAGGGAATATACTATGACGAAATAAGTGACGAAATAATTGACGACAAGACTAGGACTTATGTTTTGAAGCTAAAGCAAAGAGGGCACATAAAACTTGAAAATTCCCTTTTGATTTCAATCAACTCATAATTCGAATTTCACGGTACGTCATCATCCCATGCCCACACCTATTGTACCAAGCACTTACACCATACGACCCAGATACAAACACACATAATTTCCCCTCAACTTCACAAAATGGCTTCCAAATCCTCCCTCAAGAAACAGAAAAAGCTTCAAGAAGAAGTCAGTGAGACTTCCCCTCTAAACGGAAGTTCTCCCACCGACATTGAAGCTCAACGCCAAGAAAGAAATAAGCCTGGCTTTACACTAGAACTTCGATGGGAAACACCCCAACAACTTATGTTATTCGCCCTCTCAATATTTATCATCCTATTTTGTTGGTTATATATATTTTTGTATATTCCTCTTCGATGGCTTTTTATGGCTTATTCTGCTAAGAAGCAGTGGGAGGCGTATCAGGGGAATGGAGAAATATGCAGGCGAGGTGTTTGTGGGTCTTGATGAGTCGTGGAATTTGTATAGCGAGGTGCAAATAGTTGCGTGGAGTTTGGTGGAGCTTGGAAATGAAAAGATGGAGTTTATCATAACAGGGGAATGAATTATCGCTTAGGGGTTTTATATGACAGCATGGGAATTTCAGTATAGAACTTGGGAACGTACAACTAATGGTGCTTACACTGACATAAACCAAAATTTTGTAGAGACAAAATGTTATATATATCCCATTCCAATTTTTCCGCTCATACAAAACTCCCCTTCCGCGTGCCTTGCAAGAAAGCCACTTCAACCCCTCACATCCTGAACTCGTCAAGTCAAAATGGCAACCACCACCACCTAACCGCAAAGCTATCGCGCACTTAATACTACTACTCGTCCCTCCCCAGCCGCAGTACGACAAGAGGAGATCGATGTCTACTCGGAAAAATCCCTCCCGCCTTCCACTGACCTCGAAGGACAACACACCGCTCACCGGTCAGTCAATCCAGTCCTCTTCAAGATGTTCCTTCTCGTCAAGATCATATTTGCTTACACAGATCTTGGCCTTCTCTTGTTTACCTTTTATACGAAAGTTCCGGTACCTTATATCGTTGGGTTTCATGTTCTGAGCTTCGTTGGAATAGAATATAGTCTATATCATGATCAGAATTTGATAGATATGGATGAGTTTTTCGAGGGTGAAAGCTTGGATGGGGAGACAAGGCCACTCTTGGCTTCTCAATGGAATATCAAGGGGTTTTTTGAGGCATAGCTGGGGAATGGCATATGGATTTCTACTGTAGGGTTCTTTTGTGCAAATATGGGCATAGCTGTGACACTCGGGGAAGGAAAAGAAGAGTGGTGATCATAATATTTGTCACTTCAAGATAAGAAAGTAAATGAAACCCTCACACCATTTTAAGTCATTTGAAAAGATGTCTCTGATATCACGCGACATGACCTGGATACTTAAGCCCTTTGGTTGGTTGGCTTTAGTGTTCATTAATAAGGCCCGCTAGACTCAAAATTCCCTCCTAAATCCAAAGAACCCAAGTAAATACATTATCTTCGCTGATGTTCGCCGTATTCGCTACTTGACCGGCTTATCGAATTCATCCTCCAGAAATACAGGTACAAGTTAATATATACTTCTGCTGTTTTCTCAATTTTAAGCTACTAACATTTGTTAATGAGAGAAAGAGGGTGGTAGGATAACTAATTAAAACATTTGAATATTTCAAAACCACTAACACAAACAAATCTGCCGCCACAACACTTCTACTATGGAATACAAACATTTAATTTGGGCATCTGAGACTTGAAAATTGAACAGTAATCCGTTCTTGGATTTTATGATCCACTTTTGAAATCTTTGGTTGTCTGTCCAATCGCCCACTTGACTGCCTATGCACGAGCAAGATACTTGCGCTTATCTGTGAATATATAGTTGGGAGTGAATAATTGCTTTGTAAATATTCCTGTATATTCTCTGTTAGCAAGATGAATGACTAAACCGAGATTTAACAAGAACTTCTCATGATCTTGGGTGTTTATTACTCGGGCACAAGCTCCCATTAGCACTGTAAGAAACTCGATCGACCGCTAGGTGGTGAATTTTGTGCTCTTTGAAAGAGACATGGTGTCATCTCTACTAGTCTCTTTTGTAATACGCCAGCTTCACTATTTAATAGACCGTCGTAAAGTTGCGGGAGAAAGCAGGAACTAAGAAGACTTCAGATACTTCGCGAGTTGCTACCAAAGCCGAGAACAACGTTGTACTGATGCATTCCAACCGAAATATTGATTTAGTTCTGGATATGTTTTTCAAAAAGCATATTAAGACCAAAGACCCCAAAACTTAGTCCAAACAAATGAATGAAACTCTTATTTTAGAAAATAGACTTGATTTCGACAGCAAAAAAACGGGTTGACAACATATTATCTCAGTCCCAGTTAACAAAGTTCAATGACATGAAAAGGGTCACATTTAGTACAACACTTGAACCAAAACCCCGTGAATGGACTACATGATCAATGGCCCTGACCCAAAGCCATTTCTTGGAGTGAAAGTGCTGCCATTTTGATGAAATTCTTAAGTTAGCAATGTCAATTTCTTTTAAACTTTGTAAATTTTACATTCATCTTAGTAAAGTTCACTTTTCAAAGTCACGATAGGGAATCTTCTTCAATTGGGCTGATATAAATTATAGTTCAGAGCTGACCTTGGAAGCCAAAATCTTTGCCTTATGCCACTTTTACGCCTTTGCGTCCCCTTTGCTTCTAACATCCTAAACTCTAGCCCAAGTCCTACAACTCATATTAGACCCCATTGTTTTTCTAATCACTCTTATTAATAGTGAAACCATGTTTTTTACAAACTGTTATCTGAATCCCAGAAGGCTGTCAAGCCATTTACTACTGTAATTTCTCTTACTGTCGAAACATTTCCATTCATGCCTTAGAAAAAAAAATCACGTAGTATCTGAAATTCAATTCCCTCAAGAAAATCTCAGTCCTACCATTTCTAGGAAAACATATTGAGTGCGGATACTCGTACCTCTGAGTTGAAACCCAATGGCATAGATTTCATGCCCGGTTCTTTCTGGTATGTGCTCCCAGAAGCTACTGTTGATAGAATTTATATTGACAACTCATCTCCCTGTACCACATATTGTTAAAAGTCACAAGATACCCTTTGACTTCAACTCGTTTACACCAGATGGTGTCATCCTTCTGAACAAAGTGAGCAGCACCAAAGTCCCTCTACACTCTCTAATTAATTTCATATAAAATATAACATAAGTGTGGGTACCAACATCAATCCAGATACCGCCATATCCATCTAAGAGCTGATGAATAAAAGTTCTCCATATAAAAAAGCGTATATAATGCTACCCAGTGACTTATTCCAACACTCAAAATCTTGCACGATTGGCAGGCGGAAAACTGTATGGATAACATCGACCAAGCTAGGACCCCTCCTAAAGAGCAAGGGACGAGGTTGATGGTCAACAGTTCAAAGTTCTCTCGCCACACACACACGTAAGAATCTTTTCTACTTAGCCACTCTGAGCTTTTACCATCGAAAATGTTTTACCTTTGAGATTATCTCTACCCTCGATTCTATTTTCTAAATTCAAATTGAATTTTGAGACTATACTAGGTTAAGGTACCGTGGAGTCTCAAGGAGGGGAAATCTAGCGGTTTTCACGAGCGTTTAGGGGTTTGAAGATGAAAACCAGACTAGCAATTAGGCAGCCAACGGCCTTATCGGTTTGATGAGCTGCCAAGTACGAGCTATCCCTGATTATATACTATCGTCAGCGAGTGAATACGAGTCCTCTGGTTACCTCCCCCAAATAGAGGTTTTTTCACATAAGATCCGTCTATTGATGGTACATGAGAGTTTTGAGAATATCAAGTATCTACAAAACAACGCTACATGACTATCACAACAGTCATCTACACACTATCCGCTCTCTCCTATCAAAATCGCAAGAGCCTTAATCCAAGAAGAGCATAAATACCTCAGAAAATACTGGCTCTACCCAAGAAGACGCTTCTCCCCCTCCCCATTTCCAAAAATTAAATGCCACCCACTCAATCAACCTCCTCCTCCACAACCTCAAACCCCTCTCCCCCATTAACCTTCAACCCCTCCATCGGCTCCTCAAGCCCATTAGCATCAGCTCTTTCCTTTCCTTTGCTGCCGACCTTCGTGCCGCGTTTCTTCTTCCTCGGCCCACCCCCTTCCCCACCAACAGGAGCTTCCCTAATCCACCTAACAATAGCCTGAGCACGCTCGGTACTAATAGGATACTCCTTCCCCTCATCCTGCGCCCACCGCTTGGGCATCTCCCTTCCCTCCGCCTTCCTAGCCTCCTCCTCCTGCCTCCTCTGTCTCGCCGCAACCGCAGCATGAAAACTAGCTTCATCATGCACCCTATCATCCTCCAGCGCCTCCATAATAGCCTGTTGCTTAAGTCTCTCCTTCTTCTCAGCAGGAGTTTCCTTCTGTTGATTTGAAGGGCCGTGGCCGGGAAGAGGTGCGGGAGCGCAAAGGGATTCCCATGATGAGGAGAGCTGGATGGTGCTTGATGAGCGACGGAGGACTTCGATCCAGTCTGCGCGGCTGGGGGAGCGGGCCGCTTGGAAAATGGGGTAGCCGTCGCAGACTCGGGCGAGGCGGGAGACCATGTAGGCGTGACGCTGGAGTTCGCGGGTTGAGGTTTGGACGAGGCAGTGGCAGAGCAAGAGAGAGTGGAGAGCATCTGTTAGTAATGGGTGGTAGGTTAATGCTTCGTGGCAATCTGTTTGTGCAAGAATGGCCTTTGCGGCTTCGTTTTGGGGTGTGAGCAATTGTTGCTTGGTAGTCAGAGCTGTGCCCGTTTCTGGGTAAGGAGGTAAATCAGCGGGAGGGGTGGCTGAGAAGAGGGCAGACATTTGGTAAACAATAGGAGGTGGAAGCGAGGGCAAATCTGCACGTGAGGTGCTTCCTTGAGGCCTGGAGCGATGATTTCCTTTATGAGGGACAAGAGCATCTGAGAGTTGGCCGTTGCTCAGAGAGGAATTGCTTCCAAGGTCAAGACTCTTATTACTATTATGAGGTTTCGTGACCTTGAAGCCATTTGCCGCTTGGTTGACTTTGCGAACGAAATCTTCGGCTATGTCAGCCGGAAGACCTGGAGTGTAGTCAAAATGTGACAAATATCCAAGATAATCACGGAGAGCTCTCTTCGCATTGGTCTTGACCACTTTTCTGGCTTCAAGACATCTTCTCAGAGCTTCTTTCTCAGCCGGAGTCAATTCTGGTGGCTCTGTGGGTGACCCATTGGTGTTGGGATCAGCACTTTCCGTTTTTTCCCTATTAACTCCATTCGTTGCGCTTTTGGGCGGGAGAGCAGCATTGACGTGTTGACAGGCAATAGTCAGATAAACACCAGCTCGATGGAAAAGCAATTGAGTTTCAAGACTACTAGGGTGATCCTCTTCATCCAGCTTGATTTCCTCTTTCCATCTGCTATTTCGTTTAGCCTCTTCCCTAACCTCGCTTGCTAATTGAAGTTGCTGCCGTCCTGCTTTATGTTGATTTTGGAAGTATCTGCATACCTGCAACGCAGCAGTCAGATCTTGCGCCGCTCCAAAAAAGTCCTCCTTGAAAATCTTGGTGACAGCTCTCGTCCTCAAAATTTCTCCTTCATTGGGTCTTTCCGCAATAACTTCATCCAGTGGCTCGAGACTTGTACATTCTGCAAGTTGGCGAGAGGGGATCTTTTCATGGAAGAAATGAACATATTTGGCATCCGCATCTAGTGGATTCCGCTGTAATACAAGTTGAGCCACATCCTCGAGCGTAGAAGCCGATTGCATAGTTGCCACACTACATGCGATCTCATCCAAATGATATGCCTTTGATAACTTCTGTGTCGCCTGTTCTCGCATTCGATGTTTCCGTTCCCTACTCAATTTCGCATTCCCCCCTCCCCCTCCAAGCCCGAGACCCAGTGCTGCTCCGCCATTTCCTAATAGTCCATTCCCAGCATTGAGGGAGTTCGTTAAGGCGGAGGAGGTAACACCGCTCGCGGCGCGTACGGCTAGATTCGTAGCATCATCGACGAGCTTTCGGATCTTAAGGAGGTCAAAGAAGACGGCGGGGTCAATTGGTTTGGGGCGAGGGAGGTTGTAATTATTGTTTGCAAGGCTCTCTAGCACTTCGGGGGGCAATTGTAGCCAAGGGCCATGGAAGGAGGAAATGTAGCGCCAATGCCTGTGGAGTCGTTAGTTGCCAAAATTATATCCAGTGTGCGTGTCAAGGGCGCTGAGAGTAATAATGCGCCAACGGATAGAACGACGTCAGGGAGAGCGAAAAGGGGGACCCGTATGGTCTATCAGAACTCTGAAAGTCTTGCGTAGAGCCCCGTAGTAGTAAAAGGGCACCTACTTGTTGCGGCAGATTATTAATGCAGAGGTGGAGGGTTGAGGTGGCTTTGGCTTCGCGTCCTTCGACTTGGGTTTCGATGCTGATGATGCCGGACTCGAGGGAAGGGGTGTACTGTCGCCCGAGCCTTCCCCAACATTCTGGGTCTTGTTCTTCTTCTTCGCCATGGTTGTTGCAAATTGATATGATGTAGAATGTAGAGAAGCTAAGAAATATTAAATTTAAGCAAATATATCTAGCAACCTGCACATAAACATATTCACTTCGAAACATAATTTTAGCGGAAATATTTTTGTCTTAAAGCGGCTCTGTTGAGACGGTGTTCGGCAGTAGCGAGGTATGACAATCATGTCAATTTCACCAGTTGATAAATATCTATGGTCACTTTCAAAACTCGTCAATGTTGAGTACATCATAATTATAATTATTCTCTCATCATGTCCACCGAGCTTCTGCTTCCCAGAACATTCTAGAGTTACGAGCCTTGTAGGCGAGGATATCAAAACGCCAATGCAACGCTCAATTTCACCATGCTAAACCTGAATCCATACTCGACCGATGATACGTATATATATCACCAAATCATCCCGGTTCCAACAAAATAAAAGTCTAGGAACTAAGCGCCAAACATGCATCAACAGCGAGCCCAACCCTATGTAGATGTTAGTCTGAATTCCAACATCAACAGGAGATAGAAAATTCTTACCTGCCCTCTTTCTGGGTCACTACATCGCTGATGATATCCCTGTCTAGATCTGGAAACATTCCAGCGAGCGTCTCCACAACATTTGTGTGCTCTGCTTGCTGAATTCGGTGGGCTTCTGCAGCCTCTGCACTTGCTTGCCTCGCAGCTGCATCTTCAGCAGTCATCCTAGCCCGAGCTGTTTGTTGAGCAGGAACTTGTGGTTGGTTCGGAAGGTTATTTGCACCTGGGCCTGGGTTTGGATTCATCCGAGGCGTGTTTCCAGGCAAAGGGGTTCTCGCAGGCCCAGCCTGAGATGAGCTGACCTCCTCGGAAAAGATCCGCCCAATGGATGTCAAAGGTCTTTGAATTGTCCTTAATAGTCCACTCATGGCAGCCTTCTCATCATCCCCACTGTATTCATTCGAAGACGTTGACTTTCTGGGTGCTGATGACTCTCCTTCCATCGAATGGCGTGGTGTAACTTCTGGGCGGCTAAGGGTAGATTTCTCAGACACCTGTGCTCGCGGAGGCGGCTCAGCAACCTCTGCAGCTTGGTGTTTTTCGGCAATCGCAGAAACCGCTGCTTCAACATTCTTCTCAAAGTCCTCATCGGATATCGTTAATGTCGTCCGATCCAAATTCTCAATAAACTGGACAGCACCCATCTAGAAACATATTAGTGGGTATCAAATACTACTTCAAGACAAAACTTACGAGCGATGAAAGATAATATCCTGCTTCTCCGCCAAGCTTTTCTTGATTCCTGAATCTTAGGATGTACTGAACATTTGATACAAGATGGTCTGGATTTGCTTGTAAAACCACGTAGATGAGTAATGGCATGAATGAATCTGCCGAGGAGTCGGATTTTGCATGTTTGAGGAGGCCTTGCGTGTTGTTAGTTTTCCCTGTCTCATAAAACTTGGTAAAAGATCTGGTCTTACCGAATATGACTTTACAACAATTAAGAACACAAATAATTTTATCTCTTGGTGCTCTGTACGTCTTTATTTTCAAGAGCTCTGAACTATATTAGCGATGTCAAATTATAAAATGAGATATTGTCTTACCTTGCTGAGCAAGAACAAGGAATCGTTTGCCGCTATCCCCAACAGGTCGTATGTCCAGGTGTTCCTCCTTTATCCACCCATAAATAGAGACTTTCTGCGCAAGAATGTCATCGCGCTCAACATCCTCCTGATGTTGGCCACGCCGTCCAGGTCCCATAGGGCGCTCTGCACCTCTTCTTCTTGGCTTCCCACCCGGAATTGGTTGAGGAGGAGCGATAGCAGGAGAAAATGTTTGGGTGTATAGTCTGTTCATTACCAGCTTCTCCATACCTTCTCGTGCATTGTCAAATTCGGCATCCGAGACTTCGCGCCATACATCACATTGACCCATCTTATTTGTTATAAAAGCAAGAAAATCGCCTATAATTTTGACTTGTTCATGAACCATCCATTGCTTCTTGCCAAATTCTTGTAGGAAAGACCTGAGAAATTTGGCCACTGGATCAGCAGTCCTATGCCTCAGCTGCTCTAGAAAGCGATGAAAATCAAAAGGAAGATCCGGCTCTGGTTCTGGTTCTGGGGGTGGCGGTCGATGTAGAGGCGGGGAGAGGGGAGTTTCATTGTTTTGGTGTCGGTCGTCACCAGCCCTTTGCTGTCCAAAACTACGAATAGATCCTGGTTTCGGTGGCACCTCAGGACCAACATCAGAAGGATCCCATGATGGATCGGTAGCTATACCCGGAGATGCAATTCTTAGATCTTTCAAACTTTGTGAGGCGCTAGCAGCAAGTGGCTCCAGGCTTGATTTTCTTGGAGGATGTTGCATTGGACTACCAAGCAGAGGTCCAGCTACTTCTAAACGTGGCGACATGACCTCTTCATGATCTGGACCCTGACCTTCCTCACTGAATTGTTCCATTATCGTTTGTATTTCGGATCTTGAGGAAGTCTCGCGCTCATCCTCGCTGGTTGACGTTTTCTCGTCGAACCCTGCATCTGATCTAGTAGGAGACCTTTCGGGGGCATCAAGATTCTTGGCATAATGGGGTATTGATGCAGCACTGGACGTTGACCTCGAGGGCGGCTGGGAGGACGCTGGGGTTTTGGGTGTCGGATCGAGATATACATTGTCTTCCGCAGAAAGGTTTCGACTCGAAGATTCGGTGGTAGCGGCTGATTGTTCTTTTGAGGAACGTATTGGGGGTTTGAGAGTGGCGGTCGAAGACTCCATGGCGTCTTGGGCAGTAGTCGGATATTCCTCCTTCAGCAATGTAGAAACAGCTCCTTCCTTTTCCTTTCCTGCATTTAACGTGCTTTCAGTACTTTCCCCGACACTGAATTTCGAATCTGAGCCAGCCATTGTATTATCCTTCAATAAAATGTCCTCAGATAGCTTTGTGGTTGGCGTGCCATTGTTTTCGGAAATTGTCGTATCCCCGCCTTTCAGTGACCGGAGAGGATCTACAGTTGAGCCATCTTCCTTCACTTCTGCCTCTGGCAATAGCTCCCTTCGAAGCTCATCTGTATGGTTTGTGGCTTCCGTCTGTGGTCTGGGGGGAGACATACATCCGCCAGTGCCTCGGGGAGGCGGTTCTTCGAGTATTTGGTGCTGTTGGCGGGGTATTTTTTGTCAAAGAGTTTCGATGCGCTGGGAAGCGTATGAATGGGTTATAGCAAGAGAAGCAAGTGGTGCTAGATGGGCGCAAATGTTGGTGAAGCAAGATCGGGAAGACGTATTTTCTGGTGTTTAGGTTTGTGAGAGTCGAGTCTGAGGGTGGTGTTGTTGTTGTGCCTCCAAAATGGCTTGCGTTGCTTGGGATGTGAGTGGATTGCCGCCTGTGCTGAGGGTAGCGAGGTTAGATGTCTCCAATTTTCGAGGTGCTCTTCCTGGTGCTGTTGCTCTTGCTCCCCTTCACCTAAATCGCTCCTTCCTTCAGTAAAAAAGTACGTACGTGTGTCCCCATCAGCAATCCACCAACACGTCAACCAGACTTTTCTTCCTCTCTAAATCCTCTTGTGGCCATTCCCACCGCTCCACGCGTCTTGGATGTTGGACGTACATGAAACGTGTTTTGCGAGATGTGCGGCATCCACGCATCAATATCACGAACGGCTTTCCAAGCACCAAGCCATGACCTGAGGCAATTACTCTCTAACAGAGGGCCGGATCACCTGGGTGAAATACAGGTCAAAGTCGACGCCGACGATGGAAAATCCTTCTGGATTTCATGCACTTCGACCGTTCTGGCGCTTCGAGGTGATGGAGGCCAGGTGAGGAAGCAGCCCTTCCAAGACAGCTCAAGTGGCTGCTCATTGTGCTGGAACGGCGAGGCCTGGAGGATCGAGTCCGCTTCTGTCGTAGGTAATGATGGTCAAGTTGTTTTTGATTTGCTCCTGGAGGCAAGCGCTTCGAACTTAACAGCCGCCGAGTCCACAGCAGCTATTCTTAGTGTTCTACGAAGCATTTCAGGGCCCTTTGCTTTCGTCTTTCTGGATATCAACCATGGTCTCATGTATTTTGGCCGGGATTGTTTAGGGAGAAGATCCTTACTTTATAACACTAATGAGTTACTGTCGGCGCTGGAACTTTCTAGCTGCCGAGACCCCTCTAGTTCTGGCTGGAAGGAAGTCGAGGCTGATGGGATATACCAGTTCTCACTCAGCTCTGAGTTACCAAAACCCGAGAACGGCACTGAACATACCCTCCTTTTCAATCCACTAATATCCTGTCAAAGACACAATTGGGAGACATCATCGTCAGTGAGTTTTTTCATCCCAGAGAGCCTTATGTGGAGAAATCAGGTCTTTTGTTTGTTTGTTTGTTTGTTTGGAAACTAATATTCCATAGCCATCATCTCTCGGTGCTTTTAATCGGGCGATACCTTCTCAGATACAGTCGTTGACTAGTCAAAGCCCCTCGGTGCGGAGTTTGCGTGAACAGCTTTATGAATCTCTCAAGCCAAGAGTTCTCAGTGTCCCTATTCCTCCTGGACAGGATAAAAATCACGATGTCCGTGTTGCTGTGTTATTTTCCGGTGGTCTCGATTGCACCGTACTTGCCCGGATGGTACACGACCTTCTTCCACCTAACCAAGAGATTGATCTTCTCAATGTCGCTTTCGAAAATCCAAGGTCAATAAATGCGGCCAAGAATGCGGCAAATCAAAGAAAACAAAAAGGACAACCTGCTCACACCAAGCCAGACGACCAGGCATTATTAGAGAATGAGGACACTTCACCTATTATATCACATTATGAATTATGTCCAGACAGAGCTACAGGCAGGAAAGCTTTCCTTGAATTACAAAATGTATGCCCTGGGCGAATTTGGCGGTTTGTTGCAGTATGTATCTCCATTTCTTATTACAAGGGTAGCTTACTGACAACGTCTAGGTCGATGTACCATATTCGGAAACAGTCTCTCACAGAGCAAAAGTTGTCGGTCTCATCGACCCTCACAACACCGAAATGGACCTCTCAATCGCTTATGCGCTCTATTTTGCTTCGAGAAGCATTGGCATGGCATCAACAAGTCAGGGTCATGGTCCAGAATTATACGCTACCCCAGCTCGCATTCTTCTTTCCGGTCTTGGAGCTGATGAATTATTCGGTGGGTATACACGACACTCAACTGCTTTCCGAAGAAATGGGTATCCTGCACTCATCGACGAGCTAGAATTGGACGTTAATAGACTCGGAAAACGAAACTTAGGACGGGATGATCGAGTGATATCACAGTGGGGCCGTGAAGCAAGGTTTCCTTTCCTTGACGAATCACTGGTCAAGTGGGCAGTGGAGTGTCCGGTATGGGAGAAATGTGGTTTTCAGGAAACCCCTCCTACGACTCCGGATTTCCCAGAAGTTGATCCTGAAAAGAAGGTTTTACGATTGCTGGCATATGATTTAGGAATGCACTCGGTTGCTGTGGAGAAAAAGCGAGCTGTAAGTCTTCCCATCTTAGTTTTCTGGATTTTCAACTAATGATTGCAGATACAATTTGGTGCGAGAACGGCAAAGATGGAAGTTGGGAGGACTAAAGGCACGACAGTGATCTCTTAAAATATCTAGGAATCTCTGTACCACCTGTGCCTGGCAGTGATGATTTTCAGATACTACTGAATTGTTTCTGTGTACCATCGGGAGTTACATTCGACTTCTTTTGTGTGTTTCTGCCCTGGTAGTAACCCCTGAGTAGTTGAGTGCCGTTGGAGGTATGCATGGTTCTCTTATGAAGTAGTAAAGGCAAGTCTGAGCCAGTTCAAAAGATACAATTTCAGTCTTTTGGTTATATAAACCCTAGTTGCGTGCTAGATTTCATTCGTCGATTTGGATGCGCCCGTGATACAGAATCATGGATATTTAGACTAGAATTCCATTTTCTGTTTTGGATCTACGTTGATTCGATATCTTGCGATCGATTCCTTTTCATGGAATCATGTTCCCGGAAACTATTGCAGAAAATTAGATTGTGTGAAATCATTAGAAAAATGAAGATTCTTGAATGAACCATCCGAGATTGTATTTGTGTATTTGTCGATTTTTGTATAAAATAGCAAAGATAGAATTTTATATCAAGTCTTTCGAGTAGTGCCTGTGATCGCCTCTAGATTTACATCTTACCCCAGGTTTCAATAGCCCCCACGATTTTAGCCCCCGAAGCCAAGCTTGATTTCAGATGCCTGATCGTATCAGCAAGCATTGTGCCCTCATTCAAACTCACAACCGTGTATGATTATGGAAAAGAATATCAAAGTAGAAAAACAGTCGTAAAATAGTTTTACATATATAGTTCTGGTGACACATAAATTGACAGAGCTGTTGGATCCAAAAACTGGAACCCTGCGCCACCTTATGATTTTCTGGGGATGATCGTAGTCGCGAGGCGATTCATAGGCCGAAGGTGTCCTAAATGAAACGGCCGCATATTGAGCCGCGAAACAAACCATTCTTCGACCGACGACTTGAACGACCTGCGCTTCCTTGAATCAATTCAACATCGAACCTCGAACAATAAGAAGACATTTGGATATCACAAAAACCAAGTTGCGTGGGATCTTATCGAAGTTGCCTGCCGAGAAGGGGAAGGAGCGCCGATTTATCGTTGTCGTCATATTCCACCCGGACCAAAGTTCCTACCCTCGAATCACTTTTTGCCTCCCACCCACTCGCAGATCTTGTCAAGATGGTTTTGGACGTCCCGCGCAGACGCTTCATGCGATCCATAAACAGCAAATACATTTATGGCAGAGTTGTGAGTTTGTTCCTCGATAGGAAAGGGGAGTTGGAAGAGAGGAGGTTCGGCAGTGGTGTTCACTATGCGACGGATGTGGCTTTGTTGGAAACGCTGATGTTGGAACATCTGCTAACTTTTGATGGATACAGCCTTTACTACATCTCCTTGCTTTCCTACTAGAGTTGGCCATGGTTGCGAGATTGATAGCGAAGTTTAACAGCTATTATGCTGATAGACCTGGTTTGTCCCAACCCCCCATTTACACGTATTTCCTAACATGCTGCACAGTTCTTACGATGATGATTACGAACGCGGTGCTGGGAGGAATCGCAGATACAGTGGCACAGAGCATAACAGCTATTCGATTAGCTGCTCTACGAAAACCGGGTGGAATTACAAAGGATGATACGATGGCGATTGAGATCCATGAGTTGGATAGGAAGAACCCCTTCAGCGAGCGGGATTTGATCCCAGATTCTAAAGCTGCTATTCTTCCGCCTCCATTCGATTTCGAGAGATTGACGAGGTTTATGGCATATGGATTCTTGATGGCTCCTGTGCAGTTTAAGTGGTTCCAATTTTTGTCAAGGGCTTTCCCTATTACGAAGACGAGTAGCTTGGGACCGGCTATGAAGATGGTTGCTTTTGATCAACTTATCTTTGCACCCGTTGGTATGTTATAAGACAATATTGCCTGTGTATTGCCATTAACATATCTAGGTATTGCTACATTCTTCACAGCCATGACTGTTGCAGAAGGTGGTGGACGAAGAGCTGTATCAAACAAGCTCCGTGAGATGTACCTACCAACCCTCAAGGCCAACTTTATGGTTTGGCCTCTCGTCCAGATCATCAACTTCAAAGTTATGCCAATCCAATTCCAACTGGTAAGTTCTACTCCCACTCTTTGAAATTCCCTCAAACTCTAACATTTCTACAGCCCTTCGTCTCCACCATCGGTATCGCCTGGACCGCATACTTATCCCTATCCAACGCCGCTGAAGAAGGAGAAGCTCGGTCAGCACCCCAATCGCCTAACATCCGCTTGTTGTAACTGGAATTATTTATAGGTCAGGGCATGGACGGGTTTAGATAAGAGGAGACGAAAGAACGCGCAACACACGCATTGGGAACGGCATAAGGCTTCACGCATTGGGAAACAGGCGTTGGATGCATTTGAGGCAGGAATATAAGAACCTGCTGCACAGGCATGAAATACTGTCTATTCTGAGATTACATATGTATATCTCATTATCGAAATTGACGAGGGAAAGGCGTTTGGATTTGGGTGGGGGTACGACGATGGTTTTTGGGGGGTTCTGCGGTACATTTGAGAAACTGCCAGGAGCGGGAATTGATGGTGGTTTATGGGATCTTCTTCACAGTTCGCGAGAATACCTCTTATCATTGTGTAACAAGCTTAAGAAGGCCAAGGAGCCGAGACCTTTGATTCTCCGAATCTTCTTGGCACAATAGCCATAGAGGTGTTGAGGATTTGCTAGTTGATAGATTTCTAGGCCCTCACGAATTCCTGCCCCTGGTTATATATCTCAAAAAAATCATCTGCAGAAAACAGTCGATCATCAGATGTATCAAGAAAAATCTCATGAGGTGTTGACCAATCCAATACAGTCGTTCTTTCCCGTTGTCACAATGCTTGGCGTCTCCGATGACGCCGAGCAGTCAGAGTTCTGAAAAGCACCCCACCACGCAAAAGGAGGGGCAAGTGTGAGAGGGCAGCTAAAACCCAACCCACGCGGCACGTCTCTACAACCCTTTTGCTTTTTACAACCCATTGAACTTGCTTCCTACCCAAAAATCCCTCAATTCTTCGTCTACATAAACTTGCAGTAAAAACTGAATCTAGGAATCAACGACATTGACGATTGCCCATCATGTCTCTCTCCAACAAACTCTCGATCACCGATGTTGAGCTCAAGGATAAGCGCGTTCTTATTAGAGTATGTTCCCCCCCCCCTCTTCTTCCTCTCAACATGCCACCTCGAAATTCGCAGAGATAAGTAATATATGCTAATGATTACGATTAACAGGTCGACTTCAACGTCCCCCTCGACGGCGACAAAAAAGTAACCAACACCCAGCGAATCGCCGGCGCAGTCCCAACCATCAAATATGCCATCGACCACGGTGCCAAAGCCGTAGTCTTGATGTCCCATCTCGGCCGTCCAGATGGAAAGGTCAACGCTAAATATTCTCTCAAACCCGTCGTTCCAGAGCTCGAGAAATTGCTCGGAAAGAGCGTTACTTTTGCCCCTGATTGTGTGGGTGCTGAGGTTGAGGGCATTGTTAATAAGGCTACTGGGGGAGAAGTTGTGCTCCTTGAGAATTTGAGATTCCATGCTGAGGAGGAGGGGAGCTCGAAGGATGCTGAGGGGAAGAAGGTTAAGGCTGGTAAGGAGGATGTTGATGCTTTTAGAAAGGGGTTGACTGCCTTGGGGGATATTTATATCAGTGAGTTCCCTTTTCCCCGCCGATCGAGATACTTGGTTTAGGGGGGATGCTAATTAAAATAGACGATGCTTTCGGAACTGCCCACCGTGCTCACAGCTCCATGGTCGGTGTCGACCTCCCCCAAAAGGCCTCCGGGTTCCTCATGAAGAAGGAACTCGAATACTTCGCAAAAGCCCTCGAGGAGCCCCAACGTCCATTCCTCGCCATCCTCGGAGGAGCCAAGGTCTCCGATAAAATCCAACTCATCGACAACCTCCTCGGAAAAGTCAACAGCCTCATCATCTGCGGAGGAATGGCATTCACATTTAAGAAGACCCTGGAGAACGTCAAGATCGGAAACTCTCTCTTCGACGAGGCAGGAAGCAAAACAGTCGGCGATCTCATCGCCAAAGCCAAGAAGAACAACGTTGAAATCGTCCTTCCCGTAGACTACATCACCGCCGATAACTTCGCCAAGGACGCGAAGACTGGTACTGCTACTGATGAGGAGGGAATCCCAGATGGATGGATGGGTCTTGATTGTGGAGAGAAGAGTATCGAACTCTACAAGACTGCTATCAGCAAGGCTAAGACCATCCTCTGGAATGGACCACCGGGAGTCTTTGAGTTCGAGGCTTTCGCTAAGGGAACCAAGGCTACGCTCGATGCTGCAGTTGATGCTGCGCAGAATGGCAAGATTGTTATTATTGGCGGTGGTGATACTGCTACTGTTGCGGCTAAGTATAAGGTTGAGGATAAGTTGAGCCATGTTTCTACTGGTGGTGGTGCTTCTCTGGAGTTGCTTGAGGGCAAGGAGTTGCCTGGTGTTACTGCTCTTTCGAGTAAGTAGTTTTTTGGCAAAGGAAGGAAAAGAAAACAGAGGTCTGATACGAAGTGAAGGTCAAGGAAGCAAAGCTAGTTTGTGACGAAGAAACAAAGGTTGATGATGAATGGGTGTTCATACATAGTTTTGTAGCAAAGCAAATACGATGAAATACAAATTGAAAGACGCCTTTTTTTGGGCAGACTAGGTAGTTTTTTAAAATAAAAAATGAATGTCGGGGGGGAGGAGGGGTAGATGTTTTGTGGTTAGCTTCTTTTGGCTCCTCAAAATGTATTGAGGCTCGGGCAGCTGTTAATATTTTTGTGAGAAGAATTGCCGAGATGTTCAATTTTAAGTGCCAGCTATGATAAGCACTGGTGTTCTAAGGAGATTTCTTGGGGTTTTTTTTACTTTTTCAGGGATTTGCAAGTAAAAGCGAATGAAAAAAGAACGACTGACATCTCGGGGGTGTAGGAATTCAGCAAAGAAAGAAAGCATCCACTCTACCCTTCAATTGTTCTCGATTCCCTGAGCTCAAAAATTCCACGTCCGTAGTACCTTTGTTCTTGGGGGAGTTGGGATGTATAAGTGACCTTGATGCTACAATCATGAACCTTGGTACTCGCAGGCAACTTTTTTTTTTTGGCACCAACATGAATGAGACGAGACTTTGCAAATTCTTTGTGATTTGGTGTTTCTCCATTCATGCTATCATCGTCTTCTCTCCTTTTGTGATGATGACAATCTCTCTGGTTTTTATTCCGTGAACTCCATTATTTCCTTGCGTGTTTTCCCTTTATCGTACCGTCCCGGTTCTAGCGCTTCTTGCTTGCCTCGACTTTCTTGAGTTCTTCTCTGTGGGGGCTGTTAGCATTGTTCTTGTACTCTAGGCTGTGTCCTAGTTTGTAGATAGTAGAAAGAGAGGGAAATGGAGGGTGGAGAGGGCGATTGAGGATGTTGTAGATAGGAGGAGTGTGGGGATCTGGGTTTGAGAGGGAGAGGACAGAGGGCGTACTTCAATTGTGCAGAGAAATCCTCGCTCGTATCATCATCGTCCCAGCTTTCCTCCCATAGATGTGTGTTATCGCCTGGCACCTCGGTTTCCTCTTTGGTCCAATCTGGGAGGTATTAGCTTTTGTTCATCCTTTTGTCTGGCGAGCTTTTGAGACATGGCGGGGAGAGTGTCCCTGGGTATGGTCTTGTGCTTGGCCCGAGTCTGGTTTTGCTATGCGGGAAGGACGTGTATGGGGTGGCAGATATCTTAGGATGAACATACTCTCAACAGGGAAATCCTCAAACTCATCATCTTCCTCCAATGCAGCGGCGGGCTTCACATCTTTCGTGGGCTCGGTGGATTTGTCTGTTTTGGAGGCGCTTGAGGTTGGGGCGGACGACATTTTGGGTGTTTGGTATGTATCTCGCAAGAGGAATGGCAGTTGTTTGTGATTCTTTTCTTGGGCGGTATGGGTGTGGGTGTGGGTGTGGGTGTGGGTATGGGTATGGGTATGCGATGTTGGTATCGTATTCGCAGGTAGGGTTTCGGTGTTGATGGTATGTATGGGACCCTTTGATAGCTTGAGCTTCCTGACAAGTGACAAGGCAAGGCAAGCGCGAGGCAGAGGGAGTGGCGTCAAGAGTGGTCTTTTGAGCCACACTTGGGGGACAGGGGTTATGTGGTGCAGCAGACTCGGGGTTTCTTTGCGAGATTCACTTTAAGCTCCGTTCTCCGGTGCTTATGGTTTGTGCATTTGTCTTCAACCGGATGGGAGTGGGAGTGAGAGTGAGAGTACTAGGGGTGAGATTTCAAGAGGCTGAGGCTGTCAAGTGGTAATGGAGTAATGGAGTAATGGAGTAATGGTTATCCCAGCTAGATGACGACGTGTGGAGTGGGATATATGCATGTGTTGTTGCCAGAGCGGTCGAGGGCCATGCGAGAGGGGAACCATCTCATGCGAAACCGAGCTTCGGTCTGATATGCTCTTCTGCTCTGCCTCGTATGTGCTTACTTCTCTCCTTTTTCATCTCAACTCCTCGGTCTCTTTTAGATCTTCTCATAAATTGTATTTTGGGTTGAGTTGGTTCATCCTTTTTACCCCTCGTTGTTATTGGACCCCTCCTTCTTTCATCGTGAAGAGAAGGCTTTGTGATTGTTGCTTCGCCTCACAACCCAACGAAGAGGCACGCGCGAGTCATTATAGAACCATCCTCACCGCAACACACTCAAGAATTCTCCCAGAATTCACTCAAATGCGAAGAGAGAGCGAACATATCTGAATATCTACTCAAAAAGAAATTTCTTCATTCGGCGTTATCTAGGGTTATGGACTTTTGCCCTCACTATCTCCATGATCCCCGAGCACACACCGAACTCACCAGCAACCAACCCGGCATTCTCGGCTTCAAAATTCCAACAAACTCACTCATAAACCTCTCAAAGAAAAAGACAATCAATTTTCAAAATGACATCCTGGTTCCGCTCCGTGGTGAAAACTGCCCCAGTAATGAGCGGCGAGGAAGAAGATAGACATCTCCAACACGTCGAAAAGGCCCTCTTGCAACTACTAAACGACGACATCGCAGCTGCGGATGAGATTCTGAAACAACATGAATCCTCATATCACCATCTTGGACGGGGCATCTCGAGTTTTTTGGCTTCCATGTTAGGGGCGGAGAAGGAACTTTTGAAGGATGCGAGTAATAAGTTGCTGGCGAGTGAGAGTAAGAATTGGGAGGATATGAAGATTGCGCAGAAGGAGCCGACGGCTTATAGGAGTGAGGTTTATCCTCCGGGGACGGAGTATTTGCTTTGTTATGCTGGTATGTCTTATTCTGTTGTAAAGAGTGGGTTGGGCTAATGAGGGGGATAGTTTCTCAGTTGACGAGTGCGATTTGTGGTGTTATGAGTGGTTCCGTGACTGAAGCCGTAAAAGGCTTCTACAAATTACGAAAAGCATATCTCACACTTGATGGAATCATGGCAGCAGAAGCAGATTTCCTCAAAAAGAAAATGGGAAACCTCTCAACAATATCCCTCACCAACCCAGGAAAATCAACCGCCATCCGACTCTCCCACGAAAATGGAACCAACTCAGGTGACGAAAAAGCAGCCGAAGCACTAGCCAACGGCGATGACCTGGACGATTTCGAAGTCGTCGACGAAGATGAGAAACTCAGACCAACAACCGCTCAATCAGACCTCCTAGAACTCGATCCCTCAGCTCTAGGTATCACCTCTGCAACCGACATCTTCATACATGCCGGAACAAGATTATGTTACGGCATGCTCCTTGTAATCTTCTCCATGATAGAAAACCCTCTCTTCAATAAGATCCTCTACATAGTAGGCTTCAAAGGCGATCGAAAGCGAGGAACCAGGTATCTCTGGCAAGCCACCCGTTTCTCATCTTTCACCTCCGCTATCGCCGGAATTGCATTATTAGGATACTACAACGGCCTAGTAGGATTTTGTGATATCCTTCCCACCGATCCGGATGCAGATAACGATTTGTCTGGTTATCCTAAGGCGAGATGTCATAAATTACTTGCAGATATGCGTGGTCGCTACCCAGATTCTAAACTCTGGAAAATGGAAGAAGCCAGGATGATGGGGTATGATCGCGATCTTGGCGGTGCGATGGAGATTCTGAAGCATAATTCGGATAGTAATATGAAGCAAATCGCGGCGATTAATCTTTTCGAGATGTCCTTTACTACGATGTTTTTACACGACTACGAAGGTTCGGCGAAGGCCTGGCAGAAACTTGCCGGGTTGAGTGATTGGAGTCCGGCCCTTTATGCTTATATGACTGGTGTCTCGTATCTCGAACTTTATAGGGATCATAGGGTTTCGGAGCCGGAGAAGGCGGGGAAGTATAAGAAGCTTGCGGAGGATTTTATCAGGAAGGCTCCTCCTTTGGCGGGGAAGCAGAAGGTTATGTCTAAGGAGTTACCGTTTGATACTATGATTCGGAGGAAAATTGAGAAATGGGAGAGCAGGGTTAAAACTTGGAAGGTGGATCTCGCCGACGCAACGGGTGTGAGTCCCTTTGTGGAAATGGTTTATCTCTGGAATGGAGCCAGGAAACAGGATGTTAAGGGGTTGGAGAGGAGTTTGGAGATTTTGGGGTGGGAGAGGACGACGAATCCGGAGAGGTTCGAGGGGGATGTTGATGAGAAGGGTGTTAAGGGGTTGTTGGGGGCTTGTGTGTTGAGGAATTTGGGGAGGTACGAGGAAGCGAGGAGTATGTTGAATACGGAAATCATTGAGGTTGATAAGTATGTTCCCCCTTCACCTCCTTACTTTTTTCATCCAGCTAACATCGAATAGAAACCTTTTCAAAGGTCCACTATCCGACGACTACACACCAGCATCCGCCCACTATGAAATCGCCTGTATCGAATGGGCTGAAAAAGACTTACCCTCCTCAACACCTGAAATCCATAAGGAGAAAGTTATGTTGTGTGAGCAGAATCTAGAGGTTACCAAGAAGTGGGAGGCTTATGTTTTGGATGGACGGCTGAGTATGAAGGTTATTACGGGAATTACCACCGCGAGGCGGCATAGGAGGTTGATGGGGTTTTAGATGAAGAGGGATGTATGAGAGGGGATGAGAGGGGACGAGATGGGAGGGGATGCAAGGGAGGGTTTTTGGTTTTTGGCGTTTTAAAGGATTTGGTGCCGGCTTGAAGGTATAGACGGCTAGGGAAATCGAATTGGGTTTGAAATTTTGAATAGGATACGAGTGCATGGAGGGGCATTTATTCAACAGCATATATATATAGAAATTTAGAAGTGTGGATATTCGACTTGCGAAGGACTCGAGTATTCGAAGTTGAATTGAAGCAGTGAACTAGGTGATTCACCGATTTCCTCAAGTCAGAAGACTCGGGGAGGTGACCTCGCCTGGCCCGAGGGAAGGAAAAGTATAAAAGTACATCAGGTCAAGGAGTTGGAAGTCAACAGCAAACCTTGTAGTAATGACCTGCACTAGGAGTTGGAAGACTGAAGGGACAAATGTCAACTTTAGTGGTGTATTCACCTGGCCTAGTTCTACATCTAGTCTAGCGGAGGAGATGTCATCTCAATGGGCTTGGTGACTGGTTTGCTCTTGGGAATTATCTGAATTAGCATAATGTGTCGGATGTTCGAGTACTATCGAATCTTTTTCTGCCCTCGAAATTAAAAAAGTTTCGTTCGTCTCTTTGAATAAAGGTTTATGCGATGTTCGTGAGGTGTGCTTGTTGGAGTACGAAGAGCAAGTAGAGGTGGGATGTTATGCTTCATCGACTTCGTAGAGTGGTACGGCTAAGAGATGACTCCCTTGTTGCATTTTAAGGGGGGTGGAAGGTGATGATTTAAGATGGGGTTGAAGGGGTATCTATATCTCGTTCTCTTGGTATTTACTGTTAGACTTCAAGTGCTTGAAATGAGATTTCTGGTTCTTTTATATCAGAGTAAATTAAACCAGAGGGAGAGGAAGGAGAAGAGAAGGACTCAGAGGGCCAAACTTGAGAGGCTTTGGTTGTGCTCAATAGAGACAGTTTTTGGATTGGACCTGACATGCAGATATCTATTCTCTTAGTATACTTATAATGCTTTCTCTCTTCCTACGGCTACTAATTCGCTTCTTTTGTGTAGTACAGTGAAGATATTAAAGAGCACTTTTCCTTCTAGGTCTCTGCTTCTTCGACTGAGGAAATGAAGGCTATCTATCATGATGCTTTTCCGCGTAGAGAATTCCGAGTGAATATTAGAAAGAAGTCTCTTATTTAAAATAATACTGTTCAATTTTTGTTACTCTTGTTCCCGCTCTCTAACTACATTTGTCCTGAACGACAATCCAAATGAGCATTAGTCGTTAAATTGGTTTTACTAGCGAGGAAAAGGATGCTGTCGAAAGCTAGGATTTCGTTTATTATAAGAATGATGTAGTTATGTAGTAGATTCCCAAAGGGCTTATCTACTTTCGCCCACGCCTCATTTAACTCTTCCCGGGTTGTATAACACCCTTCCGGTAGTAACGCTGATACAAAATAGTGCAGCACTGGCAGGAGTGTTTATAGCCAATGTATTGCCCTTCATAAGCATCATACGTGGCTTTAAAATGCAAAATGGGATGCGAGACAGGGAATATATTACAGAAGTATATTATAGAAATTCAGACATGTGACTAGTATACCGTGAAGGCGAAATGGTACAACGACACAATGCTCCATGTGAGCTGAACAAGAAGAACATTGATGACCTTGACAGCCTTATTGAGAATATACCACCGCAATATTTGGCTGAGAACACCTCTTTTCTTTACAATTCTCTCTGAAATGTATTTTAAAGTCGTCTATATTAAGTTCGTTTGAAGTTAAACTTACCACCAAAGATACAAAGTTTATTTAAATCACTAAGTCATCGTCAACATGCTTGCTTAATTACTTATAGATGAAATGTGAATTTGGCTCAGATTTCTCAGGATCACCACTGTTCTTTTCATTTCCACTGAGGACAAGTCGCGATTCAGTCGCTTCTCCATTCGGGTATGATTATGGATGAGTATGGCCGTGATTGTGTTCATGATGGAGCTTTAGTTGCACGACTCCAATGCCCAATTCTAATTGCGTATATGCTTTATTACCCTCGTCAATTAATCATATTGGTGTTGGTCTGTGAATGCCCTTTTCTTATTACCCAAGAGTTTCTCTTACAATTACAATATTTTAGGGAAGTTTAGAAACCACCTTTTTGATTCTTCTTGGCTGTTTCGTTGAATCGTACAAATAAAAGTTAAGAAAAGAGGGGTGTTCGCGGAGTAGCGTCTTACATAGATGCTGAAATACCTTACTCAAGCTTTTAATTTAACTCTTTTACCTGCCGGCTGGAAGTAATCCCAATCCAAGCTTACGCTTCTACATGCAATTATTACAAGTACTGACTGCATAATCAATCTTCACTCTACCCAAAAAAATGTATCTACTCAATCCAAGACGAATTGAATTCCCTCCGTTCCACATACTTCGTAAAAAACCCTACAAATCATGACACTTCTTAATAATATCCGCAACCTTCTCTGCAACAGCATAAACTGTAGCCTGTGGGTTTCCCCTTGGTATCAAAGGGAAGACGCTCGCATCCACAATTCTCAAATTCTCAGTCCCATACACCAAGAGTTCCGAATCAACAACACCCCCCTTGTCTTTTGGTAACATGGAACATGTGCTTGTAGGATGCCACATTGATACACTACTAGTTTTGACATATTCTTTCGCTTCATCTAAACTTTTCAGGTCTGAAGCTGGGTCTCGGAGTCGCCCACCATCCTTTAGAATTCGCGACTTGAACGGCTCAAGCTTTGAGATAGTCATGAGGTAAAGCAAATGTCGAGCGAATACTTCTATATCCAGTGAGTGACTCATATACCTCGGGTCAATGGATGGTGCTGCAGTGGAATCGGTAGAATTGATGTGAACGTTTCCACGAGAAAGCGGGTGGGCCAATACTGTGAGTGGAGTGATGTAGTTTCCAGGTTGCGGTCTTTCCATTGGAGGAACAGTTGGCAAGCTAGCAACTTGGGCTTTCGCTACTAGGAAAATTGCAGATGCTTCAGCTGGGTTTTCGAGAATTTTACGGGTGATGCTGTAGTTTTCCTTCGTTGTCTGACTTTCTGTCTTGGTTGGTGTGTATTTCTCGAGTAACCCATCCAATTGAGTTTGTCCACTCTCCGAAAGGAGTTCCATAACAGGCAGATAGGCGTATGAAGAAATTGCTACGGATGCCAGAGGTCCCGTTTTGGTTGTCCCGTAAGCTTCCAGAGCAGCTCCAAGTGCCGCTTGTTCATTTCTCACTAAACCGTCCTTGGTTTCCACGCCTTCTTTTGCTTCGAATCCGATACCGCTGATAACATGATCTTGCAAGTTCTCTCCAACAGCCGGGTTATCGATGAGGGTTAGAATACCAAGAGACTTGAGTAACTCTGGGTTTCCAATTCCAGAAAGCTCGAGGATTTTGGGCGATTGAAGAGCTCCGGCTGCGAGGATAACTTCTTGTTTTGCACTGACGGAGATTGGTCCCGTACTTGAGAGGTATTGAACACCTGTAGCTCGAAGATTTGATTCTGCGCCCTCGAGGATGATCTTTTGAACAGAGCAACCTGTGAAAACCCTGAGGTTTGTCCGTCCTTTTGCCATGGCGTAATAAGTCGTTGCTGAGTAGCTTCTGGTTACCGAGGTTGGATCCACACTTGAAAGAGCAATAAAAGCACCACTCGTCGTCCCTGACTTGGAGAATGGATTTGAAGGCGTCAGATGCCCGATTTTCTTAAAAGTTTCTATCCATGTTGCCGGAAGGGGGTCGGAAGTTGCATTTGGATAGCTGGTTTTAACTGGGCCAGTTGAGCTTCTTTGCTCCCAGGTGATACCCAATTTTTGTTTGTCTTCCAGAGAAAGAGTAGGTTCAGAGAAGACTTTCTCATAATACGGCGCTAATGTTTCCCAAGACCAGCCTTTGTTACCCAACTCACCCCAGGCATCGATAACTGCAGCAGAAGGCGGGACAAATACTTGTGCATTAATTGCACTAGATCCACCCAGTGCTTTTCCCTGGTTCAGTGGGATTTTTCTCCCAGCGAGTCCAGCCTACAGATATTTTGTTAATCTGAGTGACCATAAACTGACAACGTTCTACTTGCCTGGGGCTCAGTTGCGAAATTCCAATCCACCGGGCCTCCCAGATTTGCCGAATAGAACTAAAAAATAAGGGAGTAAGCATTTACCCACCAAGAAATGTCTCGAGATTCGGCACAGGGTAATGCTAGTGTTCAGGAGTCGTTCAGGGGCAATTCAAGAGAAAAGAAGCTGGAGAACGGTGTCCCCATTACCTACGGCGGGAGTCTGAATGAGAGGATTCCCGGTTTGGTCTTCCCCAGCTTCAAGGACCAGAACTTGAATATCGGGATTTTCGGATAGCCGAGATGCTAGAACGAGACCGGATGTTCCTCCTCCAATGATGATGAAGTCGTAGAATTTATTTTGTGCCATTTTGGAGAGAAGCAGTCTACGAATTGAATGGAAGCAGAGAAGCGTAGTGATGAATTGTGATGTTGTATAACCACGTTGTTTGCCAAATGAGCCCTTGTTTAGGGTTCGAGTAGGCAGTATTGCTGATGGTTCGATGACGGTTACACTACCTATGTAGGGCTATCACCGCACAAAAAATTCTCAGCGTACAAAATGTTGTACGTATGGATTTACGAGGCATAAGCTGAGATGCCACGCCAAGCATGTTGTGTCACTCATTTCCAACATTGTCTGCTGCAAGTAAGAAATGCGACTGGTGGGATGACCGTGTCATGGTCTTTATGATTGGACTGGATCAGAAAGAGAAGTCGGTAAGAGAAATACACGGACGTTGGGTATAATGCTTCGAATGCGTATGCGTTAGCACCTAGTCGCCATGGGCAGTCAGCTTCTTTTCGTGGTTACAACATTATCCCGAACATCCTGTCAAAAGACCATAATTACACCCAAACAATAGGTAATGAATAAAAATATTGAAAGAAAAATCCAAGGACCAGTGCGAGTAAAGGACCCTTGATTTCTATAAGTTTACGAGGGAGCACCCGTATATATATACCCGACCTAGAAGTTCTCCTACCCAAAAGAAATACATCAGATAAGTACAAAATCCACGTGACAACAATATACAAACGAGAAAACAGTGAACTTGCGAGAAGTTCCAGATTTCAATTAACAAAACTTTTTTGTCCAGTACTAGATCTTCTTCTAGTACTGATCTCGTAGGCCTCTCACAGTGGTGTGTGTGATGGAAGGGGTTATGGGGATGATTTGTGGATGTCATTGGTGGTGAAGAGGCTCGCTTGCGGAGGAGGAAGAAATAAAGCATGGAGGAGAGTAGTGTCCTGAATTGAGGGGTCGTTGGGACTTCATCGTTCCTTCCTTGTGTATTACCAAGGTCCTTAGCCCGCGACCCACGATCCCAACAATAAGAAACCACATGCACGAAAAGGAATCTGCCCCCCCGGGGGGGGGGGGTGGTTGTATTGCCTATAGACTGGTTCATGGCTTCCCCAGATTAAGGCGGAGAGGATGCTCGGCGATTACAATTTATTTGATTTTTTTTTTTTGGTTTGAAGCTATCTTGAATCCAGTTCAAGAAAAGAGCGGGTGTAATAAGATTGGAGAGGTGGAGAAGGCTAATAATCACCGTCGTCTAAACTAGCCACCCGATCTGGACGAGATTTCTACACACGCTTTGTCAACATCCGTTTTCTGCATGAGAGCTGTCCCTATCTCCTCCGGAGGTCTCGTAACCACTAAGCCTGCTATGTCCCCAAATTCGGCACTCATCTTCAAGCCTCCTGGCCATGGTAGCACTACCTCCACCTTCACCGGTCCATTCCCCGCCATTAATAGGTCTATCAAGGGCTGTGATAAACGCTGCTCCGGCACTCATATTCCCACATCTAGGATCTCGACAACCAGGGCGCGGAACCGTACGCAGTACAAGGAGCGCCAGAATGCCTCCCACTTGGCTTCGGCTTGGGTACTAGCAACTAGTACATACATCGGGTCTGTAAGCGAGTAGGAGAGATGGAGATTCGTTAGGGCAATATGCGCTATCATACGGCCTACAGGGGTTCTCGGCGAAGTAGTGTTGGAAGTAGGAATGTGACGTTGGCAGCGCGCAGCGCATATGTGTCAATTGGCTGCGTTTGGATTTGCTATTAGGAATGCGGAGGATGTGTTGGAGGCTTCCATACGAATTGATAACGTGGCCATTTATTTGGCGCTGAATCTCGAGAGGAAGGGTGCTAAGGAGCGATTGGGTTTGCGCGTGCGGTGGTTGCGATGGCTGCGGGTGTATTTGGTGTGGGGATGCTCGCCAACAGCGCTTCATCAACCATGATTTGATCTTGGACCCCTTTCCCTTCTTTGGGGAAGAGGATTTAGAGCAGGACATGATAGTAGCAATACCAGCAGTAGTGCCTTGAGAAATGTGGAAATGTGGAGGGAAGGAGCGACGCGCTGCTGACCCGTCGGGTCGAGATGAGATGGGTCGAGTGGAGTAGAACGAGGTGAATGGAACTAAAAGAAGGAACGACCTTTGGTGTCTAGTGAAGGTTCCAGGATCGACGGACGAGGAAGGTTGAGTCGCGAGGGTCAACTAAGAGGAATCGTCGAGGTCAAGTAAAGGAAGGAATGAGGGACTGACAGGGAGGAGTCCGTGCCGTGGCTCTTTCAGTATGTTGCAAGCGGAAGCGTGTCAAAATTAGAAAGAAACATACATAAGTATCCTCTATGATGCTAATGAAGCTTGTGGGTTATATGATGTATAGGAGTGAGTGAATACAAGCTTTACTTTGAACATTACCCTTCCACGCGGAAGGCTTTTAGCCACGAAATAAGTTTTGCATGCACTGTGATTCGGCCAATTGGATTATTCCATATATTTAGTTTCTCAATTATTTACACTCTCTCTCTTATCACTCGAAGGAATTTCCTAAGAACTCATGATTTTTCTTTTCTTTTAACATGGTCCCAAATTGGCTGACTCTCACCTGTTCCGCCAAATTGAGTTGCCAGTTGTGCTATTATATGCTTGTATAAAGGTTGGCTGTTAAAAGGGGGAATATGCTTAATACTCAGATTTACTTTACTCCCATCATCATGAGTCACCAAACTCAGGTTGCTAGCGATGTTTATCCTTTGACCCCCCCAGTTTCTTTCTCTTTTTTCATATCTATTTCGTCCATTTGAGGCTGTTATATTTGTTTGTCGCTTAAGAGAGAGGGAATATGAACTAGGATAGTAAAGGTAATGGGTGTTTGTCATAGGCTGTAAGTAGAAAGTACGGAATGACAGAATCATCGCAAGCGAGTAAGTATATTTTCGTGATCCGAGGCACGATGGGGATGTGAAGTATGAGATGGTAGATTCATGTATGGTAGCGAGAAAATACACTGATTGCAGAAGCCTCATTCGGGTTTTTTCCTCCAACCCAGCCAAAATGGGGTGTAAAATATTTCATACGCACTCCTAGCGAGGAAATAAACTCTTACAAGCGGGAATTGGAAGGAGCTTTGTTGTTTCTGTTAGCTTTCGTACAATATGACCAAGATGAATTAATTCATAGCCGGGGATAATTTATCTTACATATTATTCTTGTATCATTTGTGCAACGTCCTTTTATAGCAAAATACTCTCTTTGGTCGGTATTGACTCTTTGAATAGACCTATATAACCCACCTTCACAAACCAGTCAATTAATTATAGTTCGCGGTACACCTAACACCATCCATGTCTCTTCCCAAAGCCAACTCACGGCAAGTACTTTCACGAGCCTAGGAAAGCGCGATCACTCACTTGTTCAAAAATAAATAAATAAAGGGGTGTAAGAGAGTCTGGTTTCTAAGCAGTAGAGCTCCCAATGGTTACTCGTTCGAGGAAACTTCAGCACAGCCTCCGCAATCTCAAGTAAGACGTGCATGTACGAAAGGAAGTTACAGCTACTATCTTGGCAAGCACCCTAAAAGCCCACTAAAGTCAACCGTGAATGTGAAGAAGATGGGGGGAGTCATTTGTATTACAGCAACTAGTAAGTAGTAAGAACTTGGCAGCTTAGCAGCTTGATAATCGAAGATACCAAAGTATGTATACGTAACTTGGAGTGGTTTCTTGATCATTTAAACTTCAGCATAGGCCACAAATCCATAGTCATAGTTTACTGTCCATCAACATATTGCAATCATGTCACACCTTACCTACTACAACTACGAGGGCTTCGGCGAGGAAAGTAAAACGAATATGTGGTACTCCCAAGCTGTACGAGTCGGTGGCATTATTGAATGCTCGGGTTAAGGTACTTTTCCTTTCAAACCAATCATCCCAGTTTCTTCTCTGCCCTCTCTAATGTTCTCTCATAGGGGGTGGGATCGACAAACATCTAAAATCGACCCTAACGTTGTCACTCAAATTGAGCAAACCTTCGCTAATATCGACCACGCACTCAAGCTCTCTGGATCCATGGGATGGGAACAGGTATTTTCTGTGCGCTGCTATTGTTTGCCGTTGAACAATAAAGCAATGGAGACGGTAGCTAGGTGTCTGAAGCAGTGGTGCCCAGACCATCAACCAATTTTGACGGGCGTAGGTGTTACTAGATTGGCTTTCGATGACATGCGGGTGGAGATTGAAGTTAGGCCACATGCTCCCATTGATAGGAAGTGAGGGGGAGGGTTGAAGTGGTTCGTCGAAAATTGTGAAAATGGCTGAGAGGGGACCGAGGTTCAAGGGAACAATGGATATTTTCCCCCTGAAATGTAATTAACATGAGAGCTCCGTAATCAAGAGTGAGAGCTGAATCTCGTTGTGTTGAGGCTGGCCGTGCTTCAAAAGCACCAAATCCTCAACTGAAAAGCAAAGCTGATAAAAAGTATGTTTGAGCTTACAATACACCTCATTTATCACCGGAAACATTGCTTTTTACGAGAATAGACTTGTGGGCGACACCATGCCGAAGACTTGATTTCGATGTGAAGAGGTAGGGTCGCGCGGGACGTGAGAGTAGAGTCGTCCTCAAGGGATCGAAGGCCGTATGGGCGTTATTAAACGTTGGAAGTACTCGAAGCACTCGAGGCGCTTGAGACAATGTCGTAAGCAACAGCACCTCTTCCAAACCAATAAGGCAGTAAAGGTATTGGACAGTCCAGATTTATGAAGCAGTGTTATAGTGTTTACCCTCAGAGTGGAGAAATTTAAGAATTTAAGAACTAGGAAAGGGTGCGAGTACTATCACTCAGATTTCAGTTGAAGGTGCTGGAAAACCGGTTTCTGTGACCGGCCATTCCGGATAGAAGCCAAGGTGAGAGATTTCTCCCCCTTAGTCAAATCTGTGAGAAGTTCGCGGCTGATTGGTTATCTTATCTCCAAGGGATGCAGGAATTCGTGACTGGTCAATAGTTGACCACCTCTCCTCTGCTCCTCCCATTGTTCATCCGAGACTCGATAAATCGATTCCATTATCTTAAAAGGCTCGAATAATTAATATTATAACAGTTTTATTGTTCCAAAGGAGTTTGAACAATTGTGGAAGTGCAAGTACTTCGAGAATACAGTCACGAATTCCTACACTCCCTGGCGTTATGGCTCTGTGAAGGCGCATGTCGTTCTATTTGCATATGCACTCTTCAGCTAAAGTGTTTTCGTGGAATAAACAAAAAAGCGAAGATCTTCGATGCTGGGGAAAAGTCAAGCCACCCTCTTCAGAGCTTTTCTGAGCCACCGGAATTCACATGAAGATTCTATTTCTCGAGTTTGAAGCCGCACTACGCCTTCCTCGGTATGCTACTGTAGATCAAAACGCCGAGTTATGCCGTCAAAAAGGATTCTTCATTCTTGTTGAGTTGGGAAGGTCCTCAGTACTGTAGGTCATGGAGAATTAATTGTGTAGGTAGTTATCTAAGGTCTATATATAAGAAGTGAGTGATGATTGCATCACAATGAATGAATGATATCATGATGATATGATGATATAGTGGATTTAGCACAACACTAGTGATCATACCAGCTGATCAACATAGCAGATAAAACTGCCGATGAAGTGGTAAATCAAAAAGTAGTTCATTATGGAAATAAATAATGAGAAAAGTCATGTGATGTTATGAATCCAGCGCAATAATTCTTTAGAGGAAGTATTGTAGTGATGCTATCACGGTATTAGCCCATAACTGATAAGGGGCGGACCTCGCTTAGAAGGTAATACCCACTTGATTGATATAAATGTGCACACTGCACAGCCTCCGGATTATTTTCAATCTCTTTTCATCTTACTTCGTACCTGACCTGACCTCCCAGGAATTTCATGCTATATTTATCGAAAAGTTCAATTGGCGTTTAAAATTGGCGAGATGGGCATGGAAAATGCAAAATCGCGGAATGGACGTCAGTGGCAATCAAAATCGTGCTCCGAGCGCCTCACCCTGTCTGTTAGACGTTGAATGACGGGTCTTATATCGTGTGTTATACCCTCCGATGTTGGAAAAGCAGGGTTTTCATTGGGTGACATCGCCAATGCAATGCATCCCTGCGTTAAACAAAAGCAGGAATCTGCCGAAATGCCCCTGGTTCCAATCCAAGCGAGGTGGAGCATTGCCCATCAGCATCATTTTACCAATCTAACCCCGCATAACCACCCTTGCTCTCGCCCTATCAGGCTGTCGAATCCAACTCTTTCTGGAAGACGATGATGATAAACGTCCATTTCTTGGAGAGCACCATTAAATCGGGTGGGCACAGCCATCCGCCCTTTTCCGATTGGCAAAAATACCTTGATTATGGGCCGTTATCAATTGCCACGTCGAAGTAGCGAGCCCCTGCTTTCTTCCTCGCTTGGGTCGAGATCTTTGGAGACGAAGCAACTTTTTGGTTTCAATTGAGAACCTAGGAAATTCGCAAATAAAGCATTGAGATGAGGCAAAAGCACCTTGGACTGATCCGACGGTAAACTTTGGGCTTTCATTCTTGTGGAGTAGGATGGAGCCATATTTTCGTTTTCTTGTGCTTTTGATCGACATCTATATCAGCAGAATTCTTTTCAAAAAGGGACCGGTGTCTTTAACTGGACCAGACGAACCGTCTCGAGACTTTTCAAAGTAACGTGCTTCGTCATTGATTAAACACTGCGTTACAACATAAGCCCTGCAATCGCTTTACCCCGTGTTTTGTTTGGATAGCCACAGGTGATTTTGTCCTAGTGTGGACATAATGACGATGATCTCCCCCTTCCGTACCAAGACCTACCCTAGATTAGCTGAATACTGTTGCCAGCGGCTCGGTGTGGCAATACCTCCCGTATAAATTCTCATCCTGGATTGGCCTGCAGCTCAGGAACCATCGTCCCAGGTCCTAGAGGCTCAACCTTTTTATGATGTCGTACTAGAATCCATAACCCCTGCCCAATATTTTTGCGCATTTCAGCCAGGAACCTTCGATCGACATTCAATTTCACCCAAAGCCTGATGGACTTCTATTTCTACCAAACCTCCCTTAAACCACCAGTTAATTACCCCAGCAAGATGACGATATGCAAGGGTAGCGAAGCGGGAGCAAGCTGTCGTTCCAGGAAATATTCCCAGAAAACAGCTGGTCGGCATCATCGTTTGAATGATAGTGAGAACCAGGAGCAAAGGTATGAAACATCATACGAGTCTTCTCGAAAATACCTTGGGCTCAGAAGTCTATAAAGAGTCCAGAGATTCCTTCTAAATCACAACATTCTCATCAACAATCACATCTTCATCCTTCCAATTAACTCAATCAACAATCAACAACTCCAAACCGCAATTATGCTCGCTTCATCTATCACCATCTTCGGTCTCGTTGCCGCCGTCTTCGCTGCTCCTGCTGATCTCACATCCCGTCAAGCAACCCTCACCGGATGCACTTCCACTCCACAATGTTGTGATGTCGATGTCCTTGGTGTCGCAGACTTGAACTGTGAAGTTCGTAAGTAGCATCTCAAATCTCAACTAGTATAAATATATGCTAACATAGCAATAGCACCTGTGGTCCCAACCAGCATCCAAGACTTCAACGATATTTGTGCTGCTATTGGAAAGCAAAACATGTGCTGTATCCTTCCTATCGTAAGTACCACTCTACGCATATTGAATAGCCGCAATTACTAACGAAGACTTTTAGTTGGACCAAGCCCTCCTTTGCACATCCCCAGATGGAACATAAATTCTTTCATCTCTGATAGAACTGTCCCACTGCAGTTGAGGCATTCTTCGAATAGTTGGATACTGTCTTTTGGGGTTTGACACCTTGTATAATGCACGACTAGGACTGTGTAATTTCTTTTAAGTCTTGAAAGGCTTATTTAGGAGTTGAGAATGGGATCAATGGACGGAAAGATGGATAAAAGGCAACACATTGTATAGTAGTAGTGTTCTCAATTGAATTTCTAGACCCTCATGATTATTCTGAACTGTGACACGGTATACGGAACTTCCTCAGCACTCAGGGAGTTAAAAAGGCAATTTTATCTGTTCCGAAACGAATGCCATGAGGACTGGATGGCATTCGCGATTTTCCGATTCTTGCTCAATTTCCATCGCCTGGTGCCCCGCTTCATTTATTCTTCACCGCCGATCTGCCATACCAGATTCGCAATTCCCGTCATTATTAGGGAATTCAATTTTTTGTGTAACTCGAAATTGACCAGTAAGCCATCAATTTTGTGGGGGCCAAAACATAGAGTCACGAGGTAAGCCAATAAGTACCAAGTAAGCCAATAAGTCTCGGCTGAACCAGTATTAAGTAAGCCACATCAATTTTGGCGGTCAAGAAAAGGAAGTGTCGAGTAAGCCATCAATTATCCTGTAAGCCAACCTTCAAATTTGGCACAAGTAAGCCACCGAGTATCTAGTAACCCAAACATCACTGCAAAGAAATGACTTCTCGACCTGATGATCTCGTTAGGATGAAAACAAGAAAAGAATATGAGTGGTGGGGAAAGCTTGAAAAGTCAAAAATCACATAAAACAACAAATTTAGCGCAAGATACCTAAATGAAGCAGTACCACAAAGCAAAATTTGAAAAGGGTATCATTAAAGAATTTACAAAACCACCAATCCAAGGCTGCACAACCGACCAGCCATAGGTTTTCCAAACAAAAACAACCGCTGTAGAGAACAAAACTCCAAAAATATATACCAACCCACATTTTACTTGATATCCAATCTCCAAAGATTCCCTTTTTCATAATACATCCCATCATATCATATCCACATATCAACAACCCCAATCAATCACTATTAACAACCCTCAACGTCCTCCTCGGATTCAACACCACATTAAAGAAACTAGGTTCCTGCCCCGAAAGCAAATCCTCAGTCGAACTATTAGCCGTCGACCCACTCGGCCGTCCATAAGGAATCGACGTTCGTCCATGATACTCAGTCCCCTCATACTCCTCACTGAGTCTCCCCTGGGGTCCAAACCCATACCCCTTCCCAGCTACGCCCCCACCAGGCATGCTCCCTCCCCCGTAACCGCTTGCATACGTGGAAGTCGTGGGTACGCTATTTCCACTACCAGGAGTCACACCAGAGGAAGCTATAAAAGAAGGTGTGAGGGTGGAATTTGCGGGTTGACCAGAATGTGAACTTTCGCCAACAGATGGTCGTCCACTGCTGCTGTTGCTTATTTCTGTGCCAAATGGACCGAGCATTACTCCAGCGCCTGCTACTTTCTCGCTTGTTCGTCCGCCTCCTGGTCCCCAGGGCACGGGACTTGGATCTCGTCTTTGTGCCATTGCTACATGGTCTTTGTAGAGGTTGAGTTGTTTTCTATACAACCAAGTACAAAATGCGAGGTAGGCTGCGAGGACTGCGAGGGCTGCCGCCAAAACGCCAGCTGTGATTGCTCCTACGTTGGGCCCAGATTTTGAGTGAGTGTTGGACTGAGAGGAACCACCTGTAGGCGCAGAAGTTTGAACGACTGTAGATGCAGACTGTGTTACTGTAAAAGTAGGTGGTTTTCCCGTTGCAATTGGACCTGCAGTCGCAGATCCAACTGCCGGTTGCGTAGCAGTAGCCCCGCCCTGGGAACCTCCTCCAATAACCGATTGAACTGGAGCCGGTACCTGATAACCAAAAGAGCCTTGGAGGACGGAGGAGCTGTAATCGTCTTTCGAATTCGAGCCAGAAGTGATGGCCGTGAAATCGTTGGACCATTTGAGTGAGCTGGCGTTGAAAACATAAATTCCAGGGCTATCGCACGATATATCTTTACCAACATAACCACCAATCACAACCATCTGGCCATCCCACATAGTACAAGTATGGCCAGCTCGTGCTGGTGGCGAGGATTGACCTGTCATATCGACTTTCACCCATGTAAAGGATGGAATCGTAAGAATGTACATGTCGTCGTATTGTACTTGCTCTCCAAATGGAATGAGGTTTTGTCCGCCATATAGATAGACGTTGAAACTGGATCCATCTGGAGCCATCGCGACAGTAGCGCACGGATTAACACGAATCGGTGGGGGAGTTCCAGAGGTCGCTTGTTTGTACCATTCGCTGTTTGCAACATCAAATACATCAATGATATTCATTTCAGTCTGTTTATCGTTAGCTGAGCCCGAGTGCTTGAAATAACAGAAGACTCACAAAGGTTGTATTCGTGCCTCCGGCCAAACCGAGGATAATACCTTCGGTGCCCCAGCCTGGAATATAGACCAGAACACCATCAGCACGTTCAGTAAAACCGGAAGCTTCTTGTATCCCGCCCTGTGTGATATTTCTGTAGACGCCATCAGAACCGGCAGCTTTTGTGCTACCTAGCGAAGTAACCCCCGTGTTTGCATATCCAGGATGAGTACTAGTAAACAGTTAGCCTTACTTCACTTTGTAGGAAGACTGAAGGAGAAATATGGGAAAACAGAAATGTGAAAACCAAAACTTACAACTCGAGAAACGACTTCAAGTAAATGCGGAATATTTGATTAGACCATCCCGGGGTCGTCCATTGGTCAAGATGACCCCCAAAATACCAACTTCTACCAATTTCTGGAACACTCAATCCGGCGCCTTCAGCTGCTCTTTGAATCGGCTGACCATCGCCCTCAGAGTGATTGCCCGCTGAAGTTTTTGGACTCGTGTGCTCTGTCCAACTTGCTGATTTGATGTTGTACTCCCAAGTTGACAAAGGAAGTGGAGAAACTGGGGGATACTGAGAGAAATATCCGCCGTACACGAAGAGCGAAGTATATGAGTTCCATAGAGCACCCATAGCTACTGCTGGAGGACCTGACGGTTGTGGTAGACCCGTCAAAGAAGGTGACGCAATCTTCCATGATTTGGTCAAGTCGAGTGTAAGGAGGTTGTTATTCCATGTATCTGTAGTCTGGCCACTCTTCGTTTTCGTTTGTCCGCCATATACATATACAGTACCATTGACATTCGCGCTCCTGTTAAAAGCGAGTCAGTCTTTTCTTAGGGAATTGTCATGTATGGGGTTCTTACTGGTGAGCCCATCGAGTGCAAATATCAGTGGGACTATTTGCTCGACCTTCGATCGTGCTTCCGTTATCAACCAACTCAGAATTTCTTATCACACCAGCGTCTGCACCACTAATATTGATATGTTCCTTCCCACTTGTATATCGAAATCCTGGAACTACAACCGCAACCAAAAAAGCAAGCAACGCAACTCGAGGAAGTGTCGAAAATGAACTCGGGGGAGCTGACGATGCCGTTCTTATCTGCGGCCTCGGTCCCTTCATTAACTTTGAAAACCAAGCTGCGTCACCGCCATCTTGAGGCTCCTTTATATCTTCCTTTTTCAAAATCGATTCTTTGCTTTCTAATGATGTTTTCGCATCTTTCGTATCCTCGTCCTCCGATATTTGTTTGTGTAGTTTGCTCGCGGGGTGGGAGGGGTGGATGCTGGTGTTCATATCGTCCAATCCTTCTTCGCGAAATATCGATCGCCTGTGAGGTCGGATTTTCGTAAGAGATGAAGGTCTTTGTTCGCATTCTCGCAGTCGATCAGAGGTATTCATAGAGCTGAAGCTCGGCCGTGGACCTCGTCTGCCGCGGAGGGGCTCGTGTTCAAAGGTCTTCGCCATCATAGTAAGAGATACGAGCTGTGTAACAACACGAGAGAGTTTGGGGTAACCCAGTGGCAAAAACAGGCGATACGAGCAAAAATGATCAATTGCTAAGAAGTATGCATAAAACGTTGAGAGAGTTTTCAAAACGAATTGATGATCTGGGAGAAAGTAGGAAAGTGGAAATAACAGTAACGGAGATGCTTCCTCACCATATTCAATCGCGACCAGGCGACAGCAGCATCGATTCAATTCAGTGCAGATGTCACTGACATCATGGCCCAGCGCCGTTTTCTGGTTTGGCGGTTTGACATGGCCTGAGCATGGGGAGATGGAATCTGTTCAGGGTCTAGGACAGGCTAAGGGCTCGGAGAATTACCCATTTGGATGCAGACGAACTGGTCATTGGCTGCCAACACCTGGGAATCAGGGAACTTTGTAACATCCCTCCCCGAGGTCGCGACGCGATTGATCCCCTTTCAAAATCCTCCATCAAATAATGCTAGCTTACCCCAGAAACGCCTTGCGCCCGAGCTGCCAATGGGGTTTTAGTATCTTGAGCAGTTCGTCTCGCCAATAAATGTAGCAGCAACTCTCGTTGTTCTAACAGGATATTGTAAAGAGCGACACGCTACAGCTAGGCTCAGGAGTTGGTCCTCAACTGAATACCTGGTAGGTACTACAAGAGGCTCCGTCGGTAGGACTCAAGTTCGAGGTCGCTCCTTCCCTCAACTTAACTTTGCGCTTGCAAATGAAAAGGGAAGGCCCAACCCGATCCACCTTCATAGTACCTTACAAATCCCAGCTAAAGGTCCAAATTGTTCCAAAAGAAGCTATTTACTGCCGCTTTTATTGTCTGTCTCGAGGTCGGACAACGCTACCACTCATTTGACATCAAAAATCCCGCCATAGTGACTAGAGGGAGATACCACTAGCATGTATATAAAGATTGTGTCGCCCTAGAAACGATAACCTGTATCCAACCATTGTTGAGGCAGGAGCGACTATGGCCAGTTGGAAAACAACAACATGTGTGAAAACGCTGAGTACGCAACCCACCAACTTCTGGCTGTCTGTGTTACGGAGTTGGAGGAACTGGGTCAGATCACGTGTGGCACGGCACGTGCGTGTCGCCGGAATCCTGTATATAAGCTTCTGTTCCTCTGGAACTCTCTTCTTTCCTCACTTTGTTGTTCGCTCAATATAGCAGTGTTCGGTTTGACTCCGTATTCATCACAGCAAGCAGTGGTTCACTCCACACGTTCACAGAAGTTGAGTAGCCTAGCGAGTAACACACCTCCAAGAAATCAAATAGCAGTGTGAAAACCCTTGCAGCCAGCTATAAGAGAATGTAAAGAGATCAGGATATTCAGGGTGTAACTCCTTAAAGATTTTAGAGGTGTTCTAAAGAATCCAACGATAGCCAATCAGTTTGTTCTTCTCCGTTCTCTTTTTAAATATCTCAAACAACTTCTCTTCTATCTCTAGCTAACGAGGAAGCTAAAACTCCTTAACTATTTGTGATCTAAGTTTTGAGGAAATAATCTTTTCTTTGTCTTGAATCTAGTTACTAATTGTACTTGCAGATATTGTCGGAAATTTCTCTGCAATCTCCTTATAATAAGGTTCTCAGTAGGCTATAGAATTGGTAGTAAAGTCCCAGTATTGTACCTATGGCAGTGGCAGTACATAATGACTTTGACTTTAACTTCTTTAGTTCTAAATAGCTTCGCTTTTTTAGCGATATTTTCAGGCTCTTTCTAGTCAATCTTCCTCTTTTCGATCAATTTAATTAGTTGTCCAACCTTTTTAGTAGTTTCTAGCTTCATAATACTAGTAAGAGTGCAAACTAACTTGAGTTGTAGAGTGTTTTGTAGTATAGAGAGTTGGAAGTTGTGTATATCAGGTTTTGGTCTTTGAATATTAGGCAAAATTCAAGAAAGGGGGGTACTAGGAGCCCCAGGAGCCTTGAAATGCACGAATTGGAGCTGAGACATGACTGTAGCACTGAAATTAGCTTGTGGAATGATGCAGGATCCCCTGTTTACTCATTTGTTTACTGTTTACTTCCCCTGTTCACAGTCACTTGACCTTCCATATTGGGCTAGACCCATATCCACTCTCATGAAATTATACGGTAGTCGGTCTGACGAGCTCTGAGGAAGTCAAAGGGAATCAGAGCGACGGGTACTGATTCAGGAGAAACGAAAGTTCTATATAAGACTAGCACTTCTGCCATTAGATAGGAGTTTCGTGCTCAACTTAGTTTATCAATCTTATCATCTTGTTTGACATCTTTGATACAAGTAACGAGTTCACTTCTAAGTGAATAACCCGACGCATCTCTACTTCTTACCGCATACTAACCTTCGAGACCAGTTACCTTAGTCAGATAGTTAGTTTCGTTACAGTAGGTTCCTAGAGTAGCATACTAGAAATAGTAATTTTAATATATATATTATAATAAGGTTAATACCTATAAAAAGTTTACTTTTTACTAACTTTAAAACTATACCTCTAAGACATGTAAGGCTAGAAGAGATAAGACGTTAATTTTTCAATATTACTAAAGAATATAAGAGAGGATAGATAATAACAAAAGTTATAATAATTAAGAATAAGCTTTAAGATTTCTATACTAATTTCTTACTACGTCTTCTACTTCTTTAACAACCAGCAGAAAATCGAATCCCATATATTTCACCCTATCTCTTCCCTCATCTAGCTGCAGATCCACATTCTCCAAGTCAGGTAGAGGAGTCTAATGAAACCGTCTGGTATACAGCCCAAACTAAACAACTAGCACCCGAACCTGAAGATCCTTCCCAAGAGACCGCACACCTATTGAGAACCGAGCAACCAACACCTGGATTTCAATACCCTTCCCAAGAGGCGGCACTTCTATTGAAATATCAAGAAGGCTGGGCTGATGCAAGAGAGGCATTTGCTGTCGATGAAAAGGAAAGAAGATTGCAAGAGGCGCGGAAAAGAGTAAAAGAGTTGGAGAAGCAGCTTCATGGAGCTACTGGGAGGGAAAAGATCAGAAGACGTCCATATGAAATAATTGTGCGGGGAAAGGATCGAAGGATAGCCAGACTGAGTTCTCCGAATATCATGCGATATAAAAAGGATAGCAGAAACCAAGTAGTAGATTGGACGGGAAGAGCCGAGGATATACGCAAAGCAGGTGACAGAAAGAGAGAGAATTGGAAAGATGAACTAGAAAGATGCTAGTATGTACGAATAAAGGGGTTGGTGATTGATACAATGTAGATTTGGCATCCCAAAAAATTGAGAAAATAAACGCCTTTTCCCATGCAAACACCCCTTTTGCCCATATGATACAATCTTACATTCAAAACCTACAGCAGACCTCATTTTCTAACCATGAAAGATGTCCACCCCCCGGATTTTGGCTTCTCATCGAAGTCGTCGTCATTAGTTGATTTGTTCCCTATTCGGTCCAAGGGTCCACCGGTCCTCTGTCTCTCCTTCTCTTCTGCAAAAGCTTGCTTGGCTTTACCCGTGATGGCCATCTTCTTATCCTCAATTGCTCGCACAATATCACTCTCCCTCACTCCCAGGGTATCATCCTCCTCGCTGAGAGCTTCATATCCTAATCTTCGTTCGCCGGTTCCGACATCGTCTCCTTCTTCTTCCTTCTTGAGTCCCGAGAGCATCCATTCTTTGCTTCGTTTGAAAATGCCCCCCTTCGCAGCCTTAGCCGCCTTCTCTGCCTCCAAATCAGCAAGATGCTGTCTTTCCCGATTGATAAATTTGATTTGCTCTTCGCTTGCTGTTCCTTGTTCGATGGCCAATTGTGCTGTTCGTAAGGCGGATGTGTGTAATGCTTGTCGTTCTGCTACGAATTCTCGTCTCTTTCTTCGATTGTGGATCATCATATCTCCCAATGCGTAGACCGTTACACCTCCAGCAATAACTATGGAATATATGTTAGCAATCGTAATACATAGACAACTTCCTCCCAAGACTCAATGGGTAGCTCAAGCAAAATGGTAGCATATAACATACCAGTCGCCGCAATCAAGCTCAAAGCCGTAAATCGATGCGCTCTATCCGCCCACACCCGCCCTCTCACAAGGAACTTGTCGAACGTTGAAACTTGTGCATCTCGAGCTCTATCTGCTGCTGCTCGCAGACGGCGGACTTTCTCTTGTGCTGTCTCGCCAGCAGGACCGGGCTGCCGAGCTGGTTGTGAATCAAATGGTGGCTTCGAGCCTAGAGGCAATGGTTTCGTAGAGGCATGTGGCGTAGTTGCTGTGAATCGCGTAGCATCCGTAGCTGACCGCGGCATATTGAAGAATAGAAAGAAAAGAGGAGAGGCGACAAGGAATTGGTTGCGGATATTTACAAAGTCGATTAAATGGGTTCCAAATTCATCAGGCGATAAATTTGAAGTTGATGACCTTGCAAGGTAATTCGCCGGGGTTGTTCCGAAGGGAGGTATTTGGGAAGCCTCGAATTTCAGTCCAAACAAACCCAAATATTTCAACTTCACTAGGAAGACCTACCTTCCTATTATGTTGAAAGTCAACGATTTAACTACAGTTTCGGCTAAATCGTGAATAGGTAGCTCGGCATCATCTCTCATTAGAATTTAACACCTTGAGACTTCTTCCAACCAGCCTTCAAGTGGTCAAGGCATCAAAATGTCAAACTATAACTACAAAGCGCCTGATCTGGCATCAATTCTTGCTGGCCTAGCAAGTCTTGCACCTCAACCGCCCTCACAAGCTCAATGTCAAGTTCAATCTCAACCTCCGCCTCAAGAATCTGGCCCCTCTCAGGCTCCAGCTCAATATGCCCAAGCTCAAGTACCACCACCAAATGACCAATATCAACAAATATTGCAACAACAACTCGAACAAGCTTCTAGGTTATCTCACACTTCGCCGCCGGTCGCGGCTGCACCGAAAATTGTTGACCCGGCTACTATAACTGAGTGGTCCGCTGGGTTACGGTGCGTGATGAAAACGGTTGCTAGGCATGAAAATGTCTTGAATGATATTCGCCGAGTATGATATATATCTCAAGTCTCTTCTCTTCTTTTACTTACACAAATTAGATGATCAAATCGCAGCATGAGCACGAAGAGCAATGGTTCAAGGGGCGTCAGCAAGTCATAGAAAGACACGAGACTCGCAAAGAAGGGCAGCAAAAGCTCGACGAGGCGCTGTAAGAAATCCCTGGGGAAAAAACCCCCAAAGCTCAATTTCTAATAAAGTTACAGGAAGGCCATTGGCGGTGCTATTTCTGGTCCTTCACCTGCCAGTACGGTGGAAGATTTGGCCAGAGAACTTGAAACTTTCGATATGAAAGTTTATAGAGCCCAAATACAAATGGCAAAAGAAATGACCACTAAGTTCCGGAACATGGGTGTGCCTTTCTTTGGCACTAGGACTGAACTCATCCGTCCCATTTCTGGAGGGACGTCGAAGGAGTCGGATGGAAAGGCGGTCATTGATGAGATTGAGTTGGTTAAGCTCCAGAGGAAGATGCTCAATATTCTAGAGGATTTGTGCAGCGACTGAGCCTATGCTAAATAGGGCAAGATACTCTATCCTTTCTCAGCTCTGATGCTCAGAATCAGATATCTAGGATTTTCCTAGAGATTGTCGATTCTGAAGAGGAGTGACTTTGGGTCGACGGAGTCGGCCCAGCATTCTAATTAGAAAGGAAGGAGCGAGCGACAGAGACACGAGGTCAGGGCTGGATTTTTGAAATAGGAAGGAACAAGCGAGGATTGCCCGGAATAAAGTTTGTTAACTTATGGTAGAGAGGACAGGAGCAGCCCAAAACCTCGTGACCGAATCCAAGATACCTTAGCCTTCCTCGAAGTTCTCATAGGTAGGCACAACTAGACCGACTAGTTGCACACATCCCAAAATCCCACCAATTAGTCTCTCAAGCAATCCATATACATGACTATCTTCCCTAACAACCTACGAAATATTTTAAATTAACGTCTCCGAACTCATATAGATGCAGTAACGTGTAGGCAAATATAAATTGTAGTGAACGCCGGCTCAGCGGCTCAGAATCGGCTTCAACCTTTCAGCGCGCCCTTAATTCGGCATCATCCACCCAAACCCATCCTACCTTTCCATCCATCGACAATCTTCTTAATTCAGGCTTCTTCTCACATCTTTCTTTCGCGAAGTCCCTCGAGTTATCGAACACAGATACAAAATGACATCATCAACCTCCAAACCCGCGGCAACAATCCAATCCCTCGACCACCTAGTTCTAACCGTAAAATCAATCGACGCAACCAAAGAATGGTATACCAAAACCCTAGGAATGAAACATGAAGCTTTCATTTCAGCTTCTACGCCTGATATCACGAGACATTCGTTGATTTTTGGAAGTCAGAAGATAAATTTACATGAGTCCGGAAAAGTGTGTCTTTTCTTCTCCGGCACCCCCATATTATTCCAATTGTTCACAAATAATTCGTAATAGATGACTTGAAAATAAACAATGAAAACCCAGCTGACCAGAACTAGGAATTCGAGCCCAAAGCCCTGCGCTTTCAATCCGGATCCGCTGATCTCTGTTTCCTCACTTCCGATCCGGTACAGGAAGTAAGAAAGAGATTGATCGAAGCCAACGTGGAGATTGTGGACCTCAAAGGGGAGGGAAATGAATTGGGATTTGGAGAGGGGGTTGTAGTTAGGACGGGGGCGAGGGGAAGGTTGGCTAGTGTTTATTGTAGGGATTTGGATGGGAATCTTATTGAGTGAGTCGTCGTGTTTTTTGTTTTTCTTCTTTACACGAGAGTCTGCTGACAAGTGGGTAGGATATCTAACTATGTTTGAAAGGAAAATATACTTAGATGTATGTATGCGGAGCGCTGAGGAGTCCTCTTCCTTCCTCGTTGGTATTTAGGAAGGTTGAAGGAATCTTTGTACTTCGTCTTATTGTCCAAAAGTAAGCAGGCCACGGGAAGGCCATGGAGGTGTCGAAATTCTTTTGTGAAATATTACAATTACAAATTTCCATTTCCCACTCCAAAATTACGAAGAACCGTCATCCGACCCAACTTCTCACAACCAATTTTCCTTAATACATGGTATAAATAAAGTCATCAAAAACCGTCGCAATCAACAAGCCCAACAAAGGAGAGTTCGTCTCAAAGTTCACTACCATAACCCCCGAAAACTTAGAAGGTTCAACAATTGCCCTTTGCAACTCGGAAAGCTGTCCTGTAGGATTGAAATGGAAATTCTGGCTAACTTCAGACCCATCTCCATTTATAGCTCTAATTGTCACTGTACAAGGAACTGGATCACTGATGACAGTCTCCTGAGTCCCCACCACGCACCCTTAGTAGAATTCGTGCAAGTCGAAGGGACCATTGGTCGTCTCCATGTTTGGAGGGCTGAGATTGATGGCACCGAGAGCTCCGTAAGCTGCGACGTTAAAATCGCCGTGGGCTTTGACTCCAAGGGTGTAGATTCCTTTGCAGATGGGAGTCAGTTTATTGAATGGGAGGGGAAATAGTACAGCAAAGGTTTCGAGACTCACCCTCGACACCCAATGTAGCTAGTTTGAATCCATTGCAATTCATCCCTTTATAGTTGCCTACTGGCTGGAGTGCGACTACTGGGATGGTTGGTTGATCGTCGAACTGATGGTAGGTTAGTCGTTTGTTATGTTGTTTGGGAATGAATGTATATAAATGTGTCGGTGGTTTGCTGTGCGGTGACAGTGGAAGCAAGAAGTGCGAGAGCACTAGCGGTGTACCTGAACAACATTGAGAATGAGGTGTTTGCAAAAGCTTTTGTGGACGGGTTTTTCTAAATGCATTTGTTTCTTCCCTTGCAGCTCTGGGTTTCGTCTTGGGCGAGTTCTCAGTAAAGCCTTTATATTTTCACAAATACTTCGAAAGATTTTGAACGAATCAGCATTCAAAACATTTCGTCAGTGGCTCATGAAGTCTAAGTTAAAAATCGCTTGGGTTTGGAACGTCTCGATGGGTTGTGGAATGTAGATCTTGGAAGTCAAAAGATTGTTTCTGGATAGGGCCGAGACACAACAAATATTTACTATCTCTCCGGCAACTCTGTAAATCAATAGGAACAGACGACTTGTTTTGTATTCAGTAGCCGAGAGCTGAAAATTCCGAGTTTGTAATTAAATCGTAGCAAGAGTAACCCTAAGCCAGGTCCCTACCGCTCATTTTTGAGGTTGCACTTCATGCGATCGTCGAAATTCAATAATTCTGGACGATTGATGTAGTTGTTGTGTAACGAGGATGCCACCGGAATTTAACAATAAAATATCCCGTGACAATTTGATTGCGTAGAAGACTAGAAGTACAAACGGAAATGGAAATGGGAGCCAATTCTCATTTGGTCTAAGTTACAATTACAAACTGATACACCTATCAGTTCTCTCCTCCGGTGCGTAGCTTAAGGTGGACAACCGCAATCCATTCCTGCCACAATTGCAATTACTTCAATTAATTCTTTGCCTCTTCGCTTGCAAGATACGACTCAACCACCCTCTGTATTCCTTCTTCCATGCCGACTTGAGGTTCATATCCCAGTCGTTGCTTTGCTTTGGAAATATCGAAGGTACGATTCATGGTAAAATACTTAGCCATGCGTCGATTGATATAAGACTCCTTTCGTCTAAAACTAAATACCCAAACCGCCCATTCAGCAAGGGCTGCAATACAGTAGCAAAGCCAAGCTGGAATTACCCAAACCTCCTCCTTCTTCACAGGGTGGCCTGCAGCCGCACCGACAACTCGAATATAATCCCAGAAGAGCCAATGCCCGTCATTGGTGATTACAAATGCCTCACCATTGACCTTCTTATCCTCTGGAATTTGTTCGGTTGCGACGGACTCTTGCAACAAGGCTTTTGTAGCTAGAATATGAGCGTACGCAGCGTTGCCAATGTAAGCCAAATCAATGAGGTTCTTTCAGTCTCCGATTTGATACTTTCCACGACCAGCGATAGTTGCAACAAATTAGCATGCATTTTTCTCGTTGACCCAGGAGCCGAGAATGAAAAATAAGCCTGAACTAATAATGGAGGCTCAAGAAAAGGAAAAGTGAGGAATTGCATACCATTCTCGACAATATTGGAGGTTGACGTAGTATCACCTTCGCTAAAAAGCAGAGAAGCTCGAAGAGTTGCGGTAAGCAAGCCATTTTGACCATTGGCGGCTCGTAACATTTCTTCGGCAATGGATTTTGTGTGAGTATAATGCTCTGTTTGTTCAGGCTCGAAATACAATGGCTCCTTCTCGGTGACCTACCCCAGGATATTTGGGTCAGTTTACTTCTTTAAGGGGCGATCCAAAAGTTGCGAAAACTGTGTTTGGAGTACTAGAAAATTACTTTCACTCCGAGGATTTAGACATACCTCGACGAGATCGGTAAGATTGTTGTGAACAACGGAGGAACTGGAGGTGTAGATCAAGGCGTTTGTTGTCCCAACAGCCTTAATGCCATCCAAGAGAGTTTGCATTCCTTTCACATTCACTTTGTCGAAAAGATCATTGCTGTTCTTCTGGGCCATCAGTTGCGGCGACGCGGTATTGAAAACGACTGTTGGTTTTGCTTGGCAAAGTGCAGCAAGGAGTTCATTTTGTGAGGTGAGCGAGCCCTGGATGTACGTAGCTCCATCGATGCGATTGTTGTTAGTATTGACATCTACAAAACCCGAGAGTCAGTATACTTCTTTGGTAACATTTGGAAATCCGAAAGAGTGAGTGTTCAAGTAGTACAAGGGAGTTTGAGAATGTCTCAGCTCTGGGAGCTTCCCCAAAAAAACATATACTTAGGAAAACTGTGCACTCACCGAAAACCGTGACATTGGAAGCATTGTAGATTTGTATCAGTTGTTTGACGATGTGATGTCCCAATGCACCACATCCCCCGATAAAAAGCACGCGATCTAGTGGTTGATCCATGGCAGCGTGAGCTTTCTTGTGAGTTCGAAAGATTTGGGTGTAAAGGTGAGTTGATGCGATTTAAAAATAGAACAAGCGGGCGGGACGCATATCTACTACTTATTATTCCCCTAAGACGCTAAACTGACCCCTATCCACTAGCGTCTTTCGCTAAGCCACTATCTACCTTGTGGATTAGCGAGACGGAAAACATGTACCCGCTTTAGCCAAATCGTAAGTTTGGCTTGTGTACCAATAAAAATGAATAATGATACGGACCGGTGATCTTCCCAGACGAATTCCCCAGAGTCAAATGCACAAATAGTGAATTTCAAACACTTTGTGCCCAATGGTGACTCGAAAATAGCAAGACATGTCGATGGCTTCTTAAACAGGAAAGAATGCCCAATTAGATGATGTTATATGCTATCTTGCTCGTCGTATCTCTTCTAGCTGACGAGGACTATACAAAACCGCAGGTTCAGGCCTCTTCAAAGCAGTTATAACAGTTTCCGTTCCCATAGGTCCCATCGAATCCACACCATATGCTGCTGGTTCGTCTGGAAGTTTTTGTGGTCCCATCTCAATATCCTCCGGCCGCATTCTACTATTTTCGTTCGAGACACCACCAGATGGTCCAGATTGACCCGATCTCCCAACCAGTGAAAATCCACTACTTGCTTTCCTTCTTGAAACAATGTATTCGAAACTTGAAGACACTTGTGACTTGCTCTTATGATAGAAGGCTGGAAAGAAAACCATACAGCTGCAGATTATTGCAAGATTCAATTCCACGGTGCTAATTATATTTCAGTCCTCGGTAAAAGTAGAAGGGGTTGATTTGGAGATACAAACCTGTATACTGAAATATTCGCTGCATTCCAAAGAACATCTTCGCCCCCAAAGGTTTGAATAACGATGGCTAGTCGTACCACACTTAAGGCGCATGCTCTATCCCAGCAATTAAAACTTGTATCCAAATGCTCGCTTAAAGACAGGGAACACTCACACTGAACCTGCCATGAAGGGAACCAATAAAGCAAGCCTTCTCTTCTTACTAATCTGCAACGTTTGAAGCATTATCGTTGGAATAGCAAGAAGGTAAAAATCGGTAATGGTATTTAGAGTCGAAAAGACGACCTGTGTGATAGAAACTGTCCTGGACTTGCACATATTTAAAGTCAAGGCTTTCAAAGCTCTGCAATTCACAGTTCGATAAAGCGAGGTCCCCAGAGCGGGGACGAAGATGAGTGAGCACATCCCGATGCCAAAATAAACCAATTGACGGCCCTTGTTGCTGTGGAGAATCTTTGGGTCAGTATTGCCATTTCTACAAGTAAATCTGAGGAGGAAAGAGGAGAAAACACGACTGTGAGAAGAAGGTAAACCCTACCTGATACTAAAGAATCTCCAACACAAAAATAAAATCGATAGTTTGATGAGAAATATGGTTATCGTATAGAGGCTGTCAATTATGCTTATTTGCTTAAAAGTGTTATTTAATATAACTTCAATTCAAATAAAGGTCAACTCACGAGAACAGTAGTCCCAAAAAGAAGATCAAAAGCTCGAATATCCCACAGATGTCGACCATATCCGATTTTCACACCTAGATTGCGTCGAGTTAGGATGGCTGATCTGAGAGTGACTGAAAATGCCCACCTCGAATTACCAGCACTGCTCGGGAAATTGAACCACACTATTATCCCTATTAGATGGTACCCATTTAAAATATACACCCCTCAATAAAACTTACAGCTGCAAGCACACAAGTAACTATGATAAAGTCAGATGATTTCTAGCAAAAATGGTGTGACAGTACACTTACCATCATCCCAACCTATTTTCTGTCGAGTAATAAAAAAACGTGCGTAGATGCGCATTACAACAAATATAACCATCAAACTCATCCAAAAAGAGTCCAAAATAATCAACTGCTGTTCGTGATTAGGAGGATTAATGAAGTTCGACTTGACCCCGGGAGGAGGTTGAGCAGCGGGAAAATCCATGACTTTTTGGAACAAGTGAAGATACCAGAGGTCAAATCGTTTTCTGGGGGCATGATAAGAGTAGAAAATGATGCACCGGAACTCGTGGTTTGTTTCTTAAACGTGGAGCAAAACCCCGAGGAAGAGACGCTGGTTTGATGGGAAGCAATAAATCATATTCCTCGATAACATAATACCAAGGCTGAATATAGTGTAAGCACAAAGAGTAAGCGGGAAGCTCAATCTGGGCTGTGCTGATCAAGTCTTTTCTCGTCACTTTGGGTGCAACCCCTCAATCACACGGGAAAATATTAGCGGGAAAAACACAGGAATATTTGACAAAGCTAATAGGTGAGAAGCCTACGTACTTTCAATCCAAGGAAAACGTCAAGAAAATGACCCAATGGACTGTATTTCTGCGCGAGGGCGGCAAACCGTCAGCAGAACATCATGAGGTGATTGGCACCGACTTCTTATTCGCTGAAAGGGTAGTTTCTCTACCACACCAAGTTCGCAAAATGCTACCGATGAAGAGGTTGTTGCAGCAATGTGGCAACGAACTAAGCCCCATTCAAGCGACATGTGTGCATATCGTATATCTCCTGCAGATAATCAATCATTCTGTGTAACGAATGGCCCGGGTGGCCAATTAAAGTGCGCGCGATAATACATATACTCCGTTTAGCCGGCCAACACTTCCCGTACGAAGCGTGGCATTATCGTGCAACCTATTCAACCCCGGTAATTTTTTCTACTAAAATGTAGCAATGCTTCAAGAGGCGGCATCCAAATACTGGTGGAAATTTTTCGATATATAGTTCTGCCTTTCTCATATTACTCATCTAATAATATTGCGCAAACTAATTATCAAAAGGCTTTCTAATAAAGTTTTTCATCAAAAATTGTCATTGGCTATGAAATAAAATCTCCATTGGTAAAACCACAAGTAAAAAATGCGCCTGCAGATGTTTGACCCCGCGAGAGCTTGAGTACTCAATTGGCTACACTAGATTCTAGATGGAAAGCGTTTCTTCCGAAATTTAAATCAGAAGTACCTCAAGAAATAAGCTCAATTTATCAACGATAACTCTAGCTCCAGGGAATACTAGCAATCGTTTGTATAAACTCAACTAAGCCCACGAAGTCAAGGGAAGCTGGTGAATCATCCCTTTACGTCTTGAAGACCAAAACAACTTCCCCTTTTTGTTCGCTTAGAATTGGAGGAATTGTATCCTACTACCCACTGACCGAACTCGGAAATCAAGCTCACAAACACTGTTTCTAAATGAGTCAACTTACGGACTGATAGTTTAATAATGACTCTTCGAATATGAACAATATCCAGATGGCGGCTTCAAGGATAGTGAATGGACACATCCCTTTCGAGAAAGCCAAGAAGCTAAGCGAGTTGGAATAAGGGGGTTCGAGCACTTTATGATTGATATGATGGCAATCGTTTTTACAAGCGCTTGACATAGTCATCCCCAGTGTGTAAAAACCAAGTGAGTAGAAAACCTACTACTCGGCGATTTATTTCAGTTTTCTTGTGGGAAAGCTATCTTCAATTTCAGGATGATATTTCGGATAACCCTTCGGATATTCTTTTAATCTACTTTGGCTAGCAGTTTTGAGTATTCTAAACGGTCTAGTACATTAACTAAGTAGAAGTAGGTTGGCGAGCATCTTCTTACAACCTAACTACCCCACACCTAAATTTAACTCATAGATTTCCTGTGCGATTCTGTTTTATTGAATCCTAACTATAGTTGTCTTATGTAAAATAAAATAAAACTTTTCTTCTTTTCCCGATTGACCAGCTCAACCAGGCCTGTTGAACCTGTTGAACCCATACCCCGCTCTTAATCCCACACTACAGCCAAAACCCACTTGGAAAAACCAAAATAAAGCAAGATTACAACAGATACGAAGACAAGAATCGTTGTGCACAAAACTATCTCCGTACTCTCCCAACCTTCTCACCTCTCACCACCTCCCTAGAGCACCGCCGCACCGAAACATTACGTCAGCATCTTCAACTGTCAACTTTTTCAAAAACGACTTTTCAATCAGTTGCAAAAAAAATCGCGACTTGCAACAAAAGTTTGAACTGAAACCCCGGAAGTGGCGGTTAAGACCTTACCCGTCCTTCCCCACCAGAGCTTGCCTACCCGAGGCTTGCTACCGAGCTTCAAACAACAAAAAGGCTTGAGGAAAGTCTGGTGGAACATTTAACACTCAATTGAATTTCTCCTCTCCTCTCCTTCCTATTTTCCCAATCAAATTGAACTTCCCATTCTCCCAGTCTTGAACACTCAAACCCCGCCCCAAAAATGTCCACCCCAGTCCTCCGCAAAGGCATCTCCGCAATCCTCCAAAAATCCCCCACCGACATCGTAATCCTCTCCTCCCTCCGCACCCCAATAACCCGTTCCTACCGTGGCTCCCTCAAAGACGCCTACCCCGAAGAACTCCTCTCAACCGTCCTCAAGCAAACACTAGCCTCCAACCCTTCCCTCGATCCAGCACTAATAAACGATGTCTCCGTGGGCGTCGTGCTCTCCGAACTCGGGGGTTCAAAAGCCGGTCGTATGGCCATGAACCACGCCGGTCTTCCCACAACAACTTCTTTTTATACCGTGAATCGAGCTTGTAGTAGTTCTTTGCAGGCCATCACCAATGTAGCGCAGCAGATTGCTACGGGTATGATTGATGTTGGTATTGGAGGGGGGATGGAGAGTATGACGAGGAATTACGGGTCTAAAGCTATTCCGGTGGATTTGTGGCCTGAGTTGAGGGATAGTGAGGAAGCAGATGTTAGGGATTGTATTATGCCTATGGGACTTACCAGCGAAAATGTTGCGGAGAGGTATGGAGTTAGTAGATCGGACCAAGATGCTTTCGCAGTAGAATCACATCGGAAAGCGAAGAAGGCGCAGGATGAGGGGTTGTTTGATTCAGAAATCGTGCCTATGAAGACGAGATTTCAGGAGGTCGATAAGAAAGGAGAGAAGGTGGGGGAGTTACAGCAGATTACTGTTACGAAGGATGATGGCATTCGAGCGAATGCTTCGATAGAGGGGATGCAGAAGTTGAAACCTGCTTTCAAGGAGAATGGGGCTTCGACAGCTGGAAATTCAAGTCAAATCTCGGATGGAGCTGCGGCTACTTTGTTGATGAGGAGAAGTACGGCTACGGAGCTGGGTTTGACTTCTTCGATTATTGGAAAGTGGGCCGGAACTCAGGTTGCTGGGTGCAAACCTGACGAGATGGGAATCGGACCTGCTCTTGCAATCCCCAAACTTCTGGAGATGACTGGATTGACGAAAGAAGATATTGGTATTTGGGAGATCAATGAGGCTTTTGCCAGTCAAGCTCTCTATACCTTGAGAGAATTGGGATTGGAAAAGGCTTTGGCTGAAGGAAGAGTTAATCCCAAGGGTGGTGCAATTGCTCTCGGTCACCCACTTGGTGCCACAGGTGCTAGAATGTTGGCAGGTCTCTTACCAGAGCTGGAGAGGCAAGGTCTTCAAACTGGAGTTGTCAGCATGTGTATAGGCACTGGCATGGGAATGGCTGGACTTTTCGTAAGAGAATAGTGTGAAGTTGTACAAAAAAACATTATATTCATAAGCTGTCCTAAACAATTACATAATGAATTGCGATCAAGGAACGAATTGAGGCATTACGGCATTATCAAATCCCCCCAACGCCATGCTTGCTAAAAACGCAGACCGACTCAAAGCCAACCGGATGAGCAACCTGCTACAAAATCCCAAATGAACCCCTTAATACGTGATAATGTGACTAAAGTGTCCCGGAACCTTCATTCGACACTTCTCACAGTCCGCTCGATATCCCATACTGAAGCTCTTTTTCATTCCGGGAGCGTTTTCTCCGCCAAATCCAGTCCAGTTCCTAAGGCTATGCTTCGACCGCTGGTGTCCTTTCTTCGTTGGCGTCTCTTTTTCGGGCTGTGACGAATTATCCACCTCCATTTGCATTTCACTCAGCGATTCTAGTATGACACTTGGGCTCATCTCGCCCTCGCTAATTGGACTTGGCAATCGTCTTCCTCGTCGAAATCTGTCAACCATAGCCTCGTCATCTGCGAACTCGGCATCTTGATTGAGGGAAGCCTTTTCAGATCGAATATATGGTGCAAAAGAACTGTGTATTGGAGTTGGAATACGACCCGCGATACTGACCGATGGGTCGGCATGAAATGGGCCTGGTGATAGATGGACCGAGTCTGACATCTCGTAGTCGTCGGAATACATGGCAACATCGGATATTTGGGTCGACGTTTGGGAACTAAATGGCGAACCCTGACCACTCTGTGTTATCGTGCATGTGGGAGAAGAGGAATATGGCGAGAAGAAGGATCGTGGTTCGTCCGAGGGAGGTTTGTCTTCAGCGTCCGAATCTGCCGGCGTGATAGTTGGAGGCACAGCTGGTTCGGAAGTATAGTGTGTATTATATATGAATGGTGGGGATACAGGTCGAGCAAGGTTCGGCGATTGTCGGTGAGGTAGAGTAGCAATTCGACGTTTCTACTACGCGTAAGTTTGACAAACTTTGGGAGTTGCATCATGTTTTGAGAAGCTTACAGATCGATGTTCGCTGAAGCCGGCCGGGTTGGTCTCTCCTTCGTCGTCTCTCCCGCGCTTTCGACTACTCCATTGTTGGGCAAACATTTTCTGGGACAAAGGCTATGCCTTGGTTGATTGAAGATCTTTGATGTGTCGTTGTCGTCTGACGTCTAGTGTTGGTGTTGAGAAGTGACCGGCAAGGCTGGTCGAGAGGCCGAGCTGGGCTGTTCTGCTTTAATAATGGGCAATGTTATCGCGTCGAGGCGGGCATAAAAGAATGGGATCCCTGAAGATATATCGCCAACATCCGACGCTGATGATTCTGGTGAATTCCAGCTGGGTGGGTGGATGGTGGTTTCAAAAGTGCTTCATCGCAGAGCAAGGGGTGTGGTGGGTGCTTTGAAGTCGTTTTGGATTGTTGGTGAGAAGGCGCGAAGCTTGAGAAGCACCCTGAAGGCACTCGCTAGAACCGAAGAACAGCCACCTTGTGGCGGTGCACCTGGATATTTAGGCTTCCGTTTCCTCACACCAGCCTTGAGCCAGCATTGAGCCAGCTTCTTCTATCAGCAACTTTCCCTCGTACATCGTGAATCCAAGGTTTCAGACTTACCATTCCGGCTATACATCTTCCCTGGTGGTTCCTTAAACGGAACATTGTGGTTGGATTAAGACGCACCTCGAATGGTGGCATCCTCTTTTCCGGTCGCAACTCAAGCTCTCGGGTGGGAACATGGAGCTGAGTTACCCGGGAAAAGAAGAGAAGCACTCGAGTGCCAACATCAAGGCACAATAGAAGAGGGTTTTCCTGCTTTGAAGGATATTCTTCCAAATAACTTCCAGGTTAGATGACGATCTCTCGAACACTCCCTTACCGAGGTATATCACAGCCCTCTTGTTGAACAGCAAACTGCAGCTTCCTGCAAAGGACCTCGACCTCGGGAAATCTAGATTTAAAGTTACACATGAGGACTGGGCTGTCTGGCCGAGTATTCTCCTTCCGATGACAGGTCTCTTTATTGCGAAAAGACTGGTTGTTGTTGTTGTTGTTGTTGTTGTTGTTGGTTTACCGGTCTTTTCACAAGGATACTGCATTTCAAGGCTTTGACCGCCAAACACATCAGTTGAACATCGATGTCAGATTTGACATCTTGCAGCAATTGCATAAACTTATTATGCAGTACGGATGGCAGCCAAGCTAGCAATATAAAAGAGCTGAACTTGTACCCAAGTACTTGGTAAGAACTGACATATTGCCATTGCTAATAATTTCCAACTCAGGGCGATCTCCATTTATTTTTCTCTTCTATTTGGCCAACAGTGGGAGTCTGTGGGACAGAGCGGATAAATCAATACCCACCAGTCTATTACAAGTAGTTCTTCCTTTGCCTTTGGAAAAATGGATAGACTTTGGTCTCTCGTCAACTCAGCCGCCAGCTCTGTTGGCATTTGGCGTTTCCAAAGGGCGCATGCAGTTCATTCTGCAAGTGCTTTTCAAAAGCTCTTCTTCCATTGGCTGCCATGGCCAGCTGCTGGGCACGTTGTGGCAGAGCGGCATCGGCTCCAATTTTTAAGGAAACCGAAATCAGCGCACTTTGCGGTTAATTTAGTTTCTGGGAGTCACTAGTGAGTCAGAAGAAAAGCTACAAGAGAAACTAATTCACTAATTAGGAACTAAATAAGAAAAAACGGCGACTAGAGGTTCTTTACTTGGGAGTGTTTAGTCGGTGCTGGTGCTACCGAACAACTACCCCTCGCCAAAAACCTGGCACTTCAAAAAATAATTTTGCTGTGCACTGGTTTTGACCCCTCCTCCAACCTTACACAACATCTAGCAACCACCCACCAACAGAACACAACATCCGCATTTTTCGCCCTGTACTACATAGCGCAATCCATCTATTTAATTCAGCTTCTTCTTCCTTCCTTCCTGTACAAAATGCCTATTGTTGAGATGGAGTCAGTTTCAGACGACGTTAGAAGTGAGCAGCGACCCCGCAATGGCCATTCTACTCCCTCTCACCCTCACCTCGCTGACGCACGATGATAATTTAGTCTTGGGACAAGATCCCTTGATCCCTCCGGCCTTACTCGTTTCTGAGATTCCTATGACCGCCGAGTCCTTGAAAACAGTCATCAAAGGTCGCAAAGATGCCGTCGAATGTATTATGGGCACATCAGACCGCCTTCTAGTCATCTGCGGACCATGCTCCCTCCACGATCCTGTCACAGCCCTCGAGTACTGCTCACGATTAAAGACCCTCTCAGATAAATTGTCGGGCGATTTGGTTATCATCATGCGAGCATACTTGGAAAAACCACGAACAACTGTTGGGTGGAAAGGATTGATCAACGACCCGGATATCGATGAGTCTTTCAAGATCAACAAAGGACTTCGAATTAGTCGACAACTTTTCTGCGACCTCACCAGTGCTGGCATGCCAATCGCTACCGAAATGTTGGATACCATCTCTCCTCAATTCCTCGCAGATATGATTTCTCTTGGGGCAATTGGTGCACGAACCACCGAGTCACAATTGCACAGAGAACTTGCATCCGGTCTCTCCTTCCCTGTTGGCTTCAAGAATGGTACCGATGGAAGTTTGACTGTTGCAATTGATGCAATTGGATCTGCTGCCGCTAAGCACCACTTCATGGGTGTCACCAAGCAAGGTCTTGCTGCCATTACAAGAACAAACGGAAATGAGCACGGCTTCGTCATCCTGAGAGGAGGTACCAGAGGCACCAACTTTGATGCTGAGAATGTCAAACTCGTAAAGGAGACTTTGGATAAGAAAAAGCAGAAGCAGGCTATCATGATTGACTGCTCACATGGTTTGTACTCCCTTCAATTTATCCATGACTTCACTTATTCATACCGCAACTACGCACTAACTCAATCACCAGGCAACTCAAACAAAGACCACCGCAACCAACCAAAGGTCGCTGCCGTCGTTGGCGAACAACTCCGAGCAGGCGAGCGTTCCATCATCGGTGTCATGATCGAATCCAACATCAACGAAGGAAATCAAAAGGTTCCTGCTGAAGGTCCTGCTGGTCTCAAAAAGGGAGTCAGTATCACCGATGCCTGCATCGACTGGGAAACCACCGTCACCGTTCTCGAAGATCTTGCTGCCGCTATCCGGGAACGCCGGACAGTGACCGCAAATGGGAATGGGGTCACGGCTTGAAAGGAAGGGGCATTGGGAGCATGGCGTTTTAAGGAAAGGACTTTGTTATACCATTTCAAGAAAAAAGTTGATTTCGATTCAATGCACTGATAGATCATCGAGCATTTTATAGAGAGCACTAAAAATGAAAATTGTTTTGAGGGATAATTTTGCCTTCTTTTGGTAACCTCCAGAAGTTCAGTGATTCAAAAATTTACGAGAGCCAATGAGTTACTTACGTTGTACACGACAATTGCCCGCACACCTCTCTTCGCCAATTATCAGATATTTGCAGCGAGAGAATATATAGAATTTAATGACCATTGGTTTCTCATTCTTTTCTTTTTTAGATATACAAATTCCTCTATCGCAATACGTGACCGGCTCTCTTACAGATCCCCGGAAATCTCTAACCTTGTGTCGGTGAGAGCTTAAGAGCCTAGCATCTAAATAAACAGAAGAAGCTTAGGTATGGCACTCGATGCACTTGGTAAGTTCTTTCCTTCCCAGGACTTCTTTAGGTCGCTCCTTCCCTGACTAAATTTCTTCGACCAAGGGAGAGGAAACTTGAGGTCGCTCCTTCCCTCTCAGCACTTGACGAGGCCATGGGTCGAAAAGTCGAGAAAGGAAAGGCACGGCCGACCAATTCCAAATTTCACTTTTTGTAGATGAGCGGGTTCCACATATCTCAAAGCCAGACATGCAATGCTTAATTCTAAACAACAAAACAAAAAACACCTATCTATGTAAATGCTTAAGCTATGCAAAAAATAACCACCTACAACTTACTCTCCCTAGAAACAGGAACATCCTCCTCAATAACCCCCTTAATAACCCTTTCATTCACATACCCCACATCCGGACTCGCCCAAGTAAAATCCTTCCACTCCCCCAAAATCTTCCATATCCCCTCCGCCAACCCCTCAATCTCCTTTCTCCTCTCTGAACTCCATGTCTTCTTTTCCTCCTCGACACTTCTCCCAACCAAACCATCAAACCCATCAAGGATGCTATTCCAAACCTTCATCGTCTCCTCCAACTCCGCAAGATTACTCACTCCCATAACACTAACACCCAACCCCCCTTCCCCACCCATCGAAGCAGCCTGAATAGCCCACTGCTCCAACGCCCATCTAATAGCTACAACCTCCATTTTCTCTCCTTTGCTTTCAACAAATTTCACAGCCTCCGTAACTTTCTCCCGTAAAGCATGGGGAGCAGGATGGAAATCCCCCTTCCCACCAACAGGCACGCCTTTACTCCTCAGTAATCCCATTCCCAAGGGACTAGCGTTGGGCACAACACTAACACCTGCCCTCCTCAGCCTTTCCAAGCCTTGAGTTTTCAGTGCTTGGTTTTGCAGTGTGAAGTTCGCATAACTCATGACTACATCGAGCGGTTCCCCCGTTTCGCGAAGTATCATTTCTGCCAAGTCGGCGAGGAGAGGAACGGGGTAGCCGGAGATGCCGATGTATTTTATCGTTCCTTGGGTATCCCGAATATGTCGGAGTTCCTTGATTGCGGTAAGGACTTCGGAGGCGGACACGAATTCTACGTCGTGGCAGTATACTGCGTCTAGGTAGGTTGTGTGTAGTCTTTGGAGACTTCTGCGGATTGAGTATTGTATCCAGGCGGGGGAGTAATCAAAGGACGAGCCTGCTATTCGCCCGACTTTTGTGAGGATTTGATAGGAGGCTCTGGGATGCGATTTTAGGACTGCAGGTTGCGAAAGGGCATTGCCTAAGAGGATTTCGGAGGGTCCGTAGTAAGGTGAGGTATCGAAGGCTCTTACGCCTTGTGAGAGCGCAGAGGCGATGATTTGGTTGGAGGGGATGGATTCGATATTGGGGTTGTAGAGGTTATTGAAGGTTGCTGTTCCGCAGATTAGGGGTGGGAGGATTTGGGAGAGGGGGGGTTGGGTCGGTGCCATTTTTGGAAGGGAGGTTGAGAATCGTTAGGAGATTTGAAAATTGGCGAGGAAGTGTTTTTGGAGTGCGAGTCGGGTTATCATAATCTGGGTTTTAAAACAGGACAGAGGGAGAGTGAATGAGGGATTTGAAAAAATTGTAGCAGCCGTAAGTCTGGAGAAATAAAGCTTCAAGCTAAAACGTTGCCCCACCATGGTTGAGGAGGGGCCGATAAGGGTGTCCCCGCCATCGTTTCCCGTCAGAAAGATGAGGATGATGGGGATGTTGACGCTAAGGGTATTCCCATTGTTAGGAAAGTGAGAGGTTGTGTGGTTGTACGGATCAAGGGTTCTGATAGGAAGTGTGTTGTTGTTGGGTAAAAAAAGTCGTGATGAGAATCGAGCACGTCAGAAAGCCCTCGGTTGTCCTGCAGCTGGGCTTGAATGTACCCTGATGGATTTGGATTCTTTTTCAAGGGTCCTTTTTCCTGTTTTGAAGTTCGAGACTTGAAAGCAACCGTGATTCATGATACTCCGTAACTACTCTTAAAAAGTGTTAACTCAGACCATTCTCTGAACTCAGTCTCAGCCAATATCTCAAAAGTAAACACTCATCCTCGGGATATTCTCACCCCCAAAGAAACCGCCGACTAGTCGATGGCGCGCGACTCGCCGTCCCGACATCTGCAACATGGCTGCATTGAGGCGTCCGAAGGACAGATGAGACAAGGATATTTGTGACAAATCAGAGGAGCGGTCAGGACATCGTGGGTCTCACAACATGGATTGAACAAGTACACGATATGTACATTATCTACCTCGGTACTTCCAACGTAGGATATTCATTTGTGCAACTGTTGATCCAGGTGATCGAATTTTGTGTACTCGTCTCGTCTCGCGATACAGGGTAGGTAGGGGCATGTAGGGGAGCAGCGGATGTCTTGCCGGCGGGTAATAACTTTTGCCTTGAGAGGGGAGTGCTCGTGTGATGGGAATAGGAAGTTGTGGGGAGTTTTAGTACGACGTTGTAGCTAGAGGTGTTTGAAATTAGGGCCGCTACTCGTTTTTATTAAAACGGTACTATCACGTGACGAAATAGAGGAAATGATATTTCTTGTAATTTGAGAGTACTATAAATAACAAAGTAATAGTTATATATGTCCTCTTTTTAGAGTGGTTGTTACTACAGAATATTCAATTAAAAGTATTAACTGCATAACGCCTCTGGTAATCGGTAGTTTTTACAATGAGGGGACCTTTCTTAGAGTGCTCTTCCAAGCTGGGTTTCTGAACCCGAGTGCTAGCAATGAAATATCAGATCTAATTAGCTTTTTTGTCCAAAGATAGAAACCTGACAGTATGCAACATAGAAATGCTCTCTCCCCGGTCCACCTAATGATTTCCTAATATTGTCAATTGCAACCGAAACGGTTTAGTAGAAGTAGGAAGTACACTTATCACTGCTGACGACTAAGTCAAGCACCTTGTTGGCTAGCACTGAATTTTACAAAAAGAATAGAGAAACATGTGATATTTGATCCGCCTAAAAATCTTTCATCTGAAGTTTGAAACAAGACTTCTTATCAACTCAAATAGCGGTCACCAGATACTTCTTTTGATAACAGAAAATATCGAGCCGCCATAAGCACATTCCAAACCAACATCACAGGATAGTACTCGGTCAGAGAGCAACAAGACAGTAGTGGGTTTCAACCAGTCTAGTTCAATCCATCAAGGCAGGCTTCAAAAGCTTTTATGCATAAGTGTCAAGCGCTCAGGTACACCTGCAGCCTTTTTTTAGTCACTGACTAGCGCAAGAAAATCAAAGAGGGGAGGAGTTCTCGAACATCAGAGCATGAAGGAATGTCTCGATGACTTTATCCAACCAAAAGAACAAAGTCGATAATTTCTCCGTATGCAACTGCATGACATGTCGCATTTCAGCCTATTCTAGGCCAAGGCACTCGCATCAGCTCTTGAGGAACTGTCCGCAGCCGCTGAGCTGGGGCTATTGAAGTCAATGTCTTTCGAGACTAAAGGACTGGATTACTGGGGCCGGTACCGGTAGCTAGGAAAGGGGGGACTTTTAGAGCAGTTTTGAAGTTCAGCTACCAGGAGTTTCCTAGTGAATTATATCGTGGTGAGAGTTGGGCTGAAAGAAAAGGCGTTTAGGCTCCTAATTCTGCTTTTGAATGTTAGTTTGGGCGTGGCCGTCCTGGGTTTTGATGTTGTTTTCATCTTTTGGTATTTGCGGTGTGGTGTTGAAATTGGCAGCGGTCAGGCCATAAATTTGGAGAGGAGTTGAGGAGGGGTTGAGGCGAAAATCAGGGCTGCTTTGGGTTTGGTGGGGAAAGCGCTGCCCAGCAGCCGAAGCTCCCGACTGCTGAACTCAGCGTCATCAAGCTCCAAAGACCTGCAGAGACCTTGGAAGGTCAAACCTTCTGGTCAACAGCCGTTCAATCTCCCTCCCCTCTCCCTCTCCTCTCCACCTCTCCAATTCTCTCTTCTTGGAATCTGTGAATAGCCTCGTGCTCTCCTACGCAATCTTCTCCCACAATCACCTCTCCTCCGAGACAGAGTGCCGCACGGCATCTTCAGATGCCATTCACTTCTTATCGCGGTCCCCTGCAAAACTGATTGTGGTTGTTCGCGGCTACTGAAGACTGGCATTCACTAGCACCACCAGCAGCACTCCAGTCTTTATCTGCGCCCTACCTGCCTACAGCTCGTGTGATCCAATCTCTGCCCTCTCTACCAACCCCAACGGCGAATCGACGATCAATCATATCAGTCGACATAGTACAACTACGATTACGCCATCTCCGATAAACTGCTTCCAGATTTTCTCGTCCCTCTGCACTTCTGTTGCGCTTCTCCAACCCGACTGTCCCACCTGCAACCACGCTTCCGTTCCCCACGCTTGCCGAGACCTGCATAAATTCCAACGACTCCACGTTTGTCCCCTAAACCCATCAACACCAGATCCTTCGTCAACCGCTGACCAGCGGCTCAATCTAATCGGTACTCGTTGGGCGACTGGATGATCTGCCAGATGCGGACCACCAGCTTGTGAAAATGGGCAACAACAGTACGAAAGAGTCGAGGGGCCAGGAATCACCATCCAACCGGCGACATGGTGATGGTGGAGCCAGCGGGCCAACCTCCCCTACCGATCGGAATCACCCTCAGCATCCATACAACTCAAGGAGTGGTCGCGGAAGTAGGGCTGATCTGTCTACGTTGCTGGGGATAGGATCTTCTAGCAATGAAGTACCGGAACGGAGGGAGACCAAGCAAGAGAGAGAGGCAAGGAAGTTGGAAAAGGAGAGGGTTGCTAGAGTTAAGGAAAGAGAACGGAGCATAAAAGAGGAGCATGTTGATGGCGGGTATTTGGTTACCATGGGAGTCTACACGGGCCACGAGGACTTCAACAAACCAGTTGTGAGACAGTTGATGGTATGATTGATAAAATGGGGTAGCTATGAGATCATCATACTGACTTGTTATAGATTGAGCGAAGAATCGCCCCTTTCTGGCGCGGTTTGGACGATTTCAAGGACGAATGGACTGAATATCAACTAGTAACTGCCGGGAGGGGTCTACCCATTCCCGCTGCAGATGAAATACCACCCGAGGGATTTGCTGGCGTTGCCTCTGCGGAACCTGCGAATGCCTCTAGCAATATACAGAGTCTCATGGTTCCTATTGGTGGCAGATCACTTTCAGCTTCTTCTGATGTCTCTGGAACTCTTTCTCCATCACATCCTGCCTTCTCAGTGCCTTCCCCCACTTCACCGGCAGCCGCACAGTCAACCTCCCCCTTCCGACCTAGATCCAAAACTCTGGCCTCACTCACAACTTCATCGAAGAATACTTCTTCCACGGAATTAATACCCCGGGAAATTCAACTACCTCATGATCCTTATGTTAATGGTCAACAGATTGAAGTGTTTTTGTATAAAGATGCCTCGGAATGCCCGATATGTTTCCTATACTACCCTCCTTATCTCAACAAAACCAGATGCTGCGATCAGTCGATATGCTCAGAATGTTTTGTGCAAATCAAACGCCCTGATCCTCATCCACCTGAGCACGAACACAATGACCCATCCAATCCAGCTCCACCACCAACTGAACCATCCGCCGAAGCAGAGATGTTAGTTTCAGAACCATCTACTTGTCCATACTGTCAACAAGCGGATTTTGGTGTCACATACGATGCACCTCCTTTTCGACGTGGTCTCTCTTACCAGAATCCACACCATGGAATAACCAGTCTCTCCTCGGCAATGTCTTCTTCTTCTTCACTGAATTCAACAAGCATTCCGCCTGCTGCTGTACCCACCACTCACAAAAGACGTACAACCTCAATTTCGGCCAACGCATCTACTGTTATTACAACAGACAGAATTAGACCAGACTGGGCTACAAAATTATCGACTGCACGTTCTCATCTTGCGAGACGGTCAGCCGCAGCAACCGCTCTGCATACAGCTGCATATCTGATGGGGAACAATTCGGATAGCCGGGGGTTCAGGAGTCGATTTGGAAGACATCGCCATGAAAGTAGCCCAGGGACAAGCGGAGCAGTCACACCATCACCTGCAGCTCCCAATGACAGTGGTAATCAGAGCAATGCACCCGAACAAGGCTCCCAAACGCGCAGAGAAGGAGGTGGCGGTAGTTCTCGTCGACGAACTAGGATGGAAGATTTAGAGGAGATGATGATGATGGAGGCTATAAGATTGAGTTTAGTGGCTGAGGAGGAACGAAAAAAGAAGACTGAGAAGGAGGCGGCCAAGGAAGCGAAAAAGAAGCTCAAAGAGGAGAAGAAAAGGGAGAAGAAGGAGAGAAAGGTCTATGGGAGTGGGGCTAGTTCAGCGAGCGGAAGTGCCTTGAGTTTATCATTACCCAGTCTTGGCAGAAGAAGAGGTAACAGCGGCGCAAGCAATTTGCAGAGAGAGATTACACACGAAACCCCGGAGCCTTCGGATCCCAAAGGTAAAGGTGTTGATCGTAGTACATTGCCAGTGGAAATTTCACGAGGTGAAAGCAGCTCGAGTTCTGGGACGCCTGGTGCTCGAAATTTGGATATATCTTCGTTCGCGTCTGCCAACGAGGCTCAACAGGCTTCGCCTTCTCCTACGGCACCAGAAAAACCATCTCATCTCCGTCAGATGAGCAATGCTTCGAGTCCGGCTTCTTCGTTTGTTGAATCTGCTGGTGGCAGTTTAAGGCATAACTCGCGAGGACCTAATGGATCTTCCTCTACTCTAGATTCGCCTCACGCCTCCGGTACCAATATCGCAACGCATTCCGACGAGACCCCACCAGAGACCGAGGAAGGACATGAAGGTACGGCCTCAGAACCCATGTTCAATTTCCGGAGTCTGGCGGAGATGATTGGAAGTGAGGACCGCAATGGCGAAGATAAACAGGATGCGGCGAAACATATTGAATACCTGAATGGAGGGCAAGGGGAAGGCTCGGATGTCAAGAGTCATGCTGAGAAGGAAGGCACCGGGTTGGAGGAGAGCGTTGCTACACTAAGGGTCAATAGTTCGAGTAGCGGGGAGAGACAGACCACTCTGTTGGAGCCGCAGAGGAGCACGCCCGAGGTTATGCTCACTCCGGAAACACCAGCGACTGCGAACGACGACGCGGAAGATAAGCAATTGGGGTCGGGGTGGAGTGAACAGGTTACTAGGGAGATTATGCAGTAGAAAATTGCAATTGCGACTCGGGCTCGGATATGATAAATGATGGGATGATGGATGGAGGGAGTTTCTTCTTTTTCTTGTCCCTTTTTCTGCGCGCTGGGTTTTTCTTGTTTTTTGAGAGAAGCATGATACATGGTATTAAAGGCGTTTTTTCCTTGATGGATTGGGGGTCTATGGGTGGGAATTGTTTTTTCTTCTCTCTTCTGTGTATGATGGGCTAAGGTCGGGTTTTGAGATGTATGGATGGCATGTTTATAAGGGGATGGTCTTAGGCGTAAAATGGAGAGAATCGAATTTTTTGAGTGATAGTTTTTTTCTTGGGGTTTATTTATTTCGTCACCTTTTCGCCCCAGGGAGAGACGTTGCACGGAAAGAATTCCAAAAATCCAAAACGACTACGCGAACGGGTTGAGATGGTTGGATTTCCGTCTCTCCACGACTGGGGATAACTGATATCAATGGTTCGAGGTGCTTGGAAGAGTTGGAGGCGGAACTTGAAGAGTGAAAGAGGTATACTAGTAACTGTCAATATTTGGGATTTGAAAGGCTGGGGGTTGAGTGAGCTGCTTGTTGGCTGGTAAACTATACTTTCCGAATTTGGAAGGCTGGGTTGCGAGTAAACTACGACTAAACCACGAGTAAGCCATGAAAATTGATGCGACTCTCACCCAAAACGCGCAAGTTTGAACCTCGCATCTTGCAAGTTACCTCACTAATGCTAAGGAATTTTGAAAAACGCGAGAGATATGGAGAGAGCCCAGGCTAGGATTTTTTAAATTTTTTTTTGAGTAAGCTAGTTAAAGAGTAGTAAGCTGGTCGAAATGTAGTAAGCTGGTCAAAAATTAGTAAGCTCAAAAGTTGCGGGTAAGCTACAAGTAAGCAGCAGCTTACCTGAAAGAAGAAAAAAGTTGGATAACGAGATATCAATCTCGTTTTTTTGACTAATTATTGATATGGGTTTGAGTAGTTGTAAACAGTAAGCCACGAGTAATCTATCAAATATCAAGTTAGCTAGGGAGTCGCGAGTAAGCTAAACTCTACATTTAGGGGGTTAAAAGGAGTTGGGGCTGGAAAGAATGTCACGGGTTGTCAACCGTTTAGAGATGGCGGTTAGGTTGAATAGATTGTCTTCAGTTGGAAATATTGTTTAGAGTATTTTGGAGATATGAGGATTTTTGAAGTTAGCGATAGCTATTAAGATTTTTTCCACTCGTTATATATACTTGATTCTTTCCTAGCTTGGGATAATTCTTTTTATTATAGAAGGTCAAGATAAGAGGGAAAGGGAATACTTCTCTTGATTTAACTTCTATTTTCTCTCCTTCATTTCCCATCCTTATAGTACGCGCTTAAGTTCCTCAGGTATCACTCACTAGCTGTAGTAAGTAACTCGTTATTTGAGATCAATTCGTGGTATTTCATAACAGATTTCATTATCCAACCCATTTAGAGATATTCTCAAATCCAGCAAAGCCAAAGTAAATTGCTCTAATCGTACACGTGCATCATACAACCGTCTGCAATTCTTCACATTGTACAACATAACCCCCTCCATAGTCCCTTGATTTCGGAAGTCTGCAGTGCAGTTGTAGCGTAACTCTAGTGTCCCGCGAAATTTTACCACATCCAACGCCAACACACCTGAATCGGGCAATTTGAATACTTGGACGTCCTCGGCGGTAAAATCCGGTAATCCGATATCGTGGCCTCTTCCAAAATTTGGAGACACCCAACAATTCATCTGTAAAGATTGAATGCGAATGTCGGGAAACCAATCTGCCAGCTCTTCAGGCAGGTGGACACGGCTGACCGCGCAGCGCTTTCAGGTGCAACAAGTCCTTCAATTTCGAGTGAGGGGTCCTTTTTCAATGCCCCTGGAATACTCCGTTCTCTAATGAGACTAAGATATGAGTTATAATCAAATCCATTCTCATTCTTATCGTCCGACAGCGACATATCCCTGCCCCCCATCCCCAATCCTCGGCCCCGAACTCTCGTTCCTCTTCTCCACCACCTTCCTCACAGTCGCCCAACCCAAAAGTCCGACAGTCGTAGCAATAAAAGTCAAGACGACAATCTGATCCTTCCTACTATCTCTCTGGAAGCAAGTCGTGAATACATCTTTGTCCTCTGCATTCTTGCAGATTGGCAGTCTTTGGGAAAGACAGAAGGCTTTGTTGCATATTGTGCAGGAGGCGGTGGGTGCGCGGGGGGTTTTATCGGGGGATGAGGTGGAGGGCGAGGTGTTGGTTGAGAGGGGGATTATGGTGCTGTTGCTGAAGCAGGTGCATTTGCAGAAGGAGGGAGGGGCTGGTGGGTGTTAGTGGGGGCAACTTGAAGGGGTTTGGAGAACTTACCACCAGCAAATACTGTTAGGATTAGGGCGCAGAAGACGAGTATTATTGTAAGTCTGGCCATGGCTGCGGTGTAGTTGAGAAAGTATTGAAGTTCCTAGGTAGTTGTAGTCTTTCCCGTTTTTGGTAGGGGTGCGCCTTGATATTAAAAAAAGACGATAACCCGCATCAATTGCTGGGAGCTAGAATTTAACAAAAGTAGAAGGCCCTAGACAAGGTGTTGTATAAACTCTCGTTGGTGTTGTCGCAACCTTGAAGTCGCAAGCTGCGATGGTGGATCTGGTCCGGGCTTCCGCGCTAAACGATAAGAGGCTAGCGTCAACCTTCCCTCTCATAGAGCAGCATCAGGAGATCCAAAAAAGTTCAAGGTCGACAAAGCGTCTGGTCCTCAACCACCAAACAACTCAACATGCGTCGAATATCGAGAATCAACAGGTCAATTGACCTTTTAGCCCCAAAATCTACACGAAGCCCTTCACAATACCTCTGCGTAACATGTCGACATCAAGCAAACACCTTCTCGACAACCACCCAAAATGCTAAGAAGGATTCATTTTTTTCAACCGACGGTTTACGGAAACGGATATGGGGCACAGATCAACCACCAGGACAGAGAGATCCGTATACCAAGCAAGATGGAAATGAAGTGGCAGAGCAGGAGGGAGAGGTAGTAGGAGAAAGTACATCAACCATCAGGAAGCCCAGGAAAGGAGCGCTACTCGAGTCCACGGGACCAATTCAAAAATACACGAAGCCAAAGGTTTTGTTTGGAATGGAAGTTGTTGGAGATGCAGTCCCGGAATTGCGAGAAGACCAGAGCTTTACGGCATTTATACCAGAGACGATTGAGAAGGACCCCGCGGTTTTGGCGGTGGCATTACACAGAGCAGTGGTGGAGATTTTTGCCTTGAAGCAGGCTGGAGTACCTTTGAACTCAATTTCCAAGGAGAACCCAAGCCACGAGCTGGATTGGACGATGGACACTACGATTAACCCAACTGCGAATGGCGCAGCTCTGACATTTCCCGAGAACGATACGCTGCAGTCAATATTGCAGGAGCTGGCGTCACCTCTTAGCAGCAGTGGCAGTGAAGAAGCGCCTGTCGAGCCAACTGAATCTCAAGAGGACGTCGACGCAGATAGATCGCCTGTCGACCCTCTTCACCCCATCGAAACTCCCACCGAACCCGAAACACCAAAGCCACAACCAACGGAATCTGAGGAGGATGTGGTTGCTGATCGTTCCGATGAGAATCCGCTGGTGAATGCAAAGATGGATTGGGATGTTCTCAGTACCGATGCGGTTGTTGCGACCTGGGGTACTGGATGGCTTGAGGTGCCAATTGAGGACCTCGAAGTCAAATTTGCTGTAAGAACTGCCTGCGCGAATTTTAAAAAACCACACTAACAAGTATAATAGATCATAAAGAGAACCATGCAATTGACTGGTGCTCGATTCCCAGACTCGGCAATTCAATCAGCAAAATCAGTTGAAAATCTTCTCACCCATTTGATCAAGCCACCGAAGCCTACGAAACTCACCGAGGCTCTCGCACAAAGCCCTGAGTTATTGAACCTACCAAATGTCACTGTCTCTGCAAGCCGAGTCACATATCATGATAAGGAGCGAAAAATCGGTCGACAGAAGCTTGTCAGAGCCGAGTTGATGGCAAGAGGACTACCTGTTTTCGCAAATAATGGACGAAGAGTTGTCTGGAAGAACGCTCCTGCAAACAGCCAGACTGAGGCAGTCAGCAAGTAAGGATATTAGTCGTAAATAGTTGCCACCTCGAAAGGTTGGTCTGGGACTTGCCTAGCGAGGAAAGCAGGCAGAGGATATCTCGATGCCTTCATGTATGTTAGGGGTGGAAGATTGCCACGAGGGTATTCTCCGATTGTACATCGAGCAGAAATGTAGTTTTATAAGCCATCTTTGGCATGTGTAAAAATGGATATTTTTAAAAGTTCTTCTGTTTAATGCTAGAGCATTATTTTTAAGCTCTGAAATCCGCTGGTTTTATGCGACAAGTTCTATAGGACTCAGCCTAAAAGAGCAATTCAATGGGGGTTTATAACTTGCGATTACCCCTGTTTGAGGTTTTTCTTGGAGTTCGAGGAGCAACCAGCATGATTCACCCTCTCGGACATTTAGGGTTATCTTCTGTAATTGTTAGAACTTACCACACGGAATCAGTGGCTATTTGAATCTCGGAAGAGAAACTGTTCAGATAATAGCTTGCTCACTTGCATCGTGTTTGTAAGTTCACTCGACAATTTTCATTTTGTTGGTTAGAAGAGATAATTAAATGAAGCGAGTACAGTTCAGATGCAATTACTATTGTGTGACTTATTTACAATGAATTGGAACTGCTCATATTTCCTAGGAGTGCTTCTCAAGTTCTCGCCAAGGTGAACACTTATAAGAGTGTTGTTCTCAGCTTCAGTCTTGAAGTGCCCTTTTTGAAGAATTGCGGAGAAGAGTTGTGTTTCATCTGAATATTCAAATCTTGAGTTCTTTAACTTCTTTTTCTTGCTTACCGGTAAGTTATAGTAAATTCCTAACGAAGTATATCCCATTTCGACAATGAATTCTTACTCGATAATGACCAAACTTTCGACAACCTTTGAAAGTTCAGATTTAATTCCTGGAATGAGCTATTAGAATCCCGAGGTTTGTTATCGTTTGTAGTGTTCTTGGTTGTCATATTGTAGTTTCTGAGGTTATGATAACTGGTGGTCTTACTTCTAGCGACGACCCTTATGAAGAGAGTGTAGCTTCGCTAATCCCTGGTAGAAACAGCACTGACTTTAGATGTCTCTTTTGAGTACCGCGCATTGGTGAACTCGCCTGGATGCTACCTGGGGGTGAGTGAAAACAAACTGTCTTCAGATTGGCTTGAGAACAGCAGCTAACCTTGGAAATTTGAATAAATCTTGATATTGAGCGTGTCGATATTTCTGGCCTTGCTAACTCGTATTTCCATTGTCTTGGTGTCGTGGCTGCGAGTTTTATTGCTGGCCAGTGTGATACTAAGTAGAAGAGTCCCCCCCTCTCTATCGTGGAGCGAGTTTTGGTAAAGCTTCGCATATCTTTCATCACACTTGTTGATGTATAGATCTTGAAAGCCATTGCACCTAGGGTGTGTAAAACATAATATATGTGTGAAGCATTCAACATAATTTCATTACTGGGTATATCCTACACAAATTCCACGTATTTCAGAAACCCTTTCATATTTCACATCGTCTCTCGTTCCCATTAAATCCCATGCTTCCTTAACCCTCATCCACCCCCTTATATCAATAACCCGGACGCAAAGACAACCCCCATAAATGCCCAACCACCTACGACATTTACACTTCCCGCACTTTTCACCGTCGTCGCAGCAGCCGTACTCGATGCACCTGCCGCTCCAGCAGCCGTACTACCCGTTGTCCAAACCACGGAAACCACTGGCATTCCACTCCCGGATTGTACGATGGTTGTTTGCGTTGCGTTTCCAAAGGGGCCTTTCGTCGAAGTAAGCGTTGAATTTTTGACACTAAAACCCGAAGCTTTTGAAGACGCAGAAATTGAAAGAGACACAGAAGATGAGGTAGAATCAGACACAGAGGGGGATGCGGAATCGGATGCAGAAATGGAGGAAGAAATCGCAGAGGTAGTACTAGCAGAACTCGTACCTGAACTACTACTTGTCGGTGCTTGCGTAGTACTTGCAGCAATAACACTACTACTACTCGTTTTCGAAGTCCCTGGCCCAAGTGAAAAACTCGATTCCACTACTGCAATGATCGATGATATGGCTGAGCCGGTGGGAGAATCAGAGAGCGTAGTTGTAGGTGTCGAAGTCCCGTCCTTTCCAGGCGTAAAATCTGAGGCGCGAATCGTGAAATTGTATGTCCCGCATGCAGTGCCTATATTTCCTCCTCCAAAGACAGTATGATTGCGCAATGCGCACGCATCGAGTAAACTCCCATAATCGCTATTGCAACTCGCCTCGTCACATCCCGTCGAACTACTCGATTTTTCGTACCCGAATGATATCCATGGATCTGTAGCGCTTCCCGTGAAGGACTCCCGCGATTCGAAGCTCGTAGTTGCGAGTTTATTGCAGAAGGATTTGTAGAGGAAGAACACTTTTTCGACTTGGTAACCATTCGAGCTGTCTGGACAAGTGGGTGCGGAAATTGCGAGTGTTTGCGCCAGGAGAGATGCCGCGGCACCCAACCTCAGCAGAGTTAACATAACGAGAGACGGAATCCAGATTCCTGGAAAAACATAAAAACAACAAGCTGAGATAGGGAATGTATGGTAGAAGAAGAATCTTTAACGTTGAAAATTGAGAGGTTGCAGGTGGGGGACAGGAAATGAAGGGATTGATTGCCTGAAACGGTTGCTGCGCGGACAATTGAGGGGGAAAACGCTCACTTGAGAGGTGGCCATCACTTTATTACCACCTTTTTCCGCCCCATGATATAATTGCTCCTGTTGGTGCTGCGCGTAATTAGAGCCCGAGCAAATGGCTTCCTTCGCGCCCCCATGGATCCGTGGGTGAGGGCCTACGTGAGGGTCACGATGTTGGATGTTGGAATGAGGTTGTTGGTTCTCAGAAGGATTGCCCTTGAAATAGACACCCTTGCCCCCGCCGCCTTGGCGAAAACTTGCGCTTGGTGGAGGAATTTTCATAACATAACTCGAATAAACTATAAATTAATTGATTCTTTATAAATTTGAAATAACATTGTCTATTCCAACGCCATTTTTTCCAGAAGTTAATAAGTTAATAAGGTTTCCAGCCATCTGAAGCCCCCTTGTCAAGTCCATTCTCACACCTTCAGCGCTTAACATCACCAATGCCCAAACTACCGGATTGAAAAATCTCAAAAGGCCCCCAATTTATCTGCATCTAAAATCAAGAAAACCGCAGCTTCGAGAATGTCTTCATTGAAGAACACCAATAGGATAAGCGCTCGGGACGTCGCCCAAGGGAGTGATTGTCGGTACAACACTATAATCCTTTGCCTCGAGGAACTCATCCGCAAAAGCAGGCGTTTTCCTCGCATCTCCTAGCCTGTCAATATTCGCCCCTATGTTAAGAAGCTTGCTTTCCGTCCAGGGGAGACCTAAGATCTCCATCCCGATGGGAATGCCGACCGGGGAAGAATCTGTTGCCGGGGAGAATCCTATTGGGATAGTGACTACGGGAGCTCCAGTAAGTGCTGCAAGGATTCCATTTCGACCTGTTTGTGCAGATGAACCTATTGGGACGACGAGGTTCTTTTGCTCAGGGTAGATGACGGCGGTAAGGTTGTTGATATCGAATGTCCTCTGCAAGGTGGCGATCAAAGCTGTGATATTTCCCTTGTTTTCGGCGTAGCTTGCGTTATTCGTTGAGGAACGAAGCATGGTCTTCACAAAGTCATATTGACTTGGGATGACAAGAAATTTGTTGCTTGCGTAAAGTTCGTTCAGTGTTGATGGTCGAGGTCCGGACGAGGAGTCTAAATAAGAGTTTACCACCTGTCTACCCTCTTGGCGTTGAACATCCCAAGCTCCAAGTGCGGTGGCGTTGTATATTGTTTCATTGATGGGGATGATAACGGCTCCTGCAGATTCAAGAATCGAGATTTCTTTGTCCATGGCTTCGTTGACGGGTGTTGTTTCGTTACTAGAGGCACGATTGAAGAATCCTTGGAGTACACCAATTCGAACTCCCTTTAGAGTTCCACCCACGATGTCCTTGGAATAGTCAAGGTCTTTGGAGGTTGGCGGAATAAGCAAAGTTGCGTTGTCGCTTGGATCACTTCCAACACTCGCCATAACAGTCAGAGCTACAGCAAGATCTTTCATATTTCTCGCGAATGGCCCGATTGCGTCTTGAGTAAAAGATATTGGCATAATACCAGCTCGCGAGACCAATCCTCTGGTTGGACGGACGCTAAAAAGAGAATTCGCTGAAGCTGGACTACGCAAGGAGTTCACGGCATCGGTTCCTAATTGTCATCAGTTCCAATTCGGTGTGGAATATCTGGCATGATTTACCTGTTCCAAAAACAGCGAAACTTGTAGCAATCGAAGCCCCTGTTCCTCCCGAAGAACCACCCGGTGTTCTGGTATGATCATAGGGATTGACAGTCTGTCCCACCAACGAAGAAACCGAAAGTCCTTCTAACGCCAATTCATGCAAATTAGTTTTCCCCAAGACAATCGCACCAGCTTTCTTCAGAGCAGCAACGGCAGCAGCATCTTTGGTCGGAAAATTATTCGCCAAATCCAGACAACCACCAGTGGTATTCATACCCACAGCATCATAATTATCTTTCAATAAAATTGGGATGCAGAAGAGGGCTCCAGTGGTGTTTTTAGAAGCAATCAGGCTATCGAACTCGTCGGCTAGGGTGAGGGCATCCGGGTTGAGTGAGACGAGAGCGTTGATGGTTGGATTGTAGGCTTCGATGCGTGTGAGGAAAGAAGAAACTACTTCTCGACATGAAGTTTTTCCAGAGAAGATTGCGTGGTGAACACTTTCGATTGTTGCTTCGCGGCTGTCGAATTTATACTTGTTGATAGTGTCTCCAAGAATCGGGATGGCGAAGAGCATAAATCCGAGAGGGGCTGATGAGAACTTCATAATTGAATTTATGCCAGGAAATGATGATGATTGATGAGGCTGCAGAGATATTTTTCGACGTTCTCATCTACAGTGTTTTTATATCCATATTTACTCGGAAGCCCGTTGCCGAAATCTCACTCCACGAGGTGGGGGGTGACAAGCTTGTCAGCGAAATCATGGTTCCTGCATATCAAAGGCGAGTGTTTACGACGATAGTCTAGTTGTGCCGCTGAATAGTAATATTGTGGCGCAATGATAAAGACGTCATGCAGGCTCGGTTTCCTTTTCTGGAAATATAAATACAGCATCGGTTTCCCTCTAAAGAGTTCGTGCACATATGGCGCTCTTTATAAATCTCCAATGAATATTTAATCTCCAAAAAGACGATGAAATCTTCCTTTTCTAGATTATTTGCCCGCTGTGCCGCTTGATTCAAATATCGACTCGCTCTCATAGACTATTTTGGTTACGAGGAGCTTGACAAGCTCTCAGTGGAGGAATGGCTATCTATTAAAAAATTCTGTCACTTGTTTATCAATATTCTTTATCTCTATCGCGAGATGACAACGAGGGGAGAGAGTTCTAAGCGAAAGCGAGATAGCCAAGAGGAATTACTTCCGGGAAGTAAACTGATAATTTGGGACAAACTGCAAGGAAGTGTACCTAACTAAAGACGTCTCTTCCTAAAGTAGTCGAACTCAGGTGCTTGCCGGTCAAAAGAGGGGAATCGTTGAATCTCATTGGCAATCTTGCTCTTTAGATTCGCGGTGGGGGACTTCGGCATTGCTATCCTTACACCCGCTCTAATCAACTAGTGCAAGAAATAGTCTAACCTGATTGTTATAGGAGGTATAGAATCGACTAAAGGTCAGTTTCTTGATTCTCCCAAAGGTTTTCAATTGCCAGCTGCTGTTATCTAAAATTATTTCAAGTGATGATAAAAGGATCCCCTCATTAAAAAAAAGAAACGCCTACTTAGAACCTCAGTATATAATCTATGAACAATCGGATCCATTCTGAAAAGCCTGAATGTTGAGGCATTGGCAAATTTTCATAGTTGAACATTAAAAGCCCGGTTGCTCAACTGAAAGTTATCCAGCGAAACCTCTTAGATGGAGGAATTGGTAAACCGGTTGATTTCTGTTGACTAGACTAAAATAGATTTCAGTACTCTGCATTTTTGGAATCTTCTAGGCTCTAATTCTTTATTTTTCAGCTATTTCGAAGAGTGTTCCTGGAAACAAGTTGAATTGATGGCTTTAAGGCAATTCCTGCAGATAGAACGCGACCTGAAAATAAAGTTGTAGTATTTAATCCAGAAGTAATAATACAAGGTCTCGGATATTCTAAAAAAGCTAGGTGTTTTCAGATTTATTAGACTTTCTATCAGATGTCTACAAGAAATTTGCAGGTTATCCTTAAAGTTAAGGTACAGATCCCATGATATATCAGAAGATCAAATCAAATGCATATGCTAGAATTAGTTTAGCAGACCGGACTCTTTATTACTTCAAAATCACAAATTATTGCACTATAATTCTTCAACAAAAAGACAAGTTTTCTGTGGATCAAATATTATAATTTTATTTTCGTGCCGTATTAGGTCTATATAAATTGCCTCGTGATTGCGTGTAAATTTTCCAGTGGTTTCAGTGGTAACAACTCTTCATACTCGCTTACGATATAATATCGACACTTTTTGCTTGAGCATTGACCACTGAATATTTCCATAACAAAGGCAGATTCACTACTATGCTTGAGGCTGCATGGGCTGGGTATAGTTGGGAGAATGGTTTTCCTTCATGCATTCACCAAGCATTTGAAGTTTTTTTTTGGATTTCCAGGCTGTAAACATTTATTATTTAATGGCTGCTGCCACCCCACCCAGCTTGTTGCTTCCTTCTACCTTACAACTAAAACCAAAAATCCATATTGGCACTCTTTGACAAAAAATTACAACCTCGTCTTCTCTGTACAGGTAATCCAAGTACCAGATTATCACAAATCACATCAAAACTCTCAACCTTTCGCAATTGCTTGAAGACATGAACAACATCAATAACCCTGAGTTACTTGTCAAGGGCCCAGCGACCCTTAAGGTAAGCAAGTTTTAAATTATTCCTATTTTAATGTCCAATTTCAAGTGGTCGAGGAAAATTTGTGCTCCTTCGCTCTGGACTCTTGAGAAATATGTGCTAATGCCTTGCAGTGGGAAGAAGGATTTGGAAAGGAAGCACACCCTAATCTTGCTTGGTGTCTTGAAAACAAGGAGGCAATCCAAGCATTACATTCATCAAGGACCGCTACTAAGATTTTTGAGCAGTAAGTCTGAACCGCTGGCTACAAGCTTGGGATCCAAAATCTAACATTTATAACATATATTGTTGGCCTTGCAACCTTTACTACAAGCCTTGCATGTTCTCCAAGAAGCAACGCCAAGATTACTACGGTCAAGGAGTAAGTCCCCAAATGTTTTCTCTTCTCAAACGACTTTGTAACACTAACACTTCGAAATAGATGTGCCAATGGTGTCAAGCCGAATGCGACCGTGCTTCTGAGAACTCATTCGATATTCATATCCATATCCACTACAATCGAGGTGGCAAGAAGATTTATGGAACCGGCAAGCCATTCAGTCTAGAACCACCACCAGCTCCCGAGAAGAAAAAGTTACCGATGAAGAAGGAAATGAGCATGGCGGATATCCCAGCTCCCGAGTTCAAGGTTAAGAAGAAGATGACCCAAAGCCAAAGACGCAAGACTCAAATGGAGGCACTTCGTCAAAAGGTTGTTGAGGCTGAGGAGAAGAACTCTGCTGCTGCCAAGGAGGATTGATTGGCGAGGGAATATTTAGTTTAGTCTAGTGAACTAAAATCTGATTTGTTAGGGGAAAGGAGGCTGGGCATTGTATATAATGGCTAGTGATAGTTGAATTACGGAGTAGATAATCTAGAGCCCTTTAATACTCCCAATTATGCCTTGAATGGCATCGTCTGTTTGTGATGGTGTCCTTCGTGAAGTTGACGTTCTGAAAATCAGGAATATCTTCCTGTCATGCGATTGCGGAGCACAGGAACCCACTACGCTGTTTCAAAGAGACAAGAGTACCACTTGCGAGTGATTTCTTATACCCAAAAGAAGATACGTTTATGATTCCTACTTGTTTTGACCAGAACTCTCGCCTATTTTGAGAAACTGCAAAAACACTGCTCATTTACCGACCCATGGGAATTAGAGGAGCTTAAAAGTTTGACTCTGATAATTGGGTTCCCATAATCCTCAATCCGCATGGGAGAGTTGGCTATTTTTCCACTGAAAGAAACGTGACCGCACCTATATCACATGACATGTCTTGAGCCAGCCACCAATTTGAGTTTGAAACCTAGCTTCAGGTAGCTCTTTTTCCAACATCAATCCCACTTGACCTTTCATATCCAACTCCCGGGTCATGACATCTCTCTCAACGGATTGTCGTTCTCAATTGCCTCATCAATCTTTAATGTCATCATCCAGTCTCGGCGCCAACACCAGCTATCGGAGCATCAGCCGGCGACTCCGTTTTCTTTACTAAAATCACCAGCCACCAAGATGGGGGGACATGGTTTTGAGCAGATCATGAATCTGAGTGGGCTTACCAGTACACAACATCTACCCGGTGATATTGATGGGTTATCTATTGATAAGGCGGCTACCTATTCTTTCTCTCTATTTACGCCCGACTGGTGGTGATACAACGCACTGAACTGCTAACTTGCAGCCTACAAACATTACACCAGCTAGGCTGGCAACTCTACACTGTCTAGGCTTCCCATTTTTATCTTCTTTCCCAGCCATGCCATGCCGCCTTCGCGTTGTTTTCTCTGTACCCTCCCCGAGCTGTTCCAATCAGGCCTCAAGAAACAATCCCAAGACTTTGAGATTGCTTCCTGCAGTCAAGAAATGATGTGATGGAACCCAAATCCGATCCATAAAGGAAACATGCCCCGAGGTTGTTCGTTATCTACGCTACGCTACAGGCCCCTGTCCTAGGCTAGAACCTGGATAGGGAGGGAACCTTAGCTCCCCTCCCTCCCCGCGCAACGGTTCCTTCAGTTAGGGGGGGAAGGGGGGTAGCTTGCACTTGCATCACTAGGGTTGAAATGGAGAACTCCAAAACCCAATTCGTTTTCTTGTCCTCTCGCGGAGCACAGAGAATAAATTCACTCCTTGCTCTTCACCGCTTGGCAGAGGCTTCGTTTTATACAAATACTTGGCTCGCGCCCATGGCCTCGAGCCGTCTTCCTTCCTTTTCAATTGTCCTCTTGACAAGACATTGTTCCAGCGAGCGATATCGAGCCCTTCCAGTATGGCTTCTAGCGGAATCGATGTGCCGCATACGGCATTCGCTGCCAGCGCAACTGACCTTCCGGGTTACAATAAGGAAAAGGAAATACATGAGGAAGCCAGAATTGATTCCGACTTCAATTCAATCCAAGTGACGACAGATTCAACCCATCGCCAACTTCGTCCGAGACATATTCAATTGATTGGTATTGGTGGGACGATTGGTACAGCTCTCTATGTCCAGATTGGACGTGGATTACTCAATGGAGGACCTGGAAGCTTGTTCCTAGCTTTTACGATCTGGTACGTTTCTGCGCAGGTAGTGTTATTCCTGGCGCATTCAAGATATATCTTGGACTTTACCTGTTGCATATTTCTATGAACAAGCAACAAACTCTCGCGTTTTACTTGCGAGATACCTTGAATCGTGTCCATCCAATCAGCATCGTTTGAAATTCTATCAATAGTAATTGTTAACAATATCATTGCAGGTGTACCTTCATCCTGGCCATAACGAATGTATGTAGGCTGCCAACGCGCCCAATCCCAAACGCGCCCAATCTCTAGGAAATACTGACTCCCTTTTCAAGTGTGTTGCTGAGATGGTTACCTACAATCCGATCTCGTCGCCCTTTATCCGATTTTCTGGAAGATATGTAGACGAGGCTTTCGGAGTTGCTGCCGGGTACAACTTCTTTATTTTCGAGGCCGCCCTTGTTCCATTCGAAATCGTAGCTTGTAATGTTATCATCCATTACTGGAGCGATGCGGTACCTGCAGGAGGTATTATTGCAATCGTTATTGTGTCTTAGTAAGTCACTCACTGCCTTTCTGTTGAAGTCGTTATCTAACATTTATTAGTCTGTAAGAGCGAATTATAAAGACTCTCAAGGGAGACGACTAACCTCTGTGGTATAGGATAATCAATGTTTTTGCTGTCAAATGGTACGGAGAGTCAGAATTTGTAAGTGCGACTTCTCATTTATTAAATAAATCCCCATCTAACTCCAGAAAGTGGCTTGCTCTAGGAAAAGTTCTTCTCATCGTCGGCCTCATTATATTCACCTTCATCACCATGGTCGGTGGAAACCCCATTGGCGATAAATTCGGATTTCGTTTCTGGAATGAGCCTGGAGCCTTCGCAGAATATTATTCAACTGGCAGTCTCGGAAAATTCCAAGGATTTCTTCAATGTCTGATCCTAGCTTCTTTCACTATCGCAGGTCCAGATTACGTGTCCATGGCCTCTGGAGAAGCTGAAAATCCACGCAAAGTCATGCCTCAAGCTTTCAATGCCGTCTTCTACCGTCTCACAGCATTCTTCGTTCTCGGGAGTCTAGCTGTGGGTATTCTTGTTCCGTATGATAGTGAAGAACTCACGAACGCTTTTAAGAAAGGACTCCCCGGAGCGGCTGCTAGTCCTTACGTTATCGCCATGAACCGATTGAAAATCCGGATTCTGCCTGATATTGTCAACTCAATGGTCCTCGGAGCTGCATACTCTGCTGGAAACAGTTACGTCTACTGCGCCTCCCGTTCTCTCTTCGGTCTCGCGCTTGAAGGAAAAGCACCTAAGGTCTTCAGAAAATGCACTAGGAATGGAGTTCCAATTTACTGTGTTCTCCTCACACTCGGTATCTCGTTACTATCTTTCTTACAGGTATCTAACAATGCAGCTGTGGTATTAAACTGGTTCGTGAGTTTGGTCACTGCCTCCCAGTTAATTAATTTCTGCGTCATGGCTTTTACTTTCCTGAAGTGGAAGAAGGCTTGTGATGTGCAAGGGCTTGATAGGAATTCTTTGCCACATACTTCTTTTTGGCAGCCTTTCTCGGCGTATTATGCTTTTACGGGGTGTTTTGTCATGGCTTTTATTGGGGGGTATACTGTGTTTTTGCCTGGTAAGTTTACTTTATCGATCCGACTTTTGAAACTGCACTAATTGATACTAGGAAATTGGGATGTTCCTACTTTCATCTTCTCGTACGCCATGATTGGCGTATTCCCAATTATTTTCTTGACATGGAAACTTGTCAAGAAGACGAAGTGGTTGAAGCCCGAGGAGGTCATTTTGAGGACTTCGGAGATTGATGATATTGAGGAGTACACTCGGAATTATGTTGAGAGACCTCCGATGACGAGATGGCACGGTTATGTTGATAGAATGTTTAGCTAGTGGATATGTAACTAGGGACTGGCTAGGTAACAGGTTTTTTTTATCATCTTGAACGAGAGTATAGTAACAATAGAAACGAACAAACGTAATGCATGGATGGCCTGTTATCTATTTAGTTGAGGGGAAGTGGTAACGTGACCTCCCACTTTCCATGCCCTTCCGTTATCTTGTATTCAGCCCATCCCATCATCTAGCATTCCATTTAATTCAAGGGGTGTCAACTCTGTCTTTTGCATGCAAATCTCCATTACCACTAATCAACACGCTATCAAACCATAATGTCTAAACGTACTTTCCTCACACCCCCAGAAACGGCCCCAGCATACCCCGCTTCGGACAACGCAGTACTGTTTGGAGATACGGAATTGTACTCACGCCTCGGATCCTTGGTTGAAAATTATAGGGCTGGAGACGGGGGTAGTGAATTAGTTGAGGTTGAGAAATTTGAGATTCCAATTCGAAGCGGAAAGGCCTGGGTTGTTCAGAAAGGTCAGTTCGCTTTCTAGTTAGGTTGAGTGTTTCATTTGACTCTCTTCTTTGTGAATAAGAGAGACGAGAGACGAGTAGAGAGAAAGATGGGAATTCGTTGAACCTTAAAATGTGATCAGGCACGGTGTTTAGTTGATTGTAACTTCTAAACTATTTTCATCCATTTCTCCAGGTTCTTCCGTTACCATCATCCAGAAGGAAAGACTCAGATCTTACAATCCCAAACTAACATTGTTTCTTTTAGGTCAAATATGCACCCTCACCACCCCAAAAGGACCTCAAGTAGGAGATTTGAACATCTTCTCCCTCTCCAACCCCCGCGAACGCTTCTGGGCCTCTCGTACCCGCCAACTCCACGCTTCCCACCTCGGAATAGGCGATAGACTATGGTCTAATCTTCCGTATTTACGGCCTTTATGTACGATTGTGGGGGATAGTCTGAAGGATTATGGGGTTGACGAGAGGGGAGGTAGGGTACATGATTTGTTGGGTACTAGGTACGTGAGTTTTTGACTTGATTGAGAGGAGAGGATTGGAGAGAGCTAACAAGGGGGTGGGATAGGTGTGATCCATACGGTATGCTCTTTAAAAAACTAGATGCAGGGATGGAGGGGTGGAAGCTGATAACCAAACAGTAAATAAGCTACTCGCCAACTCATCCTTCGACTATCACTGTCACTCTAATCTCACTCGAGCCGTCCTACCCTATGGCCTAAACGAATCAGATATCCACGATGTCCTAAACGTTTTCCAAGTAACAGGCCTAGATAAAGACGGGAAATATTTTATGTTCGTCCCCCTCCAACCCCATCCAAGACGAAGAAAAAAATCCCTTAACACTAACTCAAAAACAGGAATCCATGTCCAGCCCAGCCAGGAGACTACTTCTCCTTCTTCGCCGAAACGGATCTCCTTTGTGCTTTATCAACTTGTCCAGGTACCAACCGTCCTTCCCATCCCTCTCAATTTCACCTATATACTAATAAACCATAGGTGGAGATCTCTCAGTCTACGGCTGGGGAGAAGATTCTCAACAGAGGATGTTGGATACTTGTAGACCACTTGGTGTTGAGGTGCATAGTATTTCCGAGGAGAAGAAAGAGAAGGCATTGAAAGGGTGGAAGGAGAGTGAAGTTGCGATTGGAGGGGGTGGATATGGGGGCATGCATGGGTTGAAAATACCCGTTTTTGGGAGGTAGATGTTGGTGAGAGGGTGTTGGGAGGAATATGAAGGCAAGAAATGTAGGAAACCATCGCGATTGTTTGAACCAAAACCAAGGTATTAACTATCCAGACTTCGGACTCTAATGAGCCTTTTTATACAATCTGGATTTGGTACAGACAACTTTAGTGGTTTTCTTATTTTTCAAAGATCATACCCCATCCTTCTACGCCTTTAATCCGACCTTCTAAATGGCATATCCGTAGCATATTCCAAACGACCGTGGTGACAGTATCAAATACGAAAACCCCATGCGTTTCTTCCCAGAATGGCACTCTCTGAGCAGCCACAAGATTGGTGCAAAAAGTCGTAAATGCTTCCACATCATTGCTAGACTTGACTTCTTCAATACATCCATCAAGAGTAGCCTCCGATATCTCAGCAATATCCTTGTTCTCCTTGATCTTCAAATGCTTCTCTGCTGGCCCAATTTCCACACCAATCCCCTTGTAATTTTCGATAATTTTTGCCTGGACATCGTCTGTATATGGCGTAATCAAACCCAGTTTCTTAACCCCCCAGATCTCCAGCGCCTTATTCAAAGCAAGCACACTGCTCGTGGCCTTCACTCCCGTCTCCTTCTCAATCTCCCTACACAATTCCTCATCCCATTCGAAGCCTAGCCAGCCCGCTGATGTACCGCTCCAACCTATGACATCAACATTGGCATGTGCCAATAGCTTCGCAGCAGCGATTATTGGTGGGAGATCGAATTGGGAGAGCGCGCTTGGGTCGAGGGATATGGTGGTTACTGGGAATCGAGAGAAGTGTGCTGTGACTTTGACTTTGACTGGGTTCGGGGATTTCGCGAGATGGGTGTTGATTGAGGTGAGGAGGGCGTAGGTGAGGGGTTCGAGGGCAGTGTTGGAGGAGGGGACGAGGATTCCGAGTTTGATTGTCCAGGATTTTGCGGTCATATGCATGCCTACTGGCATGATTGTTGTATATGAAAGAAAGAAGCGTATTATGGAAACTGAATGTGTATATTTGGAGGAGAGAGGAAAGGAGCTTAACTTATTCTGATACTGTGCCAACGTTCTTGAGCGTACTGAATGTACTTGCTGTCCGCAGAGGTGTTTGCTTCAAAGGTGGGGAGAGCTCAGGCTCTAAGCCCCAACCCTCACTTCAACTCGGACAATTGCTCGCTGGAGCGTCCACTTTCACCTCCAGTCTTCCTGCTCGCCCCGTTCTCCAGCTCTCCTCGAATGATGCCAACTGCTTCTCTTCGGAGGATGGTAAGAAGATCGTTTTGTCGCGAGAGGGTTTTCATGGGCGTGGTGTTTGACACAGTTGCTGCCATGGGGCCCACAACATCAAAGGGGCGTCCACTCGCGAGGCCTGAATAGCTTCAAAGGCCTTGAACTCCTTCGTATTTCGTATCCCACGTGGTAATCGTCCTCCTGGTCCAACTGAAGCGGGGACACCCACAACCGCGTCAGCGCGTCGATCCACGCAGGGCCTTGATGAAGGTCTTTAGCGAAATCTTTGGATCTCATCGGGACTCGTAAGGCAGTGTCGAGGAGATATGTGCCGACAAGATCATCATGCGGACAGTGGAAAATGTTGGAAAATAAAGTGGTTGTTCCTGGGTTAATATCCGTTTTGCCCAGCTCTTCAGCTTCCCTAGTTTGGAACGCCAAGGTCTCAGAAGAGAGGCCAGCAAGTACCACCAACAGCCACCTTCCAAAGCTTCCCTCTCCCTTCCTTTCTCATCTCACATACAATTGTCACGATGCTTTTGCTTTAATTTCGCTTCTCCACCATGGCCCCACGACGTGTTAGATTTGCTGCTGTTGCTGCCTGTGTCAGTCTCTTTCTCCTTTTTGCCTGGTCTAGAAGTGACTCGCCTGTCACGTGGCAAATTCCGATTCCTACGAACCCCGGCGATGTCTCTCCTATGAAGGATGGGCTTGCCAAACAATCAGAGTCCGTTCCACCAAAGTCCCTTCCTACTTCAAGTCCCAGCGGGGCCGGAGAATTAGAGTCACCAGTACCAAAAAAGAAGGATTGTGTTTCATACGAAGCATTACAGAATCAGAGACAGACTCCTCTTTCAGAAGGGAAACGACAATTCCCGTATTCCCGTCCGGAACCAGAATGTCGAACTCTCCAATTACCATCTCTTGAGAATCTGATCAAGCGGATGAAAGGAGTAATCAAGGATCCAGATCTGTACCGACTCTTCGAGAACAGTTTTCCAAATACCTTGGATACGACAATAAAATGGCGTGGATTCGCTTCAAAAGAAGACCCTGTTACGAAAAATATGACAACCACCGATGAAGAACTAGCTTTTGTAATCACAGGAGATATCGACGCTATGTGGCTCCGAGATTCCGCCTCTCAAATCTACTCCTACGTCTCCCTCCTCGAACCTTCTACAGACCCCAATTCCCTAGCCAGTCTCTGGCGAGGAATGATAAACAGCCACGCCAGATATATAATCATCTCCCCATACTGTCACAGTTTCCAACCTCCTACGGAATCAGGGGTACATCCTACGCATAATGGAGCTTATAGTCAGAATAATCCTCAGCCTCCTTATGATCCGCAGTTGGTTTTTGATTGTAAATGGGAATTGGATTCTCTTGCGAGTTTTTTGCAGATTTCTACGGCGTATTATGAGAAAACGGGGGATGTGAAGTTTTTTGAAAAGTATAATTGGGTGCAGGCTGTGAAGGCGGCGGTTGATGCTGCGGGGGCTATGAGGCTGGGGACTTATGCTGAGGATGGGAAGGTTGAGAAATCTGCTTGGACTTTTACGGGGTGGACTAATCGGTAAGTGGTTTTCTCTTGTCTCATTGATCCCCTTACTATATCGTTATGAACCAATGAGGAAGAAATAAGAGATAGGGACTCCGTTCCGCGAACACCTGCTCATTCAACTTCGGAGTTGCTGAAACGAGCATATCTATCCCTCGAGAACCTCTATGAGAACCAGGAATTTCATTTTCTAATTCCTCTAAACGTTCCTGAGGAATGTTCATATTCGTCCTAGATATTCGGCGCCTCTCCCCCTAGCCTTATACTTAGAACCGAGTTTTCCAATTTTCTAAACATACAAAAAAGACTAATCCTCCCTCAGAGGTTCAGAGACCCTAACAAACAACGGTCTCGGCAACCCTACCAAAGGTGGGTAATCTCTGAGTTATTCCCCCCTCTTTCAGGTTGTTTTAGGAGGATTGAGACACTACCTCCTCCCCAGACATCTCACTTCCCCTTCAGACACCCCTATTCCGTCCTCATTTCCTCAAACATACTTCTAGAATTGGCAATACTAACTCTGAGATTATCCGTAGGCAACGGCATGGTCAGAACAGCCTTCCGTCCCTCAGACGACGCAACAATCTACCAACTCCTCGTCCCCGCAAACATGATGTTCGCAAAATACCTTGAGTCCGCCTCCCTAATCATGGCCTCCCTCTCAGGCGCAGAGGCTAAGAACCTCACGACAGTAATGCGTGATTTTGCGCTCGGGATTCGAAGAGGAATCGATCGAGATGCCATCGTCAACCATCGTGATTTTGGCGAAATCTTCGCTTATGAGATTGATGGTTACGGGGGAGTAAATCTAATGGATGACGCCAATGTCCCGAGTTTACTGAGCATCCCCCTTTTCGATTACGCAAATAGTTCATTCCCACTCCCAGAACCCGGTAAGGGAGATCCAAAAAGAGACCTCCCCAAAATCTACGCCAACACACGAAATTTCGTTACCAGCTCCAGTAACCCTTACTGGTCAAAAGGACCCGAGCTCTCCGCAGTCGGGGGACCTCATCTGGGACCAGGAAAAGGGTGGCCTATGGCGGCGATCGTGAGGGCATTGACGGCCTTTGAGATGGGCCTTGATGAGAAGGGATTAAAGGTCGAGGTTAGGGATCAGTTGAAGATGGTGCTGGATAGTACGGGGGGGACGGGGGTTGTGCATGAAAGTGTTAATGGATGGGATTCGCAGGATTGGACTAGGGCTTGGTTTGGGTGGGCGAATGGGATGCTTGGGGAGTTAGTTTTAAAGATTGAAAAGGAGAAGGGGGGTTGGTTGGGGGAGAGTTGGCAGGATTGAGGGGGTTTGGAAAATTGTTTTTGGGAGCATTGTTTTTTTGGGTGTTGGATTAAGTGCATTGGGGGGTTTTTGTATGCGAGAGTGTAGGTTTTAGGATTGAATTGCATTTAGTTAACTGCTTTGGTTCTTTGTTGGGAAGGCTACTTAAGCAAATGTTGGTCGGGAGGCCTAGGTCTGCCTCACCCCCAAGCGATTCAGTTTCTACAACAAGAAATCATATATATGGAAGGGGGGGGGGGGGGGGGGGGGTTTTT